>CM060985.1:117118713-117739130 GCA_030765065.1 Deroplatys truncata
GAAAGCATTTAGTCTTTCAAATTTGCGAGGGTTGCACTGTTGGTTTTGGTTTTCACACATATGGAAATACGATAAATGTTGACATTTCGTGAAACGTTTTATTTTTAAACAATGTTTTATATTGTATTACATAGCTGTTATGCTAAAGAATAGGTCAATTTCAAACCTAGCCTCTTCAATTCTTCCCGTTTTTCGACTTTTCTCTTTGTCTCTTCATAAGAATAATTTCCTTTAATATTGTTTAATTACAAAATTTGATCCATTCATATTTCCTTCCAGTATCTCTTAGCAAGCAAATGTTTACTGTCTCTACCGCTTATCTATGGTAGAAGAGCCCGTACGCGCGCGTGTGCATGTGAGAGAGTTAAAAGTAAAGGTCGAGTAAATACCAAACTCGGAATTTGTGTAGTTTGTTCAGTCTTTTTTTTATTTTTTTAAGTTTATAATCACTTTAACACATTAGCCATATCGTGACTTTCCAACTTTTAAAATAGATATTTAACAATAAAACAATGAGGTTATTTAACATTCTGGCAGTTTTGAACCATTACAGTGAACTTGTATGAAATTGTGGCACTATAATTAATCAAACTTATTGAACATTATATAATTTTATACAAATGTATGCTTTTAAAAAATTCAACTATCTTAGGGTACATCGAATAGTTGAGTGCTGTTTGTAAATCATTAGGTATCTGGTAGTGTTGTCTCCATTGGTCGTATTGTGGACATTCCACGATTATGTGTTTCGTCGTCAACAGTATTTTACACTGGTGGCAGATAGGTGGTTGGTCCTTTGAAAGAAGATAACTGTGCGTGATCTTGGTATGGCCCATTCTCAGTCGGGATATTAAAACCTGATTCTTGTCTGGAAAGAGACTTACTAGGAAGATGTATCGAACAACTCGATGTTATGTCACGGAGTTTGCTAAACTTGGCATTCGTTGTTTGTTCAGAGTATTTTGAGAAAGTGAAAGGAGGAGATAAGGAATTCGCGCGGCTGGTACGACAGCTAGCACAAAGAGCCGCCACACGAAGCCGAACTGGACGCGTGCAACCGGTTTTTACTTCCCCTCTCCACTGTCTCAAAAGACTGAACAAGTATATGTATAAGTTCAGTATCTTCCAAGGATGCGCCACCAAGATTTTCAAGAAAATCTCCTCGCCCCATACTACTCTTTACAAAAATGACTAACTATTTTGATTAAAAATATCCCAGGTTGAACTGTCAATGCGGCATCAATAAAACATCTTACCATTACTATAATGGTAGTAATTAAGGACCGAATATGTTTATGAAACCAGCGGTAGCCAGTTTCATACGAGCGTGTTAATTAAGATTATAATCAAATTGCATACGACTGTTTTTGGTCGACAACGCTATAATTTCAAAACGTTTGTATTTACAAAAAGATCTTACCTTGCTACTTGTGTGTAATTAAATACTGATCGGTTGGCAGGACCTGAGCGTATTTGCGAGTAGTGCAACAGATGGGAGTAGTGTTGAGTCCACGATGTATTAATTGCTTTTTCCAGGTAACGTGAAAGCAACACATATTGAAGTAAAGGAAAAGAGCTCAATTTATTAGAATATTAAAATTACAATGAACAACTTTGAAGGTGTTAAAAGGTATGGGCCGCACCTGCCGCCCAATAAGATGAGTCGCTGAAGTTTTATGGATGCCATAACAGTTCAGTTACGTCACATGTAATCAGTGTAATATAATGTGATCGACCAGAATAGTCATTTGTGATACAAGTGTTAAAAATAGGGTTTTATTTTGCGAGTAGTAACGTTTGCTAAAGGAAGCGAGTGTAGCAATCCTACGAGCAAAATCAAATCACTTTTAGCATGTATGGTTAGACTGATTTTGGACAGCCCTGAAATTTGTAAAACAACAGTGAAATAATACTGTGTTGTTGGTTGTTATTTTTCTTTATTTATAGTCGCTTTGACTACTAGGTCGTATCTGGACTTATATCCATATATACGAGTACAATAATAATACATTGTTGTAAACATATTTTACATTATTAAGTCTTGAACACAGCTAGAACAGTATAAGCTATTACCTATTATACATTTTTATTTGATGTGTTATATTTAAATCTTGTTATACAGTTTGATGCCTTTCAAGAAAACGATAATGTTTTTGAAATGAGTAGGGTTGTTTAAAGCTAGAAATATATGTTCAGGGATGTTATGTCTTCTTCTCTCCAAGGTATAACTTCTGCATTTAGTGATGAGGTGTTCGATGGTGATACGGTAATTGCAGGTCTCGCAGTGAGGAGCATTTTCTTTGCCGAGTAAGAAGGAATGGGTTAGGCGTGAATGGCCTATTCGTAAACGTGATCTTTTCTTTTTAGAGTCTGCAATGTGCAGGGTTTTGTGGAGCCTTTCCTAACTATGTGGAGTTTGCTTGATGTTTTAATGGTCCAGTCTGCTTCTATTTGACAGTTGGTCTCTGTAGGGCACTGGCAATTCTTCCACTGGAGGTAGCAAAGTTGTTATTGTTTGCACACCCATATGCAACTAAGAGAAATGGAGCCTAGAGCGAGATCAACGCACGTGTGCAGCGAGGATGTAGATGTTTCGATGATTCGCTAGCAGTGCTTACTTACCTTATACTGTCAATTAAGCGACTATTATGCTGTTTTCTGGATTCTTCTTTTTTGGGGGGAGGGGGGTTAGAAGTTCTAGTGTTGCCCCTTCGGCAGCTTCCAGAATGTCATCTGCCTTTTGGAATTCAGTTTCATCCATATTCGTACCTGCCGCCACTTTATCGATTATTCAGGTCATAATAATAATTCAGATCAAAGAAAGTACAAGGCTGCCAACACAAGGAACATGTTAACTGGACAACGCATTGCGACAAATTGAAGTATGACAAATTTAATTGTGAACAGGTAATGCGACCGCAATGAGAAATTAATCATGTAAAAATACATAATGAAATGTAAAGGCTAATTAAACCAAGTCGATTTGTTAAACATGTGCAAATACAAAGGGTAATTGACATGTGACGGGTCTTGAAACCAAATTGGAATGGCATAAACGTTTTATCGCACTAGGGTGATAAAGTACAACTTTTAATTCGTAAGTTTTGTGTTAAAAGTTCTAGTTCCAGCTGTCTAAAACACTTCATTGGCGTATACAAACGGTTGTGTTTTGTTTGCTGTGTTTTGCATGTCCAAGTCCATATTGATTAATTAGAAATCGCGAGTAGCGTAACGTAAATTGAGAAATTCCTCATATGTAAATGCTAAAATATGTAAGGGATTAAATGGATCTGTAATGGATAGACAAAATCATGTGACTGTTTTTTTTTTCAATTCCGACCCAGTTTATGTTTTTCCTAATGAGTTTCAGCATTATTCTTTCTTCCTTCATAGCTCCATTTTTTTTCGTGTATTTCATGTCCTCCGCCCCCCCCCTTATTCATATTTCTAACTAGTGCATTACGAGGGCTGTCCCAGAAGTACCCGACCTAACGAAGAAAACACAAAAATGTTGGGAAAAACATGTTTATTTCTCTAAATAGTCTCCTTTCAGCTCGATACACTTTTCCCAGCGATGTTCAATAGCTTCGATACCCTGTTTATAGTGAGAACCGTCGAGTTCTGCAAAATAGCCATCAACTGCAAACTCTACCTCTTCATTGTTGTCAAATCTTTTATCACCAAGCCATTTCTTCAACTTTGGAAACAGAAAATAATCGAGGGGGCTAAGTCTGGCGAATAGGGTGCACGAGGAAGCAATTCGAACATTAACTCATTGATTTTGGCCATGGCGATAATGATGCCTGAACTGGTGCATTGTCTTGATGAAACAGAACTTTCTTTTTCGCTAAATGCGGCCGTTTTTGTTTGATTTCATCATTCAAACGTTACAATAAGCTTGTATAATACTCACCATTGATTGCTTTTCCTTCTTGAAGATAATCAATGAAAATTATCCCACGCGCATCCCAAAAAAGCTGACGCCATGACCTTGCCTGCAGATGGAACTATCTTCGCCTTCTTTGGAGCCGATTCTCCCCTTTCAATCCACTGTTTTGACTGTTCCTTCGTCTCAGGTGTGAAGTAATGGACCAATGTTTCATCCATGGTTATGAATCGACGCAAAAACTCGGCTTTATTGCAGAGAAATATCGCCAAACACTCGACTGAAACATCCTCACGATGCTGCTTTTGTTCCATTGTGAGTAAACGCGGCACCCATCTTGCGCATAGCTTTCTCATGTCAGTTATTATGCGATGTACAGCACTTTTTGAAATGTCTGCAATTTCTAGCTCGCGCACTTTCAGTCGACGGTCATCCGATACCATTGTGGATTTTATTCATAATTTCTGGTCTGGTCACCTCATTTGGTCGACCACTGCAATGTTCGTCTTGGCAGCTCCTCGCTTAAATTCTGCCACCCAATATTTTACTGTTGTAAACGAAGGAGCAGACTCCCTCAGAGTAGAATCTAGCTCAGCTTTAATATTACTTGGACTAATACCTTTCAAATGAAATTATTGTATCATATAACGATGGCCAGTTTTATCCATGTTTACAAATTCACTGAGAAAGTTCACTATTAATGACTGCCAAACAAATACTAAACTACGTAGCATTGTTAAACTTCAGCTTTACAAGGGTGGTGTTTTCTACTGCAGTCATTTGTTTGAAACAACCGGTATTTATATACCGGATACTTCTGAGTCTGCCCTCGTATGTATCAGAATTATTTGTATTATTTGTAATTATGGGTTATTGTATTTCTTTTTTCGATATTCTATTATTAAATGCGGACAAAACTGAATCTGCAAACGTTTATTTTTAGCCATGTAAAACCCTCTCTAAAGCCTTTAGGACCAATATGTTCTGACAATAAAATACGTACCTACATATTTTGATTTTTTTCATACTTTCATATTTGTGTGATTTTTGTTTCTTCATAACTTGCCTCTGTCTAGCAATTACTGTACTCTTACCCCATTTTCGGTCATACTGTGTATTTCAAATATACTTCAACAGCAACAGTTCTTTCTTCCGCCTTTTTGCTTTAAACAGAAAATTTGCTGTAAGACATTTGAAGATTAAAGTAAACTGATTTCTTTGTTTCTCAATATGAAAACCCTCCCGAAGAAGAGGTCATAAAGCTAGCTGGCACGCGACCTCAATTAAGCAAGGAAATCAACAGTTGAAGAACAAGCAGATCCAGGGTAGTCTTCAGCTTTTGCCAATAACTGCTAACGAGGCACTCCAGATTGGGTAGGAGTGAGGGAGGAACAGTTTTATTACAATAACATAGTAAAAGTGGCAGCGGCAGAAAATATCTACCCAAGGGTATCTGTGAGTAGGGCAATACGTGCCAAAGTTCTTCGAAAAATAATGCTCGTACTTAAATATCGAAAATGCCTCTGGTACTCGGAACTCTTTCTACGAGATCCAGATATAGGTAAAAATCTGATGTTGTTACATTCACACAACTTTCTGTATCCTCTATCACGTATTAGTGGATATACAAATTATTCTTACGAAAGTTTATTTTCCTATCTACTGAAGTGCAATAGAGGTAATTATTTCCAGAAATAGTTACATTACATATTTCGTTATAGATACAAAGGGAATAGCGACATTTACGTGCACTAATAAGAGAATAACATTCCTAAGGAAATCACACACAACACACTATTGTCGAAACACTTACCAACACGAAGACAAAGCAACGACTGAGACGCAGTGGCATAATACAGCATGTAAAGCGGTTTCGGCCTTGGCATAAAACGAAGGCACTGTATAAGCAGGGTCATTATGCCATTGGTATTGGTAAATGTTTGACTGATTCGCTTCTTCGTGTTACCAAAGTTCATACTACCAACTTTTACGATTTACCCTTAAAATATACGGCATTTTTATGACTATGGCAAAGGAGTTGCTTTTACTGCTTTGTGTGTTGATTCAAAGTGTTACAGTTTTCACCACGGATATGACAAGGCATTAAATTATATTGTGACTTAATATTTCAGACTGAATAATGTACCGTGCTGATTGGTGTATTGCTATGATAGGCCGAGCTTATCTGTGTGGCTATATTTCATCACGATCATGATCCCCCTGCACTTGGCTGCAACAAAATGCGTAGCGTGCAGATTTGAAATTCGATTGTACCACTAGTGTTCTCTGGTAGGCAGCAGTAAACGAGCGCGAACATTCAGTAACGGACGGCGTGAATTTTAGTCAACTCTCACACGTAAATTATTTATTGATTGTTATAATATTTGTGAATAATCGCGACATATAGCTGCGGAATATGTGAGAAAGCCTTACTATACAGAACAACGTAGATCTCGTTAAAGCACACAATTAATATCTTGGGTGTGTGTGTTTATGTTAACCATTTCCAAGATTTTCTTTGTTATTGGCTGTAATTTTCAAAATCACCACATAGCGACCCACTTTTTAAGCACTTATAGCGTATTTTTACTTTCTCTACTACGTACAGTAAGTAGGGGAAGTATTGTATTCCACCCAAAAATTCGATACCGAGATTTCACCGGAAATACATGTTTTGAGACCCCCTGAATCCAAAAAAAGCATTTTTGGAAACATGCCCGTGTGTGTGTGTCTGTGAACAGCATAACTCAGAAACGAACAGTCGGATAAACACCAAACTTGGTATTTAGGTTCAGTATCTTCCAGGGATGCGACACGAAGGTTTTCAAGAAAATTCCCCCACCCCAGATTACCCTTTTCATGGAACATTTTTCAAAATTTTAATTTTCTCAAAAATGGCTCCAACGATGTTGATTAAAATATCATGTGTTTAAGATATTTTCATGACAAATGAAATGTATATCTCGAATTTTCTGGGAATGTCTCCAAAAGTATTCTTCATTGCGAACGACTTTTGCATAACTGGTAAACCATAACAGATAGACAAAATTTTACTACACAAAACATGTAGATCGCGTTAAAATACACAATTTATGTCATATACATTTTTTTGTTGAGTGAACCATTTTCGAGATATTGCTTGTTATTCCCTTAAATTTTCCAAACGTTATACTTTTTATCAAATGGGAATTCGTTATTCTTTTGTTTTGTTTTTGTTTTGTTCCGGTAATGCAAAGAGAATGGAATACTCCACATAGCAAGCAGCTCTTAAAATATTTGACTATCGCTTAAAGCCTAGCAATTCCCCTTGCATCTACAAGAGTACTAGCAATAAGATTAACATCTCGATTAACATGAAGCATATGGAGAATAAGCGTTTGTAAAAATAGTTTGTACAAGAGTAGAGGAAGTCATGTGAGTGTAACACATCAGATTTTTTATTTATGTACAACTAGAAGTGTAAATATGTAATGAAAACTATCTCGATTAGCAAGAAGTAGATAGAATAAGCTTTTGTAACAATAGTTTGCAGGTGAGAGAATAGGGAAAGTCATGTCAAAGCAACATCACATTCTTTTGATGTAACATTTTTGGGGTAATGAAAGTTGGAAAAAGAATATGCATGTAAACAAGACATTGCGTGTCACTATAGTGTTGAGATAGGTGCCTGATACCATCATAATGACCACTTGCATAGTTGCTTGTCACGTCTGGTTGCAGAGACATCTGGCCTTTCTCACGCAACAGAATCTTTTTTGAGGCGGGACTCATTGGTAGACAGACCATGAATCCTTAGTGTCTGTTCCAAACATTAAGTATGGGCTTAATGTTTTAGCATTGGTTTGTTATTGGAAATAATAAGTGCATTAATGTAAATCCGAATCTAAGTAGGTATCTGCAGTGTTTTCCAATCAGGAAAGTAATTGAATAGAAATGAGATAATAATTAAAAGGGATGATGAAAACGTCATGAAACTATCATCTGCTTAGAGAGTTGAATGACTTCATCGTGTGGCAGCAATACCATAGGTAGCCATTTTCCAAATGAAATAAATAAATTGAATTTTTGCATTTGTGGCTAAGTCAGAACTAATATTATTGCTAATATTACGTGTTAAGTTTTAAAATATTTCTGTTACAGAATGGCTTTAAAATAAGTTTAAAAAATCTGATATATTACATTCACATGAACTTATCTACCCTTTATCGTTTATTAGTGGGTATAGAAATTATTCTGACCAAAGTTTATTTTCCTATTTTCGTTTTAATCGAAAAAATCTTTCTGGAAACAGCTACATTACAAATTTCGTTATAGATACAAAGGATGCCAAATATTATAGAACTGGCCTTGAAATTCTATACACTTTCTATGCTTTCGCGAGAAACAACTGAAAATCGACAGGACTTCGAATAACAAAGTATTGAACAATTCGAACCATTAGATAATAACCGATATCTCGGAAATGACTAATGCCATAAAAATGTATTTGAAATAAATTGTGTGTTCTAAAGAGATCTACATTTTTACTTTCTCTACTATGTATAGTAAGTAGGGGAAGTATTGTATTCCACCCAAAATTTCGATATCGAGATTTCACCGGAAATACATGTTTTGAGACCCCCTGAATCCAAAAAACGCATTTTTGGAAACATGTCCGTGTGTGTGTCTGTGAACAGCATAACTCAGAAACGAACAGTCGGATAAACACCAAACTTGGTATTTAGGTTCAGTATCTTCCAGAGATACGACACGAAGGTTTTCAAGAAACCCCCCCACCCCAGATTACCCTTTACATGGAACATTTTTCGAAAATTTTAATTTTCTCAAAAATGGCTCTAACGATTTTGATTAAAGTATCATATGTTTAAGATATTTTCATGAAAAATGAAATGTATATCTCGAATTTTCTGGGAATGTCTCCAAAAGTATTCTTTATTGTGAACGACTTTTGCATAACTGGTAAACCATAAGAGATAGACAACATTTTACTACACAAAAGATGTAGATCGCGTTAAAATACACAATTTATGTCATATACATTTTTGTTCTTGAGTGAACCATTTTCGAGATATTGCTTGTTATTCCCTTAAATTGTTCAATACTTATTTTCTCAAATGGGAATTCGTTATTCATTTTTTTGTCTTGGATATGCAAAGAGTATTAATCTGTGGGAAAGGGAATAGTGCTGCACCTAGCAACCAGCTATTAAGAGATATGTATGTGCTTAAAGGCTACTGTATCTCTATATTGCCCTTGTAAATATATATTCCCCTTACATCTACAAGAAAATTAGCAATAAGATAGAGTCTGCAAATGTTTATCTCGATTAACATGAAGTAAATGGAGAATAAGCGTTTGTAAAAATAGTTTCTACAAGAGTAGAGAAAGTCATGTGAGTGTAACACATCAGATTTTTTTATGTAGTACGTTTTCCTTTATGGCTTAACGCCTAGCATTTAGGAAAATTATATAAATTTTCTTCTAGATGAAGAGGACTTCACAAGCTATTCCTCGAAAATTCAGCTTGTATATACGTGTTATTTGTCATGTAAGTATATCGTTAGAGCCGTTTTTGTGAAAATAAAAGATTTCGAAAGATGTTCCATGTAAAGAGTAGTTTGGGATGGGTAGATTTTCTTTAAAATCTACTTGCCGCTTCTTTGGAAGGTACTGAACCTAAAAACCAATTTTGGTATTTATCCAACATTTCGTTTTTGAGTTATGCTATACACACACACACACACACCATGGACCTTTTTATAAAGTCTTTTTTGGGGGGGATTCAGGGGGCCTCAAAAGCTATATTTTTGGTGCAATTTCCACATCGAATTTTTGGGTGAAATACAATACTTCCTCTACTCTATACGTAGCAGAGAAAGTAATTATCTGAAAGTGCTTATATATACATTCGTTCCCTTAAGTTGAGAGAACACCTATTAAAAACCCTTAATAGGCATACTCACTCTGAATGCATTAATTTTAACGTGAAAGCTATACTTTCTGCAAAATAAAATTTGGGGAAAACATAATTAAACCATCGATAATTACCTTTTTCTTTGTATGAATGGTGTGATGTATTACGAAACGGCGATACAATTATTACGTTTTTCGTCAAGTGTATTATTTTGGTTGCCAGTGCTTGTATTAGGTAACTGCAAATGAAAAACCTACCTCACGTTGTTTGGATACAATTGGGAAACTCGGAAGTTGACGCTTACTACGTTAGAGGTCATTCACAATGAAACTTAGAAGTAAGCGTAACGTAAGCATAGAAGCTTGTTTCGTGTTATCTTAATACATGCGTTCACATTGCCATAAACATGGCCATAAACTTATAAACGTAAACAAGAAGTTTGCAAGCTCCAAGCTTTCATGTTTGCGTTAATTTGAAGAAACTAGCCAAGGAGCGATTCTCCTTGCACCGCATCACGTCATCATTCTGCCATTTTTTCATCACATGTATGTTCACTTCCTAACTGCGTTTCTGTGTAAGATCATGGACCAGGAATACTGGGATATTTATAAAAATCGCAGCATAACAAATTGTGATGGTAAGTGGTGCTTTTTACTTTCTCTACCACGTACATAGTAAGTAAAGTAGGTATTGCATTCCAGCCAAAATTTTGACACCGAGATTTCACCGGAAATGCATGTTTTGAGGCCCCCAAAATAAAAGCATTTTTAGAGAAAGATCCGCGCGCTGGGGTATCTGTGAACAGCATAACTCAAAAACGAAAAGTTGAGTAAGTACCATACTTGATATTTCAGTTCAGTATATTCCAAGGATGCAACACGATTTTTCAAGAACATCTCCCACCCCAACTACCCTTTACCCTTTTGCCTGTAGGCAAAATTTCCGCTCAGTATACCTAAGAATGGGACTCTAAGAACCATAACAGTTAAAAGAGCATCCGTAAATAAATAAAGAATTCAACATTTTTCGAAAATTTCTATTTTGTAAAAAATGGCTCTATTAAAGTAATTTACATGACATATATAATTTATATCTTGAATTTTTTGGGAATAGCCTGTGAGGCAATACTTTTAACACTTAAATAATTTCAGTGTAATTATATAACATATAAATCCAATAACAGCTCGCCTCGAAATAATATGAGTATGTAATAATATATAAAAAGTGTATATTACAGTCATTATATATGTTTGTATTATTGTATACGTGTGTAATAATGTTATGTGAATGTATTACGTAATTTAATAATGTAGGAGCTGTGAGAATAATAGGTTAAAAGTTGCTAACAATGAGGTAATCTTGAGGAATAGTGAATTTGAAATTTTAACAATACTACTTGTTATTCTTGGAAGCAATAATGTAATTTTTGTGACAGTTTATAAAATAGCCAATCAACAACCAGAAAAAAAGCTTTAGTTAAATGAAGGTATTCTATTGGAGTAGGATTAGCCAATCAGAAACTGAAATGTAGCAAAATTTACAAATCTAGAAGTCAGTAGCTTGTAGACAGCGCTCATAACTGGACGCGTTGGTTGCTAGCAGACAGTGCTACTAATCAGACGCGAGATGTGTCCTCGAGAAATTTAATATATATTTTGTGTGAGAAAATAGTTTACGTGTTAAAAAGTGCAAGTAATTAATAAAAGAATATTACAGCTCTCTATATCAGTGATGTGTTATTTAAATCGTGTCAAGCATTAATAAATAGAGTGAAGAAAAACTTAAAATCTGTGTAAGCCTACATTCTTAAGTCGCACCATCTCCCTGCTAAGACATTCATGTCTCTAAAAAGAATATAAATACTGACGCGGCCGAGGCAAACATAAATATTTAATATTTAAAGAAACAGTCAAATTACAAAGTTAATATTTTTAAATTTTTAGGGCGAAGGCTACCGGGTACCATACGTGCGGTTGCAACTACTTCAAGTTCGGCTCCCCAACAGTTGAACTACAATTTAACTCCTACAACAAACCATCTTCACCTGTGAAGACCTCTTCATTCGGAAGGATTTTGTATACTCTTGTATAACTGGTAAACGTTAAGCAATAGACGAAAACTGTACAAAAAAAATGCAGATCCCTTTAAAACACAATTTATTTCAAATAAGTTTTTTGTGACATAAGCCATTTCTGAGAAATCCGTCATTAATGGTTCGAATTGTTCATTACTTGGTCTTTCTCTTGTCAACATTCAACAGGCCTGTCAGCATTCATTTGTTTCTCGCGAGTACATGGAAACAGCATGGCGTCCAATTCTTAAACATTTGACTGTCGCTGCTCTCTGTATCTAGAGGGTGAACCATTTATGTTGAGACTGTACAAAGAAATGCCTTTAATAAAAGTTGCTTGATATTATAGGGGAAAGCAAATATCATTAGCCATGTTTTGTTTGGAGGACGTTATGATAGTTATTTTAGGATCAATTTAATTTTTTAAATGGAAACCTACAATTAATGCCAAGTTAAATTGACCCTAAAATGTCCATCACAGTGTCCTCCAAATAAAACATGACTAATGAAGTATACTTTCCCCCATAATATCAAGCAACTTTTATTCAAGACATTTCTTTCTACAACGCTTAGTTTTGGAGATATTGTACAGTCTCAACTTAAATGGTTCACCCTGTATAATGTATTGTGTAATGTAGCTATTTCTGCAATGCTTTATGGGCATTAAAATGTAATAGATAGATTAATAAGCCTTAATAAGAATGGTTTATATACCCCTTAATAAGGATAGAGAGTAGAGAAAGTCATGTGAATGTATTACATAATTTTTGTGAGTTTAAGGTCCATTAACTGGACAGTTAGCTCTTTTTGATTTTGATACATGTACATAAACTCTCTTGTCGTGTGTACTGTTGGTGATCTCTTCACAGGCCGTCAGCTGTTTCACGCTTTCTTGAGAGTGGCTGCTGTTTACGTTTCCGTTTGTCGTGGATTACAACATACCATGTAACGTTTATGGTTAAGTAATACATCAATATGTTGATTCTTAATTTTCATTGTGAATGGCTCTTTAGCTATTTCGCTGACATAAAATGTTATCTTTATGCAACAAAAATATTAATAGGGGTTAATAATAACTTTTAATTTGCAGATTTCTTCAAATGGTATGAACAAAATAATGCAAGCCAGAAGCCATATGTTCAACAAGCTTATAGTTTTGACTGAAGAGTCATGAACAAATCAAGCATTTAGTGCAGTTAAAAATCATAGGCACCCTTTTAGTGCAACTCTGCTCAGCAGAAAGAAAGGAAAGGAAACAAATAAACAAAACTCGTTGGTTGCGCGAAAAAAAACATTTGCTAAAGAAAACTCTCAAGTCGGGGGTGAATTAGACAATCTCAACTCAAGACTTGGTGATGTATCATATTCACATCGAAATGTGATGTATGAGTTCAAAAAGGAAATAATGGAACTATTAATAGTTGGTCGCAGAAGGAAGTGCTGAGCAGAATTATTCTAAGATCATTGTTGTGGTGGTAGGAAAGCTCATAGGGCAACGAAATTGGTTGAAATTCTTTCCCTAAAGATCTTTAATGTAAATAAAATTGTGTAGAAAACTCTGAAAATGGAACGAGATTTGCGAAGACTTAACTTCAAGTCTGCATCAGTTTTAAAAAGTCGCCTCTAGGATACTGTTATAGAGATATGTTTAGTTTATAATTTTACTGGTTTGCTGGAGAACTTCTAATGCGAAAAATGGATTCTTTCATGTGCGTGTTCCCTACGGGAGATTTACGAGTTCAGCTAAACTTGAAACTTTAATGACTGACCTCTGGCTTATGCTACAAATAGAAACGGCAAATTATACGTAGGATTATAATTACCATGTGTTACACTTTTATAATGGTTTGGCACTGTCGGTCAGTTTAATTGCGCAGGGGATTTACTCGACATGACTGAAGTCTGTTTCGCTCTTCACATGGCTACTTCAAGTTGCTTATGAAAACGCCATTCTGGTGAAACTGGGGAACAATGTATTAGTTGTTATGGTACAAATATTAAACCTGGAGTTTTATTTTGCTGTAGGAATGTTTGTAGAACGAGGCTGAAAGCGGAGCGTAGCAATCCTACGAGCAAAATACGAGGACGGATTGATAAGTCAGTGACTTTTTAAAGAAAATAACTTTTTTTTAAAAAAAAATCAATTTTATTTCTCAACACAGTCTCTATTCAATTTAATACACGTTGTCAACGTTTTTTAACCCTTCCAAAAAGGGTTTTCGAAGTCTGCAAAATATGAAGTTGTTTCTGCTAGCGAGCCAATTTTTCAGGTTTGCGAAGAGGAAGAAGTCTCTCAGAGCCAAATCTGGAGAATATAGTGGGTGAGTTAGTAGCAGTTCGTAGCCCAATTTCACAAATTTTACGAAGGCAATGGCTGACTTGTGTGCGGGTGCATTATCCTGGTGAAAGAGAACCTTTTTCTTCACCAAATGGGGTCGTTTCTTTAACAACTCCTTGTGAAACCTTGTGAATCCCAAAAGACAGCTGCCATGATTTTTCCTGCAGACGGAATGGTTTTCACTTTCTTTGGATCAGGTTCGCCAAAGGAAATCCACTGCTTTGTTGTTTGGTTTCAGGTTGATAGTAATGAATCCAAGTTTCATCAACCGTGACATAACGCCGCATAAGCTCATTTGGGTTGCGTTCGAACATGTTAAAACATCCCTGTGAAATGGTCACACGATTCCGCTTGTTCTCAACTATGAGCAGTCGCGGCACCCATCTTGCTGACAGCTTTCTCATATCCAAAAATTCGTGCAGAATGTTATAAACACTCAAATGTTTACTGTCTAGGTTATCTCACGGATTTTCACACGACGGTCTTCCAATACAATATCGTGAACTTTGTTCACCATTTCTTCTGTTGCGACCTCAACCGGCCGACCTGTGCACACGGCATCTCTTGTGCTCGAAGGACCACATCGAACCACTTGTGAACCGTGCAATGTGATGGAGCACAGTCCCCATAATACTTGTTCAGCATTTCTTCCATTTCCTTCACCATCTTACAATAGTAGTGTTTTATCAGAACACGAAATTCACTTTTTTCCATTTGTTACGAAGCAACACACTTCTGATTATTTTAGACGCTCTCAACAATGTTCCAAGAAATAAATGACGACGAATTTATGCGATTACACCCAGAATAGATGTAAGACTTGGGTGCAAACAAGAAACCTGTGATTAGAACGCTATCTCTCGTCAAAGTCATGGACTTATCAATCCGCCCTCGTAATATCACTTTTAACATGCATTGTCATATTTTAGGCAGCCTTGAGTATTAAATTATAAAGTACGTGTCCAGCTCAAATTTGTGTGGAAAGAGCAGTATACATTCGGACATATGCAATAATGAGCTCTGTCTGTCTGTCTGTTTGAGCTTCACCAGTGCGGACAATGTGATCACTTATACAATAGTATTTTATAATATATAAAAAAATTTGATGTGTTACATTCACGTAACTTTCTCTATTAGTGGGTATACAAATTATTCTTAGGAAAGTTAATTTTTTTATGCATTTGCTTCATTTTAATCGAGATAAACTTCTTCAGAAATAGATACGTTACACATTTCGTTATAGATACAAAGGGAATAGCGATAGTCAAATGTTTTAAGAACTGAACACTGTATGCTGCCCTTAATATTACATACCTACTCTTTCCATGCAATCACGAGAAACAACTGAAAATCGAAGGGACTTGAAAAGAATGAAAGTATTGAACAAATCGAATCATTAATAACTGAAATGGCTTATGCCACAAAAAAATAAGTTATTTGAAATAAATTGTGTATTTTAAAGAGCTCTACACTTTTTTGTAGTGTGTTTTTCTCTATCGCTTAACGTTTACCAGTTATATAAGATTATACAACATTCCCTCCGAATGAAGAGGACTTCATAGGCTATTCTCAGAAAATTCAAGTTATACATTTTATTTGGACTGTAAATATGTTTGATATATTGTGTTTTAATCAAAATCGTTATAACCATTGTTTTAAAAAATCAAATTTATTATAACAATAATAGGAACTTGCAATTACCTCATTTTTTAACGTAGTCTCTTTGCTTCTCAATGCGCATGGTCCATTGTTGAAAAAGCTTTCTGATCCCCTCAGAAAAAACGTTTTTCGGTTGAGCAGCAAGCCATGTATGCACCGCTTGCTTCACTTCTTGGCTGTGGTGAAGTGACGGCCCCTTAAGGCATTTTTAAGTGGACTACAAAGATATGGTTTGCCTTTTCGACAGTCAATCTTCGGCTCTCAGGATACGACTTGCTCATTGTTGGCGTCACCAGTGGATATGAATGGGCGTCCTGCTCTTTCCTTGTCCTTTACAGTTGTCCGGCCATTTTTGAACTTTTCAATTAATTCGTACACATTTCGCCGGAGTAAAACATTGCCCCCATATTGCACGAAACGTCTTATGGATTCTGTCTCCTGGTATGCCTTCAGACGACAAAAAACGGATAGCGCACGCTGTTCTTTGGTACAAACGGTGAGGGGTACAGCCTGCTTATTATGCTACAATGCAACACTCACTGGAGTGATAACGGTCAAACATTCCACAAGCGGAGTCAAATGAACAACATGTCGACGTGTGCGCGCACAAACCGATACTGTCAACCTACAACAAATTAAAAAGAATGTGCGGATACTTATTGACTTGCCCTTGTAAAGGGTACTTTGGGATTTGGGGATTTTCTTGAAAATCTTCGTGTCATATCCTTGGAAGGTACTGAACCTAAATACCAAATTTGATATTTATCCTACTTGTTATTGAGTTGCCGTTTCTCTCTCTCACACAAGGCATTTTTCTAAAAAAAAAAAATCTGATGTGTTACACTCACATGACTTTCTCTACTCTTGTACAATCTATTTTTACAAACGCTTATTCTCCATATGCTTCATGTTAATCGAGATATCGAGATGTCAATCTTATTTGTAATTTCCTTGTAGATGCAAGAGGAATATGGTAGCTTTTAAGCGATAGTCAAATATTTTAACGCTGGTTGTTATGTGGCGCATTCCATTCTCTTTGCATGTCCAGGACATAAAAAAAATGAATAACGAATTTGAGAAAAAGTATAAGTATTGGAAAATTTAAGGGAATAACAAGCAATATCTCGCAAACGGTTCACTCAACAAAAGAAATGTATATAACATAAATTGTGTATTTTAACGCGATCTACATTTTTTGTGTAGTAAAATTTTGTCTATCTCTTATGGTTTACCAGTTATGAAAAAGTCGTTCATAATGAAGAATACTTTTGGAGACATTCCCAGAAAATTCGAGATATACATTTTATTTGTCATGACAATATCTTAAACATATGATATTTTAATCAAAATCGTTAGAGCCGTTTTTGAGAAAATTAAAATTTTCGAAAAATGTTCCATGTAAAGGGTAGTCTGGAGTGGGGGGATTTTCTTGAAAACCTTCGTGTCGCATCTCTGAAAGATACTGAACCTAAATACCAAGTTTGGTGTTTATCCGACTCTTCGTTTTTGAGTTATGCTGTTCACAGACACACAGACACACAGACAGACACACACACGGACATGTTTCCAAAAATGCTTTTTTTGGATTCAGTGAGTCTCAAAACATATATTTCCGGTGAAATCTCGGTATCGAAATTTTGGGTGGAATACAATACTTCCCCTACTTACTATACGTAGTAGAGAAAGTAAAAATCTGATGTGTTAAATTCACATGTCTTTCTCTACCCTCTATCGCTTATTAGTGGGTATACAAACTATTCTTACGAAAGCTTATTTTTCTGCTTATTTCATTTTAATCCAAATAAACCTTTGCAAAACTAGCTACATCACGCACTTCGCTATAGGTACAAGGAGAACAGCGATAGTCAAATGTTTAAGAACCGGACGCTATATGCTGCCTTAAAATTCCAATCGCGAGAAACAACTGAAATTGAAAGTACTTCAAAGAATGACCAAATAATGAATAATTCGAGCCATTAATAACGGATATTTCGGAAATGGCTGTTGCCAAAAAGAATTAAATAAATTGTGTACCTACCAGTACCTACGTGCAGTACTTTTCTTGTGCAATACGTTTTCGTCAGTCGTCTAACGTTTACTAGGATTATACAAAGTTCCTTTAGAATGAAGGGCACTTTCAAAGGTTATTCCCAGAAGATTCACTTTATTTGCCATTTAAATATCATTAATATGATGTATTTTAATTAAAATCGTTAGAGCCAGTTTTTTAGAATAAAAAATTTAGAAAAATGTTTCATGTAAAGGGTGATTTGGGTTTGGGGGATTTTCTTGAAGATCTTCGTGTCACATTCCTGGAAGATACTGAACCTAAATACCAAGTTTGGCATTTATCCGACTTTTCGTTTTTTAGTTATGCTGTTCACACACACACACACACACACACATGGTTTTTTTTTCTAAAAATCTGATGCGATACATTCACATAACTTTCTCTACCCTGTCTTTATTAGTGGATATACAAACTATTCTCACGAAATCGTATTTTTCTGTCTACTACATTTAATCCAAATCAAGATTTGCAAAAATACACATTTCGTTATAAATACAAAGAGAACAGCGATAGTCAGATGTTTAAGAACTGAACGCTATATGCTGGCCTTAACTTCCATGCTGTTTCCATGCAATCGCGAGAAATAACTGAAAATTTATGAGACTTTAAAAGAATGACAACGTTGAACAATTCGAACCTTTAATAACGCATATCTCGGAAACTGCTTATGCCACAAAAAGACTTATTTTAACTAAATTGTGTGTTTTAAAGCGATCTACATTTTTTGTATGGTACCTTTTTGTCTATCATGTTTACCAGATTATACAAAATTCCTTCCAAATGAAGACTTCCTAAGCTATATCTGAAAAATTCACGATACGCGTTTTATTTGTCATGTTACTCTCGCAACAGTCGCAGACAGTCGTATGAGTAACATCACTTGCAATGCTAACCTTCGTGTACTGATAGTAGGAGTCGTGTGCACAGAATCCAGATTCTCCTCTACATCTGGAGTTGTACATCTTGGTCGTTCCCTCCCCATTCCAGGAGTTGTAAACTTCCCATGAGCGCAGAGAGGGCAATGGAGACGTTCAATGTCGTTCTCCGTGGTGTAATGATTACCATGCTAGCCTCTGGTTCCCGAGGTCACAGGTTCAAACCCGGCAGAGGGCGATGAATTTTTTCGAGCATGGCTTCTTTCGGAAGGGAAGTAAAGCCGTTGGTCCCGTGTCGTAGATTTACGGCACGTAAAAGAACCTCAAGTTTGATAACGAGGCCTCTGAGCAAAATTCCCGGCCTTTAACGCCCAATATATAAGGGTCATTCAAATGAAACCCGGTCACTTGTGTAAAGTAACGGTAACGATTTTATTAACTCAAAAATAGTCGCCAAAGCTGTTGGCACATTTATCCCATTGCGACACTAGCCGGTCGATTCCATCCTTGAAGAAGCTAGTAGGCTGCTGTCGGATCCAGGCCTGGATCCATTCACACACTTCGTCGTCCGTTGTGAATCAATGTCCGCGAATAGGTTTTAGAGGTCCATAAACATGAAAATCACACGGTGAAAGACCTGGACTGTCGGTGGATGTTCCAGCGTTTCCCATCGAAACTGCTGCAATGTCGTCCTCACCGCATTGGCAGTGTGTGGGCGGGCATTATCATACAGGAGAATAACGCCATTGGACAACATGCCTGGGCGTTTCGACTTGATGGCTCGTCTAAGGTTCTGCGAAGTGGCTTGATAACGCTGGGCATTGATGGTGGTTCCCCGTTCCAGGAACTCGACAAGCAGTGGGCCCTTGTGGTCAAAAAAGGACATGACCTTACCAGAACTGGTGTGCACGGCCTTTTATTTCTTTGGAGGTGGTGAAGTCGGAAGTTTCCTCTGCTTGCTCTGACTCACTCCTCGTTGTTCCTGCTTACTCGCCTTCATGTTCAGTAGTGGACGATAACTTGTGTGACCACCTTCTCTTCGGCGTGAAACCACACACGCTGTCAAACGTTGCACACGCTGTAGTCGCTCTACCAATTTATGATGCCACCATACACGCAGTTACGTGGTGCCACTTACGTGTAGTGCAAAGTTGACGCACTGACCAGGTTTCATTTGAATGCCTCTCATAGAATGGGACGCTAAGGACCACAGCAGTTAAAGAACGACCATAAATAAAACTAAATTTCAAATTTATTGAGACGTTCAAATGTCTTCCGATCTGGACATCTTCATTGTAGGTACCTCTCTCTTGGTACAAACGACGAGCCAGCGCAGCATTGCCGTTCTCCTTACCGTACATGAAGTGCACTTCTGCCAGCTCCTGGTTTGAGTACATGTCACTCAGTCGAGCGCCAAACACAACACTCAATGTACCCTTCGCCTCGGAGTGAACTATCAGTGTAGGTACTGTTAATCGTATCTTTTGTCACGGCAACTACCTGCGGCAAGAAAAACGTTCCGGTGATTATCATTGTTTTTAAGGACATAACTCAGAAACCAATCATTTTCGGATAGCTGTAATGGACTTTTTATTGTCTACATATGGGGAATACATACCTATATTTATGCCCTCTATTTTTGAAACATATTGTGTGTATACATATTGTTCCTTCTTTTTGAATAACCCTATATATGTATGTATATGTGTGTATTATATATATATATATATAATACACACATATACATACATATATAGGGTTATTCAAAAAGAAGGAACAACTTTACATATTTATTTCTAATCAACGACAATAGATGGCGACACATGCGATACATCACTGAATAGAGAAAACTTCAAAGTTTTATTTTATGTGTTCAAAATGAGCACCATTTGTTATGCGAGGACGACCAGTGCTTTTCCGTTTACATACGCAAGCATCTTCTACGAATTTATTGTATCAATTGTACATTTTTTATGACGAGGCGACTCGTTGTTGAACTTACAACGAAATGCACGTTGCAATGAAACAATGGATTCACTCTTTGCATAATGCAGCACACAAAATGACTTTCCCTATGGCGTCGCCATTTTCTCGTAAACAAACACAGCGCCGATGTAGGCACTGAATGAAACTAATAGGTGGGGCTTAAAACTTTGAACTTGTCTCTATTCAATGATGTACCGTATGTGTCGTTTATTTCATTAGAAATAAATATGTAAATTCTGTTCCTTCTTTTTTAATAACCCTGCACCATTGAAGAAACCTTGTTGTAGCAATGTCGTACTGTTTCCTCGGCTTATTTGACATTTCCAATATTATCCTCTCCGTTACTTGCAAAATTCCTTCTGGCTCTGCTGAATCCATTTCCGAGTTATTCAAATAGATAATCCGTCATTACATTAACAGAAACAAGGCCTCCGCTTAATATACATGTATTTTCATGGCAAGAAACAAAGGTGGTAACAGTGGAGTGTTATAAAAATTGTATTCTTCTTAGTATTATAGTCTTCAATTTCTAGTATGAATGGCTCGTTTTAAAAACGCTACCTATTGTGTTGTCTGAGAAATATATCTTTACTAATGGGGAGGTAGGCAAAGTAAAATGAAATGTATTTAATGCTAAGTAAACTGCATAACAGAATCCACAGGACCTGGCCCCGTAAATATTTATACATTATTTTTGTACGATGTAACTAATTTGTGGTACTTACCAACATTGTTGCTATGGATCGGAAATTCACCTTCCCATATGCACGTGGTTGCTTTGACAACTGCGAGTGTTGTTATTAATGTTATTTATTTCATTAATTGTAGCCCCACGTTGTGGTAGCCAATTTGCGATGGTTTTACTTATAATGTTTGTGTATTTGTGTTTACTTCACGCGTTGAAGCCATCTTGTGACGTGATTCATTTGTTAGGTTTGTTAGCTCCATCTGGTGTTAGCAATTTGCGGCAGTATTAGTTTTTGTTTGAAAGCATGCTACTTTATTTTATTTAATTTTGGTTCTCTGTCCTCCGGCTAGCTATTATCTTTTGGTCAAGCACTTCTCTTTATACAGGTTGTGTAAACGGAAGGGAGTCTCTTATCCAAAAATAACACTGATGAAGAAATGTGTTTTACACTTTTATTGTCGAACACGTTAACTATCACATTTACACATTGATCTTGACACTCGCCGAACTGAAACTGTTATAATAACTTCATTACTGATAATTCTTAATTCGCGTACTTCAACTTTTTGTATAATTAACTTTATAACACTTGAGATTTTTCATAACTCTGTTACGCGTAACCTGCAAATTGATATCCGAAGTGTGCCGTACAAATACTTTCGACGAACTGACGGGAATGCGACGTGTAGTGTACAAAGAATTTTGATGAACTGACGGGGTCTACCTCTAACCTACTCTTTTTATACTCCTTCACCCAGATATGCCTAAAGATTATAACTGAACTGCAATTGGCTAATAAAACGCGCCAACATTAGCGCCTATTTTTATATCCAATGAAAATTATGAATACATATGCTCTAGGGAAATGTTCCAGAATATTCTAAAAGAAAAACGCGCCAATATTACGTAACTTCCTCGTTTCCAATAATGATAAACAGCTCACCCCCTCGCTGCATTATTGCACGCTATTATTGTCAGTTTCAGTAAGGCAGTATAAACTTACTTCTCAACAATAATTACAATCAATAAACATCTCAAATCAATGTCACATAATAATGCATATTCATACTACAATCATTATTTACATTTAAGTAATTTGTGATACAAATTACTGCATCACAACAAAGGAAATCTCAGTACTGAATGCAGGAATGCGGGAAGTAAAACCATCCCAATACAAACACTAACTTATTGAATGTTAGGCAATCAGGCTCTACGACCTCACTAAGAAATATTCCCTCCATCTCTTCTTGAGAGAGACTGCCGAGTGATCTCTTTCCTCTAGGAATGTGCTGCATTACAGCTTTGGGAATGCTTCTGGAGCCACCCTATGCAGGTGTTGTCTCCAGTTGTTCTGGTAATGTATTTATTCCAGGACTGGTTGCATTTTTAGCTTTGGTCTTTAGATCCCATTTTGTGTTGCCAGCAGTCCTTCGCATGAACTTCATCTCTGCAGCAGTTACTGTGCTGCTAGCTCTTTTCTTTAGGGTTCAAACCTCACTGCCATAGTATAGGACAGGTCTTGCTAAGGTTTTGTACAGTCTTAGTCCAGTGTGGTTTTGTACTATCATCGAAATATTGGTCGTATGAGCTGTTGGAGAGTTTTGAAAAAAGGCAAAATCACGCTCCCTGTCTGTTAATTCTCTAAAAACAGGGGGTAATTGTGCTCACGTATGCACGGGCTTCAACTATTGACTCCAAAAAAATATGATCTATAACTATTTCGCCGTCTTTTAGATTTCTTAGCCTGAACACTTCCTGTGGCCTGAAATGTATTCTAAAGTTCATGAATTGTTGTGCGGCCTGGAAATCTTTCTGCAAATAGTACTTTCACTTGGCGAGCTGATTGAGTTAACACACACGAATCATAAATAAATACACGCTGTACGTTTGAAAACATATACTGAGCCATAATGTACTTTGTGACTAAGTACAGGACAAAAAATAAATAAGTCGTAATAACTGAACTGCATCACATCACCGTCAACTCAATACTGCACTTCACACTGCAGAGCAAAACCACGTCAACAGCGTGACCTTGTTTATAGCAGCAGTGCATTATCATGTTGCCACACGCCCAGTGAAAAAACACCGCGCAGCCGGTAATATTGCTCATGAAGTACCCCTTCATGACGAAAAAATTGATGTATGGTGCGCCATGAGCGGAGAAAGAGTTATAGGGCCAATTTTTTTTGAATCAACAGTTAACTCCCGTACATGTGAATACAATTTTGCCCCTTTTTTTAAGAAAATTAGCAGACTGGTTTGCAGACACCTGTTGATTATTCCCACTGTTTTATTGAACTTATAATATTTTGTCATGCCGTTTGTATTCAAGGTATGAAAATTCATTTTTTTTCTTTTTAATGTAGATTTTATACAGATTTTTGCTTGGAATTCCATATACTCTCTAAAATGCCATTATTTTAGTTTTATCTAATGAAATTTCCATATTGTAATGATGTGCTATTTTATGTAAATTGTATGTAGAGCGTTGTAAATCATCTTCATTGCCTGCTATTAATGCTATATAATCTGCATAAAGAATTATATCTAAGAATTTTCTTCTATTTAAAGTTATACATCCATATGGAAGTTCTTACCAATTTTTAATCATATGGTAATGTAGATTATGAACAACAAAGGAGAAAGTCTACAGCCTTGCCTTACATCTGTGTTTATATTTATCCATTTTAATATGTTATACCAACTTAACTGCAATAGATTTTTCCCTGTAGATGTTAAATATATTTTGAATAATTAGTGTGAAACTTTGTCTTCTGGCATTATTTGTAGCAGTTGTTTCTGTCTATCCTATCGAATGCATTTACGAGGTCAATAGATGTGTTTCTTTAATGAACTCTCTAATTTTTTCAATCAGTAACTTCATCGAAAAATCTTCCTTTGCGAAATCCTATTTGTTTTTCACCTAATAAATTTTCATAGTGTTTATCTAATTTAGTTTTATTATATTTACATATATCTTGTATCCTAAATTTAGCAAACTACTTAAAAATGGAAACTACAATAGATTTCAACCATGCATTTGGTGCTGGCTTTCTTTCCAAATTGTATTTAGAAAGTTTAAACATCTATGTAATAAACGCTGGCTAGCATATTTAAATAGTTACAGTTAATAGGTTCTATTATCTGAAGTGTGCGGCTGTACCTGTCTTTTGTGTCCGTAACTGTTGAAAATATTTTAACCACTGCCTTTGTGCTTAGGTTAATATTTTCTTTTGTTTCCTTGCCCAGATATTTAGCAACTTTATATATTTTTAGTTGAGGTCTTTTTCCAAATTTGAAACAAAGTTCCCCGAAAATTCTTTGTGTTTTTTACGTATTGCTCCTTTGGCTATAGCTCTCTCCTGATGGTAAATAATTTGATCCTCAGTTTTTCTTGAATTTAAAAACCTTTATATGCTTTACGGTTTTCTATAATGTATTTAATTTCATCCCACTGACAAACACCTCTTTTCTTATATCATTATTCGCCCCCCCCCCCTAGACTTTCTGTTGCAGCTTGTATTAAAATTGCTTGAATGGATTTCCATTCCTCTGCAATGGTGTCTTGAACTGGAAATGATTCCATTATTGTTATCTATCGTTTTTTGATATAGCCAGACTGCACTTGGATCTCTTATTAGACTAACTTTGAATGTGTATTATGTTGATGTAACTAACTTTTTCTTACTTTACCATCTTGGCGTTATGCGAATTGGGCTGAATAATAATTATCGGCTAATTTTTTCATTACATAGTCTATAATAGAATGGCTATATCTTGCCTCCCATGTGTATTTATGACTATTCTTGTGGGAAATAATGTATTCATTACTTGAAGCTTATTATATATCACAAAACATATCAGTTTTTCTCCAATTCTATTTAGTGTATCTTCGCCATGTGTTCCATCCCATTTTTCAAATTTTGTATTTCCAATAACGAGCGTTGAAGTCTGCAAGTAATATGATCTTGTCAGGTGGGTTGATTTTTCTCTATTGTTTGTAAGAATTTGTGAAATATTGAGCTCTCTTCTTCGTCCCCTTCAAGTTACTGAAACGTTCCAATATAAATTCCATCATTTCACTTTGTCATAGTTTTCAACATCGAAAATTCCAACCACAAACTTCCTGGACTCAGTTTACTACTCCAATACTCTTCTCATTAATCTCTATTTATTCATTTTTTTTTCTTTTAACCATTTGCAGAATGAACTATATGCCAACTCACACCTCTGTTTTGATTTCTTCGGTATTAACTCGTCACATTCAGTTTTCCAAGCGTCTTCGATTTCCACAACATTGGACACGTCGTAAAAATAAATCAAATTGCTAACATAACTATAAAACTACAACATAATAAGGCGACCCGGACGACAACACTTATTACAAACATAGTTCCCATAGCAGCATATATAGGCGAATCACTTTTTAATATGTAACATCTCTGATAACATTTCAGCTAAATTTCAATGGGTCATACGAATAAAAAACAAGTACTTAAAGTTTGTACTCATGAGTATGAACACTTTCTGTGATTATATACTCAGCTCAATGAGAGAATACTCGTTTTCATAAGAATAAAAGCCTACTACCTCATACGAATATATACTCATCCGCACAGCCACAATATGCTTAAATGTAAGTATATGCTCATGTTATCTACACTCTTTGACCATATACTAGCTTCGTTGAGTGTGTGTAGTTGTGTTGTTTGACATTCTGAATTAGAGGAGTAGATTTTGTTGTCTTTAGTTCTGTCCCATCAAAACTGCTCAGGGATTATCCTGTGTTTTATAACAAGTTTCAGCAGAAATGTTAGAGATAGTAGATCATTCAAGAAATTAAAAATTAATCGAAGCAACACACACAAAGGCATAGCTGTAAATTAAATTAGCAAAACAACAAATAAAATGAAATAGGCAAAAGTGTATTCTCAATAAATCAGGCAAAAAGAAAACATTGACAGATTCTAAAGTCATAATTATAAAGTGCCGGATGTGTATTCAAATCAGACTGTTTCTAGAATCCTGGGTTGTTTACACTATTTTTCTACAAAACAGGTTTGTTTAAGTCACCGGACTTCTTAAGTAACTGAATTTTGGGGTTAGGATTTTACATAGCTTAATTAATAAATCTGACTTTCAATATTACTTCTAGGTTATGTTTTCATGCAGCAATACAGGATTTTGAAACTCCCTGAATGTTCATGGCAAAGTTAAAGAACCAATAAATAAAATGGTTATAAGCAAAATTAAAGGAATAATTGTGGATTAGAAAGTGATAACTCGTGAGGTGCTAGATGAACTCACCCGACTGTTTTTAGAATCTCAGGATATTTACACTATTGAGTATACTATGAAACAGTTTTCTTATAAAGTTATGATTATGGATTTTGAAGTTAAGACTTTACATAGTAAAGTTAATTAATAAAGTTGACTTTCAATGTTATTTCTGGGTTTTGTTTTTCTGAAACATTGTAGAATTTTGAAACTTCTTTAATACTTATGGCTATGTTTGTAACTTTTCCATGAGTACTATACAGGTCATAAATTGTGCCATTCTCCTCATATTTAGTGTTAAGTAAAAAAAAAATCAATATATACTCAGAAATAAGTATGCTTCTAACCATGCTTAGCATGAGAGGAGAATGAACTCGTAAATCTGAGAATATACTAGCTTTTATTCATACCAAATTTGAGTACATACTCTTGTAAGATGGACGACTGCTTCCATTGCTTGAGTATGTTCTCAAAATGAAGCAGATACCCAGATGGTTTTATTATTACCAAACTGAGTATTTACTTGAAAAGGTGAAACATACTATATGCTCATTTTTATTCATATTGTAGGGTATGTGTGTGCATTGTCACGTCGGACACATTATTGCTTTGTAGCATGACATTGTTGTGTATAATTATTTTGATTTGATGTACGACGCGGCATCTCTCTCCCCACCCCCTGGCCAAGGGGTGGAGAGAGGAAAGGGAGTGAAGGCAATTAGAGGTTGTTCTAGTGGCCAGTCAGTCGTGTGCGTCTCTTCAGGGTGAGTGGTTGTGTTTTCGTGTGAGTGTGGAGCATCCCTCCAATGTTTGCCTGTAATTTGTTGTGAACGATGTAGTGACAACAAGGTAACTTTATAATAAACCACAGTAAATGTGAAATTAAGTGTATTTTGTTATGAATATCCCACGCTTGTTTTAAATGTGTGCAGCTAAGCTCCTAGTCCTCTTGTTGCCACTGCAGTTACGTCCCCCAATATCTAACTGCAAAACCTTTTGGCCTCACTCCGGTATATAACATTTTAACCCAATAAAATTCAGTCTCTATAAATACCCAGCGTGCAAAACAATAGTATGCAATACACATTTGGTAAGCGCATAGCGTAACCTCGGAAATTGAAAAAAAACTTGGCGCAAGTGTCTCGTTTTCTTCCAAACTCTTTCCTCGATCAGCATCAAGCGCTTACCAAACTAGTATCGCAGTATATTATTTCAACACAAAAGAAAATAACAATTATGATTTTACAGGAGAACAGAGGTGTCAGGTTAATAAAGTCAATCCTTCGGTCACTTCCTGTTCAATGGCCGTCATCAGTCACTCCTTCTGATGATGGCCATAGAGCAGGAAATGATCATTAGTTCCTACCAGCTCTTATCCACTATGTCCTCTCCAACGTTACATAGGAATTCTTCTAAACTCGTCCGATAAATGAGCAGGTTTTTAATCAGTAGACCTATTATTCCTTAGAGATTTTTATTTTATCTACTACTTACCCATTAGGTAGAGGAAATACTAAATATATTCCAAAAATTCAATGTAGTGATCTTGCCGAAAATACACGCGCTGAGGCTCGCTGGACCTCTCGTCAAAAAATAATGTTTAGAAAAATCATTTTGGGCCCTAAAATGCCTCTACTGAACAAGAAGCTCAACCGGAAAATAAAAATCAAAACACTAGACTCCTGCATATTCCCATCACTACTATATGGGTGCCAAACTTGGAATTTGACGGAAACCCAAAAGAAAAGTATTCAAGTTTGCCAGAAAAAAATGGAAAGGAAAATTTTAGAACTATCCCTTAAAGACAGTCCCCAACACCAGGTTAAGGGAAATAACAACTGGAGGATGTATCCCAACGAACCACCAGTTTGAAATGGAAGTGGGGAGGCTCCAGAACAACACATGGGCATACATTTCAACAATGTGGACCCCCTACATCGCGAAGAGACGACGAGGCAGACCCGGAACAAGATGGGACGACGCCTTCAAGAAGTAGGAGCACACTGGACCAGGACTGCAGCAGCTGGAGAGACATTCGAAGAAGGCAGGAAGTGCTAAACACAACCACCTGTGTCCGATGGGAATTAAGGGAAGAAGCGTGCGAAGTGAGGAACCCCAAACAAGATCATGAAGCGCTGATCGCAAAGAAGTGAGTGAACAATACTGCGAAGTGCGGAAGAAACAACGCAACGAAAAACACCACTTATGCGGACCAGCTCCCTGCATGAGTCATATCGAGCTACCCCTCGAGAGGAGGCCTTAACTCTTCAGGGACAAATCGGCGGTTCTGTTTGTCCATCTGCCTGTGTCGTCCTCCGTGGTGTGGTGGCTACCATGCTAGCCTCTAGTTCCCTCTAGTCTCTGGATTTTTTCGGGCATAAAAATCCTTAGCATGGCTTCCTTCGGTAGGGAAGTAAAGCCGATGGTCTCCTGTCGTAGATTTACGGCACGTAAAAGAACCTCAAGCCTGATAAAGAACAAAATTACCTATCTTTCATGCGCAATATAAAATGAGGCGCTAAGGCCAACAGCAGTTAAAAGAGCGTCCATAAATAAAATTCACTTTAATTAGTTTTAATCTATCTGTAAACATCTCAAACGAATTCTCAACCCAAAGCAAAAATCTAATTAATATCAAATTTAATCTACGCTTCAGAAATCATTTGTTGAATATCAAAGGCATTACGAAAGTACAGTTCTAAAAGATAAAAATCTGATGTGTTACACTCACATGACTTTCTCTGCTCTTGTAAAACTATTTTTACAAACGCTTATTCTCCATATGCTTCATGTTAATCGAAATGTTAATCTTATTGCTAATTTTCTTGTAGGTGCAAGGGGAACATGGTAGGTTTTAAGCGATAGTCAAATCTTTTAAGAGCTGGTTGCTATGTGGCGCATTCCATTCTCTTTGTATGTCCAGGACATAAAAAAACGAATAATGAATTCCCATTTGAGAAAAAGTATTGGAAAATTTATGGGAATAACAAGCAATATCTCGAAAATGGTTCACTCAACAACAAAAAATGTATATGACATAAATTGTGTATTTTAACGCGATCTACATTTTTTGTGTAGTAAAATTTTGTGTATCTCTTATGGTTTACCAGTTATGCAAAAGTCATTCACAATGAAGAATACTTTTGGAGACATTCCCAGAAAATTCGAGATATACATTTCATTTGTCATGAAAATATCTTAAACATGTGATATTTTAATCAAAATCGTTAGAGCCATTTTTGAGAAAATTAAAATTTTCGAAAAATGTTCCATGTAAAGGGTAATCTGGGGTAGGGGGATTTTCTTGAAAACCTTCGTGTCGCATCTCTGGAAGATACTGAACCTAAATACCAAGTTTGGTGTTTATCCGACTGTTCGTTTCTGAGTTATGCTCTTCACAGACAGACAGACAGACAGACACACACACTGACATGTTTCCAAAAATGCTTTATTTTGGATTCAGGGGGGTCTCAAAACATGTATTTCCGGTGAATACTCGGTATCGAATTTTTTGATGGAATACAATACTTTACCTACTTACTATACGTAGTAGAGAAAGTGAAAAAATTAAAACTTTTCTAAATAATTGCACAGTAGTTTATTTACGGGGACGGAGTTAAATGGACTTAGTGAAATCGTCATTCGAGATTTAGAAAGTCGCTGCATAACGTGGGCAATCCAACTAATAATTACATAAAGAGGGACAATTGTGTCTAGTGCATATCCGAAATTACACAACCTGTAGTATTTGTAATTAACAGCGATCATTTTTATCTATCGCTAGATTTGCAAATGTCTAAATTCGTGGCTTGGTTGTGGCGAATCTTATGTCCACCAGTTTCTCCCCTATTTTGTTGAACACTGCTGGAGATTATATACTTCCATAATGTGGAAATTATTGTTCTTTTTGTTATCAAATAACTACGAGACCAAAGAGAAGGTAAAAATGTTTCAAGCTTTATCTATCGTGAACCCGGGTTTATATAGAGCCTGAATGCATGTTCTTTCTTTGGGTGGTCCACATAAAGTGTTGCATGTGAATATCTCTTAAACGAATATAAAAAATCTGATGTGTTACACTTACATGACTTTCTCTACTCTTATACAATTATGTTTACAAACGCTTATTCTCCATATGCTTCACGTTAATCGAGATATCGAGATGTTAATCTTATTGCTAATTTTCTTGTAGATGCAAGGGGAATTGGTAGGCTTTAAGCGACAATCAAATATTTTAAGAGCTGGTTGCTATGTGGAGTATTTCATTCTCTTTGCATTACCAGGACAAAAAAATATTGAATAACGAATTTGAGAAGAAGTATAAGTATTGGAAAATTTAAGGGAATAACAAGCAATATCTCGAAAATGGTTCACTCAACAACAAAAAATGTATATGACATAAATTGTGTATTTTAACGCGATCTACATTTTTTGTGTAGTAAAATTTTGTCTATCTCTTATGGTTTACCTGTTATGTAAAAGTCGTTCACAATGAGGAATACTTTTGGAAACATTCCCAGAAAATTCGAGATATACATTTCATTTGTCATGAAAATATCTTAAACATATAATATTTTAATCAAAATCGTAGAGCCATTTTTGAGCAAATTAAAATTTTCGAAAAATATTCCATGTAAAGGGTAATCTGGGGTGGGGGATTTTCTTGAAAACCATCGGGTCGCATCTCTGGAAGATACTGAACTTAAATACCAAGTTTGGTGTTTATCCGACTGTTCGTTTCTAAGTTATGCTGTACACAGACACACAAACAGACACACGCGCGCGCGCGCGCGCGCGGACATGTTTCCGAAAATGCTTTTTTTGGATTTAGGGGGTCTCAAAACATGTATTTCCTGTGAAATCTTGTATCGAATTTTAGGGTGGAATACAATACTTCCCCTACTTACTATACGTAGTAGAGAAAGTAAAAATCTAAATGCCAAGAATTCCAAAACTTATTGGAGTAAGGGGACTTCCAAATTGTGATATGGAAAATATTTCCATGGGGCCCCATATGAGCCACACGGGGCCCAAACTCAGAATTTAAATGAAACCATGAGTTTTGTTTTATATTCTGGTTCCCTTAATAAACTTATCAACTCTATTAAAACTTTTTTTTTTCTAAACTGAGCTCTTAAAGTGTGTTTTCGCTGAAGCATACAATAATAGAAAATAGTACTAAACGAATAAGTCAGTCACTAAATACCCAGGTAATGCCTTTAAATTACTTTATTAAGTGCTCAAAGTAGCCTCATTAACATCTAAACGCTTGGCAATTTTTTTGGAAAGGTTTTCTCTAAATTAACAACATACAGGGGCTAAGCGTACGACAAGCTTCACGTATTCCAAATTTCATATTCTCTTTGGTTGTAGGTGCTTTAAACTGACTTTCTTGTTTATGTATTCCCGTAAAAAGTAGACCAAGGGTGTTACGTTAGCTGAACGAGGAGGCCAGGTGATAGGTCCAGCACGTCCAGTCCACCTATCACCAAATTTATCGTTTAACAGTTGACGTGAACATATTGCAAAATGTGGTGGTGCACCATTCTGCTGATAACACATTTCTCTTCTCACGTTGAAGGACACATTTTCCAATAAGAGAGATAATTCATGGTTGAGAAAGTGGCAATATGATTCATTAGTAATTATGCCTTCAAAGATATCTTTATGGTGTTCCTCTTCCCACCGAATGCATTAATATCGTGGCCGACTAGTACAGGAGCCCTTATATTGGAAAGAGAGTACGCACAAAACAAATTGTTTATTTTTGTGCATGTTTGCATGCCTGTTTTACTATATGATTATGCATACAAATCCGGGTTCTAGTGATTATCTATAAGTTACTCGGTCGTTCCGATGATTTTTCTGATAAAAAGGTACTATACAACATTCCCAGAATGTGGAAGGTTGTCGATGGGAGATTAAGGAAAGCAGAAATACAGCATCCTCCAATATTTCATGCATATTTACGTGAATATTGTAGGTTATTTATTTTCCCGTTATTAGGTAATTACCGGGAATTTAAGAAATTACAATTATAAGGGTTAAAGGGGAACACTGTCTATAAAAATGTACTGCATCTTTGCATGACAATTTCGTGAGGAATACGAGGCGAGATGAATGTCATTAATTAAATCGTTTTGCGGTTAATAAAGCCCCCGTGCAACATCAGATAAGGAGCTAGAATTAAATAAAGGGCAAGCGTTTTTAGGGTCTCGGATCTGATGTCAAGATAGCAAGTTTCTAGTGAATCTAGATCTAGAATCGTCGTCCATGGGTCCTGAAGGTTTGAATTAACACAAACGAATGGGGTGTTTCACAAACCTTGTTACGACAGCGTACTGACCCGCACGGGGTCCTAGGAGGGGAGCGGTTTGCGAGTTTGGAGGTCAGGTCGAGCCCCAGCGCGATCGATCAGCGTCTGACGCCGCGCGTCGTGTATGTACACCTATATAGAACGGGGTTCGCACCCGTGGGACTCCAGAATAACTTATCCGCAGTATGTTTATCCCTGCGTCTAACGAGACAAAGGATTTTTCGTGGTGATTTTGGATAAATAACGCATTAATATGTATAATGGGATAAATTGCAGTCAGAAATAGTATTTTTGGGGGTAGAGAAATAATCGTATCCCCTCCAAAATCCAATATCGATGTTTCACCGGAAATACTTTTTTGAGGTACACTGAACCTCCCAGAAAAACATTTTTTTTTTTAGGAAAAGAGAGAGAGCAGCAGCATAACTCAGGACTGAAATGAGATAAACACCAAACTTAGTATTTCAGAAACTTCCAAAGATGCCATACGAACATTTTGAAGAAAATTCACCCATTCCAAACTAACGTTACAGGGATCTAATTATTTTAATGAAAATACCATTTTTATATAGTTACATTACTAATGAATAGCCTAAGATAAATTTTCTATGAGTAGACCATGAAGACCTCATCATTCTGAATGAATTTTGTATAACTATTAAACCATAAGAGTCAAAACAAAAAATTGACTACAGTTTATGTAAAATATATTTTATCGAGATATTCGTTTCTATTGATTTGAATTTTCCAATTTATGTTTATTTTTATTTTTACTTTCTCTACTACGTATATTAAGTAGGGGAAGTATTGCATTCCACCCAAAAATTGGATACCGAGAGTTCACCGGAAATACATGTTTTGAGGCCCCCTGAATCCAAATAAAGAATTTTTTAAAACATGTCCGTGTGTGTGTGTGTGTCTGTGAACAGCATAACTCCAAAAGGAAAAGTCGGATAAATACCAAATTTGATATTTGAGTTTAGTATCTTCCTAGGATACGACACGAAGATTTTCAAGAAATCCCCCCACACCAACTACCCTTTACATGGAACATTTTTCGAAAATTTTGATTTTCTAAAAAACGGCTCTAACGATTTTGATTAAAATACCGTACATGAAAAATATTTACATGACAAATAAAATGTACGTCTTAATTTTCTGGGAATACCTACGAAGTCCTCTTCATTCGGAAGGAATTTTATTAATATTTTATAACTTGTAAACGTTAAGCGATAAACGAAAGCGTACCACACAAACACTGTAGATCTCTTTAAAACACACAATTTGCTTAAAATAAGTTTTTTTGTGGCATAAGCCGCTTCTGAGATATCCGTTATTCAAGATTCGAATTGTTCAATACTTGTTATTAAGTCCCATCGATTTTCAGTTGTTTCTCGTGATTGGAAACAGTATGGAATTTTAAGGCCAGCATATAGCGTCCAGTTAAAACATTTGACTATCGCTGTTCTCTATCATAACGAAACGTGTAATGTAGCTATTCTTGCAAAGGTTTGTTTGGATTAATGGTAGTAGATAGAAAAATAAGCTTTAATAAGAATAGTTTGTATACCCACTAATAAAGATAGAGGGTAGAGAAAGTCATGCGAATGTATCACATCAAGATTTTTAGTATTAAGACACCATTCTTTTGTGTATGGATTTTGAAGGCCAGCATAGGAAGCCGCTTTTTAAACATTTGACAATCGCCTCAGCTTCCGGTATCTTGCGCCGTACGTACAACGAATGTAATTAAGCTATTTCTGCAATGATTTATTTCCGCTAACAAGTAAGTAGAAAAATCTGATGTGTTACTCTCACATGACTTTCTCTACTTTTGTACAAACTATTTTTACAAACTCTTATTCTCCATCTATTTCATGTTAATCGAGATAAACATTTGCAGACTCTATTTTATCTCTTTAGTTTCTTGTAGATGTAAGGGGAATATATGTTTACAAGGGCAATATAGAAATACAGTAGCCTTTAAGCACATACATATCTCTTAATAGCAGGTTGCTAGGTGCAGCACCATTCTCTTTGCCACAGATTAATACTCTTTGCATATACAAGACAAAAAAATGAATAACGAATTACCATTTGAGAAAATAAGTATTGAAAAATTTAAGCGAATAACAAGCAATATCTCGAAAATGGTTCACTCAACACCAAAAAAATGTATATGACATAAATTGTGTACTTTAACGCGTCTACATTTTTTCTGTAGTAAAATTTTGTCTATCTCTTATGGTTTACCAGTTATGCAAAAGTCGTTCACAATGAAGAATACTTTTGGACACATTCCCAGAAAATTCAAGATATACATTTTATTTATCATGAAAATATCTTAAACATATGACATTTTAATCAAAATCGTTAGAGCCATTTTTGAAAAAATTAAAATTTTCGAAAAATGTTACATGTAAAGGGTAATCTGGGGTGGGGGGATTTTCTTGAAAACCTTCGTGTCGCATCTCTGGAAGATACTGAACCTAAATATCAAGTTTGGTGTTTATCCGACTGTTCGTTTCTGAGTTATGCTGTTCACAGACACACACACGGACATGTTTCCAAAAATGCTTTTTTTGGATTCAGGGGATCTCAAAACATATATTTCCGGTGAAATCTCGGTATCGAATTTTTGGGTGGAATACAATACTTCCCCTACTTACTATACGTAGTAGAAAAAGTAAAAATACGCTTTTGTAAGAATGGTTTACAGAATAGAGATGAAAATAAAAGATAGTGAGCAGAGTAAGTGGGCGGCGTAGGACTTTTAATCTCTTCTGAGTTTGGAGTTGGCGAATGAATAGTCGACAACGGAACAGGAAGAAACTTTTTGGCGATGAGGTTAAGGAATTTGATTAAAAGATAAAAAGTTCTGTAATTTCCTTAATATTGACATTTAGTGAAATAGTTGTCATTTTACAACACTTTATGAAAAATTAATTTATAGCTGTGAAAACAATATCACTTAGGTAATTAGGATTAGCGGAATTGCACTGGATTTGTGATTAAGCTTGGTTGTGAAAATTCAGTCACCGAGAAGCGTTTTAGTCTCCGTGTAATTAAATAATGAGCAATGACTGCAGAGGTTTCCATAAAAGTTCGTGAGAGTGTGAATATTTTTGGGTTTCCACTTTTAAATAAAAGGAATGAAAACACTCATTCCATGAAGTTCAAGAAAAGTTGATTAAGGAAATCTCAGGTATTAATTAACCGCCATGTAATGTGCAAACTAAGCTAAGCTAACAATAAATTAAATTTTAAATTTACTCACAGGGGGGGGCTGTTTTCATAAGTGTAATTACAAACACTGAACAGTTTATATTTCATTTAATCTGCTTACCACCTGCAACAATTAATGAGTAATTGGTATAGTTCATTATTATTATCGTTTTCTTTTTTTTAAATTTGCGAACTTAGAGATGCTTATTTGTTTTCCTTTGAATCCTTTGTTTCAGTTTTTCTCTTGGTTAACTTGCCACTTATGCATTTCGATTCTAAAGATATCTGTGTTTAGGATATCTTCTTGGGAATTCCTTCCAATTTTAAGTCATTTTTATTTCACCAATCTTTCGTAGTATCTGTTTGAGCTATACTTCCATTTTCGTAGAATTCCATTATTTATTTTGTGAGCCTGTTTGAGTTCATTAGTTTAATTTGCCCATAAAATGTCATTTCTAACGCTTCTTATATAGCAATGACCTTTGGGGGATACCCCATTCTACCAAGCGATGACTGGGCCCATTTCTGAAGTGGAGGTACCCAGCGCGCGGAATCCATTGTCCCCGATGGTAGAGTGATGAAGATAGCGATGGATTGAGAGGACCTACAGCTTTTACCATTGACTCAGAACCATGTTGGACCTTGGGAATACTTAACATGAGTAAGTCAGATGGAAGCTGAAGTAGTTATAACCACGCTGATTAGAGAGCTGTGAGATTCTTCATTAATTAGTTGCACTTTTTAACACGTAAACTATTTTCGTCTCACTCTGAATACGTATTAAACTTCTCGAGGACACATCTCGTCTGATTAGTAACGCTGTCTATTAGCAACGCATCCAGTTATGAGCGCTGTCTACAAGCAACTGACTTGATTTCTACCGCCTAAACTTGTAAATTTCTGTATTTCAAGACTCTGATTGGCTATTCCTAATCCAATAGAATACTTTTATCTAACTTAAGCTTTTTTCCGGTTGTTGATTGGCTATTTTGTAAACTGTCTCAAAAATTACATTATTGTTGCTCCAAGAATGACTAGTAGCATTATTACACTTTCTTACTCATTATTGCCTCAAGGTTACCTCATTGTTACCAACTTTTAACCTATTATTCTCACAGCTCCTACATTATTAAATTACGTAATACATTCGGATAACATTTTTGAACATGTATACAATAATATAAACACTTAAGTGTTAAAAATACTGCCCCTCAAAGCATGGATATGGCCGACTTAAAATCGCCACCCTAGAGCCGGGAATCGAATCTCGGACCCTCAAAACGAGAGCCGAAACGAAACCACTACGCTACCCAGGCACCCCTGTCTTACCTTCGTCTTCTAATGCCACTATGAATGTCTGTAGATATTTACTTCTGAGTCTGTATTGTTCAACTATGTAACTACAATGTTTCTTATAATTTTGCAATGTTTTTCCTTTCAAAATTAAGTTTCTGTTCCGTAGAGGCACTCTGGTTTAATTACAAAATCTTAATTTGCATGTTTAGACATGCACTTTTTATTATAGATGTTTTGAGTAATCCGATATGCTTGTTTATTATTATTAGTAGTATTATTATTTAACATCTTTTAATCGCTATTCGCCTTCTGAGGTTAGAAGAAAACCACGGTAAGCGCCTTATCCAGGCAGTTCACTCAATCGAGGATCCAACTCGTGACCTCTTGAATGTAAGGCGGGCAGATTACCCCCGCACCACGGAGTTGGCCAGTATTTTGTGTTTTTGAAAGAATCTCCAAGTTCTTGTTTCGTCACAGCAGCTGATACGATTTATCCTTCTCCCAAAGTAACTAAAATCATTTGCTCCCTCCAACCATTTGCCCTAGTTTCCACCAGAATGCACTGCTGTTTATCCACATGTTGCCTATAATTAGGTACGAGGTCACAAGCCCTAAATATTACGCCTATTATTGAGCGTTGTGGAGGTTATTTACTTCAATGTGTTGACTGTATTTAAGAACTTAGCCCATTTTTTAATTTGTTGTTGCACGAATTCTGCTCTATTTAGTTACCGTGGGAAACAACGTAATTCCAAGCGCTCTAAACGCATAATGTTCCTGCTGTTTCTCCGGGCTAGGTTTCGAATTCTGCTGATGTCTTAACTGTGGTTTTTCCTCAGGCAGGAAAACCTACATCAGGTAGGTTTAGATCCAGAAGTCATTTGCACATTCCATTGTGACTTTCATTCATCTCTGATATAACTTGTTTGGCTCCCGGACCATAAAAACCAGGAATCATGCGACTGCCTCGACACGAGTGGTAAGCGAGATGACTTCTCCCGGAGGTGCGGGCTCGATTTCCGCTGGGGTAGAAACGTTTCTTTAGTTAGGATTATTCTCTACCCTCCATAGAGTCTGAAAATGTGTATATGGGAATGATTGCGCGTGTGAAAATAAGTTAAAAATGACGAAAACCTACAGTTACCTCACCTAAAAGTTCAAAGAGTAGAAACTCCTTCAAATGTTTCAGTTGAAAGCCCTCGATATGACCATAGTAGTTAAACGGGACTATAGAAATGTACAACATTAACAAAAATCTGATGTGTTACACTCATCTTATTGCTAATTTTCTTGTACATGCAAGGGGAATTGGTAGGCTTTAAGCGATAGTCAAATATTTAAAGAGCTGGTTGCAATGTGGAGTATTCCATTCTCTTTGCATTACCAGAACAAAAAAACAAAAAAAATGAATAACGAATTTGAGAAAAAATATAAGTATTGGAAAATTTAAGGGAATAACAAGCAATATCTCGAAAATGGCTCACCCAACAAAAAAAATGTAAATGACATAAATTGTGTACTTTAACGCGATCTACATTTTTTGTAGTAAAATTTTGTCTATCTCTTATGGTTTACCAGTTATGTAAAAGTCGTTCACAATGAAGAATACTTTTGGAGACATTCCCAGAAAATTCGAGATATGCATTTCATTTGCCATGAAAATATCTTAAACATATATTTTAATCAAAATCGTTTAGAGGCATTTTTGACAAAATTCAATTTTTCGAAAACTGTTCCATGTAAAGGGTAATCTGGGGTGGGGGAATTTTCTTGAAAACCTTCGTTTCGAATCCCTGGAAGATACTGAACCTAAATACCAAGTTTGGTGTTTATCCGACTGTTCGTTTCTGAGTTATGATGTTCACAGACACACACACAGACATGTTTCCAAAAATGCTTTTTTTTTTGGATTCAGAGGGTCTCAAAACATATATTTCCGGTGAAATCTCGGTATCGAATTTTTGAGTGGAATACAATACTTCCCCTACTTACTATACGTAGTAGAGAAAGTAAAAATTGATATCACATGCGCATGACTTTCTCTACTCTCTATTAATGGGTATAAAAACTATTCTTATGAAAGCTTATTTTTCTATCAACTTCATTTTAATCGAGATAAACATTTTTCAGCAATAGCTACTTTATACATTTCATTATAAAATATGCAAAGGGAATAGCGATAGCCAAATGTTTAAAAACCGGACGCTATATGCACGGCTCACGCTTTACGTCCAATCGCAGGAAACAACTGAATTTGACGGAACCTTAAAAGAATTACAAAATTATCTATTGAACATTTCGAACCATTAATAACGGATATCTTGGAGATGATACACGCCACAAAAGTTGCATGAAACAAATTGTGTGTTTTAAGGGTTTTCAGTTTTTGTGTAGTGCGTTTTCATCTATAGCTTAACAAGATTATACAAAATCTCTTCACATGAAGAGGACTTTGCAGGCTAATCCTGGAAAATTCAAGATATACGTTATATTTTTCCTTAAATATATGTTATTTTAATCAAAATCGTTAGTCATTTATAAAAAAAATTAAAAATTAAAAACATGCTCCATGTAAAGAGTAGTGGGGGGATTTTCTTGAAAATTTTCTTGCCGCATTTTTGGAAGATATTGAACTTAAATACGAAGTTTGGTCTTTATCCGACTTTTCGCTTTTGAACAATGCTGTTCACAAACACACACCGACCTTTTTCTGAAAATGTTTTGTTTTTATTCAGGGGGCATCAAAACATGTATTTCCGGTAAATTCTCCACATTGAATTTTTGGGTGAAATAGGATATCTTCTTTACCCGTTAGAGAAAGTAAGAATCATGCTCACATTTGTGTTGAATAAAAGATTAAATTGTGGTAAGTTTTAAATTTGAATATGCTGTTATTTTAGGGAAACCTCACACATAAACTATATTTTATGGTTCGTAATATCACGTTCTTTAACTCTGAACTTTAAAATTTATACTTAATTACTATCACGTCATGGAAACGTTGCCAAAATTGGTCTTTTTTTAATATCGCAATTATTTGTAAAGATACGGTCATGTCAGCCCTTTGAATGATGTTACGTTTAAAATAATTCGTCCTCTATAAAAATGATTTGATATTTAATCATTCTGGCAACCCCTGGAACATTCAGACATATGAAATGTTTCATTTGACTTTAAAAAAAAAAATAAAAAAAATTGAATCAATCTCGAGATATAACTCCATATGGTATTTTGATGACCTCTTTTTTTAGAAAAAGATTTGTCTGTACCTATATATACCTAGGTATTTACGGTAACTCAAAACCGAGAAGTGGTAAAAATACGTACCGAACTTCGTAGACATTCAAATCCATCATCTTTCAAGGAAGATCCACACGAATTTTACTCACCTTAAATAATCCTTTACATGGTTTTCGTATTTTTTATTTTCTCTAAAACATTTTCATATAAGAAGTCTAAGGTCTTGCCATGACAAATTGTGTCTTAAATTTTTTTGAAGGTCTATGAAAGTTCTTTTCAATCTCATCGAAGTTTGTATAATTTTGAAACTAAGAGAAAATGAGAAAGTTTGCTTCAGAAAAAAATTATATACAAATGGTGCCAAATACGTTTCTTCGTAGCATTAGTTATTTGTCAGATATTCGCTGAATTCGATATTTTGACGCACGAAACGCCTTCAAAATCCCACTTACATACCTACTTCCAGACTCTTCTGGGATAGTGCAACAGTGTAATTAAATATACAGAAAAACAGGCTTTTTAATTAATTATTTTTAGAGCGACTTTAAAAATAAAATGTATGTTTCTGATTGCAACACTTTTCTTCTTTCAACGGTTTGTGTTAACAAAGTTAACAATTTTTGTCTATACAGCTTGCGAATATTGGGGATTGGTAGAAATTGCAAGAATATTGCAATTGATGTATTTGATTTTATATGAAATTGTTTATAAAATATATTTTGGTGCATTCAGTTTTTATTGAGATTATTATCCAACGGATTGTTACAAAAATAATTCACTAGATAATTTTTTGTTGTATTTTTTGATGAGCAATTCTCAGATTTTCAAGAAAGCCAGCTTAAAGTGTAACCTAAGAGGTGTTTTTATATCAATTCATCACAATTAAAATGTAACTAATTTTAAATCTAATATCTATATACATTTTGTTGCGATTTCTCTGTGCATTACCAGGACAAAAAAAATGAATGAGGAATTTGAGAAAAAGTTTAAGTATTGGAAAATTTAAGGGAATAACAAGCAATATCTCGAAAATGGTTCACTCAACAACAAAAAAATGTGTATGACATAAATTGTGTATTTTAACGCCATCTACGATTTTTGTGTAGTAAAAGTTTGTCTATCTCTTATGGTTTACCAGTTATGCAAAAGTCGTTTCCAGTGAAGAATACTTTTGGAGACATGCCCTGAAAATTCGAGATATACATTTCATTTGTCATGAAAATATCTTAAACATATGATATTTTAATCAAAATCGTTAGAGCAATTTTTTAGAAAATTAAACTTTTCGAAAATTGTTCCATATAAAGGGTAATCTGGGATCGGGGGATTTTCTTGAAAACCTTCGTGTCGCAGCTCTGGAAGATACTGAACCTAAACACCAAGTTTGGTGTTTATCCGACTGTTCGTTTCTGAGTTATGCTGTTCACAGACAGACACACGGACATGTTTCCAAAAATGCTTTTTTTTGGGTTCAGGGGGTCTCAAAACATGTATTTCTGGTGAAATCTCGGTATCGAATTTTTTGGGTGGAATGCAATACTTCCCCTACTTACTATACGTAGTAGAGAAAGTAACAATAAGCTGCTACAACATTTTGCGTTTTGTTTGAAGTCTGATCTCGTTTCCTCTCATTTAAAGTTATTCCTTAATATACGCAGATGGCATATTTACAGGACGATCTGAGTTTGTGTAAGCGATGCTTCTCCAGTCAAAGTTTGTTGGGCATACACTTGAGTGCTGGAGAATGAAATAGTTATTTGGAGCAGGAGAAGAATGCCCGGGATGCAGCGGAAGTGGGACGTTCCGGCTGCTGGGGTCATGCTCTAATTTCCCTTTGTGTGCCGTACTCGCTCGACCTGTGTCCCCAAACTGAAGAGCATTTCTTCTATAACCACCCATACACAATCATCACTTCAACAAATTGAGGACAGGCTGAATCATGTCAGTCAGTAATAGTGAGTTATATCGGTTCCAGAACTGAGTCACTCTTGTGACGGTCTTCCGCCCGGGGCTGAGTGAAATGTCATTGTCAACAAGCTGTTGAAGTTCACCCTGAAAAAGCTTTCTGTTTTACTTTGCTACGTACAGTAAATACTGTACTCCATCCAAAAATTCCATGTCGAGTTTAACCGGGTGGGCCATTTAAGTTGAGACTACAACATCTCCAAAAGTAAGTGTTGTAGAAAGAAATGTTTTGAATAAAAGTTGCTTGATATTATGGGGGAAAGTAAAACACGTTGTGTTTTATTTGGAGGACGTTGTGATGGTCATTTTAGGATCAATTTAATTTTACGTCCTCCAAACAAAACACGACTAATGCCATTTACTTTCTCCCATAATATCAAGCAACCTTTATTCATTTCTTTCTACAACGCTTAGTTTTGGAGATATACAGTCTCAAATTAAATGGGCTACGGTGTATATTTGAGGAACCCCTGAAAAAGGTCGCGTCTCTCCCTCCCTTCCCCTATGTCTTTGGACAGCTTAACTCAAAAACGAAAAGTCAGAAAAATACCAAACTTGGTATTTAAATACCTTCCAAAGATGCGATACAGATTTTCAAAAAAATCCCCCCCACTCTCAATTACCCTTCACATGGAACATTTCTCGAAAGTTTTGATTCTCCACAAAATGGCTCTTGACGATTTGCGTTAAAATACCACATATTAAACATATTTACATAACAAATAAAATGTCGATCTTGAATTCTCTGGGAATAGTCTTTTCATTGGGAAGAAATTTTCTGTAATCTTGTATAACTGATAAACGTTAAGCGATAGACGAAGGCGTATTACACAAAACATATAGATCTGTTTAAAACACAAATTTTATTTGAAATAACTTTTTTGTGGCATAAGCCATTTCTGAGATATCCGTTAGATTTGGTTCGAATTGTTCAATACTTCATTTTTACTTTCTCTACTACGTATAGTAAGTAGCGGAAGTATTGTATTCCACCCAAAAATTCGATACCGAGATTTCACCGGAAATACATGTTTTGAGACACCCTGAATCCAAAAAAAGCATTTTTGGAAACATGTCCGTGTGTATGTGTGTGTGTGTCTGTCTGTCTGTGAACAGCATAACTCAGAAACGAACAGTCGGATAAACACCAAACTTGGTATTTAGGTTCAGTATCTTCCAAGGATGCGACACGAAGGTTTTCAAGAAAATCCCTCCACCCCAGATTACCCTTTACATTGAACATTTTTCGAAAATTTTAATTTTCTCAAAAATGGCTAACGATTTTGATTAAAATATCATATGTTTAAGCTATTTTTATGACAAATAAAATGTATATCTTGAATTTACTGGGAATGTCTCCAAAAGTATTCTTCATTGTGAACGACTTTTGCATATCTGGTAAACCATAAGAGATAGACAAAATTTTACTACACAAAAAATGTAGATCGCGTTAAAATACACAATTTATGTCATGCATTTTTTGTTGTTGAGTGAACCATTTTAGAGATATTACTTGTTATTCCCTTAAATTTTTCAATGCTTATTTTCTCAAATGGGAATTCGTTATTTATTTTTTTGTCTTGGATATGCAAAGAGTTTTAATCTGTGGGAAAGGGAATGGTGCTGCACCTAGCAACCAGCTATTAAGAGGTATGTATGTGCTTAAAGGCTACTGTATTTCCAAATTGCCTTTGTAAATAGATATTACCCTTACATTCTACAAGAAAATTAGCAATAAGATAGACTCTGCAAATGTTTATCTCGATTAACATGAAGTAGATGGAGAATAAGCGTTTGTATAAATAGTTTGTACAAGAGTAGAGAAAGTCATGTGAGTGTAACACATCAGATTTTTTTAAAGTATTGTCGATTTTCAGTTGTATCTCGCTGTTGCATGGAAAGGATATGGAATTTTCAGGCCAGTATACACGTCCCATTTCTTAAACAGTCCCTTTGCATCTACACTGCCGGTTGTGAAAATTGCAACACCAAGAAGGAAACGCATGACTTCAATGAATTTAAATGAATTTAATACCACAGGTTAAGTAAGTACATGGCAAGTAACAAATGATAAACTTTTCAAATCTATACATGACCTTTGAGCCCTAATATTCATTGTTTGGTGTGGCCTCCATGCGCTGCAATTAGAGCTGCTATACGCCGTGGCTTTGAATCAAAAAGGTTCTGAAGTTCCTGAGGGATTTCCCTCCACGCAGTTTGTATTTGAGCCCACAAATCCGTGACGCACCAGGTGCCGACCAACCATATCCCAGACATTTTCAATGGGCGACATGCCAGGCGAACGCGCAGGCCAGGGAAGCAGTGGTACCCGTCGCTCTTCGAAGAAGGCTTGTACATTCCTTGCAATATGTGGCCGGGCATTGTCCTGTTGAAATGTGGCCTGTGGAGATGCTTGAAGCAGGGGGAGTACCTCAGGCTCAACACCCACCGTTAGGTACCGGTTGCTGTTCAAAGTGCACTCAATTCGTAGGAGGCGAGATCGGTTGTTGTAACCAATGGCGCCCCAAACCATCACACGTGGTGTTTGTCCGCTATGCCGCTCAACAATGCAGCCCTCCAGTTTGCGCTCACCACGGTACCGCCGGACACGTATGCGGACATCACTGTAGGACACGTTGAAACGGGACTCGTCCGAAAAGACTACATTTTGCCACTCAGCACCCCAGTTAAGGTGTTCACGTGCCCATTGCGGAGGAGCTTGTGGTTTCTGCACAATGGAAGCCGACGTAATGGCATGCATGCAACCAGTACAACCTGCAGCAAACGGCAACGAACCGTTGATGCAGACAAGTTCACACCTGTTGCAGTGCTCCAGCGTCGAGCCAACACTGTGGATGAAGTTGTACGGTCCGTTATAGCCATACGGACAAGATGACGGTCATCTCGTGCTGTGGTCATGTTTCGTGGTCTAATACCACTCTTCGCTGCGTACGACCATCATCTATTCACTGCTTCCACACACGCATCACTGTCGTAGCACTGTCGATCATTCTGCCCCGTTCGAACTCGCTCACATGCCGATATGGCTCCCTTTGACGTCGACGAGGCATACTGGCACTTTATTGTTTCCACCTAGTTTGACAGCTCTGCACTGACTACGCTGACCTTGTCGGACCGACACCAGAGGGCTCTGCTCGGCCTACGTGTATCCCATCTCTCTGCAAACCCTTATTGCTTGCACACACTTTTACACTTCCACCAAGTTTGGAGTTATTCGGGAAATTCTTTCTGGTGTTGCAATTTTCACAAACGGCAGTGTATAACGAAATGTGTAATGTAGCTCATCTCTGCAAAGATCTGTCTGGATTAAAAAGAAGTACCTACGTAGAAAAATAAGCTTTAGCAAGAATAGCTTCTACACCCACTAACAAAGGAAGAGCAGATAAAGAAATATGAATGTAACACATCCAATTTTCTCTCCTGCTCTCTCTCTCCCTCCCTCTCCCTCTCCTAGAATCGATTGTACAAGTAAATAGCACACAGAAGTTGAAATTGGTAATTTCAAATGTTTAAATGGATAGACGCCGACTGCGCTGGAGAAAAGTATATTGTACGGTTATTTCCCGGTATGTTTAGGTCGAATTTTGAGGCAGTATTTTTAACACTTAAAATGATTTCAGTCAAATTATATAATACGTAAATTCAATAACAGCCCGCCTTGAAGCAATATGGATGTAATAATTTGTAAAATGTATGTAACAGTCATTGCATATGCTTATATTATTGTAAACATGTTCAATAATGTTATGTGAATGCATTGCGTAATTTAATAATGCAGGAGCTGTGAGAATAATGAGTTAAGCGTTGCTAACAATGAGATAACCTTGAGGCAATAATGAGTAAGGAGGTTTAAATACTACTAGTCATTATTAGAGCAGCAATAATGTAAATTTTGAGACAGTTTAAAAATAGCAATCAACAACCAGAAAAAACTTTAATTAAATGAAGGTATTCTATTGGAGTAGGATTAGCCAATTAGAGACTTGAAATACAGAAATTTACAAGTTTAGGTGGTTGAAATCAAGTCAGTTGCCTGCAGACCGTGATAGTAACTGGATGCAAGATGCGTCCTCTTGAGAAATATAATACGTATTCTTGTGAGACGAAAAATAAGTATACGTGTTAAAAAAGTGCAAGTATTAAATAAAAGAATCTCACAGCTCTCGATATCAGTGAAGTGCTATTTAATTTGTGTTAAGGATTAATAAAAAGGAGTGAATTAAAACTTAAAATCTGTGTAAGCCTACATTCTTAGTCGTACCAAAACCCCGCCTAGAGAAACGTGTCTCTAACAATAATACTGACGCAGTCGAGGCAAGCATAAATATTTAAAGAAGCAGTTTAATAACAAAGTTAATATTTTTTTTTTAACTTGGGGGCAAAGGCCACCTGAAAGTACATTTGGGGCGAAGGCTACCGGAAACTATTTAATATACGTGAGATTGCAACTACTTTAAGTGTTCGGCTCCCCAACAGTTGAAATATAATACAACTCCTTCAATACAAACTACTTTCTCAATTTGGCTCCCATGCGTGGTGCAAAATAAACAGCCAACAAAACACCAACTTCAATTTGTAGTTTGTAATAAGTTTGGTGGATCATTCATTTACTATGTGAATTGTGGAGCAGCGAAAATAAAGTATCGGCATGGGGGACGCTGAATTAACTTCCTTTGTTTAATCCTGCTTTGATAATTCGGTGAACGAGTAATACTCAAATAAGCCATGAGGTCACTGAGTGTAGTATCTCCGCATTTGTCTCAGAAGGATAAGGGGAAACTTCAGGAAGAAAATTTTTATCAGGCAGTTCACCTAGATTGTGAAAGGCAGGCAAACTATCCCCACATAGCGAAGGTGAACCACTGAGGTTAGGCTAGCTAGCTTCCACTTTCCCAGATGTAGAGCTGTTAACTATTTTTCGAAATTGTAAAGGTATTCTTCATCATGGTGTTCTCTTTAATATTCTGTCAGGAGCACTTAAAAGTAACCAAAGATTGCCTCTTAAGTGTAGTTCAAACATCAAACATGGGTTATTTACTTTCTGTACTACGTATAGTGAGTAGAGGAAGCGTTGTATTCCACCCAAGAATTCGAGGTCAGATTTTGCCGGAAATGCATGTTTTGAGGCCTCTTAAACCAAAAAAAGCATTTTTACAAAAAGATCCGTGTGTGTGTGTGTGTGTGTGTGTGTGTGAGAGAGAGAGAGAGAGAGAGAGAGAGCAAAAACGAAATGTCGGTTACAAACCAAACTTAGTATTTAAGTTCAGCATCTTACAAGGATCCGACACGAAGATTTTCAAGTACACCCCACCCCAAACTATCCTTTACATGTAAACATTTTCGAAAATTTTGATTTTCTCAAAAATGGCTGTAACGATTGTGATTAAAATATTACTTGGTTAAAATATTTTGATGACAAATAAAATGCATGTCTCGAATTTTCTGGGACGCCTCTGAAGTTCCCTTCATTCTGAATGACTTTTGCATAACTGGTACAGCGTAAGAGATTAACAAAATCTTACTACACAAAATGTACGAGTAGATCACATTAAAACGCACAATTTATGTATAATTACTTTCTCTACTACGTAGAGTAAGTAGGGGAAGTATTGTATTCCACACAAAAATTCGATACCGAGATTTCACCGGAAATACATGTTTTGAGAACCCCTGAGTCCAAAAAAAGTATTTTTGGAAACATGTCCGTGTGTGTGTGTCTGTCTGTGAACAGCATAACTCAGAAACGAACAGTCAGATAAACACCAAACTTGGTATTTAGGTTCAGTATCTTCCAAGGATGCGACACGAAGGTTTTCAAGAAATTCCCCCACCCCAGATTACCCTTTACATGGAAGATTTTTTGAAAATTTTAATTTTCTCAAAAATGGCTCAAACGATTTTGATTAAAATATCATATGTTTAAGATATTTTTATGACAAATAAAATGTATATCTTGAATTTCCTGGGAATGTATCCAAAAGTTTTCTTCATTGTGAACGACTTTTGCATAACTGGTAAACCATAAGAGATAGACAAAATTTTACTACACAAAAAATGTAGATCGCGTTAAAATACACAATTTATGTCATATACATTTTTTTTGTTGAGTGAACCGTTTTCGAGATATTGCTTGTTATTCCCTTAAATTTTCAATACTTATTTTCTCAAATGGGAATTCGTTATTCATTTTTTTGTCTTGAATATGCAAAGAGTATTAATCTGTGGCAAAGAGAATGGTGCTGCACCTAGCAACCAGCTATTAAGAGAAATGTATGTGGTCAAAGGCTACTGTTTTTCTCCTTGTAAATATATTTTCCCCTTACATCTACAAGAAAATTAGCAATACGATAGAGTCTGCAAATGTTTATCTTGATTAACATGAAGTAGATGGAGAATAAGCGTTTGTTAAAATACTTTGTACAAGAGTAGAGAAAGTCATGTGAGTGTAACACATCAGAATTTTTTTGTGGAGTTTACCATTTGCGAGATAATCCTTGTTATTGTTTTGAATTTTCAAATGCTTGTTATTGATTTTTTTTCTTCTTCTTCCCCCTATCTTTCTTTTGGCCATGCAAAGAGAACAGAATTTCATTGTCATTACATGGTGACCCGCTCTTAAAAGATTTGACTATAGCTTAAAGCATACTTTATTCCCTCAATGCTCCCCTTGTAATCTTGAAATATGCAAGAAGAGAATTTCTGCAAACGTTTATCTCGATTAACATGAAGTAGATATAAGAATAAGCGTTTGTAAGAATATTTTGACACCCTAAGGCCTAAAATAAAAAAAAATGAGCAGACTCTCGAAGCGTATATTTTGTTTAACTCAAATCGTTTCCGCGGGCGGTTCACAATGGTGTCTGGTTCGCGTGCCTTTAGCTTTATTCTATTGTCCTTTCATATTGAGTCCCAACCACTAAATATACGCTGACAGTAGAGCGGTTATAAACAGGTAAGTAGTAATATTATGTTCACTCTTAGGTTGATCCGCGCCAAACTAAACCCACGTGACCAGTGTACCGCGGTACAACACAGTACCAATGAGCGCAGGAAGGTGTTCCCATGCTAATAATCTAAATTTTAGAATGAATTTATATTTAAATGGTATAATATTCTATACAAATACCTAAGAGTTTAATAAACGCAGATTTATACAGTTTAACAGAGGTACAAGACCCACCTGGCATCTGGGTATGCGCAGAATATTGTTTACAAGCAGAAATCATCACTTACCATTTATTATCGTGGTGGACGGCAAATTTGCTGTTTGGGAGGAAACGGACTCCGCCTGCTGGGTGCCTCCACCTCAGAAATGGGTCTCCAGTCATCGCATGGTGGAATGAGGCAATTCTTAAAGGTCATAAACCATATATATATATATATATATATATATATATATATATATATAGGAAGCGTTAAAGACAACGGCAACATATATGAATAGTTTGTTCAGTTTAATGTATGCAAAACTTATCGTATTTACTAGAATGTTATAGGAACGTAGGCTTAAAGACAGATATTATACGCTATACAGCATGCTTTAAAAGATCGCAAAGGTATAAAAGCTACATAGAACTAGAGTAGATCTGTAGTGTTTAATAACAGTAAAATCAATATTATGACTTTTATAATTTATGCCTTTTTTTACAGAAGGATATCTTTAAACACCAAAGTTAGATAATACAACTCCACATTAACTGTTCAAAACTCAAAACATGAGGCTCAGACAAATGAAAAAATCTGAGTGTTACACTTACATGACTTTCTCTGCAATTGTACAAACTATTTTTATACACGCTTACTCTCCATCTACGTCATGTTAATCGAGATATCAATCTTATTGCTAGTTTTCTTATAGGTGCAAGGGGAATATGGTAGACTTTAAGTGATAGTCAAATCTTTTAAGAGCTAGTTGCTAAGTAGAGCATTTCATTCTCTTTGCATGTCCAGGACATTAAAAGAAAATGAGTTTTATATATGGACGCTTTTTAACTGATGTGGTCCTTAGGTCCCATTCTATATTGAGCGTGAAAGACCGGTAATTTTGCTCAGAGGCCGCTTTATCAGGATTGAGGTTCTTTTGCGTGCTGTAAATCTAAGACACGGGACCATCAGCTTTACTTTCCTTCCGAAGGAAGCCATGCTAAGGATTTTTACGCTCGAAAAAATCCATCGCCTTCTGCCGGTTTTGAACCGACCTTGGGAACTGGAGGCTAACATGGTAACCACTACACCACGTAGGACGACTAAAAAAAAACGAATAACGAATTCCCATTTGAGAAAAGGTATAAGTATTGAAAAATTCAAACAAATAAAGAATATATCGGAAATGGTTCACTCAAAAAAAGATCTGATGTGTTGCACTCATATGACTTTCTCTACTCTTGTACAAACTATTTTTACAAACGCTTATTCTCCATCTACTTAATGTTAATCGAGATAAACATTTGCAGACTCTATCGTATTGCTAATTTCCTTGTAGATGTAAGGGGAATATATATATTTACAAGGGCAATATAGAAATACAGTAGCCTTTAAGCACATATCTCTTAATAGCTGGTTGCTAGGTGCAGCACCATTCCCTTTGCCACAGATTAATACTCTTTGCATATTCAAGACAAAAAAAATGTGATGTGTTACACTCACATGACTTTCTCTACCCTTGTACAAACTATTTTTACAAACGCTTATTCTCCATCTACTTCATGTTAATCGAGATAAACATTTGCAGACTATCTTATTTCTAAGTTTCTTGTAGATGTAAAGGGAATATATATTTATAAGGGCAATATAGAAATACAGTAGCCTTTAAGCACATACATATCTCTTAATAGCTGGTTGCTAGGTGCAGCACCATTCCCTTTGCCTCAGATTAATATCCTTGCATATCTCCCATTTGAGAAAATAAGTATTGAAAAATTTAAGGGGATAACAACTAATATCTCGAAAATGGTTCACTCAACGAAAAAAATGTATATGACATAAATTGTGTATTTTAACGCGATCTACATTTTTTGTGTAGTAAAATTTTGTCTATCTCTTATGGTTTACCAGTTATGCAAAAGTCGTTCACAATGAAGAATACTTTTGGAGACATACCCAGGAAATTCAAGATATACATTTTATTTGTCATAAAAATATCTTAAACATATGATATTTTAATCAAAATCGTTACCCATTTTTGAGAAAATTAAAATTTTCGAAAAATCTTCCATGTAAAGGGTAATCTGGGGTGGGAGATTTTCTTGAAAACCTTCGTGACGCATCCTTGGAAGATACTGAACCTAAATACCAAGTTTGGTGTTTATCCGACTGTTCGTTTCTGAGTTATGCTGTTCACAGACAGACACACACACGGACATGTTTCCAAAAATGCTTTTTTTGGATTCAGGGTGTCTGAAAACATGTATTTCCGGTGAAATCTCGGTATCGAATTTTTGGGTGGAATACAATACTTCCCCTACTTACTATACGTAGTAGAGAAAGTAAAATTGTGTGTTTAACGAGATCTACATTTTTTGTGTAGAACAATTTTGTCTACCTCTTACGGTTTACCAGTTATGGAAAAACCATTCAGAATAAAGAGGACTTTTGGGACATTCCCAGAAAATTTAAGATATGCATTTTATTTGTCATGAAAATGTCTTAAGTATGTGATATTTTAATCAAAATCGGTGTAGCCATTTTTGATTAAATCAAAATTTTCGAAAAATGTTCCATGTAGAGGTTAGTCTGGAGTGGTGGGATTTTCATGAAAATCTTCATGTGGCATCTTTGAGAGATAGTGAACCTAAATACCAAGTTTGGTATTTATCCGATTTTTCGTTTTTGTGTTTGTTTTTCACAGACATACACACACACAGACCTTTTTTCTAAAAACGCTTTTTTGGGGGAGATTCAGGGAGCCTCAAAACATGTATTTCCGGTGAAATCTCGGTATCGAATTTTTGGGTAGAATGCAATACTTCCCCTACTTACTATACGTAGTAGAGAAAGTAAAAAGTGAAGAAGAGGAAATTTTCAATCAGTAAGAGTGAAATAAGGGAAGCTTTACATGAAGAATACCCTCTAATAAGGTTTAAAGTTTTTTATCAAGAATACACGTCAGCATCGTAGGTCTATCAAATTCTGAGTGAAGACACGTTTGAAGATGACTGCTAATGTTGTTCCATTTCTTGTCATAATAGGCAGTTCCCAAGACAATGACCGAGACGATGTCACAACGAGGTTGGAACCATCAAATTGTCCCCATGATGAAATCCTTTATAACTGCCGGCACCGCAAGATTAGTTCAATTATTGTAACAGCTCTAGAGGAAGCTAGAAACTTTATCTTCGAAGAATTCTGGCGTGTATCAGCTAAACACAGCGTATGAAACCAAGAAAGGCAGTAATATCCAATCATTGGGTTCGACTTCCATTAATGTAAACCTAGAAAGTAGACAAAGATATGAAATTCACTTACCAGTCTACCATAGCTTTTTAAAAAAATCTGATGTGATACACTCACATGACTTTCTCCCCCTCTATCGTTTATTAGTGGGAATACAGACTTTTAATCCAAATAAGCCTTTGCAGAAATAGCTACATTGTTTAAGAACTGGACGTTAAACGCTGGCCTTAACATTCCATACTGCTTAATGGAATCACGAGAATAAACTAAATGTTGACAGGCCTTCAAAAGAATGGCTAAATATTGAACGATTCGAAGCATTAATAACGAATACCTCGGAAATGGCTGAAGGCACAAAAAAGTTATTTGAAATGAATTGTGTGTTTTAAAGAGATCTAAATTTATTGTGTAGTACGTTTCCGTCTATCGCTTAAGGTTTACCAGTTATACAAGATTATACAAAATTCCTCCCGAATGAAGAGGACTTCAAAGGCTATCCCCAGAAAATTCAAGATATACATTTTATTTGTCATGTAAATATCTTTAATATGTTGTGTTTATGGTATTTTTGGTAAAATCAAAATTTTCGGAAAATGTTCCGCGTAAAGGGTAGTTTGGAGTAAGAGGATTTACTTGAAAATCTTCGTGTCACATCTTTGGAAGGTAATGAACTTAAATAGCAATTTTTTGTTGATCTGACTTTTCGTTTTCGATGCTGATCACAGACACACATACTAAAAATGTATGTATCTGTGAACAGCTTTTCTAAAATGTTTTTTTTATTCAGGGGCCTCAAAACATGCATTTCTGGTATCAATTTTAGGTGGAATGCAATACCTTCTCTACCTGCTAGATAAGTGGTAGATAAAGTAAAAATCTGATTGTTACATTCACATGACTTTCTCCACGCAGTATCGGTTATTTGTATATAGCTGCTACAGACTATTATAATGTATTATAAAAGAATCAATAGCCACTTTTAGAAATCATGTATACGGTATTAACAGCACATAATTTGTTAACTTACTGATTTTAATCATCTTAATATGTAAAGTACTTGTATTGTTTTTCTCTTATATAGTAAGTTTAATGTTGCCTAATTAAAGTGCGGTACTTATTGTTTTGTATTCATGACACCTATTTTATATGGAAAATATATTGCAATATTTTATTATATTATATCTATTATTCTGTGTTATTTGGCGAACTCAAATGGAGTCAGATTACTAAATAAATACAAAATCAGGGATCTAAAATAGTAACATTTACATTCAAAAAGCACCTTAATACAAAGAAAGTCTCGGTTCCTTCAGCAATTCTAGAAACAGATCTATTATGCCATAATTAGATAAATTTGGATCTATTCCGGTGGTACGAGGGCTGTCCCCAGAAGTACACGACTTAACAAAGAAAAAACAAAAATTTTAATAAAAAAACATATTTATTTCTTTAAGCATCCTTTCAGCTCGATACATTTTCCCAGCAGTGTTCAATAGCTTCGCAACCGTGCTTTGTATATATCTGAGAAGTAAGGGCAGCGGGTTTCTAACGAAAGGTTCTGAGTTCGAATGCCCCTCATATTTGCAGAGTTTTATATTTGTAATAGGCTATTTGACTGGTTTCTTGGAACCATCTCAGATTATTTAGTGGTGCTTATCGAACCCACAAAAAGTGGTTATTTTTAATTATTTTATGTATTTATTCATAAAATAGCAGACAACAATGCACTATTTAAATGTCACCAAAACACTATCTTGAGCAATATGGCGTCGCACTGGATTCAGTGACGTCACATTTCAGTAAGTGAACACCAAAATGAACACATTCTACTGTTTGTGTGTGTTTTTTGTTTTGTTGTTTTAAACTGAGATTTACCCGAGAAAATAAGTTGGAAATGGTGTGTAATGCCAACGTGCACAAATACGTCAATAACGTATATGTTCCAAACAGTGCCAAAAAGCGCAAAAAGTGGTTACAAATATTACAGGCACAAACGAAGACATTGATAAAATGCAATGTGTGTTGTTAAAAAGCCTATGGTGTGTGTTGGGATCTCTAAATTTTATTTCATAGCCCACTCCATAAGCATACCCATATACCGCATGAACATTGACGCTTAACTTAACTTAGCCAAACCTGCGATATTTTACATTTCACAGGGTTACTCCAAAAGTTTTGAGAATAAACGCAATAAAATATTAAAAATAGATCTCATCACTGCATCTTTTCAAAATATTCTCCATTGCATTCTATACACCGTCTCATCCTTTCAAACCATTTTTACTTTCTTTACTACGTATAGTAAGTAGGAGAAGTATTGTATTCCACCCAAAAATTCGATACCGAGATTTCACCGGAAATACATGTTTTGAGACCCCCTGAATCCAAAAAAAGCATTTTTGAAAACATGCCCATGTGTGTCTCTGTGAACAGCATAACTTAGAGACGAACAGTCGGTTAAACACCAAACTTGGTATTTAGGTTCAGTATCTTCCAGAGATGCGACACGAAGGTTTTCAAGAAAATCCTCCCACCCCAGATTACCCTTTACATGGAACATTTTTCGAAAATTTTAAGTTTCTCAAAAGTGGCTCTAACAATTTTGATTAAAATATCATATGTTTAAGATATTTTCATGACAAATAAAATGTGTATCTTGAATTTTCTGGGAATGTCTCCAAAAGTATTCTTCATTATGAACGACTTTTCGTTTACGTCTGTTAACCATAAGAGATAGACAAAATTTTACTACACAAAAAATGTAGATCGCGTTAAAATACACAATTTATGTCATATACATTTTTTTTTTGTTGGGTGAACCATTTTCGAGATATTGCTTGTTATTCCCTTGAATTTTCCAATACTTACACTTTTTCTCAAATTCGTTATTAATTTTTTTTGTCCTGGTAATGCATAGAGAAGGGAATAATCCACATAGCAACCACCTTTTAAAATATTTGACTATCGCTTAAAGCCTACCAATTCCCCTTGCATCTACAAGAAAATTAGCCATAAGATTAACATCACGATATCTCGATTAACATGAAGCATATGGAGAATAAGCGTTTGTAAAAATAGTTTGTACAAGAGTAGAGAAAGTCATGTGAGTGTAACACATCAGATTTTTTCAAATGCTGAACGCCATCCTTCTTTGGATGGAGTGCAACTCGTAAGATTTACTGCGGCTTCAGGTGACTCAAATCGTTGACCTCGGAATTTTTTCTTTAGAAAAAAGTCGATGAGAACTGACCTGCACTGACTGCACAAGAACTGACTCCTGCAGAAATTGGATTGTTTCTTGTGCAGTGTGGGCAGAGGTATTGTCATGGTGCAACAAAATTCCACGCAGGCCAGTACATTGAACACTTGTGGCAGACATTTTGTGGTGCACCATCTGTCAGTAACAGTCTTTTGTCCCTCAGGTGGAATCGTCACAATGTGACTACTTGCTGAGAAGAAGGAACAGATTATCTTCTTGCCTACACTTCTGTTCGCTTCACTTTTGTTGGGGGATCTTCTCCTGGGAAGACCCAGACCGATGTCTGTCGTTTAATTTCTGGATCATACTGGTAAATCCAGCTTTGTCACCTGCTACAATGTTAAATATGTTTTTGGGTCTTCCTCCATTGAATTTTTTAATCATTTCCTGGCACCATTGCATAGTGCTTGTTTCAGCTCATTTGTGAGTTGGTGGGAGATCCAGCGACTGCAGAGCTCCCTGACGTCAAACATTTCTTTCAGGATTGTTTTCATTGCTGCCGATCCAATATTTAGGGCTTCTGGAATCTGACCATATGACCTTCCCGCAAGATGCGCGCTGCTTTCACCACATTTTCATCCATTGTTGCTGTAGCCGGCCGTCCTGCTTGGAGTCTTCATCTTCAAGGGAATCCCTTCCCCTTCTAAACTTTGCATACCATCGATAAATGGTGGATTGCGAAGGGAAAGATCCCCAAATGCAAAATGCATTCTCTCTCCCCTAAACTGACTTAAAAGTCATAGAAAATCATAGCACGGAAATGCTCTCGCTTGAGATCCATCCTAGCGTATGGCGTAGCCACACTTGCTATACATACACACACGGTGCTGACGATGCACATTGTTGGAGCGCGCTCAGACTTGCACATGTTGCTATCTGAACTTCAATCTGAAGTTAGGAAAAGCTGCTTTGGCTTACCTCTACTGAAAACTTTCAGTGAGACCCTCGTGTCACAACTCAATTTATGCTATAGGTACTATTATTTCAGTGAGCAGGTTTATGGTAGGTTACTAAATAAGTTGGTAAGGACATTGTCTTTACATTTCTAATCTCAGCAGCAGAAAAATCGGAGTTATTACTTTCTGTACTACGTATAGTAAGTAGGGGAAGTATTGTATTTCACCCAAAAATTCGATACCGAGATTTCACCGGAAATATATGTTTTGAGACCCCCTGAATCCAAAAAAAGCATTTTTGGAAACATGTCCGTGTGTATGTGTCTGTGAACAGCATAACTCAGAAACGAACAGTCGGATAAACACCAAACTTGATATTTAGGTTCAGTATCTTCCAGAGATGCGACACGAAGGTTTTCAAGAAAATCCCCCCACCCCAGATTACCCTTTACATGGAACATTTTTCGAAAATGTTAACTTTCTCAAAAATGACTAACGATTTTGATTAAAATATCATATTTTTAAGATATTTTCATGACAAATAAAATGTATATCTTAAATTTTATAGGAATGTTTCCAAAAGTATTCTTCATTGTGAACGACTTTTGCATAACTGGTAAACCATAAGAGATGGACAAAATTTTACTACACAAAAAATGTAGATCGCGTTAAAATACACAATTTATGTCATATACATTTTTTTTTTGTTGAGTGAACCATTTTCGAGATATTGCTTGTTATTCCCTTAAATTTTCCAATTCTTATTTTTTCAAATGGGAATTCGTTATTCATTTTTTTGTCTTGGATATGCAAAGAGTATTAATCTGTGGCAAAGAGAATGGTGCTGCACATAGCAACCAGCTATTAAGAGATACCTATATGCTTAAAGGCTACTGTATTTCTATAATGCCCTTGCTAATACAAAACAAGGGGAACATAGTACGCTTAAGCGATAGTCAAATATTTTTGGAACTGGTCGCTATGTGTAAAATGTAATTCTCTTTGCATGTCAAAAGATGTTTCTGCAAATGTTTATCTCGATTAGTATGAAATAGATGGAGAATAAGAGTTTGTACAAGAGTAGAGAAAGTCATGTGAGTGTAACACATCAAATTTTTTTAAAGAAAACTCCAACATAATGGCATAATGTATTTTTATGATAGCAGGTCGTGATAAGATCATGTAGTCAAAAGACCTTAAATAAACCTTTAATTAAAAAAACAATACAAAAATGTAATTTGGAAATCTAAAATATCACAATATCACTCGAAATTAAATAAATAGTAGTTTCAAAATCGCAAGACACCAAGGAACGGCAATCAATAACTTATAATTACTGACGTGTGACGTCATCGATTCAGCCAATACAAACAGTTTTCGATCACAGCGCCAGCTGGAAGAAAATTATGTCTTTTCGGCATTTTTAGATAAACAATCCATTATTTTTAGTCAGCCTATACAAATCGCTTTTAAAAATCCACATTGCCTATGTGGATATTAATAATAATGAAATTATTTTTCACACTTAAATCCATTTTGCTGTGTATAACGCACTATCAGAACCCGCAGCCGTGCTCGCGTTAAATATGGAGATTATTCTTTCACTGTCTCTCGCTACCTCTTTCTTTCTCTCATACCCTTTCACTCTCCCTCTCACTACATCTCCGCATTTACCTCGCCCGTTGTTTCCCCTCATCATCTCTTCCTGGTTTTCCCTCTCATTTTTTATTTGCTCTCCCACAGTCAACCCACCCTTTCATTTCCTTCTATCTGTATATCTTACACTTCCTGATGTTTTGACAACCGGCAACAAAATTATTTTTATGAGGTGTTAATAAACATGAAAATGAGGAGGCATTTCGTTTGTCAGCTGTCTTGTTTTGTTTAACCCTTACTTCCGTTAAATAGTATAGGTGGTTCTGTTTGCTCTTATTTTGAGAGAGAAATTGAAATAAAATAACACAAAACATATCAATAAAACAATATAACCGGAACCTTATAGAGAAATTATTCTCATATCCGACAACGCAGTATGATCTGCAAATGTTTCGATATTAACTTCGACTTTAGTATTCGTACATTGGCAATGTCTCGGTAATGTATACGTAACCTTGTTATTACCAGAGTCCGGATTCTGATATATTTTAATAGTTGCTTCATAGGCATTGCTGTTGTACTTAAATCCTTATTATGGGTTCCGCAGTATCAAAATGCATGTTTATTAGATAATTTTTGGTATTTTATGCTATTTTCTATTTTTGAGCATTCTTTTTTTTCGATTTTGCGTCTTATTTTCTTGCCCCTTGCGGCTTTATTCATTTTCATACATTTAAATTGACTATATAAAGAGTGTTATGTTAATCACATTTTATAAGGTTAATTTTCAAACATCAGAAATTTCACTATTCAACTAACAAAACAAATGAGTAAATTTTTACATTACTTTTATTCTCGGGAAGAAGTCACATTCCTATTTACTGGATAGTTTGTAAAGGGTTGCTTGTAGGCGGAGAGGTGATTATTCTCAAGAAAGCATGTAGAGGGCGGATTGATAATCCCATGACTTTGACGAGAACTAGCGTTCTAATCACAGGATTCTTGTTTGTAACCAAGTCTTACATCTATTCTGAGTATAATCGCAGAAAATTCGTCATTTGTGTCTTAGAACATTGTTGAGGGGGTCTAAAATAAGCAGATGTGAGAAAAGTGAATTTCGTGTTCGGATATAGCACTACTTTTTGCGTAGTAAGACGGTAAAGGAAACGGAAGAAAAGCTGAACAAGTATTATGCGGACTCTGCTCCATCACATAGCATGGTTCACAAGTGCTTCACAGAATTTCGATTTGGCCGTTCGAGCACAAGAGATGCCGTTCGCACAGGACGGCCGGTTGAGGTCACAACAGAAGAAATGGTGAACAAGTTCACGATATTATGTTGAAAGACCACCGAGTGCAAATCCGTGAGATAGCCAAGACCATAAACATTTCGAGTGAACGGGTGTATAACATTGTGCACGAATTTTTGGGTATGAGAAAGCTGTCAGCAAGATGATTGCCGCGACTGCTCACAGTTGAGAACAAGCGGAATTGTGTGACTATTTCAATGGGATGTTTGAACATGTTCCAGTGCAACCCAAATGAGTTTTTTTGGCCTTATATCACGGTTGATGAAACTTTGATACATTACTATCAACCTGAAACCAAACAACAAGCAAAGCAGTGGATTTCCTTCGGCGAACCTGCTCCAAAGAAAGCGAAAACCATTCCGTCGGCAGGAAAAATCATGGCAGCTGTCTTTTGGGATACACAAGAGGTGATAAACATTCATTATCTGCAAAAAGGGTAAGACGATCACAGGTACATATTATGCCGCAATGCTGGATCAGTTTCACAAGGAACTGTTAAAGAAACGACCCCATTTGATGAAGAAAAAGTTTCTCTTTCACCACGATAATGCACCCGCACACAAGTCAGACATTGCCATCGCAAAATTTGTGGAATTGGACTACAAACTGTTACCTCACCCACCATATTCTCCAGATTTGGCTCCGAGTGACTTCTTCCTCTTCGCAAACCTGAAAAATTGGCTCGCTGGGAAGAAATTCATGGCAGAAACAACCTCATAATTTGTAGACTTCGAAAAATCATATTTTTGAAAGGGTTAAAAAAATTGGAGAAACTTTGGACAACGTGCACTGAATTGAAAGGAGACTATGTGGAGAAATAAAATTGATTTTTGGGGAAAAAGTGTTATTTTCTTTAAAAAAGTCACTGACTTATAAATTCATTCATTCATTATCTGTTTACCCTCCTCTTATGTAGGACTTACACCCCCCAGGACTTACAAGCGGGTGCCTGGGGTCAGAGGCCCGTCGAGGAGCAGACACTCATGGATCAGACAGAGCATCCAGGATGGGTGATCAGCCCGATGCCTGGTATGAGATGAAGGAAGTAGATGAAACGAAATGTTGGTGAAATGGATGAAAGGAAAGGTGATGATGGAGCAGTTGGTGGAATGAATGACGGGGGAAACCGGAGAACCCGGAGAAAACCCGCCCAGACGCCGCTTCGTCCACCACAAATCCCACATGAGGTCCCTGGGATTGAACCCGGCGAGCGGAGGCGAGCGGTCTAACCACTCGGCCACGGCGCCGCCTGACTTATCAATTCGCCCTCGTATAATTACAGCAATGAATTTATATCCCAAACTATGGACTGGACAGTTCAGTTCTCTCTCTCTCTCTCGGTTACTGAGCGCGAACAGCCAGGTTGCTATTGTCCTTATCCTTATGTGGTGTCATAAGCTATGAAGTCCTCTTTATTCGCTTTGGATTTTGTATAATCTGAGAACTCAAAAGATTCAGTGCTACAGTTTTGTAAGACCTGCTTCAAAAAACAATTTTTTTAATGTTATTTTCAGACTCTTCAATCAAAAGGAATTGATCTTCTAAATTATGTCATCTTTTTCTTTACCTGCTTTTTCTTCTTATATATCAGTTATGTCCATGTGTAAATTGATTAATAACTTTCTGTGCATTAATATTAATCAATTTAATACTCTGAGTTTCAGGTCATTTATTGTAATTATGGATCTCTTTTTTTTAAAAAAAAAAAAAAAAAGAGTCATTTTATACGTTTCCAAACATTTTAGGTTATCAGAACCCGGGCCCTGGTTATTGCGTATAGTAAATAAAGTATATTTTGAATTCTTTTCGTTACGATTATATTTCAATACGTAATAATGAAGAATATTCGGTTTGTCAACTGTTTTGTTTAACTTCGCCTCAGTGAGAAAGACGTAGTAGAGTTTCTTTTCTCTATTTATTTTACGTTGCTTTAACTATGTGGTCATGTCGCCACGGATCTGTTAGGAAATGCCTCTTGGATCGGTGTGTAGTGAACAGTTAGCCTTCTAGGTCTCAAGCGTGTACCATACCATCTTACTCATAGCAACTGTATCTCTGCCTCTGTAACGGGCAGATGGCAGCTTCGACACGTGTCCACAGAGGCATGTGCATGGCAACTGTACCTCTGCTTCTATACGTGCCGGGTAGATGGTGTCCAATCTACCTGCTTCCATTATATGCGAATAGATGTCAGAGCATTCGCTATTACCATATATTTACATTTTTACTATTGTTTTAGACTTAAGATGGAACTTTGGGTCGTGGTATTAAATATCCAATCCGGTATTTTTCTTGGCGACCGAGTGAAACCACGAAACAACTCCAGTCAAATTGGTCGGCCCATGAGATTTGAACTCAGGACCTCCCGAATGCGGGCTACAAACATTACTGTTATCTTGCTTGGTAGTAGGCTTTGTTTTCGCTCATTTTAATGGGCAAGAAAATCTTGTGTGTTACATTCACATGACTTACTCTACCGTCTATTGCTTATTAGTGGGTATACAAATTATTCTTAGAAAAATCTATTTTCCTATCTACTTCATTTTAATTGAAATAAACCTTTCCGGAAATAACTGAAATACACGTTTCTTTATAGATACAAAGGGGATAGCGATAGTCAAATGTTTTAGAACTGGACGCTATAAGCTGGCCTTAAAATGCCATACTCTTTCCATGACATCGTGAGAAACAACTGAAAATCCACAGGACTAAAAGAACAGTTTAGTATTAAAAGTTCGAACCATTAGTAACAGATGTCTCGGAACTAGCTGATGCCACAAAATAAAGTTAATCGAAATTGTTTGTTTTAAAGAGATCTATATTTTTATGTGTTTTCATCTATCGTTTAACATATATCAAATTATACAAAATCCCTTCCGAGGGAAGTAAAATTCATAGACTATTCTCAGAAAATTCAAAATATAGTTTTATTTGTCTTGTAAATATATTTGATAAAAATCGTGTCTTTTTTTTAAAAAATTCAAAATTCAAAAAATGTTCCATGTAAAGGGCAATTTGCATTGGGAGAGAATTTTCTTCAGAATCTCATTTCTCATCTTTGGAAGATACTGAACCTAAATACTAAGTTTGCTATTTATCCGACTTTTCGTTTTTGAGTTAGGTTGCTCACAGACACACATACACGCGGACCTTTTTCTAAAAATGCTTTCTTTTTATTCAGGGGGCCTCAAAACATGTGTTTACGTGAAATATCGGTATCGAATTTTTGGGTGATTGCACTACCTTCTATACCTACTATGCACGTGGTAGAGAAAATAAAAAAAAGAGTAGGTATATAGAGAGGATGATTTGAAGTGGAGCGGAATGTCAAATTTCAAGTTGGTATTTTTCGCCGTATGTCAAAGTATACCTGGGTAATATTTGGTCACAATCAGCGCAAGTGTGGATTTGAATTCGCTGCAAATAAATAATCCAATCCTTAAATTTTGGGTTTATATTAAAGGGATATTAGGGAAATGTTTATTGTAGGGAAAGTCGTGTGTAATATGTTTTTCCCCTCCAACAGAAAGTGCTAATTTTGCACTTCGGTGTCCCAACAATAAGGGATTCAGCCTGATTTCTTACTGCAGTTGCTATGCTTACCCAATGTTTTCGTCTATAGTGACTGTTGACTAATACAACGAAGATTTCTCTTGTTTCCGTGCAATGTTTATCGCACGTTACACGCCCATAAAGAAACATCTTGTGTAGCAATTTCTCCCAGTGAAAGCGTACATCTCAAAGCAATGACTGCATTTGACAAGACGATTAATTTAATGACATTTCCGGAAGTAAATACAGTTACTCAGGAAAGTATTCGTCTGCACATTAAAAAGTTCCAGCAGCCAAATTAATGGGGAGAAAAATTTAATTTTGGGGGGCATAAAGATCTAATGAAGGTAGAGTTTACTTTTTTTTTTGGTAGTTTTTCAGATAGTTTATTTTACCAGTTATACATTTTGGGAAAATATGCCAAAATTGCAATTTTTTGTACGTGGTGTTTTCAAAATTATTCATGCATTGGCTAGAGCATTTTTTATATATTTTTTGTGTACATACATCTACACGCTTTCATCAATATGTGGCTTAAACTGGTGAAGAAATAAATTCGTGAAATCGTAAAAAGTGAGCCGAAAATGTGGAATTAAGGCAAACATGTTGAAAATTCCCAACTTTAACATTTTATTCCTCCGTCAAATAAAATCCTATTTTCACTAAAAAATCAAGTAAAACACACAAAGAAGTTGTTCCACTCAAGAGTTGCAATTTTGGCATATTTTTCAAAAATGTATAAAATTGATAAAATGAACGAACTGAAAAACCGCCAAAATACGTAAACTGTATTAGCATTTGATGTTTATGTCCAAAAAAATTGATTTTTCCCTCCATTAATTTGGCTTCTAGAGGTTTTTAAAGTGCAGACGAATACTATATGAAGAGCTTATAATATTAAGGGGGTGCTACACATATTTTCTTTATTGAATGGTCGTAGCTCTTTAACTAGCGAGATAAATATTTACATTTACAAATAAAATAAACTTTGTTTATAACAGTAAAGCCGTGCCACTTGCTTCCTCTTAAATTCAACACGTTAATCCATCACACGTTTTACTGTGAAGCTTGTTTTCTGTAACTGCCACTTTTAAAAATGTCTTCATAAAAAACCGGAAACTGTTAAAGGTACATAAATACATTTTGCTTTCTAGTCTTCTTGAAAATGTGAACCTCTTAAACTAGAATGTTAGCTCTAATTTATCGTTTTAAAATGTATTATAATGGTTTCAACCCACTCCCAAAAGAGAAGCAAGCACTAACAATTAATTTCAAAATCTGATGTGTTAAAACTCACATGAATGGGCGCCGGGGTAGCACACTGGTTTCGCTTCCGGCTAGAGTACTGATGTTCCGGATTTCGATTCCCGCCCTCTCCACGCCTTCATCTCTGACTTGCTCATGTGAAGTATCCCCAAGGCCCAACGTGGTTCGGAGTCCACGGTAAGAGCTGTAGGTTCTCTCGTTCCACCGCCATCCATGTTATGGTACCATCGGACGAAATGGATTCCGCCCGCTGGGTGCCTCCACCTCCGAAATGCGCCCAGTCATCGCTTGGTGGAATGGGGTATCTCCCGAAGGTCATAGACCGTATGGGGAGCGTTAGAAACGACGACATTTAACTACCCGTTCTTCTACAAGCTATTCATACAAAACGCTTATTATTTTATCTAGTTCACGTTAATCGAGATAAGCATTTGCACAATTAGTTTTCTTACACTTTCGTTATAAGTACAATGGTGATGTAATAGACTGAAGCGAAACCTTTTAAAAGCACATCGCTATGTGATGGCTTTGAAATTCCATTCTCTTTGCGTGATCATGAAATAAAACGAAATAATGACTTAATAGTTGAAAAAATTATGAATCATTTGGCATTTCAAAGTAATAAAGAATATATCGAAAATTGTTGATGCTTCAAAGATGTGTCAGACATAAATTGGGTGTTTTAACGAGATCTGCATTATTATTATTATTATTATTATTATTATTTTTATATTTCATTATTTTTGTACAGTAAGATTTTGTCTGCCTGTTACTGTTTACCAGTTGTACAAAACTATACAAAAACTGTTCATAATGAAGAGACTTTCATGCTATTCGCAGAAAAATCAAGAAATCCATTTCTTTATACGTAGTATTTCAGTCAAAATCGTTCGAGCCATTTTGAGAAAATCAAACAAGGGTAGTTTGGGATGTAGATAAGTAATTTTTTGAAAACCATAGTATCGTATCCTTGGAAGGTTTTTGAGTTATGCTGTTCATTATTTAGGGACCTTAAAAGTGTATTTCTGGTGAAATCTGAATATCCGATTTTTGTTGAAATGCAATACTTCTTCGAATTCATAGGTAGGGGCTAGATAAAACAAAAGTAAAAGCAAAAAGTCTGATAAATATCAAGCTTGATATTTAAGTTCATCATCAAAGATGCAATATAAAAACTAAATCCTCCCACCACAAAGAAGAAACGGCTCAACGAATTTGTTTAAAATATGGGAAGGAAGGGCAAAGTGGAAACATCAAGGAAATTAGTTTTTAATTTTAACAGAAAGACTCAAATTGAAAGAAAAAATTAAGAACCTCAAAAAATAGAGATGGCTTTCTCTACGAAATAAGCAGAATCTGTGATTAAGAGATAATAAAAGAGCCAAAATCAAAAACCTGCTGAGATACATCTATATGACTTTCTCTACCCTCTATCGCTTATTAGTGGATATACAAACTAGTCTTGTTAAAGCTTTTATATCTACCTCATTTTAATCCAAATAAACGTTTGCAGAAATGCTACAGTTCACAATTCGTTATACAAAGGGGCCAGCGATAGTCAAAATGTTTTAAGAACTGGCTCTACGCTGGCTTTAAAATCCCATACTCTTTCAATGGAATAGCGGGAAACAACTGAAGCTTGATAGGACTTTAAAACATTTCTAAGTAAACATCTTTAATACATGGTATTTTAATAAAAAAACATCAAAGCTGTTTATTACAAAATAAACATTTTCGAATGATGTATATGTAAAGGGTAGTTTAGGGTGAGGAAATTTTCTTGAAAATCTTCTTGTCGCATCTTTGGAAGGTACTAAACTTAAACACCAAGTTTGGTGTTGATCCGACTTTTCGTTTTTGAGTTATGCTTTTCTCAGACATACACACGGACCTTTTTCTAAAAATGCTTTTTTTGATTCGGGGGACTTCAAAACGTGCATTTCCGGTGAAATCTCAATATCGACTTTTTAATGGAATTTTAGTACGTGGTAGAGAAAGTAAAAATATATGCAAGTATGTAGTTTTCCACTTTGCTCTGGTTTTACAACCAGAGCAAAGTGGAAAGTAAGATAGGGCAAAGTGGAAAATTAGTTTAAAGTGGATGTTAGAGATATAATTTTATTAATATTCATTTTGTTCACATTTTAATAATACATTATAATAATTATAAAAGTTAATTTAGATTACCAGCAACCTAAATGTTTTCGAGTGCCCACTGATTTCCATCACCATCGAACCCTTCAACATCTGAACGTAGTTCATGATCCCAATTTTCACACACACACACCAGATTGAATCCAATCCTATGTTGAAGAACTCCTCACATATTTGGTTTACATTTGTGGCAAAATGCTGTTGTCTTTATCTCACCTTTGAGCCCATAGTAGAAATGGAATCATTTATTTGCGCAGGCATGGGAATCTTTATAAGTTCGGTATTCTAGCAGGGGTGATATTCTTGCTAAACTCTTCCAGAAAGTACTGCCGTTGTGTTAGAACCAGTGCACATCTCCATAAGCAAAAACTGCATCCGAAAATGCATCCTGATCAAGAGGAAATATGAAAATGTTGAGAGCTAAAGTGCCCAATTTTCCTATACACAAATTTTTCACTTTGACTAGAGCACTTTCTCTTTAAAATTGGAGGTTATGTGTAATCTAGTTAAAATAGAAAGTTGTCACTTCATAAAATAGACAATTCTCCAAAGATTCGATACTTCAAGGAGATATACTGGTTGGTGCTGACCTCCAACTCTGGAAAACATGAAGATATTGAAGTTGTATTGTTTACTTACTTATTGTTTTGATGTTAGCCACACGCTTGGGTAGCCAACTTGAAGTAGATATGCCCCGCGTATGGGAACCAACTTGAAGTAGTTATTGTCTTTACGTTGGAGTTGTTTATTTATGTTTAACTCCACGTATGGACGTCAATTTGAAAAAAAAAAAGTGTTTTGTTGTTGAAGTTTGCACCACGCTTTGGGCGTTAATTTGAAGAAGATTGTTTGTTACGTAATATGCTGCTACGTATGAAAAGCTGATTTGAAGATGTATTTTGTTGTTACGCTCCAAGTTTAAAAAAAATATTAACTATTAACTTTGTTATTAAACTGCTTCTATAGATAGTATTTATGTTTATGTTTGCTTCGGCTGCGTCAGTCTTACTTTAGAGACACGTTTCTCTTAATCAGGGCGTGGTGCGATTTTAAGTTTAAATTCACTTCTTTTTATTAATCCTTGACACAAATTAAATAGCACTACACTGATATCAAGAGCTGTCAGATTCTTTAATTTAATACTTGCACTTTGTTAACGCGTTTACTTAATTTTCGTTACACATGAATACGTAATATTTCTTTAGAGAACACATCTTCCATCCGGTCACTACCAAGGCCTGCCAGCAACTGAACATATTTCAACCGTCCAAACCCGTAAACTTCTGTATTTCAAGACTCTGGCTAATCCTAGTCCAATAGAATACCTGAATTTAATTAAAGCTTTTTCTGGCTGTTGATTGGCTATTTTTAAACTCTCAAACTCATTATTGCTTCTAGGTTACCTCATTGTTAGCAACGTTAAACTTATTATTCTCACAGCTCTTACATTATTAAATTACATGAGAATTCATATAGCATTATTAAACATGTTTACAATAATATAAGCATATGCAGTGACTGTTATATACATTTTACAAATTATTACATACATATTGCTTCAAGGCGGGCTGTTATTGAATTTACATATTATATAGTTTAATTGAAATTATTCAAGTGTTAAAAATACTGCCTCAAACAAAATACTGTTTTTCGCTTTGCCCGAAGTTTCCTCTTTGCCCGGGATTTCCTCTTTGCTCTTCCCTCTAATATGTTCAAGATATTTGTATGACTAACAAAATGTATATCTTGAATGCTCTGTGAATAGCCCGTGAATTCCTCTTCAATCTGAATGAATTTTGTGTAACTGTTAAAAGGTAAGACAGACAAAAGTAACCAGAAAAAATTATACAAAAGGTGTGACATTTCAAAGTCACTGCATAGCGACGCTATTTTAAAGATTTTGTCACTTCAGCCTTCTGTATCCGAAATGTATAATAAAACCATTTCTGCAAGCGTGAAGAAGATAGAAAAATGAGCCTTTCAAGAATAGTTTATAAACGTCAACTGTAGTGTTTAGGAAATTCATAACCGTGTAACACTTTTAACATATAAGAGCATATCGGTGACTATGACTTTGCCGATGGGAAGTTGTTTCCAATTATAATACAGAATGTCAAAATGATGTATACACTCTTTGAAATACTATTTCTCAGCAACGAAATGAGACCGAAATACAGTTTTTTTGTTATATTTCCTTAAACCCGCAAACGTTCAAAATGTTCACTTCTGCCACAGTGGGTACACTCCCAACAACGGCATTTACATGCAAAAGCCTGCATGACTGCATCAACATTGTCACTATCGGTGGAACTTTCCTCCGCACCGCCCTTTCAACGCATCTTGCACAGTTCCATCGACTTCACACTTATCTCGGATTCTCGTGATTGTTAACCTTGGTGGTGGTGCAAACAGAGCGAAATGGCTCGGGTGACTCCGATTCAAAACCCGTGGACCGGCCAATCTGTATGTTTTTTTGTTGTTGTTTTTTTCGTGGTTTCCCTCAGCCGCCAATGTAAATTTCGTCTTGGATATTTAATACCACGTCCCAAAGTTCCACCTTAAGTCTAAAACAATACTAGAAATGACTAAATGACGTTAGCGAATGCTCTGCCATCTACCCCAAAATAATCAAAGCAGGTGGACTGGACGGTACCCTAATGCCATCTACCTGGCATGTTTAGAAGCAGAGATTCAGTTGCCTAGCACGAAGGTCTCTGTGGAAACGTGTCGAAGCTGTAATCCGTCCGTCACAGAAGCAGTTCCTATGCACATGCCTCTGTGGACATGTGACGAAGTAAGATACTATGGTACAGGGATGAGACCTAGAAGGCCAACTGTCCGCCACATTCCGATCCAAGAGGTATCTCCTAACACATACGTCGCGTTATGAACACGTAGTTACAGTGACGTTAAATAAATTGAAAATAAAGAAGAAGAAAAACATTCTCCACTTTCCAATAAATTTCAATGCCCAATCGAACGATAAATGCACAGTCAAGTTCGTTTATAAACAAACGAGCATGTCTGTATGCTTTCCTTCGCGTTTGAATCATAAATAGCAAAAATAGTATTTCTGCTTCATTTCGCTGCTGAGAAGTAGTGTTTCAAAGAGTGTATACATCAATTTGAGACGCTCTGTAAATATTCAAAAGGTATGAACCTGAGTTTTTTTTGTGTAATGAAACCTATCTATAGGGCACACAGTATAATTTAGGTTACTAAAAAACAAAGGTGGCTGATGCCACGTGTCAAGGCGGTTAACGTTCTAACTTGTCACTAGATACGTATATAACCAGAGAAATCACAGACAACCTATTTAGAAAAAACGAACTAATTCGTTCTTCTGCTAGTATTATGAGTCATTGTCATATCATGTATATTACTGCTCTGTAATATTCTTTTCTTCGGTGCAAAGGTTTGGCCATCACCTTCCTTCTCCGCCATAATCACTGATTACCTTTAACCTATGTATACACACCTTAAGTGTTGCATTAAGCACTGAATCATGCTATAGACTTAATTTATATAACATTCGATGTAATTAAACGTTGCAGATTACTTTTCTGTAATAGTATGAAGGTATAGTTACGTATTAATATGATTTCGGTGTACTTACCTAAACAAAACAATTAAATTTCTTGGTTTTCTTTTACGTAGATATTTTTCCTCTAAAAATAGTATCCAACACAGACAACTCTTACACTAAAAATTGTAAACAAAAGTTCAGACTTCTAGTTATTTGCAAGGTAAAACCTAATAATTAATAATAACCCAACCTAATAACAATTAATAATTGAATACTGGATATTTACCCTAATTAAAATATCTCTCGAATAACTAAACTAATATAATTAATATAATGTAATAGCAATATGCAGGGTGGACCATTTAAGTTGAGACTGTAGAATATCTCCAAAACTAAGTGTTGTAAAAAGAAATTCTTGAATAAAAGTTGCTACATATTATGGGGAAAAGTAAACGCCATTGGTCGTGTTTTGTTTGGAGGACCTTGTGATGGTCATTTTAGGGTCAATTTATTTTTTTAAAATGAAAACCTACATTTTGTATGTTGTTTTCTCATCAGAAAATGATTTATAAAAAGCTGTTTATTTTGTGATGAGGAATAAGGAAACAAAATAAAAGATGTTGGTTCTCAATTACGAAAAGGTAACTTGACTCTCAAATGGCCATCCATGGATGGTCCAACCATTCATTTAGCTCTTCGTATACAGCCATTCAGAATTTTCGTTGTTGTTTCTGTTGGTGTAAGAACAATCGCAAAATCCTTTATACAAGTTTTTTATAAGGAGTGAGAAAACAACATAAAAAAGGTAGTTCCCCATTTAAAAAATTAAATTGACCCTAAAATGACCATCACAACGTCGTCCAAATAAAACGTAACTAATGGCATTTATTTCCCCTATAATATAAAAAACGCTGGCTGTAGCTCAGTGGGTAGAGCACCTGCCTGTTGTGTGAGGGGATCCGGGTTCGATTCCCGGCAGGGGGTGGGAATTTTTCTCTAGCCAAGATTATTCCATATCCTCCCTAGAATCTGGAAATATGAACGAGAGTGTGAATGTGTGTGTGTGATCTAATGATTAAAACCCAAAAAGTGTAAGAAAACCAATGACAAGAGAATACGAGTTAAACAACATTGGCAACATGCAATAAGTTCCAATGGAAAGGCCGCCGATAAGACCAATATAGTTAAAGGCGGTTATATATAATATATATATATATAACATTTTTTCAAGACATTTCTTTCTACAACGCTTAATTTTGGAGATATTGTACTGTCTCAGCTTAAATGGTCCCCCTGTATAATTAATATTACAATCAGTGGTGACTAGGTGACTATGTTGGAAAGGTAAAATAGACGACTGAAAAATTCAATGCCGTAGCCGGGATTTGAATCACGGATCTCCCGGTCTCTGTCCGGTTGCTCTAACCGGAAGAACAATTAATTCCATTAATTGACCTAATAGTGGTTAAACTATGAAGCCCAGGCTTAAAATACCTACAACATTGTAGATCGCCATTGTGGTATGTTATCTCAATACAATTTGAGATCTTGTGGTTTACCGGGAAAAATGCGAATCAGTTGGGGAATTTAATGTCGTACTGGTATGTTGCCATGGTAACTCAGTAGTTAGAGCAACCGGACGGGTTCAAATCCCGGTTATGGCATTGAATTTTTCAGTCGTCTGATTCTGCCTTTCCAACCCTGTCCAACACACGGCTTGTGTGGAAGAACAATTAATTCCATTGGTGATTTAATAGTTGACGTGCAAAATTTGAACACACAAGGCGCAAACGTAGCACATGCAATATAACTAACTTTCCATATACATGTAACAAGTGCGTATTTGTGAAGAAGTGGGGTTATGAATGGAACCTAACAACCCGAATATCACCAGATTCTAGCGACTTATCCCATAATGGTGGAAAAATCTCAAAGTCGCACTTTAGTAACCTCCCGCATATTGTAACCTCTGTAGATCAATTTGTTGTGCTGCAAAACCCTTTGCTAGCGATTTCTTCAAAATCCAGCGAGCAGATTTCGAAACTCGTTTTTCAATATAGGATTTCCAAAGTTTGTGTACATTTTAAAAGTGATATTTTTGGCATTAGGATAACTAGTATGTACTTCAACATTGGCTATACCAAGAAGATACAATTACAAGAATGTGCTTACAGTTATATAATATGTATAGATCGTTGTGTCTCTTGTTCTAAAGTCCACGTTAGTAGAGCAAAGGACTCTAATCTGCCTATTACGCATAATGGATTATTGGAAAGCAAAGGTTATGATATTAGTTATGAAAGGTAGAGCGGGTTTGTACCTAACCTTCAAACCCAGTTTATGGTTGAATTCGCACAGGTCAGCTGCTAGTGTTTCAACATTGTCCCTATTTAACGCACGCTACAGCTTGCTTCTAAAACAAAGAAATCTGGAGCAGACATTTCCTTACGCCGTTAACTCGTGACAATACGATGACAGTTTGCTGACAGAATAATGCCAGTAGAAGACAATTGTTCAAGATGCTTCTACCGTAAGCTTTTGTCAGTAGTTAATTTATACTCGGAAGCCCATCATACCCTTCTTTGGGAAGAGCAAAAGGAGTACGCCAACGAATACAAATCAGCCATTACCTTTTCATCTTGGATTTGAAAAAATTATACATTAACTTAACATTAAAATACCTCCAATAATGATTAGAGATCATCAAGATTTTCCACCCTGGAGATTACTATTCCTAGAATTAATACGGATATGAAAACTCGCCACAAATCACAAACAGATTCTTTCATATATAAACAAATTTACCAGGAAATCCGTAACACATATGCTAAACACATATTTACATATACAGGTGGCTCCAATTCTGATCTGGGTAATGGCTGTGCTATAATTACTCCGGATGCTAAACTTAAGTACAAGCTTCCAAACTTTCTCTGTTTTCTCCTCTGAGCTCTATACTGTCAAATAAGCTTTGATTTACATTACCACAGCACAGTATAAACACAGTGCAATTCTAACTGATTCACTAAGCACTCTTCAGAGTTAATCCAAGATATTCAAAGTCTTGACAACCAAATTGCTACAAATAATCAAGAAGGTATATTCTTCTGGATTCCGTCCCACTGTGGAATATCAGGAAATGAGTACGCAGTTAGGGAAGCCAAAAAAGAAACTTTGTTGCCTCCAATGGTTTGCATTGATAGCTTATGTAATTGAGTCCGTAAAATTTATTTCGTTCAACAGAAAAATAATAAAATTTACTCTTAAAACATGTGAATTCATGTACCTTTTTCTCTGATTCCACTTGCAATATAGAATCACACTTTTGCATGCTTATTCTTAGTATAATCAGCTAGCTTCTGAACCTCAATTATTTGTTGTGTATATCTGCTGTATAGAAATTAAAAAAAAAAATATTTGCGAAGTCAAAAAATAAAAATCTGAAAAATTTGCAATGTTGTTGCTTTCTTAATATCACTAATTTACATTATAAAATTACGATTGTGGTTCAGAAAGTTTGTGTTGTATACATGTACTGAAAATTTCAGTTCTCTACCTCTCAGACTTTCTGAGAAAAAGGTACATAAGTATCCAAAAATGTTGTTTTGAAAATGAACATTAAAATTCTGACACACTTCAGTACATGGGTCATAATCATCAGCACCTTCATTCCTGGATTGCTTCAGCTTTTCTGATTACCTTCTCTTGGTCCTGGCCTCTTTTGTTAATTGCTGAACTGCTCGCTGGGCATGATGTAGTCGTTCGTTGTTGAAAGATACAAAAATGTTCTAAAAAGGGGCGTTGCATGACAGCTTTAAAGGAATGCAGACTAGCATTTAAATGGTATTGAAATGTCTTAAAACCTCTTAACCCTCAAAAAGTATATATTTTCTGAAACTGCAAATAACAGAGATTTTATTAGTGCCTAAAACAAAAAAATGTTATTTTTGACCATTTCAGAGTACCTTGTCCCCTTAAAAGAATGTCTAAATTTATGAACAATTCGAACTGTTGATAACGAATATCTCAGAAATGGCTTATATCCTAAAAAAGTTATTTGAAATAAATTGTGTTTTAAAGAGATCTACTTTTTGTGTAGTACGATTTCGTCTATCGCTTACGGTTTACCAGCTGCACAAAATTACACAAAATTATTACCGAATGAAGAGGAATTCATAGGCTATTCCCAGAAAATTCAAGATATATATTTCTTTATCGTGTATATATCTTTAATATATGGTTATTAATCAACATCTTTATAGCCATTTTTAGAAAATAACAAATTTCGAAAAATGTTCCATGTAAAGGGTAGTTGAAGGTGGGGGACTTTCTTGAAAATCTTCGTGTGGCATCTTTAAAAACTACTGAACTTAAATGCCAAGTTTTGTTATTTATCCAACTTTTCTTCTTTTTTTATTATACTGTTCACAGCCACACACACACACACACACACACACACACACACCTTTTACTAAAAATGCCTTTTGGGGGGGTTCAGAGGGCCTCAAAACGTATATTTCCTGTGAAACCTCGACATCGAATATTTGGTTGGTATACAATACTTCCCCTACATACTATACCTAATAGAGAAAGTAGTAATAGTCATCACGTAAAAACAGCAGCTAGGTATGTTAATGCAGAGAAAATTTTCATTATTAATATGTACAAAGAACAATGCAGTTAACTTGTTTCGGCGATTTTCAGAATCTTTCATTTTGGGAGTAGTAATTTCTTGTTTTCTTTGTTTGTTTCTCTAGTACTTATCCATAGTAAGTAGGAGGAGTACTGCATTCCATTAAGAATTTCTATACCGAGATTACAAATTTTGAAACTCGAATAAATAAATAAAAAAAATCTTACAGAAAGAGATTCGTGTGTTTGTGTATGTGAACAGCATAATTCGAAAATGAAAAGTCGGTTAAATACCAAACTTGGTACGTATTTAAATCCATTATCTTCCAAGGATGCGACACAAAGATTTTCAAGGAAATCCTCCAACCCAAACTACCCTTTACATGGAAATGTTTCATAAATTTAGATTTTCTAAAACTGTTTTAAGAACATTATTTAAAATACATTTTCAAAATATTCGCATGACAAATAAAAAGTATATCTTGAAATTTCTGGGACTAACGTGTGAATTTTTTTTCATTCTGATTGACTGGTATAATTGGTAAACCGGTGAGAGACAGCAAAATCTTACTTCACAAAAATGTAAATCTCGTTAAAACATACAATTGCGTCACATCCTGTTTTTTTTTTGCGTTAACCATTTCCGAGATATTCTTTTTTATTGGTTTTCGTTTTCAAATACTGATTACCTTTCCCAACTTGGAAGTCGCTAACGTATCTCTTTGTGGTTTTGTTTTGTGGGGGAGGGGTCATGCTATGGGCGTGGAATTTCAAAGCCATCACATAGCGATACCCCCATTAAAAATCTGACTATCGGTTTACGTACTGTGTCCTACAATGAAATGTGTAAATGTAAATTGAAAGTTTACCTGGATTAACAAGAAGCGGAGAGAATAAGGAGCTTTTGTAACAGTAGTTTGTAGAAGAGTGAGTAGTGAAAGTCATGTAAATGCAACACATTTGACTTTCGTTAATTCCAACAGTTTTTAAATTTCTTATGTGCGGCGTGATCAAAATTTATTTACATTATACTTGAGTGAGCAGATTTTGTTCTTGTAATACCTTTAATGTCACTAAAATATCGTTTAACCTGTCGAAGAAGTAAATTCGTGAAGTCATGAAAATCAAAACATTAATGAGAAAATGCAGCGAAAACGTTATTTATGACTTCTAATTATTTTCTTCCATCGGATCAAAGTGAATTTTGATCAAACTTTCGGGTGTTGTATATATAAAACCTAACTCTGATACATGCAAAGTAAATTTGTAAATACGCAGATTAAAACCTAAAAATTAGTTGCAGTTAAAGAAAAACGCACACAAAAAGTTGAAAATTTGGCGTAGTTTAAAAAAAATGTGTAAAAAATGTTTGATGTCATACATTCTTTACCCTCTATCGTTTATTAGCGAATATATAAACTATTCTTTACTAAAACTTATTTTTATACTAAGTTTTAATCCAAATAAACCTTTGCAGAAATAACTACATTACAAATTTGTTTATAGATACAAAGAGAACAGCGAATCAAAGAACTGGACGCTATATGCTAAGCCTTAAGTTCCATACTGTTTCCATGCAATCACGAGAAGCAACTGAATGTTGAACCAAGTAATGAACCGTTTGAACCATTAATAACAGATATCTCAGAAATGGCTTATCCACAAAAACAAAACATTAAAAAAAAACTTATTTGAATTAGTGTGTTTTAAATATCTACTTTTTTTTTAAATTATGTTTTCTTCTTTCGCTTAACGTTTACCAGTTACACAAATTATACAAAATTCCTTCGGAATGAAGATTACTTAGTCTGCTCCCAGAAAATTGCAGATATACATTTTATTTGTCATGTTAATGTTTTTAGGTCAAAATCGTTAAAGCCATTTTTAGAAAATCAAAATGTTGCACGAAAAGGGTAGTTGGCAGTGGCGGTTGGCGATGGCGCGCCCTCCCCATAAATAAAATACTTCTTCTTTATATGTTTAACCTCCTCATATATAGGACTTACACCCCCCAGGACTTACAGGCGGGTGCCTGGGGTCAGAGGCCCGTCGAGGAGCAGACACTCATGGATCAGACAGAATATCCAGGATGGGTGATCAGCCCGATGCCTGGTATGGGAGGAAGGAAGTAGTTGAAACGAAATGATGGTGAAATGGATGAAAGGAAAGGTGATGATGGAGCAGTTGGTGGAATGAATGGCGGGGGAAACCGGAGAACCCGGAGAAAACCCGCCTAGATGCCGCTTTGTCCACCACAAATCTCATATGCGGGTACCTGGGATTGAACCCGGGCCGCCTCGGTGAGAGGCGAGCGGTCTAACCACTCGGACACGGCGCCGCCCCCATAAATAAACGCCCCGTAAAATAAAAAAATAAAAGCAGGAAAGGAAGGTTAACAGCAGATATCATTGCAGTATTAATTTCTGCACATCCGATTTAGTTTTATAGATTTTGTTTTGTTTGAAATGTTTTTGCAACGCTTATACAATGAGTAGCGCGAATGTTTTCATTACGGAGTGTATTTCGGACTACATAAAGTCTGTACGGGAAACCTTGCGTTTGTTGATACTGTTAGTGGTGAGACGTGCGGAGGGGAATGCTTCGAATGACGGCGAGGGGTGCAGAGGGAAAACAACAGCTCGGCGGAGTCCGAGACGCTTCGCTATTGTTATGTTTATTTATAGTCGCTTTGACTACTAGGTCATATCGCGACTTATATCCACACACACGAGTACAATAATAATAATAATAATAATGATAATAATAATAATAATAGTAATAATAATACATTGTATAATTTACATTGATTAAACAATACAATAATTGTATACATTGTTATAAACATATTTTACATTAAGTCTTGAACACAGCTAGAACAGTATAACCTACTACAAATTTTTATTTGATGTGTTATATTTAGAACTTGTTATACAAAGTGATGTCTTTCAGGAAAGAAATAATGTTTTTGAAATGAGTAGGGTTGTTTAAAGCTAAAAATATATGTTCCGGGATGTTATGTCTTCTTCTGTCCATGTTATAGCTTCTGCATTTAGTGATGAGGTGTTCGATGGTGATACGGCAATTGCAGGTCTCGCAGTGAGGAGCATTTTCTTTGGTGAGCAAGAAGGAATGGCCTATTCGTGCAATATAATCAGTTAATCTTTTCTTTTTAGAGTCTGCAATGTGCAGGGTTTTGTGGAGCTTTTCCTGTGTGGAGTTTGCTTGATGTTTTAATGGTCCAGTCTTGCTTCCATTTGACAGTTGGTGTGCTAAATAAATTAACTTTGAGCATCTCTGTAGGACACTGGCAATTTTCCAGTAGTAATCCAGAAGAATATAACTTTTTGATTATTTGTAGCAATTTGGTTGTAAAGACTTTGGATATCTTGGATGAATGTTAAGTCAGTAGAGCGGTCTCGGATACCCTGAAGAGTGTTTAGTGAATCAGTTAGAATTGCACTGTGTTTATGCTGTACTGTGGTAATGTAAATCAAAGCTTGTTTGACAGTATAGAGCTCAGAGGAGAAAACAGAGAACAAGTCTGGAAGCTTGTACTTAAGTTTAGCATCCGGAGTAATTATAGCACAGCCATTACCCTGATCAGATTTGGAGCCATCTGTATATATAAATATGTGTTTAGGATATGTGTTACGGATTTCCTGGTAAATTTGTTTATATATGAAAGAATCTGTATGTGATTTCTGATGAGTTTTCATATCCGTATTAATTCTAGGAATAGTTAACCTCCAGAGTGGAAAATCATGATGATCTCTAGACATTATTGGAGGTATTTTAAAATTAAGTTCATGTATGATTTTTTGAAACCTAAGATGAAAAGGTAATTGCTGATTTGTATTCTTTGGCGTACTCGTTTTGCTCTTCCCAAAGAAGGTGTATCGATGGGCTTCCCAGTTGGGCCTTGCAGCAGTCTTTATAGCGTATTTTAGACATTGTGCTATTCTAAGTACTTCTAATGGCGGCTCTTGAGCTTCCGTTTGTAAACTAGAAATAGGACTGGTTCGGTATGCTCCTAACGAAATTCTTAGAGCTGATGTTTGAATGGGGTTGAGCTTCTTGGGTGTCGTTTTCCTGGCAGAGTCATAAACTATGGCTCCGTAATCAAGTTTAGATCTGATAATACTCTGGTATGTGCGTATAAGTATATTGAAGTCTGCGCCCCAGTTTTGGTATGCTTGAATCCTAGGAATATGTAATCGCGTAGTACATTCGTCTTTTAGTGTTGAAATATGTGACTTCCAACAAGTGTTAGATCGAATGTTAATCCTAATATTTTTACAGTTTTTACAATTCAATCTTTGTGTTTTCAAGGTATAGCTTAGGATTGGGGATTTTGGTTGAAGATTTTGAAGTCCAATATCTTGGATCTAGTCTTGCAGATTATTTAATGTTTCTTGGAGAAGTGCTTCTGTGCTTGAAGTGTTTTTCCCCTTGCAGAATATCGTAAGATCATCTGCAAAGAGGAAAGCTATAGTTGGTGGTTTGACTTTATTCTATTTTGTTATTTTTCTTTATTTACAGTCGCTTTGACTATCATATCGAGACATATCCATACATACGAGTACAATAATTGTATACATTGTTATAAACATATTTTACATTAAGTCTTGAACACAGCTAGAACATTGGTTCTTTCCAACGGATCTTTAACATGTGGAGTCATTCAATTGCCGCCATGTTAAAAAAAACTCAGTCCTGTCTAAAGTTTAATTATGTAAAATGTGAGGCAGTATTTTTAACACTTAAATAATTTCAGTCTAATTATATAATATGTAAATTCAATAACAGCCCGCCTTGAAGCAATATGTGTATGTAATAATTTGTAAAATGTATGTAACAGTCGTTGTATAGTTTATATTATTGTATACATGTTCAATAATGTTATGTGAATGTATTACGTAATTTAATAATGTAGGAGCTGTGAGAATAATAGGTTAAAAGTTTCTAACAATGAGGTAACCTTGAGGCAATAATGAGTAAGAAAGTTTAATAATGCTACTAGTCATTATTGAAGCAACAATAATGTAAATTTTGAGACAGTTTATAAATAGCCAATCAACAACCAGAAAGAAAGCTTAAGTTAAATGAAAGTATTCTATTGGACTAGGATTAGCCGGCATTAGCCAATATAGCAAAATTTGCAAATTCAGAGTTCAGTTGGTTGTAGACACTGTTCCTAACCGGACGTGAGAAGTTTAATATGTATTCAGTGTGAGACGAAAATAGTTTACATATTAAAAAGTGCAAGTATTTAATAAAAGAATCTTACAGCTCTCTATATCAGTGAAGTGTTATTTAAATCGTGTCAAGAATTAATAAAAAGGAGTGAATTAATTATAAATCTGTGTAAGCCTCATTCTTCAGCCACACCACGCCTTGCAAAGAAATCCATGTCTCTAACAATAATACTGACGCAGCCGAGGCAAAAATAAATATATAATATTTAAAGAAACAGTCAAAATTACAAAGTTAATATTTTTAAACTTGGAGCAAAGGCCACCAGAAAGTACATTTTTGGGGCAAAGGTTACCGGAAACTTTTTACCATACGTACGGTAGTAACTACTTCAAGTTCGGCTCCACAACATTTGAAATACAATACAACTAACATTCTCAAATTGGCTTTCCATAACGAAAAAATAACTTCAAATTGACTCCCAAACGTGAAAATAACAATGACAACAAATTAAGCATTCTCAAATGAATTGATTTAAAATTTAATTCAATTTTCAAGTTATACTGCGATTTAAAATATAGCAACGTAGAGTTAAAACGATTCAGCAGAAAATAAATAATTCCTCAACTACAATCTATGTTGGTGGCTTTTGGCTTGCACGTATCACATAATCACATTCACGCGCCCTCACACACGTACAGGTTAGTTGCGTGCAGGGTTCGAAAGCATGTGTTGTGTAAAATACCTAACTTAACCAATTAATTCATTGCAAGGGAAGTTAAATTAATTAGTTAAGAATTCGTAATGAAAAGTGTAAATAGCAACAAGCTAGACTTAATGCTTTAGCCACATGTTATATTGAAAAGGTTCTGATTTCAACCATTTTGCTGAACAAAAGGAGAGGAGAATGGATTTCACCGACAAGAATATTAATCAAGTTAGCTTAGTTATAGCCAAAGTTTATTTCATTTTATTTTATTTGAAGGCATGTAGATGCAAGATGCATAGATAACAAATTTCTTACAATTCATTTTATACTCCTGAACATTTTTCCAATGCGTGTTGTTTATTGCTTGGATCAGACACACGTGATTTATTTGTGCAACCAGCAAACCTAAATTCCACGCATTCCCCCTTAAGAATTTATGTTCTTACGCTGACATCTGGATAATTATTGTTACAGAAGATAGGAACTTAGAAGAAATGTGTTCGCGAAACACAGACTTATCGATGTGTAACTATGTGTGACTAAGATTAGTAAATAATTTATTTTGTGAAAACAAAAGACTGAATAGCCGCTTGTTATACAATCGTGTCTTCTGCACTGAAATTTTAACCGATATTCATCAACGCGCGGGTGCAAGTATAACATAAATGACAAAAGGGTTCTCGTTACTGAAGGGAATAATACTATAATTATTAATACACTTTAATTTACTCTCGCTCTGATAGATGTGTTTTATTGCACGTTTTATTTCTGAATTGCACTAATGCATAGGATTTGGTACGTGCTGAAAAATACCTGCAGTAAACTGAACGAGAAGTTATGTGCAGAATATTTTGGTTTATATGGTTCTTTGGTTTACATATATTTTTACTTTCTCTACTACGTATAGTAAGTAGGGGAAGTATTGCATTCCACTCAAAAATTCGATACCGAGATTTCACCGGAAATACATGTTTTGAAGCCTCCTGAATCCAAAAAAAAGCCTTTTTGGAAACATGTCCGTGTGTGTGTCAGTGAACAGCATAACTCAGGACCGAACAGTCGGATAAACACCAAACTTGGTATTTAGGTTCAGTATATTCCAAAGATGCGACACGAAGGTTTTCAATAAAATCCCCCACCCCAGATTACCCTTTACATGGAACATTTTTCGAAAATTTTGATTTTCTCAAAAATGGCTCTAACGATTTTGATTAAAATATCATATATTTAACCTACTTTCATGACAAATAAAATGTATGTTTCGAATTTTCTGGGAATGTCTCCAAAAGTATTCTTCATTGTGAACGACTTTTGCATAACTGGTAAACCATAAGAGATAGAGAAAATTTTACTACACAAAAAATGTAGATCGCGTTAAAATACACAATTTATGTCATATACATTTTTTTGTGAGTGAACCATTTTCTAAATATTGCCTGCTATTCCCTTAAATTTTCCAATACTTATACTTTTTCTCAAATAGGAATTCGTTATTCATTTTTTTTATGTCGTAATGCAAAGAGAATGGAATACTCCATAGCAACTAGCTCTTAAAATATTTGACTATCGCTTAAAGCCTACAAATTCCCCTTGCATCTACAAGAACATTAGCAATAAGATTAATATCTCGATTAACATGAAGCGTATGAAGAATAAGAGTTTGTAAAAATAGTCTGCACAAGAGTAGAGAAAGTCATGTGAGTGTTATACGAAATTATACAAAATTCCTTCCGAATGGAGAGGACTTCACAAGCTATTCCCAGAAAATTCAAGACACATTTTGTTTTTCATGTAAAAATCTTCATTGTATGTATTTTAATCATAATCGTTAGAGCCATTTTTTTAGAAAATGAAAAATTTCGAAAGTCTTCCATGAAAACGGTAGTTTGGGGTGAGAGGATTTTATTGAAAATCTTTGTGTCGCGCATCTGGAAGGTGCTGAACCTAAACACAAACTTGACATTTATCCTATTTTCGTTTTTACTTTCTCTACTACGTAGAGTAAGTAGGGAAAGTATTGCATTCCACCCAAAAATTCGATACCGAGATTTCACCTGAAATACAGGTTTTGAGTGCCCTGAATAAAAAGGAATAAAGCATTTTTTGTAAACATGTCTGTACCTGTGTCTGTGAACAGCATAACTCAAAAACGAAAAGTCGAATCAACACCAAATCTGGTATCTAAGTTCAGTATCTTCCAAGGAACCATACGAAGATTTTCAAGAAAATTCTCCCCACCCTAACTATCCTTTACATGGAACATTTTTTTAAAATTTTGATTTTCTAAAAAATGGCTATCACGATTTTGATTAAAATACCATATTTGAAAGATGTTTACATGACAAATAAAATGTATATCTTGAATGGCCTAGGAAGTCCGTATCATTCGGAAGGAATGTTGTATAATCTTGTATAACTTGTAAACGTTAAGCGATAGACGAAAACGTACCATACAAAAAAAAATTAGTTTTTTTTTTGTAAAACATACAATTTACTTAAAATAAATTTTTTTGGTGCATAAGCTGTTTCTAAAATATCCGTTGTTAAAGGTTCGAATTGTTCAATACTTGTCATATTTTTAAAGTCACATTTATTTTCAGGTGCTTCTCGTGATTGCATGGAAACAGCATTGAATTTTAAGTCCAGCATATAGCGTCCACTTCTTAAACATTTGACTAGCACTGTTCTCTTTGTATTTATAACGAAATGTGTAATGTAGCTATTTTTGCAAAGGTTTATTTGGATTAAATGTAGTAGGTAGAAAAATAAACTTTAGTAAATATGGTTTGTATACCCACTAATGATAGAGAGTAGAGAAAGTCATATGAGTGTTTCACATAAGAGTTTTTTTAGATGTAGTGTTCCCAGACATATGCACACACCCGCGTGGACGTTTTTCTAAAAACACTTTTTTTATTCAAGGGGTTTCAAAACATATATTTCCAGTGAAATCTCGTATTGAATTTTTGGGTGGAATGCAATACCTTCTCTGCCTACTATGTACGTGGTGTAGAAAAAAATTCTGATATGTTACACTCACATGACTTTCTCTACTCTTGTACAAACTATTTTTACAAACTCTTATTCTCCATTTATTTCAGATTAATCGAGATAAACATTTGCAGAAACGATCTTTTGACATGCAAAGAGAATTACATTTTACACATAGCGACCAGTTCTAAAAATATTTGACTATCGCTTAAGGCGTACTATGTTCCCCTTGTTTTGTATTTGCAAGGCAATATAGAAATACAGTAGTCTTTAAGCATAGACATATCTCTTAATAACTGGTTGCTATGCGCAGCACCATTCTCTTTGCCACAAATTAATACTCTTTGCATATCCAAGACAAAAAAATAAATAACGAATTCCCATTTGAGAAAATAAGTATTGAAAAATTTAAGGGAATAGCAAGCAATATCTCGAAAATGGTTCACTCAAAAAAAAATGTATATGACATAAATTGTGTATTTTAACGCGATCTACATTTTTTGTGTAGTAAAATTTTGTCTATCTCTTATGGTTTACGAGTTATGCAAAAGTCGTTCACAATGAAGAATACTTTTGTAGACATTCCCAGAAAATTCAAGATATACATTTTATTTGTCATGAAAATATCTTAAACATATGATATTTTAATGAAAATCGTTAGAGCCATTTTTGAGAATATTAACATTTTCAAAAAATGTTCCTTGTTAAGGGTAATCTGGGGTGGGGGATTTTCTTGAAAACGTCATGTCGCATCTCTGGAAGATACTGAACCTAAATATCAAGTTTGGTGTTTATCCGACTGTTCGTTTCTAAGTTATGCTGTTCACAGACACACACACACGGACATGTTTCCAAAAATGCTGTTTTTGGATCCAGGGGGTCTCAAAACATATATTTCCGGTGAAATCTCGGTATCGAATTTTTGGGTGGAATACAATGCTTTCCCTACTTACGAGTACTATACGTAGTAGAGGAAGTAATAAGGTGTAACAATAGTTTGTAGAACTATAAAAATAAACAATAATGGCTAGAGAAAGTCGTGTGAGTTTAACAAACTAGGGATTTTTTTTATCTTTCTTTCTTGCTTGGTGGGAGGCGTAATTATTTATAAATGTACTAAAATGTTATTGTTTTCCTTATGGTTAAGTTTCTGATATAAGGTACCATCATAACTGTTTCGTGACTTTTGGTTAAGTGTTTCTGACTTTCGTCATTTCTTCCTCCCGTCAGTTTAAACGTAGTTCTAATGTTTCCCAGGTGTGTAATTGTTTTAAAAAGTAGGTTATTTAATTGTTGTTAATTTCACTTTCGTTTGTGGACGTCGTCTTTGAGGCTTGATGTGCGTGTGTTGTCTTCCGCCTCCACAATGCACCTAGGTGTGTGCGCGGAGTGAAAGTGATTGTTGAACAATATAATATACAGAAGTAAGCCAGCTGGTGACCTGATGTGCCACTTTCTACAGTTACAGCTGATGATAAAAACTCGGCCACTTCCCTCAACATTAGACTGCGCAGCGTTTCATAATCCCTGTACGCCCCCAATACGCGCCTTAACATGTGTGTGCTTATTTCTTTATTTGATCCGTTCGTATTCATTTCTTATCGCCTTTGTTTTCTTTCGCTTCTTTTCCTTCCTCGTTTGCTCTGTTCTGCCTGCCTTGTATTCTGGCTTTTGCTATCTTGCTTTCTTTTACACTCTAATTCTCTTGCTGCTATGTTGTGGAGCAAATTAATGTTTTATTTTCTCTGTTACGTATTTAATTCCGCCCAAAAATTCGATGTCGAGATTTCACAGGAAATACATGTTTTGAGGCATTTTAGAACCGAATATATACTAACTATATTTAAGTTCAATAGCTTTTAATGATGCGACACGAAAACTTTCAAGAAAGCCCCCCCTCTGCACAAACTACCCTTTTACATGGAAGATTTTCGATATTTTTTATTAAAATATCACGTATTTAAGATATTTACATGACATATAAATTGTATACCTTGCATTTGCTGGGAATAGACTATGAAATCCTCTTCATTCTGAATGATTTTTGTATAACTGGTAAACCGTAAGAGATATATAAAAATTCACTGTACAAAAAATTAGAGGCGTTAACCGAGATATTGCTTGTTATTAGTTTGAATTTTCAAATACTTACCTATACACTTACCTTTTTAAAAATCCGATCGTCGCTTTAGCCTAGTGTAACCTTATATCTACAACGAAACATATAAATGTATAACAAGAAGCACTTAGATAGAAGAGCAAAGTTTTGAAAGAATAGTTTTTAGATCAGTGAGTAGAGAAAAGCGTGAGAATGATTTTTTTTCTCATTGGGTCTTCGTTTCTCTCGTTTTCTCTTCCGTATGTAAATGTTTGCCCTTCCTCTACTGTACTTTCGTTTAATTTGCCTTGTATATTTCTTTTCCTCATTGCTTTCCTGCAATACCTTCCTATTTCGCTTCGTTATCTCATTCAGTTCTCACGAACCACTTTCGGCATGGAATTTTTGGGTGGAATACAATACTTTGCCTACTCACTATACGTAGTACAGAAAGTAAAAACCTACAGTCGACGAGTTGGTTGTTTCTAAAGTCAAATCCTCTGATATGACCACAAAAATTAAAGGGGATATGCAAGTGAAACAATAAAAGCATGTTGTCACACTTGGGATTTGAACCACGGATCTTCGGCTGCTCTAATCAACTAAGCTACCTTGGCCAAATGGTTGCACGACATTAAGATTCACCAAATTGCTCACACGACCACAAGTTGTTCTCATACATTTTTAGATAAACTCTAATGCGACTTACAGGCCTGTGCTTCATAGTTAACCTTTATTAGAGCAATAAATTAATTTTCTGGTCTGATTCTACCTTTGCAACTTTAGCCTACACACGGCATGTATGAGAGAACAATTAACCTCAGATTTGTTTTAGCCTGGTAATATGTTTAAATGGGTACGAGGGGGGGGGGTCACGAGGCGGTATTGCCATCCTTGTCGAAAGAGAGAGAAAGTACTCAAATTGTTCAGTTAAAGGTAATTTTAATTACAAATAGGGTACGAAATTTTAAGTCGTGTAATGTTGTAACTGTATGGATAATTATGTACTTAGTTTAGCATAAAAACCCAAATTATTAAGGTAAGTAATATATCAAATTTGTTTTATTCTCTTAATTACCTCTCATAACTCTGGCAACACATTTTCACTTTGTACCGAGCCATAACAGAGACTTAAGCGCCTTAGTTAACGCGCTATGAAACAAAGAGTAATAAATCAGGTCATATTCTTGTTATTGAGTGAACAAGCAATATTCTAGTGGTGTTGCAGAGAATTATCAGGCTGATTAAGCACGGATTAGCTAAAGCGGTGAAACCAGCCGAATAGTTCTTTAGAGTGTGTTGTTATGACAGCGTGAAGAATTAGTGGTTAACAAGCAGTAGGATTAATTGAAACAATATCACACAGTAGCTGTAAAATGTAACAATCTGAGCATATTTTTTTCCTTTGGCATTTGCGGTTTGCGTTTAATTGCTTGACTAAGAAAGAAAAACAAATAGGTTTGTAACGTTTCTGCAGTATAGGGTACTTACGTTGAGTTTAATTTCTCTGTTCGTCACCTAGGTAGAGGCCTCTGAATCTCGAAAATACGAAATTACCGTAATAATTTCTATAAAATATCGGTTTGAGAAAATAAATGATACATACAAGCACGTTATTGTAGCATATTTTGATAGCTGTATTCTTTTGTTTCAGGTAAGTGGAGACCTGGCATTTTACCTCATAATCTACTGGAATGTGATGTAAGTACACATACGTCTTCAATTAAAGAACATAATCACTCTAAGTTACACACCTTTTGATACTGTGACTGTCCAGTTCTCACTGTCACTAAAAAACTTGTGACTTCACAGTTCACACTGTCGCTTCACTAATGTGAACTAGTTCAATTTTCCTTGTTATCACTTCTCTCTTAGTGTCGTAGCCTCATCTTCGATCTACTTCACTCGTTGGGGAGTCGAACACAAGACGTCTCTAATCTCTTGCAGTAGCGCACTCAGCGCACGTCACAACAGTCGTCACAAACTTGCTCGGAAAACAGCAGTTTTTGTCGCACTGGAAACGCACTCACTGATTCACTCGCGAGATTGCTCGCTTATATAGCGGAAAATTCTGGTTATCTGAAGATAGCGCTTCTGGAGTTTACGCTGGGCTAGAGCGCTACTTATCTCTCCGACTGTCCGGTAGAAAGGGCTTCTGTCAAGAGTAAGTTAAAAGCAAAAACTTTCTAAAATGTCCAACTATTGATGAACAAATTTTAAGTTGAAAGTTAAACCCAAAAATGTTTAATTGAAATACAAACATGTTGCATTCTTATCTTACACCTTTGATGTGTTTTTGCCTTAATTTAGTTCATAATTAAAGGTTCCTAAGCTGTCACAATAATTTTGGAAAACTATGCCAGTTGCATGTAAGAGTTTGAAGTAGTTTGTCGTATCGAAATTTTGTTGAAATCGGTGCCAAATTAAGTGTAGTTTAGCTTGCCTCCACCATAAAAGGCAAATTCTGGTCTTTTAGAAAGAGCTATTAGAAATACCACACATGTTTTAGCTTGATTACAAATATTTCTATAGTGTTCTACGGTTTATTAGCATAATTTTGTATGCAATATCCCACTTTCGAATAAGTAAATTGAATGAGTAAATTGAGACATCGTTGGTATCAAATAGAATAATTTTTTTTTAATACGAAACGGTACTTGTTCTTAAAGCTACGACTACTGAAATGTTTTCAACCAATGTACCTAACATTTTTATGACAGATTTATTGAATGTAAAGCATAAAATTAATTTTCATGCTCTTATGCATGTAATTTCCAATAAAATAGTTTTCAAAGAATCTGATGTGTTACTTTCACATGCCTTTCTTTACCTATTCTTCAACAAACTATTTTTACAAAAATTTGTTCTTCTACTTCGTATTAATCGAGATAAACATTTGCAGAAATGGTTTTATTACATAGGTATAAAAGAATTAGGGGAATGCAGTAGGCTTAATCAGTAATCAATCAAATCTTTTAAGAGTGGGTCGCTATGTAATGGCTGTGAAATTCCGTTCTCTCAGCAAGACCACGAGAAAAAAAAACAAAAAAAAACGAAGAGCTATTTTCCACTTGAGAGTAGTGTAAGTATTTGAAATTCAAACCAATACCAAAGATTATTTCGAAAATGATTAACACCACAAAAAATGTATCCTGCATAAATTGTGTGCTTTAACGAGATCTACAATTTTTGTTTAATAAGATTTTGTCCATCTCGTATGGTTTATCAATTACACTAGTCATTCAGAATGAAGAGGACTCCACAGATTATTGCCAGAAAATCAAGATACACATTTTTTCATGTAAATATTTTGAATATATAGTATTTTATTAAAAAACACAGAGCCATTATTGAGAAAATTCAAAATTTGGAAAAAGTTACACGTTTGCGGTGGGGGATTTTCTTGAAAATTTGCACATTGTATTTGTGAAGGATGCTGAGCTTAAATACGACATCTGGTATACTGATTCTTCGTTTTGAGTTATGCTTTTCACAGATACACACACAGATCTCTTCATAACTTAATTTTTTATTCAAGGAATCTCAAAACATTTATTTCCGGTAAAATCTCTGTATCGAAATTTTAGGTGGAATACAATACTTCCTTTACTTACTGTAAATACGTAGTAGAGAAAGTAAAAATAAATAAGACCTCGAGGAAAATTAGGAAAGTTTAAACCTTTACATTCTGCACATTCTCCCCATAATATAGACATTATAATCCAATATTAAATTTCAAGGAACTTTATAAATTTCAGTGGAAAAGAAATAGTAAAGTTTGTAAGACTTTTAATTTTCTAAAAATCGCTCTTATATGAATTCATTAAACCCCTAAATCCAGAAGTATGCTTGATATCAAGAAAAGGCTCTGTATATCTTTTCATCACCCTTCGAAGAATATACAGTAAAAATCTGAAACAAATTGAATCTTGGGGAAATATTACTAAAAATCAAGTTTTAAAATGTTGTGTTATTTCCACACACTTACTTATGTGCATTTAAACTTTACGTTTGGTTTTTTGAATGTCTAGAAAGACAAAATACAATTTTATCTGGATTTTGCAATGTTTGAGGACTTTTTACATGAAAAATTTAATGTGGTTTTCCTGTAAATTTTGTCGAAAATTCAGAGTTTTTAATAAATGTAGACTGAATGATATATTGCCAACACTTCCTGACTGCTACATAAACGGAAAGGGGTACTTTTCTGATGTTAGAATGCTTGTTGGTCCTTCAGCTTGAGGCATGTTAAATCCCTCAGGGTCAGTAATTGCATTGCCGCCTTAAAGCACGGAAGCTCGGTGTATTAATATCATTTGCAAGTTGTTTCCGTAGATGCAGAAACCGGCAATTTTGGGTATGGGACACGAAGGTAGAGTATGTGAACTGGAAGGTCGATCGTCGTCATTCACTCACTTTCTATGGGACAGTATAGCACGACCTCATTACCCGCTTGCTTCCAGCACAAGGCCGTTATTGCCAGCTAAGGCAATAATGGCAGAGTTTAAATTACACTGTGGCTGTTCGCATTTGGCCGGGTCAATAATGTATAGGGTGTGCTGCGTTCCAAGGGTGTCATTCGTCAACACGCGAGGTTGGTGTGAAACCAACCAACTCAGGCAAGATGTGGCTTCAATCCCATGTGCAGAGCCGGTTTTTTTGTTTATAAAGATAAATGTTCTACAGCTTAGACTAGAAGTATCTATATGCTTCACAAAAGTAGACGATTTAAACCTGTAATGTTTACTTTCTCTACTACGTATAGTAAGTAGGGGAAGTATTGTATTCCACCCAAAAATTCGATACCGAAATTTCACCGGAAATATATGTTTTGAGGCCACTGAATCCAAAAAAAAGCATTTTTGGAAACATGTCCGTGAGTGTATCTGTGAACAGTATAACTCAGACACAAACAGTCGGATAAACACCAAACTTGGTATTTAGGTTCAGTATCTTCCAGAGATGCGAAACGAAGGTTTTCAAGAAAATCCCCCACCCCAGATTACCCTTTACATGGAACATTTTTCGAAAATTTTAATTTTCTCAAAAATGGCTCTAACGATTTTGATTAAAATATCATATGTTTAGGATATTTTCATGACAAATGAAATGCATATCTCGAATTTTCTGGGAATGCCTGCAAAAGTATTCTTCATTGTGAACGACTTTTGCATAACTGGTAAACCATAAGAGATAGACAAAAGTTTACTACACAAAAAATGTAGATCGCGTTAAAATACACAATTTATGTCATATACATTTTTTTGTTGAGTGAATCATTTTCGAGATATTGCTTGTCATTCCCTTAAATTTTCCAATACTTATACTTTTTCTCAAATTCGTTATTCACTTTTTTTTCCCTGGTAATGCAAAGAGAATGGAATACTCCACATAGCAACCAGCTCTTAAAATATTTGACTATCACTTAAAACCTACTAATTCCCCTTGCATCTACAAGAAAATTAACAATAAGATTAACATCTCGATATCTCGATTAACATGAAGCATATGGAGAATAAGCGTTTGTAGAAGTAGTTTGTACAAGAGTAGAGAAAGTCATGTGAGTGTAACACATCAGATTTCTTTTAGCAAATTTTCGCGAATTTATTGCTTTCTTGCGAAGGTCTATTTGTGCGATAAACACGAAAATTGGCATTTTAAAACATTAATTACAAAACTTGCATGATGACGATATAAAGATAATCAGAAAACTCGATTTTCTTTTGGAGTCATCAGAATTAATGTTATCAATCTGAATTCTGCAACTATGTATGAAAGTTGTACCAGTGTAGTAATAAAATTGATGTATGATATGCTCTGTTGACATTTAAAGCTAATAACCCGTTTGATAGATTTTGTGAGATATGTGTTCAAGCCTTATGAACTACCATCAAATATGAACAGTGGACGATTCTTTTCGTACCACAAATTAGTACTTAAAATATTGTAACTTGTGTGTTGCAATTTGGTATCATTGAATAAACATTGGGGCTAATAATATTTAATTTAATATTTCCACCAAACAGTAATATCCTTTCAAAATAACTTACATCTCTGGAAACCTTGCATAAACTACTGGTCGTGTTATTAATTCAACTTTACTGATAATACAATATTTTTCTGTGTACAGTACGTGAGGTTTAAGTTGAAGTATGACCATTTTGACGCTACTAGACCGGTCTAGGAGAGCGGGTGCGGTCCCAGTGACAGTCACCCTCACTTAAAATTAAATTGAGTTTTATTTATGGACTGCTGTGGTCCAATTTGTGGTGAATTTGAGAAAAAGTACAAGTATTGGAAAATTTAAGAGAATAACAAGCAATATCTCGAAAATGGTTCACTCAACAACAAAATTGTACATGACATAAATTGTGTATTTTAATGCGATCTACCTTTTTTGTGTAGTAAAATTTTGTCTGTCTCTTATGGTTTACCAGCTATGCAAAAGTCGTTCACAATGAAGAATACTTTTGGAGACATTTCCAGAAAACTCGAGATATACATTGTATTTGTCATGAAAATATCTTAAGCATATGATATTTTAATCAAAATCGTTAGAGCCATTTTTGAGAAAATTAAAATTTTCGAAAAATGTTCCATGTAAAGGGTAATTTGGGGTGGGGGGATTTTCTTGAAAACCTTCGTGTCGCAACTATGAAAGATACTGAACCTAAATACCAAGTTTGGTGTTTATCGGACTGTTCTTTTCTGAGTTATGCTGTTCACAGACACACACACGGACAAGTTTCCAAAAATGCTTTTTTTGGATTCAGGGTGTCTCAAAACATATATTTCCGGTGAAATCTCGGTATCTACTATACGTAGTAGAGAAAGTAAAAATTATCACCAATTAAACCCGCCCGTGCCCATGTGGTAGAAGCTTCTTGAGCAAGGGATGTAAAGTATTCACAAGGTGTGTTAACTCCCGTTTAGAGCTCGGCGCAATAGGCGCTAAAATCTTAAACGTAGGCAGACAAATAGATACTACAAGTTCAAAATGGGCACTAATATGAACACAAGCATTGAAGTAGACACAATCAATGTTATTCATTTACCACTTAACACATTTTGACATGACAGAACAGTATAGAAATTTCAAGCAGCCATTTCCCATAAAATAAATTTACTATTTACTAAATTCCTCTATTCTCTTAATGAAGTATAGGCCGTTAATATGATTTGTTTAAATTTGTACTCTTCAGTTAGTACGTAGTTTCTGTGTCAAACCCAATTATTAGTTTTTAATTTAAATTCTATAACTGGGAAACCATAAACATAGAACAAAAACTTGTCCCTGGAAGGAAAAACAATTTATATTAAATAACAGTATTCGTAACATTAACTATTTCCGAACTACTCGCCTTTGCTCTATTAATTTTTCAACATTTTAAGCAGTGCGCTTTATAATGCAAAGGTTAACATTTTGTAAACAGTTAACTGCCATCTGAAGGTTCGGATGTCCTACTACAAAATCGGTATTAAACCGTTTCAAGCGAATATTTGTAATGATTAACGGATAGCAGAAAAAGCCTCTGATTTAGTGGAATGCATATTAGGCAGAGATAAGCGCGTAGTGTTTCTACTTTATCTATTTCATATGGTAAGTAGGAGAAGTATTGTATTCCACCCAAAACTTCTAGGTCGAGATTTTACCGGAAATATTTGTGTTTTGATGCATCCTAAATATTAAGGTATTATTAAAACAAATATGAAAATTCTGTTAAAAACCAAACACTGTATTTAAGTTCCGTATCTTCCATGGATGCAACACGTGGATTTTCAAGAAAATTTCCGCAGCCCGAACTATCCTTTGCATGAAAAACTTTTCGTTATTTATGATTTTCTCAAAAACGACTCAAAGATTTTAATTAAAATATATATTTAATATACTTTAACGAAAAAAATGTATATCTCAAATTTTCTGGAAACAGCCTTTGGTAGCCTATGAATAGCCAAAAGGTTCTAGCGAAGATGAAAGACTTGAAGATAATTGCATAAGGATCTTAAGCGGTAAAACGGAAGAGCTATATTTTGCACAGTAATATAAAATAACTTGTATTGCAAATTAACGCAAAACTCGGTGAAATTAGGCAAAAGTGAGGAAAGTTTAAAATTTTTTTTTCGTTTTTATTTACTTTTACTAAGGTTAGATATATATTGTACTGCCATGCTGCATAATTATTTTCTTAATATCGATATCTTCATGTAATTTACCTTAAGGACAATGGTACATTTTTTCAGCATTTTTACTTTCTCTACTACGTATAGTAAGTAGGGGAAGTATTGCGTTCCACCCAAAAATTCGATACCGAGATTTCACCGGAAATACATGTTTTGAGACCTCCTGAATCCAAAAAGAGCATTTTTGGAAACATGTCCATGTGTGTGTCTGTGTGTGTGTGTGTGTGTGTGTGTGTGTGTGTGTGTCTGTGTGTGTCTGTGAACAGCATAACTCAAAAACGACCAGTCGGATAAGCACCAAACTTGGTATTTAGGTTCAGTATCTTCCAGAGATGCGACACGAAGGTTTTCAAGAAAATCCCCCCACCCCAGACTACCCTTTACATGGAAGATTTTTCGAAAATTTTAATTTTCTCAAAAATGGCTCTAACGATTTTGATGAAAATATCATATGTTTAAGATAATGTCATGAGAAATGAAATGTATATCTCGAATTTTCTGGGAATGTCTCCAAAAGTATTCTTCATTGTGAACGACTTTTGCATAACTGGTAAACCATAAGAGATAGACAAAATTTTACTATACAAAAAATGTAGATCGCGTTAAAATACACAACTTATGTCATATACATTTCTTTTGTTGAGTGAACCGTTTTCGAGATATTGCTTGTTATTTCCTTAAATTTTCCAATACTTATACTTTTTCTCAAATTCGTTATTCATTTTTTTTATGTCCTGGACATGCAAAGAGAATGGAATGCGCCACATAGCAACCAGCGTTAAAATATTTGACTATCGCTTAAAAGCTACGATATTTCCCTTGCATCTACAAGAAAATTACCAATAAGATTGACATCTCGATATCTCGATTAGCTTGAAGCATATGGAAAATAGGCGTTTGTAAAATTAGATTGTACAAGAGTAGAGAAAGCCATGTGAGTGTAACACATCAGAGTTTTTATTATTCAGACAGCTGAAATGCTTAAACTTTATACGAACGTACTTAAATTTTTCGTTGTGCAATTACTGCAAAATGTTATATAGAATATGTAAAAATCTTATGTGTTATACTCACATGACTTTCTCTACTCTTGTACAAAATATTTTTACAAACGCTTATTCTGCATATGCTTCATGTTAATCTAGATGTTAATATTATTGCTAATTTTCTTGTGGATGAAAGGAGAATTGCTAGGCTTTAAGCGATACTCAAATATTTTAAGAGCTGGTTGCTATGTGGCGTATTCCATTCTCTTTGCATATCCAGGACATAAAAAAATGAATAACGAATTTGAGAAAAAGTATAAGTATTGAAAATTTAAGGGAATAACAAGCAATATCTTGAAAATGGTTCACTCGAAAAAAAATGTATATGACAAATTATGTATTTTAACGCGATCTACATTTTTTGTGTAGTAAAATTTTGTCTATCTCTTATGGTTTGCCAGATATGCAAAAGTCGTTCACAATGAAGAATACTTTTGGAGACATTCCCAGAAAATTCGAGATATACATTTCATTTGCCATGAAAATGTCTTAAACATATGATAGTTTAATCAAAATCGTTGGAGCCATTTTTGAGAAAATGAAAATTTTCGAAAAATGTTTCATGTAAAGGGTAATCTGGGTGGGGGGATTTTCTTGAAAACCTTCGTGTCGTATCTCTGGAAGATACTGAACCTAAATATCAAGTTTGGTGTTTATCCGACTGTTCGTTTCTGTGTTATGCTGTTCACAGACACACACACACACGGAGACGTTTCCAAAAATGTTCCATGTTCCATGTAAAGGGTAGTCTAGGTTCGGGGGGATTTTCTTGAAAACCTTCGTGTCGCATCTCTGGAAGATACTGAACCTAAATACCAAGTTTGGTGTTTATCCGACTGTTCGTTTCTGTGTTATGCTGTTCACAGGCACAGGCGCGCACACACACACACACACACACACATACACACGCGCACACACACACGTACATGGTTCCAAAAATGCCTTTTTTTCAGGGGTCTTAAAAAATGTGTTTCCGGTGAAATCTCGGTGTCGAATTTTTCGGTGGAATACAATACTTCCCCTACTTACTATACGTAGTAGGGAAAGTAAAAAGGTGCCTACTCAGTAACATCTTGTATGCTCCAATATTTGCCCTGCATATATGACAAAAATCTGATGTCATGCTTGCACACGACTCTCTATCATTATCATTTATTAATGTTTATAAAAACAATTCTTACGAAAGCTTATTTTTCTGTCTACCTCATTTTAATCTAGACAAACCTTAGCAGAATTACAATTTCATACAAAGGGAATGGCAATGATCAAATGTTTTAGAACTGGACGCAATACGCTTGCTTTAAATTCCATACTCTTTCCATGACATCGTGAAAAATAACTGAATATCGACTGGAGTTGAAAAGAATTACATAAGTATTGAACAATTCGAATCATTAATAACGGATATCTTGGAAATGGCTGATGCCACAAAAAAAGTTATTTGAAATAAATTGTGTGTTTTAAAGAAATCTACATTTTTTGTGTAGTACGTTTTCGTCTATCGCTTATAGTTATACAGGATTATTCAAAACTTCTTCCGAATGAAGAGGACTTTACAGGATATTCCCAGAAAATTCAAGATATACACTTTATTTGTCATGTAAATAATGTTAAATATATATTTTTTAAAATTGAAAGCGTTTGAGCCATTTTTGAGAAAATAAAACATTTCGAAAAATATTCCATGTAAAAGGTGGTTGGAAGTGAGGGGATGTTTTTGAAAATCTTCTTGTCGCATCTTTGGAAGATACTAAACCAAGTTTGATATTTACCCTACTTTTCGTGTTATGCTGTTAACATACACACATGGACCTTTTTCTAAAAAATCTGATGCGTTACACTCATATGACTTTCTCTACTCTTGTACAAACTATTTTTAAAACTCTTATTCTCCATCTATTTCATACTAATCGAGATAAACATTTGCAGAAACGATCTTTTGACATGCAAAGAGAATTACATTTTACACATAGCGACCAGTTCTAAAAATATTTAACTATCGCTTAAGGCGTACTATGTTCTTCTTGTTTTGTATTTGCAAGGGCAATATAGAAATAAGCATAGACATATCTCTTAATAGCTGGTTGCTATGTGCAGCACCATTCTCTTTGCCACAGATTAATACTCTTTGCTTATTCAAGACAAAAAAATGAATAACGAATTCTCATTTGAGAAAATAAGTATTGAAAAATTTAAGGTAATAACAAGCAATATCTCGAAAATGGTTCACTGAACAAAAAAAATGTATATGACATAAATTGAGTATTTTAACGCGATCTACATTTTTTGTGTAGTAACATTTTGTCTATCTCTTATGGTTTACCAGTTATGCAAAAGTCGTTCACAATGAAGAATACTTTTGGAGACATTCCCAGAAAATGCGTGATATACATTTCTCTTAAACATAAAAATTTTCCATGTAAAGGGTAATCTGGGGTGGGGAATTTTGTTGAAAACCTTCGTGTCGCATATCTGGAAGATACTGAAGCTAAATACCAAGTTTGGTGTTCATCCGACTGTTCGTTTCTGAGTTATGCTGTTCACAGACACACACACGGACATGTTTCCAAAATTGCATTTTTTTTTTTTTTTTTTTTTTGTATTCAGAGGGTCTCAAAACATATTTCCGGTGAAATCTCGGTATCGAATTGTTTGGTGGAATATATACTTCCCCTACGTACTATACGTAGTAGAGAAAGTAAAAAGAAAGTAGAGAAAGTAAAAATTCTAGCATTTTTTTTCGCACATGTATTGCTTTAAGCATTTCACCCTTTCTCCCCATCATTCTGAAAGCACGTTGCCTTCACATGCAGAACATAACAGCGGGTGTCGGCTTCCCTCAGTCACATGGAAATGTAGGATGTATCAAGCGGAAAATTTCCCTAGGAAAATTTGGTTCCACGTGACGGCCCTTGCTACTGTGCTTCCTTGTCTTCTTCAGTGTCCTTATAAATAGCTTCAAGGACTGTGGAGACTAAAATCTAAATCGAGCAGTAGCCGGCATTTTCCAGTAGCGTGCGTTCATCTGCTGCTTTAGGCGCATAACTGTGTCCTTCCCCAAAAGTCTGTTGAACTGGCTTCATTCAACAGCCATCCTCTACAACACACCTATGCTTGGTAGAGAAAGTACAGTATTCCACCAAAAAAAAATCTGATGTGTTACACTCACGTGACTTTCTCTACTCTTGTACAAACTATTTTTACAAACGCTTATTCTCCATATGCTTCATGTTAATCGAGATAAACATTTGCAGACTCTATCTTATTGCTAATTTTCTTGTATATGTAAGGGGAATATAGAAATACAGTAGCCTTTAAGCATATGCATATCTCTTAATAGCTGGTTGCTAGGTGCAGCACCATTCTCTTTGCCACAGATTAATACTCTTTGCATATCCAAGACAAAAGAATGAATAACGAATTCCCATTTGAGAAACTAAGTATTGAAAAATTTAAAGGGTACTCTGGGGTGGGGGGATTTTCTTGAAAACCTTCGTGTCGCATCCTTGGAAGATACTGAACCTAAATACCAAGTTTGGTGTTTATCCGACTGTTCGTTTCTGAGTTATGCTGTTCACAGACAGACACACACACGGACATGTCTCCAAAAATGATTTTTTTGGATTCAGGGGGTCTCAAAACATGTATTTCCGTGGAAATCTCGGTTTCGAATTTTTGGGTGGAATACAATACTTCCCCTACTTACTATACGTGGTAGAGAAAGTAAAAAATTGACGTAATGTGTTGTTATAACCGGCCCCTAAATAGTACCGCGTCATGAACCTACGGCACGCTTTCCTGTCATGCTTTTGCAGGCAAGTATTTTGCGGTTCCTTTCTCTCTCTCTCTCTCTCTCTCTCTCTCTCTCTCTCTCTCTCTCTCTCTACGCTTTAACTGCTGGTCTGTTGGAATATACCCCCTCTTGTACCGGGCGTGGCGGACAGTTAAACTTCTAGGTCTCATCCCTGTACCACCATCTTGCTTCGTCATATTTCCACATAGGCCTTAGTGATAGGCAACTGCACATCCGCGTCTATACATGACGGGTGGATAACAGCTTCCATACGTGTCATGAGACCTTAGTGCTAGGCAACTGTATCTCTGTTTCTACACATGCCAGGAGATGGCATTAGGGTACCGTCCAGTGTACCTGCTTTCATTATCAGTGGATAGGAGGCGGAGCGTTCGTTATTACCATGTATTTTCATGTTTGCTATTGTTTTAGACTTAAGGTGAAATATGGTCGCGGTATTAAATATCAAATCCGTTATTTACCTTGACAAATAAGGGAAACTACGAAAAAAAAAAAAAACAACGGCCCATGGTGTTTGAACCACGGACCTCCCGAATGCAGCCACAGACTTTACCGCCTGAGTTATCCCGCTTAGTTAAAATATATTCTGTGTGTTTTATGATGACTATTGATGAGGCGCATGTTTGTGAAATTAGCTTATATGTAAATGTTACTAAAATAAGAACAGCAAAATTATTGGTTGAAATGTAGAATAAGACTGAAAGTTTCAATGCCCTAGCCGGGATTTGAATCACTATGGCATTAAATATCAGTCTGATTTTACCTTTCAACCCTTGTCCTACACACGCCTCATGTGAAATAATAGATTATCAAAATTATTGGTCTTAGCATTTATGAAAAACGGCTATTTTTATCGTATAAAAACCTAAATAATACGTTTATTTAAAATAAGAAAAACAAAAAATTATAGGTGTTAGGAATAATGACCCATAAAGAAAACTTAAAAGAAAGAAAGGGGGGAAAGCTTCTTTTAAGTGTTTGAAAAGCCTGAAACAAAGACTAACAGAACCTAAAAATCCGGGCCCTGGTCATAACATGGCACGCTTTCCTGTACGCTTATGAAGACAAGTATTGTGCGAGCTTCTCCCCCTCTCTCTCTTTCTTTCTCTCATTTTATTTTACCTCGCTTTACCTGCTTGGTCATATCTCGACGAACCTGCTAGGAGATACCTCTAGGATGTGTAGTCGACAACCTTCTTGGACTATCCCTGTACCATACCATCTTGCTTCATTTCATGTTCTCATAGGCCTTAGTGTTAGGCAACTGTACATCTGCTTCTATACGTGAGGGGCTGATGGCAGCTTCTACGCGTGCCGGGCAGATGGCATTATTGTGCCGTTCAGTCTATCTTTTGCTATTGTTTTACACTTAAGGTGGAAGTTTGGGTCTCGGTATTAATTCAATCCGGTTTTTACCTTGGCAACTGAAGGAAGCCACAAAAAATAACCTGATGAGTAGAAATATTAAGCCGGTTCTGGCACAGTAGATAGATGCCGACAAGCGATAAAGTTCTTTGTTCTAAGCCGACAAGCCCGCCCCCTCCCTTTGTGTGCTTACATGCCGCCAGGTATCGTGTCGTTAGGCCCCGCCCCCTCCCTTTGTGTGCTTACATGCCGCAAGGTCTCGTGTCGTTAGGCCCCGCCCCCTCTCGCTTTGTGTGCTTACCTAATGCCGACAGTGTCTGTGCTAACAGAACCTACCCCCTCTCCCATGCGTTCTACTGTGGCGTCATGACTTGAGGGAATTGTTTTCTAGAGTCCTGCCGCCCCTCGGCAAATTAATTAGGTAATGTTCGTCAAACATTTTTTTATGACTACTAAGGCCTGCACATTGCATCCTCGAGCAATTAAGTTTTTTGAATAATGAATTGTTGACTGGAGCGTGAGTATAAGTAGTCTGCTCACGGGGACAGTCTGTCATGTAATGAGAACACGCAGCCTTCTTCTATCTGGGGAAAGCGCTTGTCCATTAGCTGAACATGTTAGACGCTTTCACCACATTAATAGGCTTTTAAGTTTACATTCCGGATCTGTTTACATACATTAGCGAACGACCTACTTCTGCCTGGATGTAACGGTGACCTCCATTAGCTGACCCGTTAGACGCTTTCACCACATTAGCGAACAAGAGCCAGGCATGTAATGAAAAATCCCGTAACCTACTTCTGTCTGATTGTAACGGTGACCGCTATTAGCTGATAACTTTAGACGCTTTCACCCCATTAGCGAACAATGTCAGTAATTGTTTTCCTAAGTGCTCTACAAACTCTCACCACTTCAGCTTTAGCGGGGGAAATTATATAAAAGCAGCAGCTTCTCCAATGATTTTCACAGTATCGTAAGAACACTGCGATCTAAGCACTCTGCAAACTTTATTCTTTCAACGTGGAAATTACATCGAACAGCATGTCTGGTAAGTTGTATCACCAATTCATCTTCATTAAAAAGTTAACTTATTACTTAGTACATTTAACTTATATTTGCGTTCTTGTTTTTAATGACGGCCCTTTATTTGTAAATAGCTGAGTATTCTAAAAGTTAATAGCTAGACAGTTGAATTTTTTCTGAAATGTGAACAGTTTAGTTAAGTATTCATTTTAGACAAGCTTATTCTACATTTAATAGCTAACTGCACGAATTCTCAAAAATGTGAACAATTTAGTTAAGTATTCATCTTGTTGAGTAATTATTATTCCAGATATTTAAATACAGGATTTTACAGAGTGAATTATATTCCTTTCTAGACAAAATACAATTACATGATTACCCTACGATTCGAATAAAGAATGTTCTGTATAAATATTCTTCCGAGGGTAAGCGGCGGTATTCGATCCGAGGACTTCATGTTTGCATGCATTGATCGAACATTCATCAGTTAATGTTTCATTCCTCTTGTGCATTTTATTTAGTAAAAACTTCCAGTCTGTTTCCATCACATTAAAAATTAACGTTTTTGCTTTAGAATATTACAAAAAGTCTGTTGCGCGAATCATTCACTCTAACAAAGTAAATGTTTACATTATATTAAAACATTTAAATCGGGAAATATAGTACTTAATGAACTTCATTAGTGAATCAGAACCTCAATTATATTTACACATATCATTTTTATTATTATATTATACAGAAAAAGTTAATAATTTTGTAACTTTCAAATAAATGAAATTTAGTTATGCAACACATTCTCTAATAAAGAATATGTTTTTTCTCTTCCTAATGCAGAAAGTTTGACATCTCAACTTAACACATTGGCTGAGGGTAGCATTTACCCGACCGTTCAAAGACTACAAGATCTTCAGCCAGAGGAGCCTTATAATATAAAATCCATAAGAAAAATTGATACGAGATACGGTGCTAGAGTGGTTGCGGTTTTAGACAATAAGCAAGTGTTTCTTCCGACAAGATATTCAACCCTAACAAGCCAACAGTTGGATGAAATGCCAGGAAAGTTTCAAATGGTATATCATGGTGTAGTACCATCCGGCAAGTTTAAGACATGTAAATTGTCTTTTCTTCCTGTTAAGGTTTGTAGAAATAATTCAGCTATCCTTTCAAAGCTTCATTTAGAGTTACATTTGTTGAGTTTATAAATTCACACTTCACTAGGATAACATTCATCTAAAGTATACATCACTGTGTAAATAACGCTTAGGATGTAGTCTGGGCGAGGACCTGCAGAAAGAAGTTTAATAGTCTATTCACTGATTCTTTACCTCAAAGCAGATACCTACAGCAAGTTGCAAATAATTTCCATTAGGGTAGCAGTTGTCAAAGCATGCATCACTGTATTAAAACAAATATGTGTAAATAATGTCTAGATTGTAGTCTGAGTGATTTCGTGCAGAAAGAAGTTTAATACCACATTGCATTGATTCTCCGCATCGAAGTATATACCTACAACAAGCTACAAATAATGTGAATGTTTGTTACAGGAATGTCCAGATGAATGTAAATGAAGAGGAAGAATGAGATAGCTTAAAACAACATGAACAGAAATGTGATAGGAACATTCTCAACATGAGGAATTGCAGCACCGTCCAGCATGGAACATTCGAGTGTGTAGAATATAGCAATAATATATAAATTATGTACTCATTATTACTGCTATACATGCCAATACCATTGATTTCATAAATAATTTCATAATTGTTTAAAGAAGAATGTATAATCTTAAAACATTGATGCTACATGAAATCTAAACAAAAAAAATTATTGAACTATTACTGAAAGAGACTTGAATAAATGGGAATCTAGAAGCCAGAACCATCTTAATATTGGACTGTATGATATGAGGTGTATAAAAAGATTAATAAAAATGAGGGCTATGTAATATAAACAACATTTATTTTTTATAAAACATTATCCTATTACATTCCTTCACAAAAAAACCCGAACATATTTCCTAAAGACAAAAGTGATAGTCTAGACCTTCTAAACATGCAGTTATAGGGGGAAAGGATGCTCTCCTGAAACATTAGGTCTCTAGACAGAAGCATTTATAGGGGAGAGATAGGGAATACCAGGGCTGATGCTAGGCTAGTCAGATGTTAAAGAAGGGAGGGGTATGCTTTATACGAGAGAGATAGGGAATACAAGGAAAGATGCTATACTAAACAGGACTTGAAGGGTAGAATATGGGCGATATAGCGAACCGAGGAGAGGTATTAGGATAGGAGTTTTGAATGATGGAGTAGGTGTTTATATGTGAGAGATAGGGAATACGAGGGTCGATGCTAGGCTAGACGGTGTTGAATGAGGGAATGCATCTTATATGAGAGAGGTAGGGGAATATGAGGAGAAGTGCTAGGCTAGTCGGGAAGGTCTGAATGAGAGAGTATACGTCTATATGGGAAAATATAGGGAAAACGAAGGTAGGTGCTAGGTTGAGAGAGTCTTCAAGGAGGAAAATGCATTTATATGAGAGCGGTAGGGCATACGAGGAGAGGTGCTAGTCTAGACATGGTTTGAGGATTAGAGTATACGTTTATATGGGAGAAATATGGAAAACGGGAGAGATACAAGGATAGACAGAGATTGAAGGAGGAATGTAGGTTTATACTGTAGTATAGAGAGTAATTCGATTATAAAACTTTTCTCATCCAGCCTTACAACACTTTTATATACTTATTTTCTAAACCTTACAAACTTTATATTTGTTAAACAGTAGTGCGCGAGACGGAGAGGGACAAACAGTATATCGGTTTACAGTGAAGTATACGTCCTAACCTATTCCCACCTTGTTTGTTCTGGATCTTCTCATTGTCTATCATCTAACGTAACCACGTAACAAGACGTAACACAGGAAATCATACATATGGCACATTAAAAAAAATAAAGGTATATATAATGAAACATAAACAAGTAGACAGAGGGTCATCGATACATAGAAAACCAGGAGTGGTATGTACTGAGACCATAGATTAGTATAGGCAAACAACAAAGAAGTGAATTTATAGTGTAAATAGCCTAATATTTTCAAATATTATTATAGTCTAAAAGTATATAACTTAATTATGTATCGAGTATTGAGAAATGAACGTTATTCATTATTCACTAATCTCAGATCACTGCAATTGTATTGAATCAATTCACAATTGCTAATGCCATTCAACTTTCATTTGTCTCTGATACATAAACAAATTGCAAAATGGAGAAGGACGAAAGTAATAAAAAGACTCAGGCAGCAAATTTTAAGAAAGAAGAGAAAGATATATGACCGACATTGTTTTGGAACACAAATTAGTGTTGAAAATAAAATGACTGATAGCTCTGCTAAGCGTAAGGAAGAGACATGGAAATAAATTGCAAATGAATACAATTCTAGGAAGATCATCCAGTGTGAATGAAAATCCCTGAAATGATATTATGAGAACATAAAGAAAAGAATGAAGCAAGCAAATGCCATTGACAAGGTACGATTGTACAAAACTGGAGGCGTATATATGTACCACCTTTCTTAGATAATAGTAGCCAAATAACAATTGTTGCTCTTCTATTCAATCGCCAATGAGTTTAATGATGAAGATGGATTCCATTCAGAAGTAATCACCACAGTGAAGGACATTGAAATAGTAAATCCAGTTCCAACATGTCCTTCAGCAATTTTAATAACAGGTAAGGAATTTGAAAAAAGAGAAAGTGTAAAGGTGGCGTCTGCAGTTCCCATACAGAACTTTCAACTCCATTGCCTGAAAAGAACAAAGATGGCATAACAGAAGGTTTTTATGAGAGGAGGCTTGAGTGTTTGGAAGAAGAGTACACAGTGAAAATGAAGATCTTGAAATTGGAACTAGAAATGAAAGAATCTCAGAAAAATTAAGCGTTGTTAATAACTTATACAAACATAAATATATTACAAAAAAGTAATGAAACAGGAAAGGAATAATATGGATAAAGAAACTGTTAAGCAGATCTACTACGACACATTTTAATTTGCAAACAACGATTACATTTCAAAATGTTGGTATTCGGACGATCCAGTGTTAATTATGATAGGCACAGAAGTGTTTCTCAAAATCTAAAAACGCTTAGCAATTTAAGATATCTATGTATTAATCTTTAGAGAGAAACTGTACTTTTACTCAAAGTGTTTAATAACTTTTAAAGCTAGAGAATGTCATTTAAGGTTTCCACCTCCCAAAAAATTCTGATTTCTCAGAATTGCGCAATTTTCATTACACGCTGTTATTTATTTTCGTAACTATTCAAAAAATTGCATACGTGAGCTTTTTTATTGCATTCAGTTAATCATACCTTCCATAATACTTATACATTGCCTACACGAGCTCAGGAGAAACATGGCAAGGCTACTTAATACTCCAAAAGTATCCCTTAAATTACTGGGGAATTCCTGCGAACAGGAGTATTTCGGGAATGTTTAATGTCACAAAAATATTTATTTAAAATAAATTGTATTTATCTAATAAGATATTCATTTCTTCAGCAGTAAGTTATACAGATTCCCTGGAAATAAAGAAAACTTTATAGAACTTTTGATACGCATTTTATTTATTATACAAATATAGCTATTTTTCAGAAAATCAAATATAAGGAATCGCAGTCACTGGCATCTTTAAAGAGCGTCCAACTCCAGAATGAAATTTAGCATTTAACTGGCTTTTCTTATGATGTTACGCTGTTCACAGAGATTTACGAGTTGAAAGACTAAAAACACGTAAACATGTATATGCACAAGCGCGAGCGCACGCGCACACGCACACATATGTACGAAGCTCTTTGCTTTCGTTTACAGGACCTCAGAACATGCATTACGCTGCGTGTCCCTAGCGTTTCCAGCTCTTGAATCGTTCCAGCTAGTGGAATGCCTCTACCATCTTCATGTCAACAATCTGTTACTCCGAATTAAAGTTTGGTGATCTGTATAGACCTGTACAACATGCATTACGCTATGTAACAGACTCATCACGCTATGTAACAACATGATCACGCTATGTAACAACATGATCACACTTTGTAACAACATGATCACGCTATGTAACAACCTGATTACGCTATGTAACAGCCTGATTACGCTATGTAACAACCTGATCACGCTATGTAACAACATGATCACGCTATGTAACAACCTGAGCACTCTACGTATCAACATGATCACGCTATGTAACAACATGATCACGCTATGTAACAACCTGATCACGCTATGTAACAACATGATCACGCTATGTAACAACATGATCACGCTATGTAACAACATGATCACGCTATGTAACAGACTCATCACGCTATGTAACAACATGATCACGCTATGTAACAACCTGAGTACGCTATGTAACAACATGATCACGCTATGTAACAACATGAACACGCTATGTAACAATACGATCACGCTATGTAACAACATGAACACGCTATGTAACAACATGTTCACGCTATGTAACAACATGATCACGCTATGTAACAAACTGATCACGCTATGTAACAACATGATCACGCTATGTAACAAACTGATCACGCTATGTAACAACATGATCACGCTATGTAACAACATGATCACACTATGTAACAACATGATTACGTTATGTAACAACCTGATCACGCTATGTAACAACATGATCACGCTATGTAACAACCTGATCACGCTATGTAACAACATGTTCACGCTATGTAACAACATGTTCACGCTATGTAACAACATGATCACGCTATGTAACAAACTGATCACGCTATGTAACAACATGATCACGCTATGTAACAACATGAACACGCTATGTAACAATACGATCACGCTATGTAACAACATGAACACGCTATGTAACAACATGTTCACGCTATGTAACAACATGATCACGCTATGTAACAAACTGATCACGCTATGTAACAACATGATCACGCTATGTAACAAACTGATCACGCTATGTAACAACATGATCACGCTATGTAACAACATGATCACACTATGTAACAACATGATTACGTTATGTAACAACCTGATCACGCTATGGAACAACATGATCACGCTATGTAACAACCTGATCACGCTATGTAACAACATGTTCACGCTATGTAACAAAACGATCACGCTATGTAACAACACGATCACGCTATGTAACAACACGATCACGCTATGTAACAACACGATCACGCTATGTAACAACATGTTCACGCTATGTAACAACATGATCACGCTATGTAACAACCTGATCACGCTATGTAACAACCTGATTACGCTATGTAACAACTGATCACGCTATGTAACAACATGATCACGCTATGTAACATCCTGAGCACTCTATGTAACAACATGATCACGCTATGTAACAACATGATCACGCTATGTAACAACCTGATCACGCTATGTAACAACATGATCACGCTATGTAACAATACGATCACGCTATGTAACAACATGAACACGCTATGTAACAACATGTTCACGCTATGTAACAACATGATCACGCTATGTAACAACATGATCACGCTATGTAACAACCTAATTACGCTATGTAACAACATGATCACGCTATGTAACAACCTAATCACGCTATGTAACAACCTGATCACGCTATGTAACAACATGTTCACGCTATGTAAGAACACGATCACGCTATGTAACAACACGATCACGCTATGTAACGACATGAATCGCTATGTAACAACATGATCACGCTATGTAACAACCTAATCACGCTATGTAACAACCTGATCACGCTATGTAACAACATGTTCACGCTATGTAACAACACGATCACGCTATGTAACAACACGATCACGCTATGTAACGACATGAACACGCTATGTAACAACCTGATCACGCTATGTAACAACATGTTCACGCTATGTAACAACTGATCACGCTATGTAACAACATGATCACGCTATGTAACAACCTGAGCACGCTATGTAACAACATGATCACGCTATGTAACATCATGAACACGCTATGTAACAATACGATCATGCTATGTAACAACCTGAGCACGCTATGTAACAACATGATCACGCTATGTAACAACATGAACACGCTATGTAACAAACTGATCACGCTATGTAACAACATGTTCACGCTATGTAACAACTGATCACGCTATGTAACAACATGATCACGCTATGTAACAACCTGAGCACGCTATGTAACAACATGATCCCGCTATGTAACATCATGAACACGCTATGTAACAATACGATCATGCTATGTAACAACCTGAGCACGCTATGTAACAACATGATCACGCTATGTAACAACATGAACACGCTATGTAACAAACTGATCACGCTATGTAACAACATGATCACGCTATGTAACAACCTGATCATGCTATGTAACAACATGTTCACGCTATGTAACAACACGATCACGCTATGTAACAACACGATAACGATATGTAACAACCTGATCAAGCTATGTAACAACATGTTCACGCTATGTAACAACATGATCACGCTATGTAACAACCTGATTACGCTATGTAACAACCCTATCACGCTATGTAACAACTTGATCACGCTATGTAACAATCTGATCACGCTATGTAACAACATGATCACGCTATGTAAATAGGGTGGACCATTTAAGTTGAGGCTATACAATATATCCAAAACTAAGCGTTGTAGAAAGAAATGTCTTTAATAAAACTTGATTGATATTATGGCGAAAGTAAATGCCGCTAGTCGTGTTTCGTTTGGAGGCCGTTATGAGGGTCATTTTGGGTCAATTTATTTTTTTAAATGGGAACCTACAATTAGGGTCCCATTTAAAAAGACCCTGAAATAACCATCACAACGTCCTCCAAACAAAATACGACTAGCGGCATTTACTTTCGCCATAATATCAATCAAGTTTTATTAAAGACATTTCTTTCTACAACGCTTAGTTTTGGATATATTGTATAGCCTCAACTTAAATGGTCCACCCTATTTACATAGCGTGATCATGTTGTTACATAGCGTGATCAGATTGTTACATAGCGTGATCAAGTTGTTACATAGCGTGATAGGGTTGTTACATAGCGTAATCAGGTTGTTACATAGCGTGATCATGTTGTTACATAGCGTGAACATGTTGTTACATAGCTTGATCAGGTTGTTACATAGCGTGATCGTGTTGTTACATAGCGTGATCGTGTTGTTACATAGCGTGAACATGTTGTTACATAGCATGATCATGTTGTTACATAGCGTGATCAGTTTGTTACATAGCGTGTTCATGTTGTTACATAGCGTGATCATGTTGTTACATAGCGTGCTCAGGTTGTTACATAGCATGATCGTATTGTTACATAGCGTGTTCATGATGTTACATAGCGTGATCATGTTGTTACATAGCGTGCTCAGGTTGTTACATAGCGTGATCATGTTGTTACATAGCGTGATCAGTTGTTACATAGCGTGAACATGTTGTTACATAGTGTGATCAGTTTGTTACATAGCGTGTTCATGTTGTTACATAGCGTGATCATGTTGTTACATAGCGTGCTCAGGTTGTTACATAGCATGATCGTATTGTTACATAGCGTGTTCATGATGTTACATAGCGTGATCATGTGTTTACATAGCGTGCTCAGGTTGTTACATAGCGTGATCATGTTGTTACATAGCGTGATCAGATGTTACATAGCGTGAACATGTTGTTACATAGCGTGATCAGGTTGTTACATAGCGTGTTCATGTCGTTACATAGCGTGATCGTGTTGTTACATAGCGTGATCGTGTTGTTACATAGCGTGAACATGTTGTTACATAGCGTGATCAGGTTGTTACATAGCGTGATTAGGTTGTTACATAGCGTGATCATGTTGTTACATAGCGATTCATGTCGTTACATAGCGTGATCGTGTTGTTACATAGCGTGAACATGTTGTTACATAGCGTGATCAGGTTGTTACATAGCGTGATTAGGTTGTTACATAGCGTGATCATGTTGTTACATAGCGTAATCAGGTTGTTACATAGCGTGATCATGTTGTTACATAGCGTGATCATGTTGTTACATAGCGCGAACATGTTGTTACATAGCGTGTTCAGGTTGTTACATAGCGTGTTCATGTTGTTACATAGCGTGATCATGTTGTTACATAGCGTGATCAGTTTGTTACATAGCGTGATCATGTTGTTACATAGCGTGAACATGTTGTTACATAGCGTGTTCATGTTGTTACATAGCGTGATCGTATTGTTACATAGCGTGTTCATGTTGTTACATAGCGTGATCATGTTGTTACATAGCGTACTCAGGTTGTTACATAGCGTTATCATGTTGTTACATAGCGTGATGAGTCTGTTACATAGCGTGATCATGTTGTTACATAGCGTGATCGTATTGTTACATAGCGTGATCATGTTGTTACATAGCGTGATCAGGTTGTTACATAGCGTGATCATGTTGTTACATAGCGTGATCATGTTGTTACATAGAGTGCTCAGGATGTTACATAGCGTGATCATGTTGTTACATAGCGTGATCAGTTGTTACATAGCGTAATCAGGTTGTTACATAGCGTGATCAGGTTGTTACATAGCGTGATCATGTTGTTACATAGCGTGAACATGTTGTTACATAGCGTGATCGTGTTGTTACATAGCGTGATCGTGTTGTTACATAGCGTGATCGTGTAGTTACATAGCGTGATCGTTTTGTTACATAGCGTGAACATGTTGTTACATAGCGTGAACATGTTACATAGCGTGATAAGGTTGTTACATAGCGTGATCATGTTGTTACATAGCGTGATCAGGTTGTTACATAACGTAATCATGTTGTTACATAGTGTGATCATGTTGTTACATAGCGTGATCATGTTGTTACATAGCGTGATCAGTTTGTTACATAGCGTGATCATGTTGTTACATAGCGTGATCAGTTTGTTACATAGCGTGATCATGTTGTTACATAGCGTGAACATGTTGTTACATAGCGTGTTCATGTTGTTACATAGCGTGATCGTATTGTTACATAGCGTGTTCATGTTGTTACATAGCGTGATCATGTTGTTACATAGCGTACTCAGGTTGTTACATAGCGTGATCATGTTGTTACATAGCGTGATGAGTCTGTTACATAGCGTGATCATGTTGTTATATAGCGTGATCATGTTGTTACATAGCGTGATCATGTTGTTACATAGCGTGATCAGGTTGTTACATAGCGTGATCATGTTGTTACATAGCGTGATCATGTTGATACATAGAGTGCTCAGGTTGTTACATAGCGTGATCATGTTGTTACATAGCGTGATCAGGTTGTTACATAGCGTAATCAGGTTGTTACATAGCGTAATCAGGTTGTTACATAGCGTGATCATGTTGTTACAAAGTGTGATCATGTTGTTACATAGCGTGATCATGTTGTTACATAGCGTGATGAGTCTGTTACATAGCGTAATGCATGTTGTACAGGTCTATACAGATCACCAAACTTTAATTCGGAGTAACAGATTGTTGACATGAAGATGGTAGAGGCATTCCACTAGCTGGAACGATTCAAGAGCTGGAAACGCTAGGGACACGCAGCGTAATGCATGTTCTGAGGTCCTGTAAACGAAAGCAAAGAGCTTCGTACATATGTGTGCGTGTGCGCGTGCGCTCGCGCTTGTGCATATACATGTTTACGTGTTTTTAGTCTTTCAACTCGTAAATCTCTGTGAACAGCGTAACATCATAAGAAAAGCCAGTTAAATGCTAAATTTCATTCTGGAGTTGGACGCTCTTTAAAGATGCCAGTGACTGCGATTCCTTATATTTGATTTTCTGAAAAATAGCTATATTTGTATAATAAATAAAATGCGTATCAAAAGTTCTATAAAGTTTTCTTTATTTCCAGGGAATCTGTATAACTTACTGCTGAAGAAATGAATATCTTATTAGATAAATACAATTTATTTTAAATAAATATTTTTGTGACATTAAACATTCCCGAAATACTCCTGTTCGCAGGAATTCCCCAGTAATTTAAGGGATACTTTTGGAGTATTAAGTAGCCTTGCCATGTTTCTCCTGAGCTCGTGTAGGCAATGTATAAGTATTATGGAAGGTATGATTAACTGAATGCAATAAAAAAGCTCACGTATGCAATTTTTTGAATAGTTACGAAAATAAATAACAGCGTGTAATGAAAATTGCGCAATTCTGAGAAATCAGAATTTTTTGGGAGGTGGAAACCTTAAATGACATTCTCTAGCTTTAAAAGTTATTAAACACTTTGAGTAAAAGTACAGTTTCTCTCTAAAGATTAATACATAGATATCTTAAATTGCTAAGCGTTTTTAGATTTTGAGAAACACTTCTGTGCCTATCATAATTAACACTGGATCGTCCGAATACCAACATTTTGAAATGTAATCGTTGTTTGCAAATTAAAATGTGTCGTAGTAGATCTGCTTAACAGTTTCTTTATCCATATTATTCCTTGCCTGTTTCATTACTTTTTTGTAATATATTTATGTTTGTATAAGTTATTAACAACGCTTAATTTTTCTGAGATTCTTTCATTTCTAGTTCCAATTTCAAGATCTTCATTTTCACTGTGTACTCTTCTTCCAAACACTCAAGCCTCCTCTCATAAAAACCTTCTGTTATGCCATCTTTGTTCTTTTCAGGCAATGGAGTTGAAAGTTCTGTATGGGAACTGCAGACGCCACCTTTACACTTTCTCTTTTTTCAAATTCCTTACCTGTTATTAAAATTGCTGAAGGACATGTTGGAACTGGATTTACTATTTCAATGTCCTTCACTGTGGTGATTACTTCTGAATGGAATCCATCTTCATCATTAAACTCATTGGCGATTGAATAGAAGAGCAACAATTGTTATTTGGCTACTATTATCTAAGAAAGGTGGTACATACATACGCCTCCAGTTTTGTACAATCGTACCTTGTCAATGGCATTTGCTTGCTTCATTCTTTTCTTTATGTTCTCATAATATCATTTCAGGGATTTTCATTCACACTGGATGATCTTCCTAGAATTGTATTCATTTGCAATTTATTTCCATGTCTCTTCCTTACGCTTAGCAGAGCTATCAGTCATTTTATTTTCAACACTAATTTGTGTTCCAAAACAATGTCGGTCATATATCTTTCTCTTCTTTCTTAAAATTTGCTGCCTGAGTCTTTTTATTACTTTCGTCCTTCTCCATTTTGCAATTTGTTTATGTATCAGAGACAAATGAAAGTTGAATGGCATTAGCAATTGTGAATTGATTCAATACAATTGCAGTGATCTGAGATTAGTGAATAATGAATAACGTTCATTTCTCAATACTCGATACATAATTAAGTTATATACTTTTAGACTATAATAATATTTGAAAATATTAGGCTATTTACACTATAAATTCACTTCTTTGTTGTTTGCCTATACTAATCTATGGTCTCAGTACATACAACTCCTGGTTTTCTATGTATCGATGACCCTCTGTCTACTTGTTTATGTTTCATTATATATACCTTTATTTTTTTTAATGTGCCATATGTATGATTTCCTGTGTTACGTCTTGTTACGTGGTTACGTTAGATGATAGACAATGAGAAGATCCAGAACAAACAAGGTGGGAATAGGTTAGGACGTATACTTCACTGTAAACCGATATACTGTTTGTCCCTCTCCGTCTCGCGCACTACTGTTTAACAAATATAAAGTTTGTAAGGTTTAGAAAATAAGTATATAAAAGTGTTGTAAGGCTGGATGAGAAAAGTTTTATAATCGAATTACTCTCTATACTACAGTATAAACCTACATTCCTCCTTCAATCTCTGTCTATCCTTGTATCTCTCCCGTTTTCCATATTTCTCCCATATAAACGTATACTCTAATCCTCAAACCATGTCTAGACTAGCACCTCTCCTCGTATGCCCTACCGCTCTCATATAAATGCATTTTCCTCCTTGAAGACTCTCTCAACCTAGCACCTACCTTCGTTTTCCCTATATTTTCCCATATAGACGTATACGCTCTCATTCAGACCTTCCCGACTAGCCTAGCACTTCTCCTCATATTCCCCTACCTCTCTCATATAAGATGCATTCCCTCATTCAACACCGTCTAGCCTAGCATCGACCCTCGTATTCCCTATCTCTCACATATAAACACCTACTCCATCATTCAAAACTCCTATCCTAATACCTCTCCTCGGTTCGCTATATCGCCCATATTCTACCCTTCAAGTCCTGTTTAGTATAGCATCTTTCCTTGTATTCCCTATCTCTCTCGTATAAAGCATACCCCTCCCTCCTTTAACATCTGACTAGCCTAGCATCAGCCCTGGTATTCCCTATCTCTCCCCTATAAATGCTTCTGTCTAGAGACCTAATGTTTCAGGAGAGCATCCTTTCCCCCTATAACTGCATGTTTAGAAGGTCTAGACTATCACTTTTGTCTTTAGGAAATATGTTCGGGTTTTTTTGTGAAGGAATGTAATAGGATAATGTTTTATAAAAAATAAATGTTGTTTATATTACATAGCCCTCATTTTTATTAATCTTTTTATACACCTCATATCATACAGTCCAATATTAAGATGGTTCTGGCTTCTAGATTCCCATTTATTCAAGTCTCTTTCAGTAATAGTTCAATAATTTTTTTTGTTTAGATTTCATGTAGCATCAATGTTTTAAGATTATACATTCTTCTTTAAACAATTATGAAATTATTTATAAAATCAATGGTATTGGCATGTATAGCAGTAATAATGAGTACATAATTTATATATTATTGCTATATTCTACACACTCGAATGTTCCATGCTGGACGGTGCTGCAATTCTTCATGTTGAGAATGTTCCTATCACATTTCTGTTCATGTTGTTTTAAGCTATCTCATTCTTCCTCTTCATTTACATTCATCTGGACATTCCTGTAACAAACATTCACATTATTTGTAGCTTGTTGTAGGTATATACTTCGATGCGGAGAATCAATGCAATGTGGTATTAAACTTCTTTCTGCACGAAATCACTCAGACTACAATCTAGACATTATTTACACATATTTGTTTTAATACAGTGATGCATGCTTTGACAACTGCTACCCTAATGGAAATTATTTGCAACTTGCTGTAGGTATCTGCTTTGAGGTAAAGAATCAGTGAATAGACTATTAAACTTCTTTCTGCAGGTCCTCGCCCAGACTACATCCTAAGCGTTATTTACACAGTGATGTATACTTTAGATGAATGTTATCCTAGTGAAGTGTGAATTTATAAACTCAACAAATGTAACTCTAAATGAAGCTTTGAAAGGATAGCTGAATTATTTCTACAAACCTTAACAGGAAGAAAAGACAATTTACATGTCTTAAACTTGCCGGATGGTACTACACCATGATATACCATTTGAAACTTTCCTGGCATTTCATCCAACTGTTGGCTTGTTAGGGTTGAATATCTTGTCGGAAGAAACACTTGCTTATTGTCTAAAACCGCAACCACTCTAGCACCGTATCTCGTATCAATTTTTCTTATGGATTTTATATTATAAGGCTCCTCTGGCTGAAGATCTTGTAGTCTTTGAACGGTCGGGTAAATGCTACCCTCAGCCAATGTGTTAAGTTGAGATGTCAAACTTTCTGCATTAGGAAGAGAAAAAACATATTCTTTATTAGAGAATGTGTTGCATAACTAAATTTCATTTATTTGAAAGTTACAAAATTATTAACTTTTTCTGTATAATATAATAATAAAAATGATATGTGTAAATATAATTGAGGTTCTGATTCACTAATGAAGTTCATTAAGTACTATATTTCCCGATTTAAATGTTTTAATATAATGTAAACATTTACTTTGTTAGAGTGAATGATTCGCGCAACAGACTTTTTGTAATATTCTAAAGCAAAAACGTTAATTTTTAATGTGATGGAAACAGACTGGAAGTTTTTACTAAATAAAATGCACAAGAGGAATGAAACATTAACTGATGAATGTTCGATCAATGCATGCAAACATGAAGTCCTCGGATCGAATACCGCCGCTTACCCTCGGAAGAATATTTATACAGAACATTCTTTATTCGAATCGTAGGGTAATCATGTAATTGTATTTTGTCTAGAAAGGAATATAATTCACTCTGTAAAATCCTGTATTTAAATATCTGGAATAATAATTACTCAACAAGATGAATACTTAACTAAATTGTTCACATTTTTGAGAATTCGTGCAGTTAGCTATTAAATGTAGAATAAGCTTGTCTAAAATGAATACTTAACTAAACTGTTCACATTTCAGAAAAAATTCAACTGTCTAGCTATTAACTTTTAGAATACTCAGCTATTTACAAATAAAGGGCCGTCATTAAAAACAAGAACGCAAATATAAGTTAAATGTACTAAGTAATAAGTTAACTTTTTAATGAAGATGAATTGGTGATACAACTTACCAGACATGCTGTTCGATGTAATTTCCACGTTGAAAGAATAAAGTTTGCAGAGTGCTTAGATCGCAGTGTTCTTACGATACTGTGAAAATCATTGGAGAAGCTGCTGCTTTTATATAATTTCCCCCGCTAAAGCTGAAGTGGTGAGAGTTTGTAGAGCACTTAGGAAAACAATTACTGACATTGTTCGCTAATGGGGTGAAAGCGTCTAAAGTTATCAGCTAATAGCGGTCACCGTTACAATCAGACAGAAGTAGGTTACGGGTTTTTTCATTACATGCCTGGCTCTTGTTCGCTAATGTGGTGAAAGCGTCTAACGGGTCAGCTAATGGAGGTCACCGTTACATCCAGGCAGAAGTAGGTCGTTCGCTAATGTATGTAAACAGATCCGGAATGTAAACTTAAAAGCCTATTAATGTGGTGAAAGCGTCTAACATGTTCAGCTAATGGACAAGCGCTTTCCCCAGATAGAAGAAGGCTGCGTGTTCTCATTACATGACAGACTGTCCCCGTGAGCAGACTACTTATACTCACGCTCCAGTCAACAATTCATTATTCAAAAAACTTAATTGCTCGAGGATGCAATGTGCAGGCCTTAGTAGTCATAAAAAAAATGTTTGACGAACATTACCTAATTAATTTGCCGAGGGGCGGCAGGACTCTAGAAAACAATTCCCTCAAGTCATGACGCCACAGTAGAACGCATGGGAGAGGGGGTAGGTTCTGTTAGCACAGACACTGTCGGCATTAGGTAAGCACACAAAGCGAGAGGGGGCGGGGCCTAACGACACGAGACCTTGCGGCATGTAAGCACACAAAGGGAGGGGGCGGGGCCTAACGACACGATACCTGGCGGCATGTAAGCACACAAAGGGAGGGGGCGGGCTTGTCGGCTTAGAACAAAGAACTTTATCGCTTGTCGGCATCTATCTACTGTGCCAGAACCGGCTTAATATTTCTACTCTGATGTGTTACACTCACATGACTTTCTCTACTCTTGTACAAACTATTTTTACAAACGCTTATTCTCCATCTATTTCGTCTTAATCGAGATAAATATCTTATTGCTAATTTTCTTGTAGGTGCAAGGGGAATATGGTAGGCTTTAAGCGATAGTCAAATGTTTTAAGAGCTGGTTGCTATGTGGCGCATTCCATTCTCTTTGCATATCCAGGACATAGGAAAGAGAATAACGAATTCCCATTTGAGAAAAAGTGTAAGTATTGGAAGGTTCAAATAAATAACATGGAATTCTCGGAAATGGTTCACTCCACAAAACAAATGTATATAATATAAATTGTGTGTTTTAACGAGCTCTACATTTTTTGTGCAGAAAAATTTTGTCTATCTCTTACGGTTTACGGGTTATGCAAAAGTCATTCAAAAAGAAGGGACCTTTTGGGTGCTGTGGTGGAGTGGAGTTGAAGGGCCCGTCGACAACTAGATCATTTGTGTCCAGTGGAACTTTTGGGGACATTACCCCAAAAATTCAATATATTGGTTTTATTTGCTATGAAAATATCTTAAATATATTATATTTTATCAAAATTGCTAGAGGTTTTTTTTTAGAGAAAATAAAAATTTTGAAAAATTTTCTATGTAAAGGGTAGTCTGGCGCGGGGGATTTTCTTGAAAATCTTCGTGTCGCATCTTTGAAAGATGCTGAACCTAAATACCAAGTTTGGTATTGATCCGACTGTTCGTTTTTTTAGTTATACTGTTCACAGGCACGCATGCACACACACACACACACACACACGGACCTTTTTCTAAAAGTGGTTTCTTGGATTCGGAGGGCCTCAAAACATGCATTTCCGGTGAAATCTTAGTATGGAATTTTTGGGTGGAATGCAATACTTCCCCTACTTACTTATACGTAGTAGAGAAAGTAAAAAAGTCACGGATTTTGAACCCGGGGGCTCCCGAATTGAGTCTCTCTTGTGAAGCTATGGTAAAGGCGTTTGCGGGTTCCAAAAAGAAACTAATGATTATACCCGTAAACTGTGCCGTAACATTTGTTACAGCAATCGACTGAGCGTCCTTGCGTATCTTAACGTTTGCCTCAAGCCATTACTGTTTATCTGCTGTCTCTGTTCTAGATATCCGGTAGCCATGCATAGCGAGGAATCTGAAATTACAATAACAGAGGTCAGAAAGTCTGACCTCTCTCAGATACTAGAAGGTAACTAGCCTGCATTATAATGACGTTAAAGCCTCTCTTTGCAACATGCGAGATAAATTAGCATAGTATTATAAAGTTAAAACATTCTGAAACAGCAATGTACGAGGACTGTTCCAGAAGTACCCAACCTAACAAAGAAAACACAAGAATTTTGGGGAAAAACATATTTATTTCTCTACATAGTCTCTCAGCTCGATACACTTTTCCCAGCTATGTTCAATAGCTTCGATACCCTGTGTATAGTGAGAATCATCGAGTTCTGGAAAATAGCCATCAACTGCAATAGCTCTTCACTGTTGGCAAATCTTTTAGTACCAAGCTATTTCTTCAACTTCGGAAATTAATCGGGGGGGGGCCTCACTCTGGCGAATAGGGTGCATGAGGAAGCAATTCGAACTTTTACTCATTTTTTTGGCCATGGTGGTAATGGATATGTGAACTGGTGCATTGTCTTGATGAAACAAAAGTATCTTTTCCACTGAATGCTGCATTTTTGCCTTGATTTCATCATTCAAACGCTGTAATAATTTTGCATAATACTCGCCATTGATTGCTTTTCCTTTTTGAAGATAATCAATGAAAATGATTCCACACACATTCCAATAAACTGACGCCATGACCTTGCCTGCAAATGAAACTGTCTTACCTTCTTTGGAGCCGATTCTCCCCTTTCAATCCACTGTTTTGACAGTTCCTTCTTCTGAGGTGTTAAGTGATGGACCCATGTTTCATCCATGGTTATGAATCGACTCAAAAACTCGGTTTTATTGCAGCGAAACATCGCCAAACATTCGACTGAAACATCTTCACGATGCTGCTTTTGTTACATAGTGAGTAAACGCGGCACCCATCTTGCGCATAGCTTTCTCATGTCTAAATTTTCAGTTAGTATGCGATATACAGCACTTTTTAAAATACCTACGATGTCTGCTAACGCACGCACTCAGTCGACGGTCATCCAATACCATTTTGTAGATTTTCTTCACAATTTCTGGCGTGGTCACCCCATTTGGCCGACCACTGCGATGTTCGTCTTGGCAGCTCGTACGGCCTCGCTTAAACTCTGCCACCCAATATTTTAGTGTTGTAAACTAAGGAGCAGACTCCCCGATAGTTGAATCTAATACAGCTTTAATATTAGTTGGACTAAGACCTTTCAAATGGAAGTATTGTATCACATAACGATGACCATTTTTCGTCCATGGTTACAAATTTGGTGAGAGCGTTCCTTATTGATGGCTGCCAAACAATTACTAAACGACGTAGCATTGTCAAACTTGAAAGCTTTACAAGGGTGGTACTTTCTACCACAGGCATTTGTTTGAAACAGCACCCACTATCTATACATCAGGTCGGGTACTTCTGGGACTGTCCTCGTACTTAGCAGTTCCTAACTTTAATGAATCATGTATGGGTATACCGTAAGTAGCAAGTGTGCTAAAATACAGAATGAGTTTTCTGTTGTTGTCATAGTCTTATAAAAGTAGGCCACAGGGTTCAATTACAACCGAATTAATTTGCTCCAAAGGAAACTGAACGCCTAAGGTAGATGTTGGCTAAATGGACTGGTGGCTGAAGTTTTATGAAAAGAGTCTACAAAATTAATTCATACTGCGTAGGGCTTTAGTTGAACATTTTAAACTACGGTCATTCACATAAAACACTAGCTTACAAACCGACGTTGCACGAGTGGCTTTTTAAACCTTGAATACAAATGAATATATCTTCTCCTGTATTCTTTATGAACTTATTATACAATTCTTTAGAAAAAACTGTGGCACATGCTCTCCTTTACGACTTATCATAAATCCCTATGATATTCGTCATAGCGGATAAAAATATCCACATATACAAGGAAATAGATATGCAGTATCGGCGGATGTAGCATTCTGGTTTCATTAACCTCACCCGACATTTTTTTCAAGATTTGGAAATGATGTATAACCTGTAAGTACCTTTTGATGGCGAAACCATCGGAATGGTCGAGTAAACTTTACTTTCTCTGCATTTAACTTATAATAAGTAGAGGAATTACTTATCCTACAAAGAAATATCGCGATTTCTCTTACATCCCCTGAATAACAATTTTTACTTTGTCTACTACACACTTAAAGTAGAAGTATTGTATTCCACCAAAAATTGGATGTCGAGATTTTACCAGAAATATGTTTTGAGAACCCTAAACCCCCCCCAAAAGAGATTTGTTTGAAAAAGTTCTGTGTTTGTATGAACAACATAACTTTAAAACGAAAAGTCGAATTTAGAATGAATTTTACATAACCTTGTATAACTAGTAAACGATAAGCGATAGACGAAAGTATACTACACAAAAAATTTAGATATCTTTTGAGGCCCACTGAATCCATAAAAAAAAAGCCTTTTTGGAAACATGTCCGTGTGTGTGTCTGTCTGTGAGCAGCAAAACTCAGAAACGAACAGTCGGATAAACACCAAACTTGGTATTTAGGTTCAGTATCTTCCAGAGATGCGACACGAAGGTTTTCAAGAAAATCCCCCCAACCCAGATTACCCTTTACATGGAACATTTTTCGAAAATTTTAATTTTCTCAAAACTGGCTCTAATGATTTTGATTAAAATATCTTATGTCTAAGATATTTTCATGACAAATGAAATGTATATCTCGAATTTTCTGGCAATGTCTCCAAAAGTATTCTTCATTGTGAGCGACTTTTGCATAACTGATAAACCATAAGAGATAGACAAAATGTATTCCCTTAAATTTTCCAATACTTATAGTTTTTCTCAAATGGGAATTCGTTATTCTTTTTTTTTTTTTTTTTTTTGCTTGAATCTGCAAAGAGTATTAATCTGTGCAAAGAGAATGGTGCTGCACATTGCAACGAGTTATTAAAAGATATGTATATGCTTACAGGCTACTGTATTTCTATATTGCCCTTGCAAATACAAAACAAGGGGAACATAGTAGGCCTTAAGCGATAGTAAAATACTTTTTATACTGAGAAATAAACGAACTGCTATGATTTTGTGAATCTTCTATCGGCTTTTGCTTCAAAGGAATGCTGATTTGAGCCAATTTCGTAAATTCGTTTCATTTTATTAATTCATATCTTATTGTTCGTTGTAGTAGCATTTTAAATGTTCCTATTTTAGTTTATATTTTTTGTTCCACGGTTTAAGGGCTGTTTCATTTTATTCATTCATATATTTGTTATAGTACCATTTTCAGGTGTTTCTGTTTTGGTTTCTGTTCTTTGTTTATTGGTTTACGTTTTAAGACTTTTCATAATGCCTATTAAGAAACGAACCAGTTTTAATTTTAATGTTAAGAAGTTGTTTTCCGTGAAAGTAGCCAAAGTGATTGCTGGCACCTTGAGCCAAAATAACGACATGTTTGGTGAGGTTAAAAACACTCAGTGCACAAGCAACACGGTGATGGCGTTATGTTTTTCAACTGTAATAAATATTGATACTTGGAGTTCTGAAGTAATTAATAAAATTCTTCATTTAGGCAATGATTTGTACTTAAAATCAATTTCAAATTATGATGGTGTTATGCCATATCCGCCTTAATTGTGCGCTGATGAGGTTTGGCTACAGGATATTGTAATTGATGATGTAAAAGTAATCTGCAATGCAGTGACAAATAATTTTGCATTACAAGGGATCATACCGAGGGATTTAGGCAGTGTGTTAAAAACATTTTTCCAGTGCTATCACTAAGGCGTGTTTACTGCACAGTTAAAACCTATAGCTCTTTTTTTTCTGGTAATGCAAAGAGAATGGAATACTCCACATAGCAACCAGCTCTTAAATATTTGACTATCGCTTCCTACCAATTCCCCTTGCGTCTACAAGAAAATTGTCAATAAGATTACCATCTGATATCTCGATTAACATGAAGCATGTGGAGAATAAGCGTTTGTAAGAATAGTTTGTACAAGAGTAGAGAAAGTCATGCGAGTGTAACACATAAGATTTTTTTGTGGAAAGGGGCATCAGCGATTTCCGTGATAACCGCATTAGTGGTGCGAATTATTCAATATTAAGTCCTTCAAGTCCTGTCGATTTTCTGTTGTTTCTCTTGATGTCATGGAAAGAGTATGGCATTTTAAGACCAGCGTATTTGACTATCGCTGTTCTCTTTGAATCTGTAACGAAATGTAATGCAGCTATTCCTGCAAAGCTTTATCTGGATTGAAATGAAGTAGATAAAAAATAAGCTTTAGTAAGAATAGTTTGTATATTTCTAATAAACGATGGAGGGTAGAGAAAATCATGTGAATGTAACACATCAGATTATTTAGAAAAAGAGTAGTGTGCTTGTATATATCTCAGTGGTTATAACTTTTAAAAAATATGATGTGTTAACTCGCATGACTTTCTCTATAAACAAACTATTTTACAAACACTTATTCTCCATCTACTTCGAGTTAATCGAGATAAACATCTTATTGCTAATTTTCTTTTAGGTTCAAGGGGAATATGGTGGATTGTAAGCGATAGTCAAATATTTTAAGAGCTGGTTGCTATGTGAAGTATTCCATTCTCTTTGCATACCCAGGACATAAAAAAACGAATAACGTATTTCCATTTGAGAAGAAGGATAAGTATTGGGGAATTCAAACAAATAGCAAGGCATATCTCGGAAATGGTTTACTGGGCCAAAGAAAAAAAAGTATATGACATAAATTGTGTGTTTTAACGAGATCTACATTTTTCGTGTAGTAAACTTTTGCCTATCTCTTACGGTTTACCAGTTATGCAAAAGTCATTCAGAATGAAGAGGACTTTTGAAGATATTCCCAGAAAATTCAAGATATACATTTCATTTGCCATGAAAACATCTTAAACATATGATATTTTAATCAAAATCGTTAGAGCCATTTTTGAGAAAATCAAACTTTTCGAAAAATGTTCCACGTAAAGGGTAGTCTGGGTGGAGGACTTTTTTGAAAATCGTGTCGCATCCTTGAAAGCTGCTAAAATAAAACCAACTTTGGTATTTATCCGACTTTTTGAGATATGCCGTTCACAGACAGACGCACACACACACATGAACATGTTTCCAACAATGCTTTATTTGTATTCAGGACATCACAAAACATGTAATCTCGGTATCGAATTTTTGTTTGAATGTAATATTTCCCCTACTTACTGTACATAGTAGAGAAAGTAATATCTAATGTGTTACATTCACATGTCTTTCTCTACCCACTATCGTTTATTACTTTCTCTACATCTTATTAGGCAGAGAAGGTATTGCATTTCACCCAAAAATTCGATATCGACCGAAAATAAATGTTTTGAGGCACCCTGAATCCAAATAAAGTATTTTTAGAAAAAATGTCCGTGTGTGTATTTGTCTGTGCCCTTATGAGCAGCATAACTCAAAAAGTTGGATAAATACCAAACTTGGTATTTAGGTTCAGTATCTTCCAGAGATGGAACACGAAGATTTTTAAGAAAACCCCTTGCCCTAAAGTACCCTTTACATGGAACATAATTCGAAATTTATTATTTTCTAAAACTTGACAGTTTCGTATACATCTACATCACTGTATGTATTTATTGTATCTTAGGCTGTACCTGGAACGAAATGTATTATGAAATCATTTCTGCAAAAGTTCAACTCGATTAATAAGTATGTACTGGATAGAATGATTAGCTTTTGTAAACATAGCTTACAGAATTGTAAGGAATTTTTAGAAAATTGTATCAATTTTTCAACTTTGACATGTGTGATGTTCAAAAAATATATTTTTTTTGCATTGTTTTGGTTTTTTTTGTTTGTTTTTGCGATAGTGCGTTTTGATCCACATATGGAAAGTTGGATTTCCTGCATTCAGTGCTGCTAAGCTTACCTACTTTCTCTTTTGTCTATTTTACTGCATGTGCGTGAACTATATTAAATTCTCTTAACTTTTGATGTTATTGCAAGCATGGAATATGTTCATATTTGATAGCCAGTGAATGTAACAAGATTTTTACTTTCTCTACTACGTATAGTAAGTAGGGGAAGTATTGTATTCCACCCAAAAATTTGATACCGAGATTTCACCGGAACTACATGTTTTGAGACCCCCTGAATCCAATAAAAGCATTTTTGGAAAGATGTCCGTGTGTGTGTGTGTGTGTGTGTGTGTGTGTGTGAGAGAACAGCATAACTCAGAAACGAACAGTCGGATAAACACCAAACTTGGTATTTAGGTTCAGTATCTTCCAGAGATGCGACACGAAGGTTTTCAAGAAAATCCCCCACCCAAAATTACCCTTTACATGGAAGATTTTTTCGAAAATTTAAATTTTCTCAAAAATGGCTCTTAACGATTTTGATTAAAATACCAGATGTTTTAAGATATTTTCATGACAAATGAAATGTATATCTCGAATTTTCTGGAAATGTCTCCAAAAGTATTCTTCATTGTGAACGACTTTTGCATTACTGGTAAACCGTAAGAGATAGACAAAATTTTACTACACAAAAAATGTAGATCGCGTTAAAATACACAATTTATGTCATATACATTTTTTTGTTGTTGAGTGAACCATTTTCGAGATATTGCTTGTTATTCCCTTAAATGTTCCAATACTTTTTCTCAAATGCGAATTCGTATATTCATTTTTTATGTCCTGGACATACAAAGAGAATGGAATGCTCCACATAGCAACCAGCTCTTAAAATATTTGACTATCGCTTAAAGCCTACTATATTCCCCTTGCATCTACAAGAAATTTAGCAATAAGATTACCATCTCGATTATCATGAAGCATATGGAGAATAAGCGTTTGTAAAAATAGTTTGCACAAGAGTAGAGAAAGTCATGTGAGTGTAACATGAAGCTGGTAAACCATGAGTGTTCATGGTTCATGAAGCCAAACCCTCTGCTTGACGGTATGCGGAACCTGATCAGGTTTCTATGCTTTCCTTTCGTGCAGCCCAGTTAAGACTACATCGACTCGAGTAGCCGAGGTCATTAAGGCACGAATTCGTGACGGGAGGTCTGCGGTTCAAATCCCAGCACCTTTTTTCCTGAGTGATGTTTTTTCCTGGTTTTCTTCAGTCCTGATAACTGGCAAATGCCGGGGAGGTCCCTAAACTTAGGCCTTCCCAAATTTCCTTTACCAATTGTCAGTTAATTTCATGTGTTCACCGCTTGTGGTGTTGTAAGCAGTCAGAACGGGCGTTAAACACTACTACTAAAAAGAATGGAGGACTGCAAGGCTACCAAAGACCACAAGGTTACCAACATGAATACTGTGTCCCATATATGTCTGCCAAATGTATGTTCTTTTTTTATCCTTCAAAGGTATGCGGAAATGATATCATTGTTAGTTACACCTTCACAGGTAATTTGAACGGTTTGTTATAGCACACTAATGCACGTTTTACTCGTAACTGACGTATTGGATTTATTTGCTCCCTTTCTGGCACCGGGTAATTACTAGCAATTAATGGGCTCTTTGCAGTCAATAGCGTATCAAATAAATCAGCAAACAGTTTTTAGGGATAAAAAGAGGAATTCACGAAGGGTTAAGTGTTTTTCATTGTTTCTTCTGATTTAGAAAGAAAGTTTTCAGTCTATAAATCCTTATTCACTGATAAACATAGGAGCATCAGAACAACTTGTATTATCTCTGTACTTAAGAGCCACTAATATCCTACCTCTGTTCGAAGGGTCTGGGTTCGAAACTCCGTTGTAATGAGTGACTCCAGAAAGTATTCGTCTTCACTTTAAGAAATCTGATGTCATACACTCACATGACTTTCTCTACCCTTGTGCAAACTATTTTTACAAACTCTTATTCTCCATCTATTTCATATTAATCGAGATAAACATCCGCAGAAACAATCTTTTGACATGCAAAGAGAATTACATTTTACACATAGCGACCAGTTCTAAAAATATTTGACTATCACTTAAGGCGTGCTATGTTCCCCTTGTTTTGTATTTGCAAGGGCAATATAGAAATACAGTAGCCTTTAAGCATAGACATATCTCTTAATAGCTGGTTGCTAGGTGCAGCACCATTCTCTTTGCCACAGATTAATACTCTTTGCATATCCAAGACAAAAAATTGGATAACGAATTCCCATTTGAGAAAATAAGTATTGAAGAATTTAAGGGAATAACAAGCAATATCTCGAAAATGGTTCACTCAACAACAAAAAATGTATATGACATAAATTGTGTATTTTAACGCGATTTACATTTTTTGTGTAGTAAAATTTTGTCTATCTCTTATGGTTTACCAGTAATGCAAAAGTCGTTCACAATGAAGAATACTTTTGGAGACATTCCCAGAAAATTCAAGATATTCATTTTATTTGTCATGAAAATATCTTAAACATATGATATTTTAATCAAAATCGTTAGAGCAATTTTTAAGAAAATTAAAATTTTCGAAAAATGTTCCATGTAAAGGGTATTCTAGGGTGGGGGAATTTTCTTGAAAACCTTCGTGTCGCATCTCTGGAAAATACTAAACTAAATACCAAGTTCGGTGTTTATCCAGCTATTCGTTTCTGAGTTATGCTGTTCACAGACACACACGGACATTTTTCCAAAAATGCTTTTTTTGGATTCAGGGTTTCTCAAAACATGTATTTCCGGTGAAATCTCGGTATCGAATTTTTGGGTGGAATACAATACTTCCCCTACTTACTATTTGTAGTAGAGAAAGTAAAAATTCTAACAGCCAAATTAGAGAAAGTTCTCGTCTTTAATAATAATAATAATAATAATAATAATAATAATAATAATAATAATAATAATAATAATAATAATCATCATCATAATCGAAAGAACAAAGTATATTACAGTTAGTGTGTTCCTAACGTTTTTCAGATTTTCAGTTTGTTAGCTTCATGGTTCTTTGAAAATTGCATCAATTTTTCAACTTTTACATGTGTGATATTCAAAAAAAAAATAATTTTTTCATGATAGTGTTTTGAACTACACATGGGAATTTGAATTTCCTGCATTAACTGCTGGTAACCTTACCTGTTTGTATTGCCTATTTTACTGCACGTATGTGCATGAAGTATATTAAATCCTCTAATTGTTGCAGATATGGAGTATGTTCATATTTGATAGTTGAATTTTAGCATTTAAATCTTAAGTGGATCTACTTCCTTTTTACTTCCTCTACCACGTACATAGCAGGCAGAGAAGGTGTTGCGTTCCACCCAAAAATTCGATACCGAGATTTCAACGGAAATCGATATTTTGAGGTCCCTGAATTAAAAAAAAAATAATTTTTAGAAAAAGGTCCTGTGTGTGCGTGCGAGTGTGTCTGTGAACAGCATACTTAAAAACGAAAAGTCGGATAAACACCAAACTTACTTGGTTTTTCAAGAAAATCTCTTTACCCCAAATTTGTATTTTCTAAAAAGAGGTTCTAATGATTTTGATTAAAATACCATATATTAAAGATATTTACATGACAAATTAAATCTATAAGTTAAATTCTCTGAGAATAGTCTATGAAGTCCACTTCATTTAGAAGAAATTTTGTATAATCTTGTATAACTGGCAAACGTTAAGCGAAAGGCGAAAATAAACTACACAAAACATTTAGATTTCTTTGAAGCACACAATTTATTTTAATAATTGTCTTTGTTGCGTAAGTCGTTTCTGAGATATCCGTAATTAAAGTTTGAAATTGTTGATTTGTTGGTCATTTTCTAAGTCCTGTCAACATTCAGCTGTTTCTCGCGATTGCATGGGTACAGTATGCAATTTTAAGGCCAGTATATAACGTCCGGTTCTTAAACATTTGATAATCTCTGTTCTCTTTGTATCTATAGCGAAACGTGTAATGTAGCTATTTCTTCAGAGGTTTATTTGGATTAAAATGTAGATAAAAAAAAAGCACTAAACTTTAGTAAGAGTAGTTTGTATACCCACTTTAAAAGATAGAGGGTAGAGAAAGTTGTGTGAATGTATCACATCAGATTTTTATTTGTTAATGTTTACTTTGTCGCGGTAACGTTGGTGTTATTTGCTGAGCGCCTGTTATTGTTTTACTATTTTTGAATTTGGGGTTCTTTGTCCTCCGGCTAGCTATTATTACCAAGTCGAGCAAATCTCTTGAACAGGTTGTGTAAACGGAAAGGAGTTGTTACTAAAAGATAACACTGATAAAAGAATTTGTTTTTACACTTTTATTGCCGTCACACTTCATTAATTTCACATATGTACTCTTGATACACGCCCGACTTAAACTGTTATATTTTCGAATGTAACTATAATCACTTATTTGCCGCACATTATTAATTTGAGTATTTTACAATTTTGTAACTAGCTTTACGACGCGAGAGATTCTGTAGAATTGCGCGACGTGTAACCCGTGAATAATTCTATTAAACTGTGCGACGTGCAACGCGTGAATGATTCTGTTGAACTGAGCGATACTTGTCTCTGGTTTCATAATTGATACTCCCTCACCCCGATATGCCTAAACATTATAACAGAGCTGCTATTGGTTAATAAAGTGCGCCAACATTAGCGTCTATTTTTATATCCAATCAAAATTACGAACACATATGCTCTAGGGAAGATATTCCCTCCATTTCTAAAGAAAAGCGCGCTACTCTGACGTCATTTCTTTGTCTCTTCTAATTGATAAACAACTGACCCCCTCGCTCATTGCTATCCACTCCTATTGTCAGTTTCAGTGAGGCCGTGTAAACTTATTTCATAACAATGCTTATAATTAACAAACATCTCAAATCATTGTCATACAATAATGTTAATTTACACTACAATCACTCTGGCATTCACAGTGTTGTGATATAAAATACTGCCTCAACTTTCGATTTAATTCAAGTAGTAGCTAAGTATCTGCTTCAGCTTACTGATTATTTTGAGGTCAACCAGCTTTCTTGGAAAATCAATCACTAGGTTGCTCTGTTGGTTAACTTGCTCTTGGAGCCCATATCGAACAGCTGTTAGTAAATTATTAATGCATTAGAAAAATTCATAAATAGTGTATCTGCAATTTCTAGTACACACTATCGCAAAGAAACTATGTAGTATGCAATATGCGTGCATTAGACTTGGTCTCGTATTTTCCAACTCTTCCTCGTTTTGCGATGATGCACTTGCCGCGTTATACTATTTATAGGCGTTTGGTAGAGCAACAATGTCATGATATATCATGATTTAATCTGATGGAGAAATACATTTTGCTTTCCCTACTGCTTACCAAAGTAAGTCGATTAAGTACTGCTTTTCACCCAACATTTCGATATTGAGATTGCACTGGGAACGTAGGTTTTGAGGTTCCTAGAACCAGAAAAAGCATTTTTAGAAGATGGTCCATGCGTCTGTCTTCTAAGGGCGCGACACCAAAATTTCCACGAAATTCCCACCCCAAACTACTCTTCACATGCAATAATGCGTAATATTTTATATTTTCTCAAAATAAAAAGGTATTAACTGTTTTTTTACCAAAAGTCATATGTTTGACTCATTGGCATGGGGAATAAAAACTATATCTTTAATTTTTACTTTCTCTACTACGTATTGTAAGTAGGGGAAGTACTGTATTCCACCCAAAAATTCGATACCGAGATTTCACCGAAAATACATGTTTTGAGACTCCCTAATCTAAAAAAAATCTGATGTGTTACACTCACATGACTTTCTCTACTGTTGTACAAACTATTTTTACAAACGCTTATTCTCCGTATGCTTCATGTTGATCGAGATAAACATTTGCAGAGTCTATCTTATTGCTAATTTTCTTGTAGATGTAAGGGGAATATATATTTACAAGGGCAATATAGAAATACAGTAGCCTTTAAGCACATACATATCTCTTAATAGCTGGTTGCTAGGTGCAGCACCATTCCCTTTCCCACAGATTGATACTCTTTGCATATCCAAGACAAAAAAAATCTGATGTGTTACACTCCTATGACTTTCTCTCCTCTTGTACAATCTATTTTTACAAACGCCTATTCTCCATATGCCTCATGTTAATCGAGATGACAATCTTATTGCTAATTTTCTTGTAGATGCAAGGGGAATATGGTAGATTTTAAGCGATAGTCAAATGTTTAAGCGCTGGTTGCTATATGGCGCATTCCATTCTCTTTGCAAGTCCAGAACATAAAAAAAATCTGATGTGTTACACTCACATGACTTTCTCTACTCTTGTACAATCTAATTTTACAAACGCCTATTCTCCATATGCTTCATATTAATCGAGATATCGAGATGTCAATCTTATTGGTAATTTTCTTGTAGATGCAAGGAAAATATGGTAGCTTTTAAGCGATAGTCGAATATTTTAACGCTGGTTGCTATGTGACGCATTCCATTCTCTTTGCATGTCCAGGACAAAAAAAATGAATAACGCATTTGAGAAAAAGTATAAGTATTGGAAAATTTAAGGAAATAACAAGCAATATCTCGAAAACGGTTCACTCAACAAAACAAATGTGTATGATATAAGTTGTGTATTTTAACGCGATCTACATTTTTTGTGTAGTAAAATTTTGTCTATCTCTTATGGTTTACCAGTTATGCAAAAGTCGTTCACAATGAAGAATACTTTTGGAGACATTCCCAGAAATTTCGAGATATACATTTCATTTCTCATGACATTATCTTAAACATATGATATTTTCATCAAAATCGTTACAGCCATTTTTGAGAAAATTAAAACTTTCGAAAAATCTTCCATGTAAAGGGTACTCTGGGGTGGGGGGATTTTCTTGAAAATCTTCGTGTCGCATCTCTGGAAGATACTGAACGTAAATACCAAGTTTGGTGTTTATCCGACTGTTAGTTTTTGAGTTATGCTGTTCACAGACACACACACACACAGACACACACACGGACATGTTTCCAAAAATGCTTTTTTTGGATTCAGGAGGTTTCAAAACATGTATTTCCGGTGAAATCTCGGTATCGAATTTTTGGGTGGAATGCAATACTTCCCCTACTTACTATACGTAGTAGAGAAAGTAAAAAGCATTTTTGGAAACATGTCCGTGTGTGTCTGTGAACAGCATAACTCAGAAACCAACAGTCGGATAAACACCAAACTTGGTATTTAGGTTCAGTATCTTCCAGAGATGCGACACGAAGGTTTTCAAGAAAATCCCCCCACCCCAGAGTACCCTTTACATGGAACATTTTTCGAAAATTTTAATTTTCTCAAAAATGGCTCTAACGATTTTGATTAAAATATCATATGTTTAAGGTATTTTCATGACATATGAAATGTATATCTTGAATATTCTGGGAATGTCTCCAAAAGTGTTCTTCATTCTGAACGACTTTTGCATAACTGGTAAACCATAAGAGATAGATAAAATTTTACTGCACAAAAAATGTAGATAGCGTTAAAATACACAATTTATGTCATATACATTTTTTTTTTGTTGAGTGAACCGTTTTCGAGATATTGCTTGTTATTCCCTTAAATTTTCCAATACTTATACTTTTTCTCAAATTCCTTATTTATTTTTACTTTCTCTACTACGTATAGTAAGTAGGGGAAGTATTGCATTCCACCCAAAAATTCGATACCGAGATTTCACCGGAAATACATGTTTTGAGACCTCCTGAATCCAAAAAAAGCATTTTTGGAAACATGTCCGTGTGTGTCTGTCTGTGTGTGTGTGTGTGTGTGTGTGTCTGTGTGTGTGTCTGTGAACAGCATAACTCAAAAACGAACATTCGGATAAGCACCAAACTTGGTATTTAGGTTCACTATCTTCCACAGATGCGACACGAAGGTTTTCAAGAAAATCCCCCCACCCCAGACTACCCTTTACATGGAAGATTTTTCGAAAATTTTAATTTTCTCAAAAATGGCTCTAACGATTTTGATGAAAATATCATATGTTTAAGATAATGTCATGAGAAATGAAATGTATATCTCGAATTTTCTGGGAATGTCTCCAAAAGTATTCTTCATTGTGAACGACTTTTGCATAACTGGTAAACCATAAGAGATAGACAAAAATTTTACTACACAAAAAATGTAGATCGCGTTAAAATACACAACTTATGTCATATACATTTCTTTTGTTGAGTGAACCGTTTTCGAGATATTGCTTGTTATTTTCTTAAATTTTCCAATACTTATACTTTTTCTCAAATTCGTTATTCATTTTTTTATGTCCTGGACATGCAAAGAGAATGGAATGCGCCACATAGCAACCAGCGTTAAAATATTTGACTATCGCTTAAAAGCTACCATATTTCCCTTGCATCTACAAGAAAATTACCAATAAGATTGACATCTCGATATCTCGATTAACATGAAGCATATGGAGAATAGGCGTTTGTAAAATTAGATTGTACAAGAGTAGAGAAAGTCATGTGAGTGTAACACATCAGATTTTTTTTTATGTCCTGGACATGCAAAGAGAATGGAATGCGCCACATAGCAACCAGCGTTAAAATATTTGACTATCGCTTAAAAGCTTCCATATTTCCCTTGCATCTACAAGAAAATTACCAATAAGATTGACATCTCGATATCTCGATTAACATGAAGCATATGGAGAATAAGCGTTTGTAAAAATAGTTTGTACAAGAGTAGAGAAAGTCATGTGAGTGTAACACATCAGATTTTTTTGTGAATAACTTGTGAACACTCCTTCCTTTTGATTGGATTTTGTGTAACTATGAAATCATAAATAATACAAAAATACTTTACGAATAAATGTAGAGCTCATTCAAATATGCAGTTTATATTAAATAATTGTTTTGTAACTTTAGTCCTTCAGAGATTTGTATATTTGGTCGTGATTTTCAGTATTTTGACACGCTTTTAAAACGGTCTGTCTTATCTTTTCTCCCTCATTAGGTGATGCAATGTGCACTCAAAATATCAATCCAGCGTACATACAAGGGACTTCTTTTAAACACTTTACTGTTGTACCAGTGTCCTCTGTGCTCCTATATAGTTACAATAAAATTAAATTAGAATCATTAAGAAACTATTCATTATGATTAACAGAAGTGGAAAAGCCATTTTTTTTTCAAATAATAGCAAATATGAAAGTGCATTAAGGTAGTTACTGAAAGTCGGATGATTGTGACATCAGATATTTGACATTTATTTTTACGTAATATAAATATTGTTTTCACATATTTTTTCAGTTGTACCTGCTCATGTATTTGCCTGCGTATTTTACTGTTTGTTTGTGCATACAATTCCACACTTTTGAGATCATTAAAATATTATATTGGGCGGCGCCGTGGCCGAGTGGTTAGACCGCTCGCCTCCCACCGAGGCGGCCCGGGTTCAATCCCAGGGACCTGCATGTGGGATTTGTGGTGGACGAAGCGGCGTCTGGGCGGGTTTTCTCCGGGTTCTCCGGTTTCCCCCGCCATTCATTCCACCAACTGCTCCATCATCACCTTTCCTTTCATCCATTTCGCCAACATTTCGTTCCATCTACTTCCTTCATCCCATACCAGGCATCGGGCTGATCACCCATCCTGGATACTCTATTTGATCCATGAGTGTCTGCTCCTCGACGGGCCTCTGACCCCAGGCACCCTATTGTAAGTCCTGGGGGGTGTAAGTCCTACATAAGGGGAGGGTAAACAGATAATGAATGAATGAATAAAATATTATATTGCTATATGAGTGTGGGAAGTGCATTATTACAGAAACGTGGAATAGTTTGAAAAGGCGAGACGAAGTCGACCTCCGTGATGTAGTGATTACCATGCTAGCCTCTAGTTCCGAAGTCGCGGGTTCAAACCCGGTGGAGGGCGATGGATGTTTCGGGCGTAAAAATCGTTAGCATATCTTCATTCGGAAGGGAAGTAAAGCCGGTGCTCCCTTGTAGTAGATTTACGGCACGTAAAAGAACCTCAAGTCCGATAGAGGCCTCTGAGCAAAATTTCCGGTCTTTCATGTCCAATATAAAATGGAACACTAAGGACCACAGCAGTTAAAGAGCGTCCAGAAATAAAAAACTCAATAAGAAGTCGAGATTCTTGTTATTCATTTCCTGTAAGTCAATACTGTCACTTCAGTTACAATTAATACGATGTCTTAGATACTATAATTTAGGAGGTTTTGAGTCAACTGTTTGTTGGTTGATGCTATGGCTAAAGTTTTGCGATTTCAATGTTTTATTTACTATCATCAGCACCAATAGAAGTCATATATGCAAATTCAAAACCCCATGTTAAGATCAGCATCAAAGTATTCATCAGTATTATGAAATGTGTTTAAAACAAGTCACTTGTTCATTACACTCTTAAATCTAAGAAGAGCTTCAGATTGGGCAACTACAGGTAATCTGTTGAACATGTCAGTAGCTAAATAAGAAAACCAATCTTTACTCTTGGTAAATCTAACATGTGGTTGGAGAAGGAAATAATTATAATGCGTTGAATACTGATGAATCTGGTGCCTACTATTGACATCTTCAAGAGAATTTTTTATCTTATGCAAACTGTTTAAAATATATTAATAACAGTAGATATACTTTCTTGAACAACTATTTGCTGAGTGTGCTATTATACGAAGTGCCTTTTTCTGTAAAATTAATATTTGTTCAACTCCACTCCCATTACCTCAGATATGAATACCATAAATCAAAATGCTATGGAAAAAATCTGATGTGTTACACTCACATGACTTTCTCTACTCTTGTACAAACTATTTTTACAAACGCTTATTCTGCATCTACTTCATGTTAATCGAGATAAACATTTGCAGACTATCTTATTGCTAATTTTCTTGTAGATGTAAGGGGAATATATATTTACAAGGGCAATATAGAAATGCAGTAGCCTTTAAGCACATACATATCTCTTAATAGCTGGTTGCTAGGTGCAGCACCATTACCTTTGCCACACATTAATACTTTTTGCATATCCAAGACAAAAAAAATGAATAACGAATTCCCATTTGAGAAAATAAGTATTGAGAAATTTAAGAGAATAACAAGCAATATCTCGAAAATGGTTCACTCAACAACAAAAAATGTATATGACATAAATTGTGTATTTTAACGCGATCTACATTTTTTGTGTAGTAAAATTGTGTCTATCTCTTATGGTTTACCAGTTATGCAAAAGTCGTCCACAATGAAGAATACTTTTGGAGACATTCCCAGAAAATTCAAGATATACATTTTATTTGTCATGAAAATATCTTAAACATATGATATTTTGATCAAAATCGTTAGAGCCATTTTTGAGAAAATTAAAATTTTTGAAAAAATGTTCCATGTAAAGGGTTATCTGGGGTGGGGGGATTTTCTTGAAAACCTTCGTGTCGCATCTGTGGAAGGTACTGAACCTAAATACCAAGTTTGGTGTTTATCCGACTGTTCGTTTCTGATTTATGCTGTTCACAGACACAGACAGACATACACACACGGACATGTTTCCAAAAATGCTTTTTACTTTCTCTACTACGTATAGTAAGTAGGGGAAGTATTGCATTCCACCCAAAAATTCGATACCGAGATTTCACCGGAAATACATGTTTTGAGACTCACTGAATCCAAAAAAAGCATTTTTGGAAACATGTCCGTGTGTGTGTCTGTCTGTGTGTCTGTCTGTGTGTCTGTGAACAGCATAACTCAAAAACGAAGAGTCGGATAAACACCAAACTTGGTATTTAGGTTCAGTATCTTTCAGAGATGCGACACGAAGGTTTTCAAGAAAATCCCCCCACCCCAGACTACCCTTTACATGGAACATTTTTCGAAAATTTTAATTTTCTCAAAAACGGCTCTAACGATTTTGATTAAAGTATCATATGTTTAAGATATTGTCATGACAAATAAAATGTATATCTCGAATTTTCTGGGAATGTCTGCAAAAGTATTCTTCGTTATGAACGACTTTTTCATAACTGGTAAACCATAAGAGATAGACAAAATTTTACTACACGAAAAATGTAGATCGCGTCAAAATACACAATTTATGTCATATACATTTCTTTTGTTGAGTGAACCGTTTGCGAGATATTGCTTGTTATTCCCTTAAATTTTCCAATACTTATACTTTTTCTCAAATTCGTTATTCATTTTTTACTTTCTCTACTACGTATAGTAAGTAGGGGAAGTATTGCATTCCACCCAAAAATTCGATACCGAGATTTCACCGGAAATACATGTTTTGAGACCTCCTGAATCCAAAAAAAGCATTTTTGGAAACATGTCCGTGTGTGTGTCTGTGTGTGTGTGTGTGTGTGTGTCTGTGTGTGTGTGTGTCTGTGTGTGTGTGTGTCTGTGAACAGCATAACTCAAAAACTAACAGTCGGATAAACACCAAACTTGGTATTTACGTTCAGTATCTTCCAGAGATGCGACACGAAGGTTTTAAAGAAAATCCCCCCACCCCAGACTACCCTTTACATGGAACATTTTTCGAAAATTTTAATTTTCTCAAAAATGGCTCTAACGATTTTGATGAAAACATCATATGTTTAAGACAATGTCATGAGAAATGAAATGTATATCTCGAAATTTCTGGGAATGTCTCCAAAAGTATTCTTCATTATGAACGACTTTTGCATAACTGGTAAACCTTAAGAGATAGACAAAATTTTACTACACAAAAAATGTAGATCGCGTTAAAATACACTACTTATATCATATACATTTTTTTTGTTGAGTGAACCGTTTTCGAGATATTGCTTGTTATTTCCTTAAATTTTTCAATACTTATACTTTTTCTCAAATTCGTCATTCATTTTTACTTTCTCTACTACGTATAGTAAGTAGGGGAAGTATTGCATTCCACCCAAAAATTCGATACCGAGATTTCACCGGAAATACATGTTTTGAGACCCACTGAATCCAAAAAAAGCATTTTTGGAAACATGTCCGTGTGTGTGTCTGTGTGTGTGTCTGTGTGTCTGTGTGTGTGTCTGTGTGTGTGTGTGTCTGTGTGTGTGTGTCTTTGAACAGCATAACTCAAAAACTAACAGTCGGATAAACACCAAACTTGGTATTTGCGTTCAGTATCTTCCAGAGATGCGACACGAAGATTTTCAAGAAAATCCCTCCACCCCAGACTACCCTTTACATGGAACATTTTTCGAAAATTTTAATTTTCTCAAAAATGGCTCTAACGATTTTGATGAAAATATCATATGTTTAAGTTAATGTCATGAGAAATGAAATGTATATCTCGAAATTTCTGGGAATGTCTCCAAAAGTATTCTTCATTATGAACGACTTTTGCATAACTGGTAAACCATAAGAGATAGACAAAATTTTACTACACAAAAAATGTAGATCGCGTTAAAATACACAACTTATATCATATACATTTTTTTTGTTGAGTGAACCGTTTTCGAGATATTGCTTGTTATTTCCTTAAATTTTCCAATACTTATACTTTTTCTCAAATTCGTTATTCATTTATTTATGTCCTGGACATGCAAAGAGAATGGAATGCGCCACATAGCAACCAGCGATAAAATATTTGACTATCGCTTAAAAGCTACCATATTCCCCTTGCATCTACAAGAAAATTAGCAATAAGATTGACATCTCGATATCTCGATTAACATGGAGCATATGGAGAATAGGCGTTTGTAAAATTAGGTTGTACAAGAGTAGAGAAAGTTATGTGAGTGTAACACATCAGATTTTTTTATGTCCTGGACATGCAATGAGAATGGAATGCGCCACATAGCAACCAGCGATGAAATATTTGACCATCGCTTAAAAGCTACCATATTCCCCTTGCATCTACAAGAAAATTAGCAGTAAGATTGACATCTCGATATCTCGATTAACATGAAGCATATGGAGAATCGGCGTTTGTAAAAATAGATTGTACAAGAGTAGAGAAAGTCATGTGAGTGTAACACATCAGATTTTTTTATGTCCTGGACATGCAAAGAGAATGGAATGCGCCACATAGCAACCAGCGTTAAAATATTTGACTATCGCTTAAAACCTACCATATTCCCCTTGCATCTACAAGAAAATTATCAATAAGATTGACATCTCGATATCTCCATTAACATGAAGCATATGGAGAATAAGCGTTTGTAAAAATAGTTTGTACAAGAGTAGAGAAAGTCATGTGAGTGTAACACATCAGATTTTTTTTATTCAGGGGGTCTCAAAACATGTATTTCCGGTGAAATCTCGGTATCAAATTTTTGGGTGGAATACAATACTTCCCCTACTTACTATACGTAGTAGAGAAAGTAAAAAGCATAATTTACTTTAGTTATGACTGATTTCAATTGACGCAGTAAATAAAGCATGTGACAATCTAGTGCAAACATGATTAATATGAGTTGACAAGTTAAGTTTTTTGGGCCTTACATTCATTTAGTTTCAAAGCATGTAAAGCTTTATAAGTATTATTCATTTATAGATTAGTATCACAAACACTTGGCCCAGAAACAAACAGTGAGGTATCATCAGCAAATAGTATTCATATTTGATGGTAAATCGTTTATCATTATTAAAAATAGCAGTGACCCCAAAGAGTTTGTCTGAAAATAATATGGACGATAATAAAGATTCAGTATTTCAAGAAGAATTTGAAGTCAGAGACGTGGATTTGAAGAGGCGTGGAAAATTGGGTGAGCGTCATTGATGCCTGAAGAATGAGACATGAATGTTAATTCACAATTAGTTACAGTCAATTCATTTGCAATAATTATTGAAATAAGAGAAGTAATTCTGTTCAAAGTGTGTCGTTTACTGTAATGTTTTATTACTGATTATTAAAAAGATCTAAATTAAGGCTTCAAGGTATTTTACCTCGCGTCCTATTTTATGTTATCACAGCCACCAACTTTAGTTTTGGTAGATATGGGTTTTCCTTAAAAACTAATTCATGTGTTGCAATTCTAAATTTCTTTCTGTATAAATATCAACAGAAAGACACGATCGTGTGTTTTTAACACACTTCATTGTGAAATAAAGCGAATGTGTCCACTTTAAGAATATGCAAAAGATGAACACTGAGATGAACGTTTGATTGTCTTGAAGGCAAACTTTGGTACTTTTTGGAATTGGAAAACAGAATTGCTACGCTTATTTCAGGTTGACCTAATAAAATATCCCCATCTGCTTTTAGATTAATCATTACGCAACCTTCCCATGTTTGAAGGACGTGAATGCGTTTCGATAAGAATCGAGGGGGTGGTTTTGAGGCGGCATGACCATGAGCCACATACACTTCCAGTAGGTCAAACTGCACGCATGCTCTGTGGGAGGGTGAACCAGACGGTGGGATCCATAACGTCCGGTTATTGCACATCTCTGAGAAGGTGCAACACAAATAATGTTCTTGACTGAAGCTTGAAGTCTATACCAGGCCTCAATCTATACTTCTTTACCATTTCAAGGAGTGGTTCCGGGACCAAGAAGTTTTCAAGAAAACTATTGTGTCCACCTGTTTCATAGACGTCGTATATCCCATCTTCCAACTTCTTTAATGAGTACTAACCATAGCAGCAGGAGGTGCATGATTTTAAGATGTTCATATTAGTTTTATTAATCACTGGCCAGTCCGGCACAAATATGCCAGGAAATTCAGCCAATCTCAACTACCTAATGCCACAATTTTATCGTTTTCGTTTCACCTTTTTTATTTTATCGCATTAACGTGCATTTATTTTTCTCTACCACTTGACTATAATAAGTTTTGTATTCCATACAAAATTTCGATATTAAGGTTTCACCACAAATATGTGTTTTGAGGCCGGTGAATCTCAAAACAGAATTCTTATCAGAATGGTCTGTATAGGTTGTATGAACAACATAACTCAAAAAACCTGATGTGTTACATTCACGTGACTTTCTGTACCCTCTATCGCTTATTAGTAGGCAATATCATGTATTATTATTATTATTACGAAATTTTATTTTCCTATGTATTTTATTTTAGATGAGATTAACGTTTCCGGAAATGGCTGCATTACACATTTCATTACAGATACGAAGGGAATAGCGATAATAAAGTATTTTAGAACTTGACGCTATACGCTGGCCTTAAAATTCCATACTCTTTCCAAGACATTGCGAGAAACAACTGAAAAACGACAGGACTTTAAAAGAATGGCTAAGTATTGAAAAATTCGAACCATTAATAACGGATATCTCGTAAATGCTGATGCCACACAAGTTATTTCACAGGCTATTCCTAGAAAATTCAAGGCATACATTTTATTTGTCATATAAATATCGTTAATATATGGTGTTTTAATCAAAATCGTAAGAGCCATTTTTCAGAATATCAAAAATTTCGGAAAATGTTCTACGTAAAGCGTAGTTTTGTGCTGGGGGATTTTCTTGAAAATCTTAATGAAGCATCTTTGGATGGAACTGAATCTAAATACCAAACTCAAGTTTGGTATTTGTCCGACTTTTCACTTTGCGTTAGATATGCTGATCACAGAGCCGCGGGCGGACCTTTTTCTAAAAATTGGGGGGATTCAAGGGGCCTCAAAAAATGTATTTCCGGTGTAACCTCGGTATCGAATTTTTGGGTGGAATGCAATACCTTCTCTACCTAATACGTGCATGGTAGAAAAAGTAACTAACGAGGTAGGTATAGGAAGTATGTGACAAAATAATCAGAAGACAACATATTTACAACTTCCAAGTTTAATTAGTGTTATAGGCCCTCATGTTTCACTTGTCAATAATATGTTTGTTGCATTTGTGTTAGATTTGTTTCATATTTCCCACTTCTATTTTACCTATACTTAATTTGCTAGTCAAAATACACAATCGAGCCAGAATTGAAATATTGTCTAGAGCTTTCCTTATATCCATACAGATAAACTTTCATCCATTTGTTAATTATCTATTTTTTTTTCTTTTACCTGTTTAACTCGTTTCAACATTTTACGTCATATCGCTACGGTTACCTTAGGTTCTTTCATACACAGGATTCAGTGTGTAAGTGGAAATGCTGTTTTATGGACATCTACAGGTACACAATGTGATACCGGACAGATGGCCTTAGTTGCATACTCGTCTTTCTGTACCATCATCGAAAGTATTTCTATTTCTTTTTTCTGTTATTTTTGTTATAATGAATATCGAATCTGTATTTTCTTGGTGAATGGGGCAAAAAAAAAACAGGAAGGGAAGCCAAGGTCAGCTTGGTCGGTTCACGGGGTTTGAGTCCGCGAACTCTTAGAATATAAGCCACGGACCTTACCGCCTGAGCTTCGTTCATTTCTGTCTTTTTCATTGGTAGTGTTAAAAGTCGACCTCCTATTCGGTCTCTTAAATCCCAACGAGTGATCTCAAATCTCATTTATGTTTATTTCAGTCTTTCTCTCTGGCCCTTAGTCGTTAATACCTAGTTTGTGCTGGTTCTGATATTATATTTTCCAGCTTTATATACTTATCGTTCCTTTCCTTAGCTGCTTTTACTTTTGTCTACTGCTTACCTATAGGAAGTAGAGGAGCAATTGCATTTCATTAAAAAATTCTGATGTTTTACATTCACATGACTTTCTCTATCGTTTATTACTGTGCGTACAAACTATCCTTAATTAAGGTTATTTTTCTATCTCCTTAATTTTAATCCAAATAAACCTTTACAGAAATAGCTGCATTACACATTTCGTTATAGATTGCATACTGTTTCCATGTAATCGCGAGAAACAACTCAATGTTGAAAGGACTTTTAAAAGAATTACCAAGAAATGAACAATTTGTACCATTAATAACGGATATCTCAGAAAGGGCTTACGCCACAAGAAAACTTATTTTAAGTAAATTGTGTGTTTTAAAGAAATCTATAATTTTTGTGTGGTACGTTTACATTTTATTTGTCATGTTAAGTATCTTTCATATATATTTTAATTAAAAGCGTTAGAACCATTTTTTAGAAAATCAAAATTTTCGAAAAGTGCTCCATGTAAAGGGTAGTTCGGTATGAGGTGATTTTAGATACTAAACTCAAATGCCAAATTTGGTATTTATCCGACTTTTCGTTTTTGAGTTAGGCTGTTTACAGACACACAGATGGACACGTTTCTAAAAATGCTTTATTGGATTTAAGGCGGCTCAAAACATTCATTTCCGGTGAAATGTCGGTATTGAATTTTTGGGTGCTTTCCCTACGTATTATACGTAGTAAACAAAGTAATTAGATACTGAAATTCCACCGGAAATACATGTTTTGAGACTTGCAAAAAGAACAAAAAATAAAGATCCGTGCGCGCTCTCGCTTGTGTAAAACCATAACTCAAAAACGAAAAGTCGGTTAAGCACAACATTTAAATTTGGCATTTAAGTTCAGCATCTTCCAAGGATGCGACACGAAGATTTTGAAGAAAATCCCCCCCCACTCCAAACTATCCTTTGCATGGAAAAATGTTCCTTATTTTTGATATACTGAAAAACGGCTCTTAACGATTTCGATTAAAATACTTTATGTTTAAAATATTAGCATTACAAATAAAATGTATAACTTGAATTTTGTGGGAATAGCCTGTAAAGTTCTCTTCGCCCTGAATGACTTTTGTATGACTTGTAAATCGTAAGAAACGGACAAAAAATTACTACGCCAAAAATTGTCGCGTCTAAACACAAAATGTATGTCATGAACCATTTCCGAGATATTCCGTGCTGTTGGTTCGAGCTTTCAAATCATTTTGCCTCCTCGCCATGCAAGGAGCATGGAATTTGAAAGACATCACATAGCGACTTGTTCTTTACGTACTGTATTCTACAAGGAAATGCGTAAATGTGAATTGTAATATATCTGGATTAACAAGAAGAAAAGAAAATAATAAGCTTTTGTAAGAGTAGTTTGTAGAAGAATGAGGCGAGAAAAGTCATGTGAATGCCACATATGCAACGTTTTGTGTATCCATTCACTTAATCCCACACCCTGATACGCTTTATGTGTGTAAATATAATTTTCATAATGTCAAATGGTTTATTATTATTATTACTATTATTATTATTATTATTACTATTATTATTATTATTATTATTATTATTATTATTGCCTTTTGACCTATTGTATTTACTGTGTATGTGATTTATGTGGGTAAGGTCCAAGACATCGAGAGGGTGTTTAGGTTGATTCAGTAGAAATCAGTTGTGCACCGACTATACAATAAACGGAACCCTTACTTGGTCTTTGGTGTGAGAGCAGGGGGAAGTTATAATTTAGCAATGGAGGTATTGAGAACAAATTTGGTTTACATGCAGTACTATCCCTGGGTTACCATTTTGTGTTTCTTCTTTTTATGATATAAAAATTCTTATGGGATACATTCACATGACTTACTCTACTCTTTATCGTTCATTAGTGGGTATACAAACTAGCGTTACTAAAGCTTATTACTTTCTCTACTACGTATAGTATTCCACCCAAAAATTCGATACGAGATTTCACCGGAAATATATGTTCTGAGACTCACTGAATCCAAAAAAAGCATTTTTGGAAACATGTCCGTGTGTGTGTGTCTGTGAACAGCATAACTCAGAAACGAACGTCGGATAAACACCAAACTTGGTATTTAGGTTCAGTATCTTCCAGAGATGCGACACAAAGGTTTGCAAGAAAATCCCTCCATCCCAGATTACCCTTTACATGGAACACATTTCAAAAATCTTAATTTTCTCAAAAATGGCTCTTAACGATTTTGATTGAAATATCATATGTTTAAGATATTTTCATGACAAATGAAATGTATATCTTGAATTTTCTGGGAATGTCTCCAAAAGTATTCTTCATTGTGAACGACTTTTGCATAACTGGTAAACCATAAGAGAGAGACAAACTTTTAGTACACAAAAAATGTAGATCGCGTTAAAATACACAATTTATGTCATATACACCTTTTTTTTTTTTTTTGAGTGAGCAATTTTCGAGGTATTGCTTGTTATTCCCTTAATTTTTTCAATACTTATTTTCTCAAATGGGAATTCGTTATTCATTTTTTTGTCTTGGATATGCAAAGAGTATTAATTTGTGGCAAAGAGAATGGTGCTGCACATAGCAACCAGCTATTAAGAGATATGTCTGTGCTTATATTGCCCTTGCAAATACAAAACAAGGGGAACATAATAGGCCTTGAGCAATAGTCAAATATTTTTAGAACTGGTCGCTATGTGTAAAATGTAATTCTCTTTGCATGTCAAAAGATCGTTTCTGCAAATGTTTATCTCGATTAATATGAAATAGATGGAGAATAAAAGTTTGTAAAAATAGTTTGTACAAGAGTAGAGAAAGTCATATGAGTGTAACACATCAGATTTTTTTATATCTACTTCGTTTTAATCCAAATAAACTTTTGCAGAAATAGCTACATTACACATTTCATTATAAGCACAAAGGAAACAGCGATAGCCAAATATTTAAGAGCTGGACGCTATATGCTGGCTTTAAAATTCCATACTGTTTTAATGGAATCGCGAGAAACAACTGAATTTTGACAGGACTTTAAAAGAATGGCGTAGTATTGAATAATTCGAACCATTAATAATGGATATCTCGGAAATGGGTGATGCTACACAAAAAAAATTATTTTAAATACATTGTGTTTTAAAGAGATCTACATTTTTGTGGAGTGCGTTTTTGTCTATCCTTAACGTTTACCAGTTGTACCTACAAGATTATAGAAAATTCCTTCCGAATGAAGAGGACCTCAAAGGCTATTTCCATAAAATTCAAGATCTACATGTTATTTGTCATGTAAATATCTTTGTCTATGGTATTTTAGTAGGATATATAGGAGAGAGCTGGCACAGTTTTTTGCGTTTATATGGGAAAGGATAGGGAAAACGAAGGTAGATGCTAGGTTGAGAGAGTCTTCAAGGAGGAAAATGCGTTTATATGGGAGAGATAGGGAATACCAGGGCTGATGCTAGGCTAATCAGATGCTAAAGGAGGGAGGGATATGCTTTATATGAGACAGATAGGGAATACGTGGAGAGGTGCTAGGCTAGACAGAGGCTGAGTAATGTATGGTTTATATGAGCGGTATAGGAAAACGATGAGAGGTGTTAGACTAGACAAGGCTTGAAACGTAGTGCATGGTTTATATGAGAGATATAGGAAAACGAGGAAAGGTGTTAGGCTAGGCAGAAGTCGAGGAGTAGAGTAAGGTTTATATGAGAAGTATAGGAAAACGAGGAGAGGTATTAGGTTAGGAGAATTGAGTTTGTGTTTATAAGGAGAGACGAGAAAACGGAGAGAGATCCTATGCAGGATAGACAGGTGTTAAAGTTAGGTTAGATAGGAAACCAAGGAGTGATACTCAGCTAGAGGGGGGGGGGTAGGAGGGAATGAGCTTTTGAGAGGTAGGGGATACGGGGAGTGGTGTTAGACTAGACAGGGCTTGAAACGTAGGGCATGGTTTATATGTATGAGAAGTATAGGAACAGGAAGAGGGGTGCTAGGCTAGACAGAGGTTGAGGAGTAGAGTATAGTTTATATGAGAGGTATAGGAAAACGAGGAGAGGAGTTAGACTAGACAGAGGTCGAGGAGCAGAGTATGGTTTATGTGAGAGTCATAGGTAAACGAGAGAGGCGTTAGGCTAGACAGAGCTAGAGGAGTAGAGTATGGTTTATATGAGAGGTATAGGAACAGGAGGAGAGGTGTTAGGCTAGACAGGTAGTGTAGCAGTAGGAATATGGACTTATATACAGGAGAGATAGGGAATAGGAGGTGCTAGACTTGAAAGCGACTTTAGAAGTGAACATAGTGGAAAACTGTTTCATGTCAATGTTCTAGACATGCCCATCACGTAACCTATTCAGGGAAAAGGTGACTCGTTCAGGGGAAAAAGGTGACTGCTCAGGGAAAAAGGAGACCCACAAAGGGAAAAAGTTGACTAGCAAAGGGAAAAACGTAACCAGCAAAGGGAAAAAGGCGACCAGCAAAGGGAAAAATGTGACCAGCAAAGGGAAAAAGGCGACATGCAACGGGAAAAAGGTGACCAGTAAAGGGGAAAATGTCACCAGCAAAGGGAAAAAGGCGACCACCAAAGGGAAAAAGGTGAGCCATAAAGGGAAAAAGGTGACCTGCAACGGGAAAAGCTAACCCACTAACACTAACAGGTAAGTAATTCAGGTAGTATTGCAAGAGGCGGACTGGATCATAGCAGTGTATGATTTCACAGGTAATTCAGCTAGTATCGTATGCATTTAGGCTAATTCGTCTAGTAACACAGGATAGATTCCAGATGCTAACTGCATCATGGCTCTGCATGATTTCACAGATAATTCAGCTAGTATCGTAGGTGTTTAGAGTAATTAAGCAAGTATCACAGGAGGCTAGATTCCAGGGTTGGGTATAGCATAGTTTCGTATTTCAGAGGGTATCGTAGGTATTTAGGATAATTCAAGTAACATAGGTGTTTAGAGTAATTAAGCAAGCATTACAGGAGGGTAGGTTCCAGGGGTTGGTTATAACCTAGCTTCGTATTTCACAGATAGTTCAGGTAATATCGTAAGTATTTGAGGTAATCGACAGAGCTTCACAGATATTATTGATAATTTCGATCAGAGATTTGTATCACAGCTATTTAAGGTAAATGCAGATGATTCAGGTTGTATCAATGGTATTTGAGTCATTTTAACAGGTAATTCTGATAGTATCACAGGTGCTCGTGCTAATTTAGAGCAGGAATTCGTATCAGAGCTAGTTAAGGTAATTTCACATGATTCGGGTAGTATCACAGGTATTTAAATCATTTTCATAGCCAATTCAGCTAGTATCGTGAGCATTTAAGCTAATTCAGCTAGTATCACAGGAGGCTAGATTCCAGAGGCTAACTGCATCATAGCTATGCATGATTTCACAGCTAATTCAGCTAGTATCGTAGGTATTTAGGCTAATTCAGGTAGTATCACAGGAGGCTAGATTCCAGGGTTGGGTATAGCATAGTTTCATATTTCAAGGTAATTCAGAGGGTATCGTAGGTATTTAGGATAATTCAAGTAACATAGGTGTTTAGAGTAATTAAGCAAGCATTACAGGAGGGTAGGTTCCAGGGGTTGGTTATAACCTAGCTTCGTATTTCACAGATAGTTCAGGTAATATCGTAAGTATTTGAGGTAATCGACAGAGCTTCACAGATATTATTGATAATTTCGATCAGAGATTTGTATCACAGCTATTTAAGGTAAATGCAGATGATTCAGGTTGTATCAATGGTATTTGAGTCATTTTAACAGGTAATTCTGATAGTATCACAGGTGCTCGTGCTAATTTAGAGCAGGAATTCGTATCAGAGCTAGTTAAGGTAATTTCACATGATTCGGGTAGTATCACAGGTATTTAAATCATTTTCATAGCCAATTCAGCTAGTATCGTGAGCATTTAAGCTAATTCAGCTAGTATCACAGGAGGCTAGATTCCAGAGGCTAACTGCATCATAGCTATGCATGATTTCACAGCTAATTCAGCTAGTATCGTAGGTATTTAGGCTAATTCAGGTAGTATCACAGGAGGCTAGATTCCAGGGTTGGGTATAGCATAGTTTCATATTTCAAGGTAATTCAGAGGGTATCGTAGGTATTTAGGATAATTCAAGTAACATAGATGCTTAGAGTAATTAAGCAAGCATTACAGGAGGGTAGGTTCCAGGGGTTGGTTATAGCCTAGTTTCGTATTTTACAGATAGTTCAGGTAATATCATAAGTATTTGGATAATCAGCATAGTTTCACAGATGCTCGTAATAATTTCGATCAGAGATTTTGTATCACGGCTATTTAAGGTAAATGCAGCTGATTCAGGTTGTATCAATGGTATTTGAGTCATTTTAATAGGCAATTCTGATAGTATCACAGGTGCTCGTACTAATTTAGAGCAGGAATTCGTATCTGAGCTATTTAATGTAATTTCACACGATTCGGGTAGTATCACAGGTATTTAAGTCATTTTAACAGGCAATTCAACTAGTATCACAGGTACTCATGGTAATATAGAGAGTAATTCGATTATAAAACTTTTCTCATCCAACGTTACAACAATTTATATACTTTTTTCTAAATCTTACAAACTTATTATATTTTAAGCACTTATTGTACGATGCGGAGAGGGATAAACTGCATATTGGTTCACAAATTGAAAAGCTTTACGTCAACATACCTTTATTTTAGTTCGTTATAGATGTCTCTCCCCTTTTATCTAGGCTTGAGACTAGCACTAGGATTGCTCCTAATGGCAGGGTTACCACCTTCCCTTCCATCTTCTTCTTTCTTCATCAGGCGTCAGCTATCTGCATATACAGCACACAGATACCTTCTTTTTTAAGATTGTAGACTCACTAGAAAATCTTTATCTTTAACTTACATTCTTTTAAGCACTGTTTGTAATGGCGTAATGTCCATACGCATATGTTGTTATCCCGTCCTCAGCAATAATTCTTTTATCATCAAACGGAGTCAATGCAATTTTATTCACTTGTACTGTAGCAAGGGCATGCTTTCGTGATAGGATCAGATTCATAGGTGTTCTGATGATTTCACTGGTTTTAAGACAGTCTGTATAGCTGTCAAACGAAATGTACTGCTTAATAGCGCTACGTCTTATACCTTTAATCTTTTTTATCATTGACCCTTGAATATCTAAGGCATACATCTTAGGACGTAGTCCAACAAAGCGTAGGATGATTTTGCTATTAGCCTCATCTTTAAATTTTCCCAATACCTTCTTGTTCTGAGTAGAATAACATATATGGTTGGCAGGGTAATCAGCTGTATCGAGATGTTCAAGAAAACGTAGCTTGTCCTGGTACACATCTTCAGTTGTTACACGATGAATGAACGAATCAGTGTCCATATACATAAGCTTCAGGTTTTCAGCTCCATAATAAGGCAACAAAACGTCGTAATGATAGTTATACATTAATGTCTTGGAGATGTCCAACACACTCATACCAATGTATATAGGCTTGTTGAATACAATCTGACGAGAGGCCATATGTACAGCAGCTAGATTATCAGCATATATCGTCCTGTCGATAAACGTAGGCTTGGCGATCAGCTTCTCTAGAGTTTTTTCATTGGTCACCAGTCGTATATCCATACGATTACGCAGGTTCTCCATAGTTTTTCCAAACATAGCGTTGTTAAAGAGTTTGTAGAGATCCTTCTCGAAATCATTTGCAGCTTGTTGTCGTAGCCTGTTGTTAAATTCCACATAAGGTTTCAACCACTGAGACTGTCGGAATTGTAGCACACGATGGATTTTGGTTAGTCGTAGTCCATGACTAAGAGCCTGCTTCAAAGCCATGTAATGCACTACATACTTCTTTCGAGGTCCAAGATGAGGTATCAGTTTCTTTGTAGATGATTCCAATGGTTTCATACACTCTGGCAGGAAAGGTAGATCGTTGTGTAGATCGTGAAGTTCTGCAGGATACTCGATGTCGACTTCTAATATGTACCCATGAGGATCATCTTCTTGTAGTGTTTCTAAGTTGATTTCTTCAGGTGACACCCACTGAAATCCACCAAAAGGAAGGGCGTGACACATTGCCCACCCATATTGGTTATTTGCGTCCTCGTATGTGATAAATTGGGTTGGTCTCGTCGGATCAAACTTCTCCATATAAGTGTTATTAGCCTCAGCATACCGATGAGAAACTTGGCATAAACCTCCTCTTATACCTGATTCCACCATGAGTAGTTGATCATAATCTTGTAACAGTTCCAGCTTAATTCCAGTATACAGCAACATGGCGTCCCATGTAAGACCTGGAGAGGTAAAATAATGGGCAGGATCAACTTTGTGTGTTTTAAGGGTTTGCTCTCTGAACGTCTCAAAGACATCAGCTAGAAGAAGTACATCCGAAGTTAAGTAGAGATCGCTGTACTCTCCCAGGTTTCTCACATTAAACAGCTCCCATACATTTCTAGCATGATCGTAGTCAGCATCAGTAATTTCTTCTTCATTTAATCTATTGTAGAAGGAGTCCTTAGGAGGCAAGCAGGTCTCGTTCAGGGCATCCCATGACGTAACAAAATCATATGGAAATACACCCTTACGGGTCATCAACTTCAATTTGTCTTCTCCAAAGTACTTTAGTGTTTCAGGATACGAGGTTAGATTTTTTACCAACTTATCCAAGCTTGTACTGAGGAATCGGAAGCTATCCACAAATCGAAGCTTTATATCTCCTACATACTTGGTGAATGAGATATAGCTTTCTTCAGAGTTAGGAATTACCTCCACACGTTCACTTGTACAACCCAGCTCCTTAACAATGAAATGAGAGTCATATCCGCTAAGGTTATGCATGAAGACTGGTATATATTTAGGTGTTTTACAGGCTAAATTACATTCATTATGAAGACTTCCACGATATTCACCGCTGATGTGATCATGGTCGCGTACTTTATAGTTCTCTTCTGTAAAGGGTTTTCTACACAAGTAGCATGTCGTAGAAGACTCGAAATCCTTTTGCTGTTGATCCGTAAGTTTCAGAGGCTTAGCAGATTTGTATATATTACCAATCATTTTTGCAAGAGATGTAAGGTACAGCATAAACGTCTGAGCAGCATCAGCACCACGATACACATAGGGATGCTTAGGAAGATCAGTTTCGAGATGTTCAACACTGGATGTAGGTTTCACGTAAACACAGAAGCTCATTGGTGTATGCTCTTGATAAGGGGTTGTATAGGAAGTTTCAGGATTGGGTGTACACGTATGGCATGGAGTGAGAATACTCTCAAAATCCGCATAGATGACATAAGGTACTTTCAGCATCCTCTCAACATTTTTAAACTGAACAATTGATTTCTCCTTGGTAGGCATAACTACCCTTGCAACACCATGTTGAATACAGACGGCTGCATGTTCTTGTAGTTTTTCCTGTCCACTTCGTCCATATCGATCATCAAAATGTGTAAAGCAGCGCTTACAAGTATAAACCCGTCCATTATGGTTAGTTTTCTGGCGTCGAACGAGTTTCTCAAAATTCTTTATATACACGTAGTGATGTTTTCCACTGCTGTCATTCAATAGTAGCAGGTCGCGATGTTCAGGTAGTTCAATATCAGCAACCTTTATCGGATACACTTCATGCTTCTCATCCAGCCCGAAAACGTTAATGGATATCTTGTTAAACTTCTCAAATTTAGGTATTTGAGAAAGTGGAGTAGGGTAGGAAACACAGCTGAAGTCGTACTTGTCTTGAAGTTGTTTGTATTTGTTCACACGCTGTGCATTCTCCCCTATGAATTTAGCTAATACAGAGTACATGAAACATTTCTCGTCGCTAAAGTTCTGGATGTTTATACATGCTTTCCTTGCTTCAACAGCTGACGGTAGTGGTATGTAGCTACTTCCTCGTAACGGGTTGTACTTGTTGATACGAAGTCGAACTCCTTCCACAGCAAGCAAAGCCCAGCTGCTACCCTTAAGCTGAGACTCCTCCATTTCAGTCACCAATTTCTTGAATTTCACTTCCATCGTTGAGTCCAGATCAGTTTCCAGGAAAACAGCTTGATTCCGTGTTTTAAATGTTTTGTCACAGGTTTCTCCAATACTGTTAACAAATCGACACTCAGCAAGCAGATTAATTTTAACACTCTTATGAATGCTAAGCTCTTTATGCACAGCATGGATTATACGTTGTTTTGCCTCTTGCAGATACATATTTAGGTCCTTAGCTGATTCGCATCGTATAAAATACGATTTCAATCGTCCTTCGAATGAAGTTTCGTATTCTTTCATATCGCAGTCCTCCATTGTTGACAGCAACTGATGTTTAGTTGGCTCCAATCTTCTTTTCTTCTGAGGGCTGCTTATTTCACATATATCTTCGTGTCGCTGTCCCTTATAACAATCTTTGAAGGTTACATTACAATGTTTACATTTGAAGAGCTTCTTGCAGCTCATCTCGTGTCTTCTCTTGTCATAACCTCGGAGGAACTTCTTCCCACATTTTCCGCATGCATATCCAGTAGCGCTTGGAATAATATCCTTATACGCTGAGTTATTCATCTTTATTCTTGATGTAATAACGTATTAATCACTGATCAATGAAATGTAGACCTCTTCACCTTGACACCACTTTAGAAAGCTGATTATTCTTGGAGAGAACACGATGTTAACACCTCAAGACTAATTAGCACAATGAAGTCCAATGCCCTAGATCACCATATTTATAGAGGGAGCACGAACCTTTTAGATCAATCATAAACTCGCTCCATAACCACGGGTATATGATCGCTCAACGTGTACTAACCCCCCAGCCATATAACCTCAAGTCTAGAGACAGGATGTTTATGACGTCACACCCAGAGACAGGATGTCTGGCAGCATCAAACACGTTTAAAATCGTCTCATAACTACCTGCTTATGCTGTCACACCAGCAAGAGAAGTATTCCCACACGCTCATTCAGACATATATTTCAAATTCAAAGCCTACCACCACCATCACCACCTATTGTACCAAGGTTAATTCCAGCTGTATTATCACAGTACTTAAAGTAAAAGCTTAAAAGGTAACGAGAAGATGTCCCCCTTATTTACTTAATTATCTCATGTTTTCATTCCCTTTTCAATTCTTCCTTTCCATCTTCTCACAGAAAGCCCATTACATTTAACTACAATCACGAGAAAAGCAATTTTTCCAGAGTTACACAGATTCTAAGCTTCTAAATAGAACCCGGTAATACTTTTAATAAATGTATTTTAGCTCCCCAATATCAGCATCTACCATTTAATCTTTACTCGAACCTGATATGATCCATAAGCTTGAAGATATATGAAATCACCCCTTCGGGATTCTATCTAAGTACTTTAAAGTAATTTTTATAACGATAACGATATTTAAGAACTAGATACTCTGTTTACGTTTACCTTGACATGTCTATCTAAATTAAATTACGAGTTATTAAACGTTTGCAAGTAAATTTCATTGAATCGGTATTCGAACCCAGAACACCAGGAACAAAATAATTTATAATATTAGTCTGACATGTTAAACAAAGCTGTATGCAGTTACATCATCGATCTAAGTGATATATTCTAGTGTACAGAGGAAAATTAAGGAAGTCATTAAAAAATCGGGAATCGAACCAAGCACAACTGATTGACAATTATATACAGCATTAATCACCCAGTACAGAACCTATCAATCATGCTTTGCTGCACTCCTCTACCTCACTTAGTTCCCGAGATAATGAAAATTTAAAAATTAAGGATCGAACCCAGGACGTCAGGTATCTAATTACACATTTACAAGATACTACCTAATAACATAAACGCAATAAAGTTTATTTGGCGTCTTTATCTTAATTGGTTTAGGAGTTATTAAATTTATAAGTAAATTCCATCGAATCAGTATTCGAACCCAGAACACCAAGAACAAAATAATTTATAATATGAGTTTGGTATGCTTAAAGGTGCTGTATGTAGTTACAGCATCAATTTAAGTGATATTTTCTAGAGTATAGAGTAAAATTAAGGAAGTCATTAAAAAATCGGGATTCGAACTAGAGACAACTGATTAAAAATTATATACAGTATTAATTACACATTATAACAGCTATCAATCATGCTTTGGTCCATTCCTCTAGCTTTCTTAGTTTCTGAGATAATGGAGTTTTTAAAATTAAGGATCGAACCCAGGACACCAGGTACCAAAATATACATCCACAATAAACTATCTAATGACATTAATGTAATAAAGTTTATTTGACGTCTTTATCTTAATTAGTCTCTGAGTTATTAGAAGATGAATTTGCATTCACTCCTAGGATTCGAACCCAGGCATCCCGGTCAACTTGAAACAATGTCCTAATGACGCGGCGCATTCCAAAGAATTGATTAGTTTTTTTCCCATTGTTCTATCTCTTTTCATTCAGGAGATATAAGCGATTAAACAGTAGATATAATATGGGCGGGGCATGCCGGCATAGATCAAAAGAACTTTATCAGTTTTTCGGCATCTCTCTGAGCGCCAGAGTCGCTATGTTATATCTACTGTTTAATCGCTTATATCTCCTGAATGAAAAGAGATAGAACAATGGGAAAAAAACTAATCAATTCTTTGGAATGCGCCGCGTCATTAGGACATTGTTTCAAGTTGACCGGGATGCCTGGGTTCGAATCCTAGGAGTGAATGCAAATTCATCTTCTAATAACTCAGAGACTAATTAAGATAAAGACGTCAAATAAACTTTATTACATTAATGTCATTAGATAGTTTATTGTGGATGTATATTTTGGTACCTGGTGTCCTGGGTTCGATCCTTAATTTTAAAAACTCCATTATCTCAGAAACTAAGAAAGCTAGAGGAATGGACCAAAGCATGATTGATAGCTGTTATAATGTGTAATTAATACTGTATATAATTTTTAATCAGTTGTCTCTAGTTCGAATCCCGATTTTTAATGACTTCCTTAATTTTACTCTATACTCTAGAAAATATCACTTAAATTGATGCTGTAACTACATACAGCACCTTTAAGCATACCAAACTCATATTATAAATTATTTTGTTCTTGGTGTTCTGGGTTCGAATACTGATTCGATGGAATTTACTTATAAATTTAATAACTCCTAAACCAATTAAGATAAAGACGCCAAATAAACTTTATTGCGTTTATGTTATTAGGTAGTATCTTGTAAATGTGTAATTAGATACCTGACGTCCTGGGTTCGATCCTTAATTTTTAAATTTTCATTATCTCGGGAACTAAGTGAGGTAGAGGAGTGCAGCAAAGCATGATTGATAGGTTCTGTACTGGGTGATTAATGCTGTATATAATTGTCAATCAGTTGTGCTTGGTTCGATTCCCGATTTTTTAATGACTTCCTTAATTTTCCTCTGTACACTAGAATATATCACTTAGATCGATGATGTAACTGCATACAGCTTTGTTTAACATGTCAGACTAATATTATAAATTATTTTGTTCCTGGTGTTCTGGGTTCGAATACCGATTCAATGAAATTTACTTGCAAACGTTTAATAACTCGTAATTTAATTTAGATAGACATGTCAAGGTAAACGTAAACAGAGTATCTAGTTCTTAAATATCGTTATCGTTATAAAAATTACTTTAAAGTACTTAGATAGAATCCCGAAGGGGTGATTTCATATATCTTCAAGCTTATGGATCATATCAGGTTCGAGTAAAGATTAAATGGTAGATGCTGATATTGGGGAGCTAAAATACATTTATTAAAAGTATTACCGGGTTCTATTTAGAAGCTTAGAATCTGTGTAACTCTGGAAAAATTGCTTTTCTCGTGATTGTAGTTAAATGTAATGGGCTTTCTGTGAGAAGATGGAAAGGAAGAATTGAAAAGGGAATGAAAACATGAGATAATTAAGTAAATAAGGGGGACATCTTCTCGTTACCTTTTAAGCTTTTACTTTAAGTACTGTGATAATACAGCTGGAATTAACCTTGGTACAATAGGTGGTGATGGTGGTGGTAGGCTTTGAATTTGAAATATATGTCTGAATGAGCGTGTGGGAATACTTCTCTTGCTGGTGTGACAGCATAAGCAGGTAGTTATGAGACGATTTTAAACGTGTTTGATGCTGCCAGACATCCTGTCTCTGGGTGTGACGTCATAAACATCCTGTCTCTAGACTTGAGGTTATATGGCTGGGGGGTTAGTACACGTTGAGCGATCATATACCCGTGGTTATGGAGCGAGTTTATGATTGATCTAAAAGGTTCGTGCTCCCTCTATAAATATGGTGATCTAGGGCATTGGACTTCATTGTGCTAATTAGTCTTGAGGTGTTAACATCGTGTTCTCTCCAAGAATAATCAGCTTTCTAAAGTGGTGTCAAGGTGAAGAGGTCTACATTTCATTGATCAGTGATTAATACGTTATTACATCAAGAATAAAGATGAATAACTCAGCGTATAAGGATATTATTCCAAGCGCTACTGGATATGCATGCGGAAAATGTGGGAAGAAGTTCCTCCGAGGTTATGACAAGAGAAGACACGAGATGAGCTGCAAGAAGCTCTTCAAATGTAAACATTGTAATGTAACCTTCAAAGATTGTTATAAGGGACAGCGACACGAAGATATATGTGAAATAAGCAGCCCTCAGAAGAAAAGAAGATTGGAGCCAACTAAACATCAGTTGCTGTCAACAATGGAGGACTGCGATATGAAAGAATACGAAACTTCATTCGAAGGACGATTGAAATCGTATTTTATACGATGCGAATCAGCTAAGGACCTAAATATGTATCTGCAAGAGGCAAAACAACGTATAATCCATGCTGTGCATAAAGAGCTTAGCATTCATAAGAGTGTTAAAATTAATCTGCTTGCTGAGTGTCGATTTGTTAACAGTATTGGAGAAACCTGTGACAAAACATTTAAAACACGGAATCAAGCTGTTTTCCTGGAAACTGATCTGGACTCAACGATGGAAGTGAAATTCAAGAAATTGGTGACTGAAATGGAGGAGTCTCAGCTTAAGGGTAGCAGCTGGGCTTTGCTTGCTGTGGAAGGAGTTCGACTTCGTATCAACAAGTACAACCCGTTACGAGGAAGTAGCTACATACCACTACCGTCAGCTGTTGAAGCAAGGAAAGCATGTATAAACATCCAGAACTTTAGCGACGAGAAATGTTTCATGTACTCTGTATTAGCTAAATTCATAGGGGAGAATGCACAGCGTGTGAACAAATACAAACAACTTCAAGACAAGTACGACTTCAGCTGTGTTTCCTACCCTACTCCACTTTCTCAAATACCTAAATTTGAGAAGTTTAACAAGATATCCATTAACGTTTTCGGGCTGGATGAGAAGCATGAAGTGTATCCGATAAAGGTTGCTGATATTGAACTACCTGAACATCGCGACCTGCTACTATTGAATGACAGCAGTGGAAAACATCACTACGTGTATATAAAGAATTTTGAGAAACTCGTTCGACGCCAGAAAACTAACCATAATGGACGGGTTTATACTTGTAAGCGCTGCTTTACACATTTTGATGATCGATATGGACGAAGTGGACAGGAAAAACTACAAGAACATGCAGCCGTCTGTATTCAACATGGTGTTGCAAGGGTAGTTATGCCTACCAAGGAGAAATCAATTGTTCAGTTTAAAAATGTTGAGAGGATGCTGAAAGTACCTTATGTCATCTATGCGGATTTTGAGAGTATTCTCACTCCATGCCATACGTGTACACCCAATCCTGAAACTTCCTATACAACCCCTTATCAAGAGCATACACCAATGAGCTTCTGTGTTTACGTGAAACCTACATCCAGTGTTGAACATCTCGAAACTGATCTTCCTAAGCATCCCTATGTGTATCGTGGTGCTGATGCTGCTCAGACGTTTATGCTGTACCTTACATCTCTTGCAAAAATGATTGGTAATATATACAAATCTGCTAAGCCTCTGAAACTTACGGATCAACAGCAAAAGGATTTCGAGTCTTCTACGACATGCTACTTGTGTAGAAAACCCTTTACAGAAGAGAACTATAAAGTACGCGACCATGATCACATCAGCGGTGAATATCGTGGAAGTCTTCATAATGAATGTAATTTAGCCTGTAAAACACCTAAATATATACCAGTCTTCATGCATAACCTTAGCGGATATGACTCTCATTTCATTGTTAAGGAGCTGGGTTGTACAAGTGAACGTGTGGAGGTAATTCCTAACTCTGAAGAAAGCTATATCTCATTCACCAAGTATGTAGGAGATATAAAGCTTCGATTTGTGGATAGCTTCCGATTCCTCAGTACAAGCTTGGATAAGTTGGTAAAAAATCTAACCTCGTATCCTGAAACACTAAAGTACTTTGGAGAAGACAAATTGAAGTTGATGACCCGTAAGGGTGTATTTCCATATGATTTTGTTACGTCATGGGATGCCCTGAACGAGACCTGCTTGCCTCCTAAGGACTCCTTCTACAATAGATTAAATGAAGAAGAAATTACTGATGCTGACTACGATCATGCTAGAAATGTATGGGAGCTGTTTAATGTGAGAAACCTGGGAGAGTACAGCGATCTCTACTTAACTTCGGATGTACTTCTTCTAGCTGATGTCTTTGAGACGTTCAGAGAGCAAACCCTTAAAACACACAAAGTTGATCCTGCCCATTATTTTACCTCTCCAGGTCTTACATGGGACGCCATGTTGCTGTATACTGGAATTAAGCTGGAACTGTTACAAGATTATGATCAACTACTCATGGTGGAATCAGGTATAAGAGGAGGTTTATGCCAAGTTTCTCATCGGTATGCTGAGGCTAATAACACTTATATGGAGAAGTTTGATCCGACGAGACCAACCCAATTTATCACATACGAGGACGCAAATAACCAATATGGGTGGGCAATGTGTCACGCCCTTCCTTTTGGTGGATTTCAGTGGGTGTCACCTGAAGAAATCAACTTAGAAACACTACAAGAAGATGATCCTCATGGGTACATATTAGAAGTCGACATCGAGTATCCTGCAGAACTTCACGATCTACACAACGATCTACCTTTCCTGCCAGAGTGTATGAAACCATTGGAATCATCTACAAAGAAACTGATACCTCATCTTGGACCTCGAAAGAAGTATGTAGTGCATTACATGGCTTTGAAGCAGGCTCTTAGTCATGGACTACGACTAACCAAAATCCATCGTGTGCTACAATTCCGACAGTCTCAGTGGTTGAAACCTTATGTGGAATTTAACAACAGGCTACGACAACAAGCTGCAAATGATTTCGAGAAGGATCTCTACAAACTCTTTAACAACGCTATGTTTGGAAAAACTATGGAGAACCTGCGTAATCGTATGGATATACGACTGGTGACCAATGAAAAAACTCTAGAGAAGCTGATCGCCAAGCCTACGTTTATCGACAGGACGATATATGCTGATAATCTAGCTGCTGTACATATGGCCTCTCGTCAGATTGTATTCAACAAGCCTATATACATTGGTATGAGTGTGTTGGACATCTCCAAGACATTAATGTATAACTATCATTACGACGTTTTGTTGCCTTATTATGGAGCTGAAAACCTGAAGCTTATGTATATGGACACTGATTCGTTCATTCATCGTGTAACAACTGAAGATGTGTACCAGGACAAGCTACGTTTTCTTGAACATCTCGATACAGCTGATTACCCTGCCAACCATATATGTTATTCTACTCAGAACAAGAAGGTATTGGGAAAATTTAAAGATGAGGCTAATAGCAAAATCATCCTACGCTTTGTTGGACTACGTCCTAAGATGTATGCCTTAGATATTCAAGGGTCAATGATAAAAAAGATTAAAGGTATAAGACGTAGCGCTATTAAGCAGTACATTTCGTTTGACAGCTATACAGACTGTCTTAAAACCAGTGAAATCATCAGAACACCTATGAATCTGATCCTATCACGAAAGCATGCCCTTGCTACAGTACAAGTGAATAAAATTGCATTGACTCCGTTTGATGATAAAAGAATTATTGCTGAGGACGGGATAACAACATATGCGTATGGACATTACGCCATTACAAACAGTGCTTAAAAGAATGTAAGTTAAAGATAAAGATTTTCTAGTGAGTCTACAATCTTAAAAAAGAAGGTATCTGTGTGCTGTATATGCAGATAGCTGACGCCTGATGAAGAAAGAAGAAGATGGAAGGGAAGGTGGTAACCCTGCCATTAGGAGCAATCCTAGTGCTAGTCTCAAGCCTAGATAAAAGGGGAGAGACATCTATAACGAACTAAAATAAAGGTATGTTGACGTAAAGCTTTTCAATTTGTGAACCAATATGCAGTTTATCCCTCTCCGCATCGTACAATAAGTGCTTAAAATATAATAAGTTTGTAAGATTTAGAAAAAAGTATATAAATTGTTGTAACGTTGGATGAGAAAAGTTTTATAATCGAATTACTCTCTATATTACCATGAGTACCTGTGATACTAGTTGAATTGCCTGTTAAAATGACTTAAATACCTGTGATACTACCCGAATCGTGTGAAATTACATTAAATAGCTCAGATACGAATTCCTGCTCTAAATTAGTACGAGCACCTGTGATACTATCAGAATTGCCTATTAAAATGACTCAAATACCATTGATACAACCTGAATCAGCTGCATTTACCTTAAATAGCCGTGATACAAAATCTCTGATCGAAATTATTACGAGCATCTGTGAAACTATGCTGATTATCCAAATACTTATGATATTACCTGAACTATCTGTAAAATACGAAACTAGGCTATAACCAACCCCTGGAACCTACCCTCCTGTAATGCTTGCTTAATTACTCTAAGCATCTATGTTACTTGAATTATCCTAAATACCTACGATACCCTCTGAATTACCTTGAAATATGAAACTATGCTATACCCAACCCTGGAATCTAGCCTCCTGTGATACTACCTGAATTAGCCTAAATACCTACGATACTAGCTGAATTAGCTGTGAAATCATGCATAGCTATGATGCAGTTAGCCTCTGGAATCTAGCCTCCTGTGATACTAGCTGAATTAGCTTAAATGCTCACGATACTAGCTGAATTGGCTATGAAAATGATTTAAATACCTGTGATACTACCCGAATCATGTGAAATTACCTTAACTAGCTCTGATACGAATTCCTGCTCTAAATTAGCACGAGCACCTGTGATACTATCAGAATTACCTGTTAAAATGACTCAAATACCATTGATACAACCTGAATCATCTGCATTTACCTTAAATAGCTGTGATACAAATCTCTGATCGAAATTATCAATAATATCTGTGAAGCTCTGTCGATTACCTCAAATACTTACGATATTACCTGAACTATCTGTGAAATACGAAGCTAGGTTATAACCAACCCCTGGAACCTACCCTCCTGTAATGCTTGCTTAATTACTCTAAACACCTATGTTACTTGAATTATCCTAAATACCTACGATACCCTCTGAAATACGAAACTATGCTATACCCAACCCTGGAATCTAGCCTCCTGTGATACTTGCTTAATTACTCTAAACACCTACGATACTAGCTGAATTATCTGTGAAATCATGCAGAGCCATGATGCAGTTAGCATCTGGAATCTATCCTGTGTTACTAGACGAATTAGCCTAAATGCATACGATACTAGCTGAATTACCTGTGAAATCATACACTGCTATGATCCAGTCCGCCTCTTGCAATACTACCTGAATTACTTACCTGTTAGTGTTAGTGGGTTAGCTTTTCCCGTTGCAGGTCACCTTTTTCCCTTTATGGCTCACCTTTTTCCCTTTGGTGGTCGCCTTTTTCCCTTTGCTGGTGACATTTTCCCCTTTACTGGTCACCTTTTTCCCGTTGCATGTCGCCTTTTTCCCTTTGCTGGTCACATTTTTCCCTTTGCTGGTCGCCTTTTTCCCTTTGCTGGTTACGTTTTTCCCTTTGCTAGTCAACTTTTTCCCTTTGTGGGTCTCCTTTTTCCCTGAGCAGTCACCTTTTTCCCCTGAACGAGTCACCTTTTCCCTGAATAGGTTACGTGATGGGCATGTCTAGAACATTGACATGAAACAGTTTTCCACTATGTTCACTTCTAAAGTCGCTTTCAAGTCTAGCACCTCCTATTCCCTATCTCTCCTGTATATAAGTCCATATTCCTACTGCTACACTACCTGTCTAGCCTAACACCTCTCCTCCTGTTCCTATACCTCTCATATAAACCATACTCTACTCCTCTAGCTCTGTCTAGCCTAACGCCTCTCTCGTTTACCTATGACTCTCACATAAACCATACTCTGCTCCTCGACCTCTGTCTAGTCTAACTCCTCTCCTCGTTTTCCTATACCTCTCATATAAACTATACTCTACTCCTCAACCTCTGTCTAGCCTAGCACCCCTCTTCCTGTTCCTATACTTCTCATACATATAAACCATGCCCTACGTTTCAAGCCCTGTCTAGTCTAACACCACTCCCCGTATCCCCTACCTCTCAAAAGCTCATTCCCTCCTACCCCCCCCTCTAGCTGAGTATCACTCCTTGGTTTCCTATCTAACCTAACTTTAACACCTGTCTATCCTGCATAGGATCTCTCTCCGTTTTCTCGTCTCTCCTTATAAACACAAACTCAATTCTCCTAACCTAATACCTCTCCTCGTTTTCCTATACTTCTCATATAAACCTTACTCTACTCCTCGACTTCTGCCTAGCCTAACACCTTTCCTCGTTTTCCTATATCTCTCATATAAACCATGCACTACGTTTCAAGCCTTGTCTAGTCTAACACCTCTCATCGTTTTCCTATACCGCTCATATAAACCATACATTACTCAGCCTCTGTCTAGCCTAGCACCTCTCCACGTATTCCCTATCTGTCTCATATAAAGCATATCCCTCCCTCCTTTAGCATCTGATTAGCCTAGCATCAGCCCTGGTATTCCCTATCTCTCCCATATAAACGCATTTTCCTCCTTGAAGACTCTCTCAACCTAGCATCTACCTTCGTTTTCCCTATCCTTTCCCATATAAACGCAAAAAACTGTGCCAGCTCTCTCCTATATATCCTACTTATTTTAATCAAAATCTTTATAGCCAATTTTGAAAAATGCTCCATGTAAACGGTAGTATGGAGTGAGGGATTTTCTTGAAAATCTTCGTGTCGCATCTTTGGATGGTACTGAACTTAAATACCAATTTAGGTATTGATTCCACTTTTCGTTTTTCGGTTCACAGACTTAAACACGACCTTTTTCTAATTTTGTTTCTATTAAGGGTGCCTCAAAATATGTATTTCCGGTGAAATCTCGGTATCGAATTTTTGGGTGGAGATCAACTACGAGGGCTGATCAATAAAGACTCAGACTGATTTTTTCCTGTAGCTTCCTTGATAGTTTCCTGTCTCTACCATAAATATTTGAAAAGAGCAGGGTTTCATGTATAATGTCCATAAGCGACAGCACTCTCGTATCGGTAGGTTGGTAGTAATGCTGTATTTTGTTGACCCTACTTGAATTTCGCATACCATAAAATGGAGGCTACACGAGAGGAGCAATATGGCGCCATAAAATTCTTGTTTTCGTTTAAATCATACAGCCTCTGAAACTTTCGAAAAGCTGAAGCAAGCATACGGTGAAGATGCATTACCTCGTGCAACAGTGTTTAGGTGGTTCAAGGACTTCAAAGAAGGGCGAGTCCTCTGTGCTAAGCAAGGTGGGCGTCATGTTTCGGCTTCTGCTATGACTGAAGTCAACATCAACACATTGCTGTGATTGTTGTTCCCTCACACTACTATTACAGCAGCGTACTACACGTTAGTATTGGCTACACTTAGGAAGCACATTGCAAGGAAACGTCTAGAACTTCATCGGAATGGGTGGCGACTTCACACAACGCGCGGCCTCACATCGCAAATTAAGTCCAGAAATTTTTGGCTAAATTCAACATTATCTGTGTGCCGCATCCGCCTTATAATCCGATCTTGCCCCCTGTGATTTCTTTTTATTCCCATCACTAAAGGCAAAGCTCCGGGGCATTCAATTTAGAGCACTGAAGCAGTGCTGAAGAAAAGTGAGGGGATTCTGAAAGACCTGACAAAGAATGGCCTGCACCATGTATTCGAGGACTGGCAGATACGCTATAAAAGTGCATTCAAGTAGGAAGGGACTACTTTGAAAACGATAATGTCAACATTGAAGTGGGGTAATAAATATCTGTAAAAAAGACAGTCTCAATCTTTATTGATCAGCCTTGGTACCTACTAGGTACGTGGTAGAAAAAGTAAAAATTTATTGCAGAAGGAAAATAAGGCTAACTTAAGCAATACCATTCTTTCTTGTCCATATGGATCCATAATAAACTTTGGTTTATAAAATTTGTTATAATATCCACTTTGTTAGTCATTTACGTATATCATGTACATCATTATTTTTAATCTGTTGAATCGAAAAGTTATATCTTGCAGATTTGGAAATTTTATAAGGTTTCTCTTCATAACGAAGACGCCCGTGCATTGATGCTAAAACAAAAGCATAGGGGCTGTAAATAGTATTTAAAATTTGAAAGGCTTCATTGAAGTACAAGTGAAGGTGATAATGCTTTGTACTGTCGAGGAGGGGTATCGAACCTGAGGGCACTTGCAAGAGGATTAAGAAGGGGTGTGTGTGTATTGCTGCTGTTAATTCGGAAGGGTCGTACCCTGTGAGAGGAGCGAGCAGTTGGCGAATCAATATCATTCTCTGAGTGGCGTCTGTTGCTAGCTTTTCTTCCCGCGCCAACAGACTGCAGCTTCCTGAGTGCAGATCCAAATTACCGATGCAGTGGATACCTACCCGGTATCGTAAATCGCACGAGATCCGGAGATTCATAATAATAAATTAAACGTATGGCTTTTCAAAGGGTATTTTGTGTGGTAGGGCGTCGCATCGCGTTATTCGTCTCTCCGTATTAAACCATTTTTAAAATCTGATGCGTTACATTCATATGACTTTCTCTACCCTCTCGCATATCAGTGCGTATATAAATTATTCTTACGAAAGTTTATTTTTCTATCTACTTCATTTTAAATGGGATACACCTTTCCGAAAATAGCTGCATTGTACATTTCGTTATAGATACAAAGGAAATAGCGGTAATCAAATGTTTTAAGAACGGGACGCTATATGCTGGCCTTAAAATTCCATACTCTTCCCACGACATCACGAGAAACAGCTGAACATTGATAGAACTTGAAAAGACTGACTTAAGTATTGAACAATTCGAACCATTAATAACGGATATCTCTGGAAAAAATTGTTCTTTGAAAGAAATTGTGTTTTTAAGAAATCTAATTTGTTGTGTAGTACGTTTTCGTCTCTCGCTTAACGTTTACGAGTTATGCAACATTATATAAATTTACTTCCGAATGAAGAGAACTTCACAAGCTATTCCCACAAAATTCAATATATAGCTACACTTTATTTGTATGTGGTATTTAGTATGTGGTATTTTAATCAAAATCGTTAGCCATTTTTTTGGAAATAAAACATTTCGAAAAGTGTTCCATGTAAAGGATAGTTTGCGATGGGGATTTTCATGAAAATCTTTGAGCCGCATCTTTGGAAGGCACTAAACTTAAATACCAAGCTGAGGCAGTATTTTAACACTAAAATGATTTCAGTCTAATTATATAATATATAAATTCAATAACACCCCGCATTGAAGCAATATGTGCATTTAACAATATATAAAAAGTGTATATTGCAGTCATTGTATATGTTTATATTATTGTATCCATGTATAATAATGTTATGTGAATATATTACGTAATTTAATAATGTAGGAGCTGTGAGAATAATAGGTTAAAAGTTGCTAACAATGAGGTAACCTTGAGGCAACAATGAGTTTGCGAGTTTAATAATGTTACTTGTGATTCTTGAAAGCAATAATGTAATTTTGGTGACAGTTTATAAAATAGCCAATCAACAACCAGAAAAAGCTTTAGTTAAAAGAAGGTGTTCTATTGGATTAGGAATAGCCAATCAGAGACTTGCAATACAGAAATTTACAAGTTTAGGCGGTTGAAATCAGTTCATTTGCCTGCAGACAGTGATTGTAACCAGACGCAAAAAGTGTCCTCGAGAGATTTAATACGTATTCGTGTGAGACGAAAAATAAGTGTACGCGTTAAAAAGTGTAATTAATTAATAAAAAGAATCTCGCAGCTTTCTGTATTAGTGAAGTGTTATTTAAATCGTATCAAGTATTAATAAAAGGAGTGAAGTAAAATTATAATCTGTGTAAGCCTACATTCTTCAGTCGCACCACAACCCTGCTAAGAGAAACGTGTCTCTAACAATAATACTAACGCAGCCGAGGCAAACATAAACATATAATATTTAAAGAAATAGTCAAATTACAAAGTTAATATTTTTTTTAAACTTGGGGCAAAGGCCACCTGAAAGTACATTTGGGGCGAAGGCTACCGGAAACCATACGTGCGGTTGCAACTACTTCAAGTGTTCGGCTCCCCAACAGTTGAAATATAATACAACTCCTTCAATACAGCCTACTTCAAATTGACACCCAAAGCGTGGTGCAAATAAATAAACTAACCATCTTCTCAAATTGGCGCCCAAAGCGTGTTGCAAACAAGTTAAAAGAAAGTCCTTCTTTTAATTGGCTTCCATACGTGGAGCTAATAAATATCTTTTTCAAAGTTTGGTATTTATCGGCTTTTCGTTTTTGGGTTATGCTGTTCGGCAGACACACACACACACACACACACACACACACACACACACACACACTCACACTCACACACAAACCTTTTCCTAAAATGCTTTTCTTTTATTCAGGGGTTCTGAAACCATGTATTGCCGGTGAAATCTCGGTATCTAATTTTTTGGTGGAATTCAGTTGGTAACTTTTCTACCTACTACGTATGTGATAAAGTATAAACACTGCATATACATCGTTGAAATTCTATATGCCAGAGTTCCAATGAAATAATACGTTATCACATTTCAATCCTCGTTGAAACTGGAGCAAAATACAAGTTATGTAGATTTACGATAGGCGAAACACCACACGCAGCGTTTGAAACGTTATGTATGGTCTTGTTTTTAAATATTCCTGATTTAAGTAATTATGATATTTCAAAACACACCCCATTATTTTGATGCTTATTACTTTCTCCACTACCTACCTATAGTAAGCAGAGGAAGATTGTATTCCACCAAAAAATTGTGCACCAAGCTTTCACCGGAGATACATGTTTTGAGACCCCTGAATCCGAAAAAAGGTATGTTTGCGAACATCATAACTCAAAAACGAAATCCAAGTTTGGTAGGTATTTAATTTCAGTAGTTTCCAGGAATGCGACACGATTTTCAAGAAAATCGTCCCATCCCATATTGTCCGTTATACATGGCAAAAATATTGATTTCATTTTCTCAAACTATATGATTCAAATACCCTATGTTCAAATTCTGATTCGGCTGTTCGCCCCTCCCTGAAATGTGTAGTAAGACCATTTTTTCAAATCTTTCTCCCCAGTAGCATGAAACAGCAGAAGAATAAGGTTTTGTAAGAATAGTTTGTGGAACGGTGGATAGAGAAATTCATGTGAATGTAACACATCAGAAATTTTTTTAAGAGTTTGTTGGTATATCTCATTCATTTGTTCTTACATATATTGTCTTCTATCATTAAAGCAACCTGAAGCACTTGAATTTGGAGAAAATGAATGTCAATGACATGAAAACGTGGTTTATTTTGTAAAATTTCCTGGATGTAATTAATTGATTTGATTAAATTATATTCAAAATGTATTCCAGTCAGTTTCGGCACTTCATAATCCTATTGAAATGTTTCTTGACAATATTCTTTGGTTTTATTTTATTAGGTCTGATCATAATAACGATTCAGATTACCAAGACAACAGAAAACAAAGGACGGATGACATGAATAGCAAATTATTTAAAAAAAATTATGTGTTGATTCTCATGACTTTCTGTAATCATTATTGTTTACTTTTGTATCTATTTCGTGTTGATCCAGGTAAAACGTTTGCACAAATTGTCTCGATGCATTTTGTTGTAGGTGCAAAAGGGATACAGAAAGCTAAAGCGATAGCCAAATCCTTAAAACTGACCCCTATCTGCTCAATTTTAAATTCCATTGTCTTTACACAACATCTCGAGAAACAAACTAATAATCACTTAACCTTTTAAAATATATATTATAAAAGTATTGCAAAATTCAAAACAATAGCAGCAAAATCTCGGAAATGGTTAATGTCACAAAAAACTTGTATGGCATAAACTGTGTGTTTAAAGGAGATCTGCATTTTTTGTGTCTGTAAGATTTTGTCTGATGCTTTCTGAGTTATACAAAACTCATTCGGAATGAGGAGGAATTCTCAGGTTATTCGCAAAAATTAAAGGTACACATTTTGTCATGTTAATATCCTAAGTGGTATTTCAATCAAAATCTTAGAGCCATATCTGAGAAAACAAAACATAACGAAAACTTTTCTATGTAAAGGGTAGTTTGGTGTGGGGATTTTTTTTCTTGAAAATCTTCGTGTCGCATCTTTGGAAGATTTTCGTTTTTGAGTTACACTGTTTTTCTTTCGTCGCACACCACGCGGACCTTCCTTTAATTTTTTTGGGGTGTGTGTGTGTGTGTGCGTGTGTGTGTGTGCGTGCGTGTGTGCGTGCGTGTGTGCGTGCGTGCATGTGTTCATGAGATCTCCAAGCATTTGTTTTCGGTGAAATCTCGTATTCAGTTTTAGGGTGGAATATAATAGGGAAGGTAATAAGTATCGAAATATTAGGGATGTCATTAAGGTGCGGGTTAGCTGAGAGTGTCGGTCGAAACCTAGGATGTAGTTGACATTGGTCTTAAATCATCATCCCTCAAAATCTAATATTTTTTTTAAACTAAAATCAAATAATGGTTATTTAGACTGGTGGTAAGTTTCTTATGTATTAAATCTTGTTAACTTTGCGACACATATAGTTGTGTTGATCGTAGATTATCATTGGCATATAATTATATAACTTAAGCACGTGTGCCCAGAGTTTTGCCCAGCGATAAACGTAAAAATATTAATGGCGAATTGGTTATTAAATAACCTTTAACACACACAGATTCACACACAAAAGTCTGTGCATACCGAGAAACATTGTTTAAACAAAAAATAATTTGAACAAACCGGGGACTCGAACCCGGGTTCGCTTGCGTAGAGGCAGATGCTCTACAGACTGAACTACGGTCCCAGTTACCGAGAAGTTTTGAAACGAAAACCTTGTAGTTTATATACGTTTTTTACGCCAACCTCTGCAATTAGGGAAGCAAATCAGCTGTCTACACATATATAAAAAAACTTACCGACCGCTTACTTTCTCGCAGAGTTCGATTTTGGACAAATAATAATTAATTGAAGTTAACATTCATTTCACACTAAAAGGAAAGTATTGCTTTTATTTTTACGAGTGTATGTGACTGTGTTACCTTTTCACTTCAGAACGGCTCTGAAACTATAAAACTTGATATACAGAGTGTTTTTTTTACATATTTCCAGCTGATTATATTGAAAGCAACACATTTTGAAGGAAAGAATGTATGATGAATGTTTCATTTCAAGAAACAATCATATTAGCTACGTTTTATTTAGTGCATATTTTCAAGATTATTTCATGGTCAGCACAATTTTTACTTTCTGTACTACATGCATAGTAGGTAGATAAGGTATTCTATTTCACCCAAAAATACGATACCGAGATTTCACTGGAAATATGTGTTTTGAGACCCCCTGAATCAAAAAAAAAATTATTAGAAAAGGTCTGTGTGTGTGTGTGTGTGTGTGTGTGTGTGTGTGTGTGTGTGTGTGTGTGTGTGTGTGTGTCTGCGAACAGCATAACTCAAAAACGAAAGGTCGGATAAATACCAAACTTGGTATTTAGGTTCAGTAGCTTTCAAACATGTTACACAAAGATTTTCAAAAAACTCCCCCTATGCAGACTACCCATTACATGGAAGATTTTTCGAAATGTTTTATTTTTTAATAAATGGCTCCAACGATTTTGATTAAAATATAATATTAAAGATATTTACATTACAAATAAAATGTATATCTTGAATTTTCTGGGAATAGCCTGTGAAGTCACTTCAGCTGGAAGAAATGTATAATTTGTATAACTGGTAAACGTTAAGCGATAGACCAAAACTTACTGCACAAAAAATGTAGATCTCTTTAAAACACAATTTATTTCAAATAGGTTTTTTTTGTGACATGTAATTTCTGAGTTATCCGTTATTAGAGATTCGATTTTAAGGCCAGCATATAGCGTCCATTCTTAAAATTTGACTATCGCTGTTCCCTTTGTATCTATGACGAAATGCGTAATGTAGCTATTTCTGCAAAGGTTAATTTGGATTAAAATGAAGTAGATAGAAAAATAAGCTTTAGTTAGAATAGTTTGTAATACCCAATAAGCGATAGAGGGTAGAGAAAGGCATGTGAATGTAAGGCATCAGATTTTTTAGTTATGCTGTTCTCAGGCACACACATGGACTTTTTCTAAAAATGCTTTTGGGTGGGTTCGAGGGGCCTCAAAACATGTATTTCTGGTGAAATATCGGTATCGAATTTTTGGGTGGGATGCTATGTACGTGGTAGAGAAAGTAAAAATGCTTTTCTTGGATTTAGAAACTTTCTAAACGCATATTTCCAGTGAAATCTAGGTATTTTTGTGTGAAATACAATACTTCTACTTACTATAGGCAAATAGGAGAGAAAGTAAAAAGGGAATTAAACCCAGGGTGAATAAGTTTAGACGTATCAGATTCCTCAAGAGTAACGCGCAGGTCTTGAAATGTTAATGCAGATACATAAATAAATATCTGCGCGTTGCAAAAGACAGTTCAGCCCGCAGAAATGTCCTTCGTAACCTTGCACTGTGGAAAGCTTAGGATTTATATCAACGTGTTTACCTAATTATAACACGTGCATTGACTCCAAGGTTTTAATGATAAAACACGTATTTTCTTCATCTCTAGTTGTTTGATTTGATAAGCTTTTTCGATAAAAGTCACTTAGTGTGCTAAAATACTGTTTATTCATGCACATCGCTTAACTGGTAATGTTTTAAGTGATAAACAGTCTCAGAAATTAGATAAACTGAGGTTGCCTACACTGAAGTATCATTTCGGCAGCCTTTATGAGCAGCTGGCCAATGAACTTAAAGCAAACAGCTGACACGTTTTGGTGTAGTACGTCAGCTGTTCTCAGACAGTAAATAAACTTGAATTCCTCTTTAATGCAACGATAATGAAGTAGCTAGTGTCTCTTCTCGATTAACAGCATTACTTAACGAAAGGTCGGATAGATACCAAACTCGCTATTTAAGTTCCAAGGAAAAGATACGAAGATTTTCAAGAATATTCCCCCATCTCAAACTACCCTTTAAGTAGAATATTTTCCGTTTCAACGGTGGTTCTAATGATTTTGGTTATACGGTGTTTACATGACTAATAAATTGTATAGGTATCTTGAATTCTCTGTGAATGACTCTTCATGTTGGCTGAATTGAAATTATAAAAATAGGCAAATGGTCACAACATTAAAAATTGAATGTGAAACTCACTCTTCTACAAACTGTTCTTAACTGTTGCGTTAATCGAGATAAAGTTTCATTAAACATTTGTTTGTGGTTTTTTTAGTTTCATTTATACCCGCCTTTACCTATCGGCGGCCTTTCCTTTGGGACTTATTGCCTATTGGCAATGGTGTTAACTCGTGTAACTCTTGTCGTTGGGTTTCTTGCACTTTTGATTTTTACTTCTCTTTTTTACTACGTGTAGTAAGTAGGGGAGGTATTGTATTCCACCCAAAAATTCGATACCGAGATTTCACCGGAAATACATGTTTTGAGACCCCCTGAATCCAAAAACAGCATTTTTGGAAACATGTCCGTGTGTGTGTCTGTGTATGCGTCTGTCTGTGAACAGCATAACTCAGAAACGAACAGTCGGATAAACACCAAACTTAGTATTTAGGTTCAGTATCTTCCAAGGATGCGGCACGAAGGTTTTCAAGAAAATCCCCCCACCCCAAAGTACGCTTTACATGGAAAATTTTTCGAAAATTTTAATTTTCTCAAAAATGGCTCTAACGATTTTGATTAAAATATCATATGTTTAAGATATTTTTATGACAAATAAAATGTATATCTTGAATTTCCTGGGAATGTTTCCAAAAGTATTCTTTATTGTGAACGACTTTTGCATAACTCGTAAACCATAAGAGATAGACAACATTTTACTACACAAAAAATGTAGATTGCGTTAAAATACACAATTTATTTCATATACATTTTTTTTTTTTTGTTGAGTGAACCATTTTCGAGATATTGCTTGTTATTCCCTTAAATTTTTCAATACTTATTTTCTCAAATGGGAATTCGTTATTCATTTTTTGTCTTGGATATGCAAAGAGTATTAATCTGTGGGAAAGGGAATGGTGCTGCACCTAGCAACCAGCTATTAAGAGATATGTATGTGCTTAAAGGCTACTGTATTTCCAAATTGCCCTTGTAAATATATATTCCCCTTACATCTACAAGAAAATTAGCAATAAGATAGAGTCAGCAAATGTTTATCTCGATTAACATGAAGTAGATGGAGAAAAAGCGTTTGTAAAAATAGTTTGTACAAGAGTAGAGAAAGTCATGTGAGTGTAACATCAGATTTTTTTTAATAATTAGATCATACACACATTCACACTCCCATTCATACTTCCAGACTCTGGGGAGACTATGGATTAATCTTGGCTAGAGAAAAATTCCCAATCGAACCCGTGACCCCTCGCACAGCAAGTAGTTGCTCTACCGACTGAGCTATGGGGCCAGCCAGTTTCGTTGTACGTATTAAAAGATAGTTAGATTTTTAAAAAGCGGCTCTCTATATGACAACTTTGGAATTCCATGCTCCTTGCATGACCACCAAACGACTAGCGATTACCATTTGAGAAAAGTATAAGTTTTTGAAAATTGAAGAATGTCTCATAAATGATTAAATGGCATATATACATAAAACATAAGTTAAATGCTTTAACGAGATCTTCACTTTTTGTGCAGTAAGTTTTTGTCTATCTCTTACTATGTATCTACCAGTAATGTAAAATAATTCAGAATGAAGAGGAGTTCAGAGGTTACTCCCATAATTAAAAATACACATTTCATTTGTCATGCAAATATCTTAAACAGTAGGTATATTAATCAAAATCGTTAAAGCAACTTTTGAGGAAATGAACATTTTCGAAATTTTTTCCATGTATAGATAATTTCGGGTAGAGGGAGTTTTTCTTGAAAATCTTCGTGTTGTGTCTTTGGAAGATTATGAAATTAAATGCCAAGTTTAGATTTAGGCGACTTTTCTTTTTTGAGTTATGCTGTTCACACATACACACACAGACCTTTTTCTAAATGTGTTTTTTTATTTAGGGAGTCTCAAAACGTGTATTTCCGATGGAAACTCAGTATCGAATTTTTGGGTGGAATGCAATACTTCCTCTACTTACTAAAGGTAAGAAGCAGAGAAAGCAAAAATGTATAAGATACTTCTCTTTTTTACTCTCTCTCTCTACTACGTATAGTAAGTAGGGGAAGTATTTTATTCCACCCAAAAATTCGATACCGAGATTTCACCGGAAATATATGTTTTGAGAACCCCTGAATCCAAAAAAAGCATTTTTGGAAACATGTCCTTGTGTGTCTGTGAACAGCATAACTCAGAAACGAACAGTCGGATAAACACCAAACTTGGTATTTAGTTTCAGTATCTTCCAGAGATGCGACACGAAGGTTTTCAAGAAAATCCCTCCACCCCAGATTGCCCTTTACATGGAACATTTTTGGAAAATTGTAATTTTCTCAAAAATGGTTCTAACGATTTAGATTAAAGTATCATATTTTTAAGATATTTTCATGAAAAATGAAACGTATGTCTCGAATTTTCTCCAAAAGTATTCTTCATTGTGAACGACTTTTGCATAACTGGTAAACCATAAGAAATAGACAACATTTTATTACACAAAAAATGTAGATAGCGTTAAAATACACAATTTATGTCATATACATTTTTTGTTGTTGAGTGAATCATTTTTGAGATATTGGTTGTTATTCCCTTAAATTTTCCAATACTTGTACTTTTTCTCAAATGGGATTTTTTTTTGTCCTCGTAATGCAAAGAGAATGGAATACTTCACATAGCAACCAGTTCTTAAAATAGTTGACTATCGTTTAAAGCCTACCAATTCCGCTTGCATCTACAAGAAAGTTAGCAATAAGATATTAACATCTCGATATCTCGATTATCATGAAGCATATGGGGAATAAGCGTTTGTAAAAGTAGTTTGTACAAGAGTAGGGAAAGTCATATGAGTGTAACACATCAGTTTTTTTTACATATTTAAATACAGTAAGTGAAATTTTAAACCTTTGTACCTTTCCTTTGGTATCATAATCTTCACATAATGCAGTATCCCTTAGCATAATTATACAAGAGTTAAGAGACGAAGCTGGGGAATATAAAGATTCCACCTTCGCAGTCCAGCAAGTTCACCTCTCTGAAAAAGACACACAGCCACTCACAGGCGAGCTCGGAAAAAATCTTTTATTATTATTATTATTATTATTTTTATTATTATTCCATTTATATTACGTCGTTTTAACTACATGGTCGCGATGGATCGAGCTGTGGCGGACAGTTAGTCTGTGGGTCTCATCTCTGTAACAACTTGCTTCGTCACGATTAGAAAGAAACCGAATGGCGTGTTTTAGATTTCTTAGCCTGAACGCCTCCTGTGGCCTGAAATTTACTGTAACGTTCATGGATTGTTGTACGGCCTGGAACTTTTACACCTGGAAATCTTTCTGCAAATCGTACTTTCACTTGGCGAGCTGACCGAGTTAGCACATACGAATCATAAATAAACACACGCTGTGCAGTAGAAAACATATACTGAGCCATAACATTCTTGCGACTAAGTACAGACAAAATAATAAATAACTCGTAATAACTGAACTACATCACATCGCCGTCAACTCAAAACTGCACTTCACACTGCACAGCAAAACCACAACAGCGTGACTGTTTATAGCAGTAGTGCGTTATCACGTTTTTATCATATTTCCACACGCCCAGTGGTAAAACACCGCGCAGCCGCTAATATTGTTCATAAAATACCCCTCTGGGGTGACTTGAAACATAAAGTGTACAAGACAAACCCACACACCCTGGATAGTTTCCTAAAGAGGTGCCAAAATGTATGGACAACGACGGTGGCCAGTTTCAGCATCTCCTTACATAAAGTTGGTAAGTAAGGCCTTTAAAAGTAGTTTTAAAAATGTTGTATGGTTTCATCCGCGCTTTCTATGATAGCGGCAGATGGCAACGAGCGCCGAGGACGCGAACAGGAAAAACATCACGCACGCGGTTCGTAGTCTTTTGGCTCACCCTTTATGTAATTAGCTTCTATATTTAAAAGTAGGGGAGAAGGGGAAAGTTGGCACAAATTTAAGTTTTATGTTTTTATTTTTAATACAGCAACATTTCAGTTAATCCTGACTTGGTACTAATCTATAAATTTATTTAATGGCATCTATTAATAATTGCGTCATTATTTTACGGCCACGTAAAGTTTAATGTTTCAACTTTTCAAACCATCCTAGAAGGCAGTATGTGGGGTAAGTTTGCTTCATGTTATTTAAATGCAAAATAAACACATATAATGTTCAAGTTATTAAGAACACTTCACATATACAATTACAATTCATCATAGTAAAACACCTAACGTTTTTTAAACATGTCAACAGGTCCTTAAAGCAAGATATAATGTCTAAAGTTAATTAAACACTTAAATGCCAATAATAATTTAAAACAATGTACACAAATTAATCGGAAATGTCCGAAAAACTATTTAAACACACAAGCTGCCTGTTGCTATCATTGTGCCAACCTGCCCCTGGTTTGCTTATTTTAATTAAGCTAGATATAGCGATCAAGGAAAAGGAATTAAAATACTTAAAACAACAAGGAATAAAGCCGTTTAAAAGCACGTTCAAACAAAATATTTAGAAGCCATTTAATATTGGATATTAACCCAGGAAAAAAAAAGTCCCCATGATGTGAATAGTTACTAACCTCGCGGAAAAACAATTTCATGACTTTCTTCCACTACAACTTGTTCACGAAGGATTTTCGCTTCGTGGGAAGTTATTTGGAGACAAGGAATATTATGTCTGCCTTCTACTGCAATGTGTTGATAAGGGCTGAAATAAGAGCCATGTGCCAACTTGCCCCTGTAGCCAACCTGAAGTATGATGATTTTCATTATAGGTAGATGCTTTATGTTTAACTGCCCCACGTATGGGAGCCAAATTTGAAGTTGGTAATTTGTTTTCGTAATATATTACGTAAATTATTTAAATCTGTCCCGCAGTTGGGAGCCAACTTGTAGTAGTTGTTTTCTTCTACTGTTGTTAGCCACACGCTTGGAAGCTAACTTGAAGAGGCTAATTTTCTGCTGTTGTTGCGTAATATATGTTTACGTAAACTTAAAGAAGGTTATGTTGTTCAACTGTTGTTTTATGTAGTTTGTAACACTCTTTGGGCATAGGTTTGAATTTTTATGCTTACGTAATATTACTGTTTGAATTTGCCTCGGCTGCGTCAGTCTTACTTTAGAGTCATGTATCTTGGGTAGGTCGCGGTATGACAAATATTGTAGACATCACAAAATTAAACTTTTAAATTAACTTCTTTTATTTAAATTCTTGCACATATTTATACAGCACTACACTTGTTAAAGAACTGTGAGAAACGTTTATACATTCACTTAACACGTATATCTGTTTTTACTAATCACCCGTAGAGAACACATTTTCCCATCTATACTCCAACAAGTTTCGCCAGCAACTGAGTAACCTCAACGGTCAACACACATAAGCTTCGATATTGCAAGTCTGATTGGTTAATTCTAGTCCAACAGAATATCTGCATTTAACTTAAAACTTTTCTTTGCTGTTGATTGGCTAATTTAAAACTGTTAGAGAAACTACGTCATCGTCGCTCTAATCATGACCAGTACATTTCAGATTCTAAACACATTATTGCACAATTATCTCATTATTACTCATTGTTAGCAACCTAAAACTTATTGTTCTCACAGTTCTTGCATTATTAGATTATGTAATTTATTCACATAACATATTAAAATATATTTACAATAAAAATAAGCATTTGCAATAACTGTTACATACAATTTAAATAATTATTATATACATATTGTTTCAAGGGAATCATTTCTAGTATTTTAATAATATATAAATTCAAATCAGTGTTTTATAGCCCATCTCCGTCAGAAAGAATAGGGCTTTTCAGTGAAAGAATCATCAAATCTTTACATTGTTAGTATAGGTTACTGAATGTCATTTCCAAGTGAGTTTTATGACGTTGTTTGGTCGTGTATGAGCTCGACGTAATACCTGGTTCTATAATGAATGCTGTAGTTTGCGGCTGACAGAATATTAGTTTCTATTATTAAATGAGATTAAATCAATTCTTGGTGGCTTAGCTGATTTTGTTGCCGAATGTAATGTCAAGGTTTTATTGGTACTTAACTACCAGCATCCTATACGCCGTCTCACTGATGCTGTGTTTAAACCGGTTGTAAAGGTAACATCGGTTTAGTTGCCAAAGGGAATCAGATTAAAACCAATATTGATTGTGTTATATTAGGTTTCACACCGTCACTCCCAGCGACCCCGCTTTAAATTTCAAAAGCTACCACCTTAATTAGTTTTTAAGAGTGGGAGAAGGTCTCGTCTAATACTGATGAAACAGACACAATCAATCTTCTTATGGGCAAGGAACAGGCTCGCATCTGGGAGCTTGCAGATTCGAGTCTCCTGCATCAGACAGTCGGGATAAATACCGGATGGGACATTGAATATCACGACCATAAATTTCCACCCACAAAGAAATATAAATTGAGGCACAGGAAGGGGGCTGCACAACTAAGACCATCTGTCTGGCATCACGGTATCTGCATGTAGACACAGGGTCTTCGGTATAAAACCTGATCGCTCACATGGGGTGTCGTCTTCCGTGGTGTAGTGGTTACCATGCTAGCCTATAGTTCCCGAGGTCGCGGGTTCAAACCCGACGGAGGGCGATGGATTTTTTTCGGACGTAAAAATCCTTAGCATGGCTTCCTTCGGAAGGGAAGTAAAGCCGATGGTCCCGTGTCGTAGATTTACGGCACGCAAAAGAACCTCAAGCCTGATAAAGAGACCTCTGAGCAAAATTACCAGTCTTTCACGCCCAATATAGAATGGGACACTAAGGACCATAGTAGTTAAAGAGCGTCCACAAATAAAACTCAATTTAATTTTATTTTCGCATGGGGTTTTGCGTCTGGGTAGCAAGACATGCCAACACTCTTCTCCTTCTTTCTCTGTTTGACCTCTCCTTCGGAAGACTTACACCCCCAGGACTCAGGACTTCCAAGCCAATGCCTGTTGTTAGACGCCTGTCGGGGAGCAGACAGATTATTTGAATCGGATAAAAGAACCAGGATGGTGATCAGTCCGAAGACTGGTATGAGAGCGAGGAAGATGATGTGAAAGGGATGAAAGGAAAGGTGACGATGAAGCAGTTAGTAGAATGAATGGCGGGGAAAATAGGAGAACCCAGAGAAAACCCGCTCAGTCACCGCTTCGTCCATCACAAATCCAACATATGGTTCGCTGGGATCGAGTCTGGGCCACATTGGTGAGATGCGAGCGATGTAACTGCTTCGCTTCTTAAATCGATATTCCTGTAAACCTGCACATAAAACTTAACCAACTCTTCTGCCGTATGTGCAGAAGTCACTGAAACCCCAACTTCGATAGTGATTTTCGTTGCGAACATTCCAGATTTTCGCCATTTTCTTCTGATGTTTCCTCTACTCGTATTAGCACTGTACGACTTCGCATATGTTTCTTGTTTGTACTGAACCAGTAATCTCAAATGTATTTACTAGATCGTGAATTGAAGTTCTGGAAGGAAACAATTCTGCAGGAAACTTCAGAAGCCGATTCGTATTTAAAATAATATTTACTTACAAATATAGATTGTTCTAAAGATAACTGCCTTCCCATTTTCGTAAATGAAAGTAGACTACTGACGCTAAATACTACGCGGTAACTGAAGGACAGAAAGCCTGTCGTGAGTGCGGTATGTGGGAGTAGTGAAACCAGCCAGATTTGGCTCTGACGCACAACACCGTGCGAACGGTCAGTTTTATACTGAAAACCCAGGATATATCATTGAACAACAAATACCTATATGATCACAAAAGTTTACCTCCCGATTACACCAGTAGAACCAAACTGGACAGCGTAAATTCATCTAGCAGCAAGTTACTCAAAAAGTAATGCAGAAGGCGAAGACCCGTCTACACTGAATCACGTCTGTCGCAGAATATACAGGTAACTGTTGCGATACGACCTAGATGTTAAAGCGACTTTAAACACTTTAATTACCAAACAATGTTAATCTTTCTTTCTACAGGGTGAATCATTTGCACCGTATATATTTCGGAAATGAAAAGTGCTATTGATGTGCAGATTTCACAGCATTGATTGGTAGTCAGTGGCTGTACATTTAGCCTATAAACAGATTTTAATAATACTGAGAAAGTGTATTTTTTGAGTAAACATACACTTTTTTAAATTTTTAAGTTTTAGGTGATTCAACTTCTTATCTTTATGGAGGAAGTGTGTATTGGTTCCAAAATTCTGATGCCTAGATTTCACCGAAAATACATATTTTGAGCCTTTTCTCTCAAATAGAGGATTTTTAGATAAAGGACCTCTCCCATACCTGTGAGAAACACAACTCAAACGAAAAGTCGGATAGATACCAAACTTGGTAATTAGGTTCAGTATCTTCCAAAGATGCGACACGAAGATTTCCAACAAAATCCCCCCACCCAAACTACCTTATACATTAAATATTTTTCGACATGGCTAACGATTTTTATTAAAGTACCATACAGGATGTACCATTTAAGTTGAAACTGTACATCTCCAAAACTAAGCGCTGTAGAAATAAATGTCTTGAATAAAAGTTACTTGATATTATGGGGGAAAGTAAATGCCATTAGTCATGTTTTGTTTGGAGGACGTTTTGATGGCCATTTGGTCAATTTAATATGTTTAAATAGGAATTTACAATTGGGGTCAATTTAAATTGACCCTGAAATGACCATCACAATCCTCCAAATAAAACAGACTAATGGCATTTACTTTCCCCATAATATCAAGCAACTTTTATTCCAGACATTTCTTTTTACAACGCTTAGTTTTGGAGGTATTGTGCAGTCTCAGCTAAATGGTCCATCCTGCATATTAAAAATATTTAGATGACAAATAATGAATTTTCTGAGAATAGCCTGTGAAGTTCTCTTCATTCGGAAGGAATTTTGTATAATTTTATATGACCGGTAAACGTTAAGTGATAGACAAAGGAATTTTAAGGCCAGCGTATAGTGTCCAGTCCTAAATACTATTGCTATTCCCTTTGATGTGTAATGCAGCTATTTCCGGAAAGGTTTATCTCGATTAAAATGAAATAGATAGGAAAATAAACTTTCGTAAAAATAATTTGTATACCTTTAATAAGGGACTGAGGGTAGAGAAAGTCATGTGGATACAATACATCAGATTTTTCGAAGTAAAAAACTTATCATCTGTTGCAGTCGGTGAAAATGCGCGAGCCAGAATTTTGGCCAAATTATATTGAAGTAATTAAGAACTGTACGAGATTTTTACTTTTTCTACTACGTATAGTAAGTAGGGGAAGTATTGTATTCCACCCAAAAATTCGATACCGAGATTTCACCGGAAATATATGTTTTGAGACCCTCTGAATCCAAAAAACAAGCCCTTTTGGAAACATGTCCGTGTGTGTGTGTGTCTGTGAACAGCATAACTCGGTCGGATAAACACCAAACTTGGTATTTACGTTCAGTATCTTCCAGATATGCGACACGAGGGTTTTTAAGAAAATCCCCCCACCCTAGATTACCCTTTACATGGAACATTTTTCGAAAATTTTAATTTTCTCAAAAATGACTCTAATGATTTTGATTAAAATATCATATGTTTAAGTTATTTTCATGACAAATAAAATGTATATCTCGAATTTTCTAGGAATGTCTCCAAAAGTATTCTTCATTGTGAACGACTTTTGCATAACTGGTAAACCATAAGAGATAGACAAAATTTTACTACACAAAAATTGTAGATCGCGTTAAAATACACGATTTATGTCATATACATTTTTTTTTTGAGTGAACCATTTTCGATATTGCTTGTTATTCCCTTAAATTTTTCAATACTTATTTTCTCAAATGGGAATTCGTTATTCATTTCTTTGTCTTGGATATGCAAAGAGTATTAATCTGTGGCAAAGAGAATGGTGCTGCACATAGCAACCAGCTATTAAGAGGTATGTCTATGCTTAAAGGCTACTGTATTTCTATATTGCCCTTGTAAATATATATTCCCCTTACATCTACAAGAAAATTAGCAATAAGGAAGAGTCTGCAAATGTTTATCTCGTTTAACATGAAGTAGATGGAGAATAAGCGTTTGTAAAAATAGTTTGTACAAGAATAGAGAAAGTCATGTGAGTGTAACACATCAGATTTTTAATTGTTGTACTCGTACGTTCCTCAGTTGTCATAAACATTTACAAATGTAGAAGGCGACGATGCAGATGTGACCTGTCCATGCTGTGTGAAGATAAGCCGTAGTCGTTTATAAGTTCAGGCAGCAAGCAATCTTGGCGTACGTGATCCGCCGCAACAGACAACTTGTCTGTGGTTAGCGAGGCCTGCCTCATCACGAAGACATTGCTGGCGACCCCTATACACACAACAACCTCGCTCTCGACCCGGGTTTGACCTGATTGTGCATTCTCTCTCTCCCCACCCTCTATTGAGGTCAAACTGTATCACAAATTTGCTCTATACCTCTTCTGGTCCAGCTATATTACGGTTATCCGTTCAAGTGGCATTAAGAGCAGGTAAAAGAAGAAGCGAATCAAAACCGTCCTACTTCTCCGCAACACTTCACAATAGCAACGTCGGAGAGTTTGCTAAACTTGACGAGTACCAATGAGTAATCTCAAGACTAGGGTTCTAATTCCGATATGGGAACCACAAAAATAGTTTGTATCAGATTATAAGGGGTAGTTCACAGTAAACCATGAAAGGGAAAGAGACTTGGGTTTGCTTTCATAATAAACGGGAAAGTTTATCGATAGCAACGTAAAACACTCGTTTATGCGCATTGGGGATGCCATTTAATTACTTTCTCTACCACAGGTAGAGAAGGTAGGTAAAAGGTCGATAAAATAAAATTCTAAAACAAATCGAAACAAAGATTTCACTGCAAATACATGTTTTCCGAAAAAGGTCCGTGCGTGTGAACAGTGTAACTCAAAAAACGAAAAGTCGTATAAATACCAAACATGGTTTTAAGTTGCAGGTGTTTAATTGTTGTAGCAGTTGCACCACTATGGGCGTCAATTTGAAGCTCTTTGTTTTAGACCACGCACGTAATGGATGTCAATTTGCGGAATTGTTTCTAGGAGTGTTCGCCCCACGTATGGTACAAAGTTTCCGGTGACCTTCGCCCCACGTTTAAGAATGTTTTTAATGTTTATTTATGTATTATATATGTATACCTCGGTAGCGTTATTAGTATTTTTAGAGCACGTATCGCTTAGCAAGACTGGTACGGCTAAAGAATGAAGGCTTACACAAATTATAAGTGTATTAAATGATAAACTTGGTTATTAAATTCAGCATCTTCCAAAAATGGGACACTCCAAACTACCTACTACGTAGAACATTTTTCGTTATTTTGTATTTCCTCAAAGATGTTTCTAACGATTTATATCATAATACCATGTGTTTAAGATACCTATAACTATATATTGAATTTTTTGCGAATAGTCTGTGAAGTCCTCTGTTCTGAATGACTTATGTATAATAAAATTGGTAAACCGTAAGAGATGGGCAAACTTTTATTACACAAAAAAGTTTATTCTCGTTAAAGCACACATTTTAAATATATTCTTTGTTATTGGTTTGGATTTTCAAATGCTTATATTTTTTTCAAGTGGTAATTCGCTATTCCCCCCCCTTTCTTTGTGCTCATACAAAGATCATGAACTTTCAAAGTCATCACATAACAACCCGCTTTTTAAAAATCTGACTAGCACTTTAGCCTACAGTATTCTTATACCTACACGAATGTGTAAATATGTAATGAAAGTTTATCTCGAATAAGAAGAGGCTGACAGAAGAATAAGCTTTTTTTGAGAATATTGTAGAAGCGTGAGTAAAGAAAGCCATGCAAATACAACGCATCGAATTTTTTTCATCTGCTTGCATTTTGAGATTTGATGCAATGAATATTTTCTAAAAGCCACCTAATTAATTTTGCGTCCTAATAGTTTTGCAATAAAAGCAATTTAAAGTTTGTGGTTCTAAACGGTTTTATTTGTCGTTCCGGTTTCCTTTTCCAAGATTGCTATTAGAGAGAGCTCTATTGTTCAGTATTGAAGTGTTTCTTCCATGAAAATGCCTACTCAGAATATGAACTAAACTTGACCAGGTACCCGTTTCCGTTCCCGGGCGCCGGTAAGCTTTTCATTGGTAATGAATGCTTACATTTTCATACATGTTTTTTGACTTTGTCATTCCGGTTCTGGCTCCTGGTTACTGTGAATCGGATTTAAAAGCAATTATTCAGACCAGGTCATTCAAGGTTGGCTTTTATTTAACGTTGGTGTCGTATATTTCTTATTTTGAGTATTTTACGTTTAAAATTGCACTTTTACTCACTTCTACCAAGTAAGGTAGACGGAAATTTTACATTCGCCCCAATAATTTATATTTACGTTTTACCGAATGTATACGTTATGAGGCGGCGCCGTGGCCGAGTGGTTAGACCCGCATGTGGGATTTATGGTGGACAAAGCGGCGTCTGGGCGGGTTTCCTCCGGGTTCTCCGGTTTCCCCCGCCATTCATTCAACCAACTGCTCCATCATCGCCTTTCCTTTCATCCATTTCATCATCATGTCGTTTCATCTACTTCCTCCCATACCAGGCTTCGGGCTGATCACCCATCCTGGATATTCTACTCCTCAGCACCCGCCTGCAAGTCCTGGGCGGGGAATAAGGAGGAGGTTAAACAGAGAAAGAAGAATACGTTATGAGTTCCCTGAATTTAAAAAAGATTTTAATCCTCTACCAATAGTATTATACACAAAAGATTTTTGCCCAGAAATATCAAATTACTTAGTAAGTGCTTAGTTACATACAATATGCGGAAACAACATTCAAATGTTTGTATCAGAAGTATCGAGGAATAAAGCTGTTGCCAAAGAATCACAAACTTTCAAATGATAAACACAAAACATCGAATATTTCATAAACAGCTAACGCTACGAAAAAATGAATTTGGCACTGACTATAGATTTTACTGTAATAAGTGTTTGATCTACCTCACATGATTTTTCAGTTATCAATTTACACAATATTCAATCTGTATGTAGGCGTCTTCACAGGATATCTGCAGAAAATTCAAGATGTGCATTTTATTCTTCATGTCAGTATATTTTAATCTGAATCGTTTTAGCCTCTTCCCCCCTTTCTTTCTTTTAAACCATGTTTAATATGTTGGGTTTACTTCAACATTATAGGATAGAGGCATAAATAATGTATTCCTGTTATTCAGACTTTCAGCAGGGTTAATTAAAGTTGGATAAGTTATAATGTATCCGAAAATATATGACTCCTTTCCATTACAGGAAGGACGCAGTTGTAACTCAAGAAGAAATTTTAAATAATTTTCATTCTGCATTTACATTTTGATTGGCTTTCGTAACATTATGGAGTATAAAATGACAGTTTTTAATTATTTAACTTTGCAAATGTCAAGGACATTTTCAGATGAGCTGGATGAGAGAGCATGAGAGCATGTTTCTGACTAACTTCTTTGAGAATAGTTTGTAGAAGTTTGAGTAAAGAAAGTCATGTAAATGCAACGCATCGGATTTTTTCATCTGGCTGCACTTGCAAATTTGATGCAATGAACATTTTTAAAAGCCATGCTAATGCATTTTATGAAAGCGCCATCCTAATAGTTTTGCAATAAAAGTAGCAATTTAAAGTTTGTGGCGAAAGAATCCTCAGAAAATAAAATGTTCGTGTTTTAAACCTGTTTGCCTATGAACGTTGATACTTAAGGGGACAAGGTAGTCCGAACACGTGGAAATTACATCTTAAGTGTCTTTAATTGCCAGTGCTCTTAAAATTCTCAACGGCTTTTCCTGAAGTTGTTATGAATTATTCTCTAAATCCTGACAATTATTTCATTCAACAGAAAAATAATAAAATTTACTCTTAAAACATTGAATTCATGTACCTTTTTCTCTGATACTACTTGCAATACTGAATTACACTTTTGCATGCTTGTTCTTAGTATAATCAGCTATCTTCTGAGCGTCAATTATATAGTTATGAATATCAGTTCACTAGAAAATGAAAAAAAAATTATTTTCAAAGTCAAAAAAGTAAAACTGTGGAATATTTACAATGTTGTTGCTCTCTTAATATCATTAACGTATATTATAAAATTATGATTGTGGTTCAGAAAGTTTATGTGTAGTATACATGTACTGAAAATTTCAGCTCTCTACCTCTCATACTTTCTGAGAAAAAGTTACATAAGTATACAAAAATGTTGTTTTGAGAAAACTGAATTTAAAGTTTGAAGATTAAAATTCTGACACACTTCAGTACATTCCAGGGTCATAATCATCTGCATCTTCATTCCTGGATTGCTTTAGCTTTTCTGATTGCCTTCTTTTATTAATTATTGAACTGCTCGCTGGGCATGATATAGTCGCTCGTTGTTGAAAGATACAAAAATGTTCTAAAAAGGGGCGTTGTACGACAGCTGTAAAGGAATGCTGACTAGCAATTAAATGGTATTTAAATGTCTTAAAAACCTCTTAACCCCCTAAAAGTATATATTTTCTGAAACTGGAAATAATAGAGATTTTATTAGTGCTTAAAACAAAAAACGCGATGTTTGAACATTTCAGAGTGCCTTGTCCCCTTAAAAGTTTTCACAGTATCAGAAATGAAATTAGAAATATGAAATAATAAGATTGATTTTTCTGGGCGCTATTTACTTTCTCTGCCACCTACCCATAGTAGATAAAAGAAAGTACTGTATTGCACCCAAAGATTCGATGTTGAAATTTCACCGGAAATAAATGTTTTAAGGTCCCTTAAAACAAAAACAAAAAAAGTCTGCGTACGTGTGTGTGGGCAGCATACTCTAAAACAAATAGTTCGATAAATACTAAACTTGGTATTTAAGTTCAGTATTTTCCAAAGCTGAGTCACGAAGATTTTCAAGAGTTTCTCCCCGTACCAAACTATGCCTTACATGAAAAAATATTCGATATATTTGGTTTTCTCAAAAATGGCTAACGATTTTGATTAAAATATCGTATTTGTCGATACTTATCTTTGAGCACCGATACTTGATATTCCTTTATAAAAAACTGTAGATAGCTTGTTCTCGGGGTTATATTCTTATTAGTAGCTTTCTGTATATAAGCACACGTAACCAGTTTTGTATTGTATGCTAATTCCGAACTTGTTCTTGCTTTACATTGGTAATCAGTAATCTTTTTAGCTTAATAATGTCACAGGTTATATATCCCCTATTGTTAGCCAAAGCTAATAATAATAATAATAATAATAATAATAATAATAATAATAATAATTGGAGGCGCCGTGACCGAATGGTTAGACCGCTCGCCTCTCACCTGGGTTCAATCCCAGGCAGCCGCATGTGGAATTCGTGGTGGACGAAACGGCGTCTGGAGAGGGGGGTTTCTTCGGGCTCTCCCGCCATTCATTTCACCAAATGCTCCATCACCACCTTTCCTTTCATTCACCTTACTATTGGGGAGCTGTTCGAATTGGGTTGGTCTCGACGGGACACTGGTTCCCGATACCCGTGGGAGATCGGGTACGTCTGCATAGGTTTCCATGCCGGCGGGTTGTGAGACGCCTCAATGGCCTCCGGTACCGCCCTGGAGAGTCGGTAGACGGCATGCTAGATGGCTGTCGGCCCCACCGAGGTTATCGGTAGTCGCCCTTCGGGGTTGACGCGCGTAAGTGGCGTATCCACTTCCATCTCCGCGCAAGCGGGGGGGGGCCTTTGTAGACTCAAGGTATTGACCTCATGGGAAACCCCCCACGGTTGGAGAGCCACTCGCCTGGCGCTAACCCTGGGATTCGAGGGGGGCTTGGGCTAAGGCTCTTGCCCTGGTAGACCTTCGCTTACCATGTCATTTCATATCATCTCCTTCTTCGCTCTCATACCAGGCTTCGGGCTGATCACCCATCCTGGCTGTTCTCTCTGATCCATAGTCTGTGCTCCCTGACAAGTGTCTGATCCCAGGCACCCGCTTGTAAGTTCTGGAATGTAACCTCAAACAACAGGAATGGTAAACAAAGAAATAATAATTAACAATAATTTTATGCTGAAAACCTTCTTTTAAAGGATTTTCTATCCATAGAAAAACAAATACTAGCAATTCTTTATTCTGCATCCTTAAAAATATAAGCTAATATAAGTTTTACATGAAACTCAAACAACTAAAAATAACAAATACTTCCATGCGTTGTATTATCTCAAGTCTTGAGTTCTGATTTGTTTCTACTGGATTCACGGATTTTGGTCACCGGTGTAGGTAAATATAATAGTTGAGAACGAGTCACCAGGCCAGGCTATTGCAGAAACGTGATTTAGTGCGTCAGCTAAATCAACTTCATTCACAACTCAGTTAACGCTGCATATTACATGAGTACTGTTGGAAACGAGAAGAAGGCTAGCGGGGATCTGTAACTGTTTATCTGCTCACGTACTGTCGATTGTTTACTACGTTTACTACGAAATGTGTATGTGTGCAAATGAACCACCCGTGCTGCCAGATCTGATACTAGTAGAACAGCAACCGGCGTAATAGGTGTTAACGCATTGGCTCTTGCCATGGGTGAGTATTTGACAACACTGTGTAGTAGTTTATAACCTCCTTAACATCTTACCGTATCCACACGGCGAGCGTAAATATGATACGGACGCAGGAAAGTGTTGATGTTACACATTCCTCTCGCTTGCCTTCTTCTCATGGTCTATCAGTACCTCTACTCCTTCCCCCATTGTTTTGCATGTTTTCATTTAGACACAAGAGTCTATGGAATGTTGCATTCACCTACAGCAAAAGTAGTCAAGGTCTATCCAGAACTACAGTTCAGCAATTCTTTGGGGACGCGTGCGAGGCATAACGTGAAGTCTATCATCCTTATCTAGCATAAGCTTAGACCTAACAACTTTCAATAATGCAAAACTTAAACATTTAAAAGTATCGAAGGCTTATCTCAAAGTATTAGACATACTTCGATACCACTGAGTATGGAGAGTATCGAGTATCTAGGTCCCATTCCTAGTTTTTAAGATGTTTACACGACAGATAAACGTTCTATGTTGAATTTTCTAGGAATAGTCTGTGAAAACCTCTTTATTCGGAAGGAATTTTGTGATGTAAGACAGACAAAAATTCCCTGCACAGAATACGTAGTCTCTTTAAAACACGCAATTTATTTCGAAAAAAACTGTTTTTTTAGGGGGGGATTGCCTCTGTGGTCTGGTGTTTAGCATTCTAGGTTAAATCCAGCACTCCCGGGTTCGATTCCTGTCTGGAGAATAGAAATTTTTCTTTAACCAGGATTATTCCCTATTCTTCATAGAGTCCGGAAGCACGTGAGTGTGTGTGTGTGTGTGTGTGTGTGTGTGTGTGTGTGTGTGAAACAGAAAACCCAAAGATAAACACCATGGTAAAACGGGTGAGAATCATTGCCAATATGCACTAGTTCGAAAGGCAAAACCGCCGATATGTGCTTATTATTAGTGTTGTTATTATTATTATTATTATTATTATTATTATTATTATTATTATTATTATTGATTTGAATGCTTCAATGATTTTGTGATTGTTTTTAAATTGTTGTTTCTATCCACTTGTCTCTCGCGATGTCATGGAACAAGTATGGAATTTCTAGGCCAGCATATAGCGACCTACTTTTGAACATTTGTCAATCGATTCAGTTTCCTGTATCCGCTTTGTACCTACAACGTAATGTGTAAGGAAACTATTTCTGCAAAAAATTATCCAGATTAATATGAAGTAGATAGAAAAATCGATGTGATACATTCACATGGCTTTCTCTATTCTCTATCGGGACAGCGATAGTCAAATGTTAAAGAACTGGACGCTATATGCTGGTCTTAAGATTCCATACTGTTTCCATGCAATCGCGAGAAACAACTGAATGTTGAAAGGACTTTAAGAGAATAACCAAGAAATGAACAACTTGAACTTTTAATAACGGATATCTCAGAAACGGCGTATGCTACAACAAAAACTTATTTTAACTAAATTGTATGCTTTAAAAAGATCTACATTTTTGTGTAGTACGTTTTCGTCTATCGCCTAACGTTTACCAGTTACATAAGATTATACAAAATTCCCTCTGAATGAAAAGGACTTCATAGGAAAAGCTTTTTACCTTTATCTTTAAATTTTTTGTTTTTTTATTTAGGATTAAAAATCTTATTTTAAGGGTTTGTATAAGTAAAGTTAATAGAAAACAAAATATTTAAATACTTAAATATTCAATAAATTATATTCTCTAAATTAAATTTATTTATTAAAAAACTATTCCCCGAAAATTCAGGATATGCAATTTATTTGTCACGTAAATATCTTTAATATATGGCGTTTTAATCAAAATCGTTAGAGCCATTGTTTAGAAAATGAAAAATTTCGAAAAATGTTCCATGTAAAGCGTAGTTTGGGATGGGGGATTTTGTTGAAAGCCTTCGCGTCGCGTCTTTGGAATATACTGAACCTAATTACCAAGTTTGGTATTTATCAGACGGACATGTTTCCAAAAATGCCTTATTTGGATTCAGGGAGCCTCCAAACATATATTTCCGGTGATATCTCGGTATCGAGTTTTCGGGTGAAATGCAATACTTTCCCTACTCACTATACGTGGTAGAGAAAGTAAAAACTATTCTTACCCTTTGGTAACTTACATAAAAATAACCGATAGTCGGTAGTGAAAGTCATGTGAATGTAACATCAGATCTTTAGGTATGAAAAGGTGTGAAAAGCAGCAGTGACTTTGAAGAAACAGCTATCATTCCTCTATAGGTTTAGCATATTAATTTGTAACGTAAATAATTGCCGTAAATTTGCATTGAATAGCAGTTAACTCATCAGGCTGACAAGTTATGTATGCCAGCGTGACAGCAGAATGACGGTTTAAAGAGATGCGGCCACGCCCCTGCATTTGTCCCTTTAATTATCATTACGAAGGCTTTAAGGTGACAGAGGAATGGAGACACCGATTTTGAAAGTTGAATCAGTAGAACAAAAGAGTATTTAAGTGTGCCATTATGGTGGTGTTAGCAATTTGTAATATTTAAGGAGAAAATCTGTGGGAAATTGCAATGTACATTCACTCGACATGGACTAAGCTGGTGAACGTGCCTGAACGCTTCTCTGGTGAGCTGTGAAAGGAACACAAAATGGTGGAGAGAGTATCGCGGCTGTCACCGTAGGTACACTTTTCATTTGTTTTTGGAGCATGGGTACTGAGCGAAGGAGAAAGTGAAAAAATACGCTTTCAGTTCGGTTCCCTGGCTCTCAAGTGAGAAACTGCATTTCCGTGGTTAAATCGGAGAGACCATTGTAAATCAGGGGTCTACGGTGTTAATCGTGATGCTGTACCACCGTTACAGGAGTCAATAAGCTGTTTTAACTCTTTTTCTAAGCTTGTAAAAGTCCTTAAGAATGACAAATTTTATGTGTAGCTTATCTTTGTACTTTCTCTATCCAATAACAGATTTTTGGGATTCCATGAACCATTCATTTAGGAAGCTTATTCTATTATATATTTTAAGGGAAGGCTAAAAACCTTATCCCGTAAATATTAAATCTACTAAATTCATGATTCATTATCTCAGAACTATTAAGATAACAGATTTTTACAGGATAAAGATGCATATCTTCCAAGTACATTGATGTGCCTTTATGCAATAAGTTTGTATTAAGTACCAGGTGGCCCACGCAAGCCGTCCTTAGTTAAAGTTTATACCGGATAGCGCAGATGCCAAAAGGTTTGCTAAGCAGAACTGCAAAGGGGAATCTATACCGACAAAGAGGAGACCGCTAAATGAAAGACCAATGCTTGAAAACGAACCTTTTAACTGCTATTGCTGGTCACAGGTCTCAATAGGTAGAAAAACTGCCTGCTGTGTGAGGTGTTCTTGGTTCGATTCCCGACTGAGCTCTAGAAAGTTGTCTTTAAACAAAACCATTTCATGGTATGCCAAAGTCTGGTGTATGAATGTAAGAATACCTATGTGTGGGGGCGAGACAGAGTGTTATCGTTATTTAATAAGCAGTTCGCTCATTAACAAGAGTTCAGGATTGCCGCTTGACGCAAACCTGAGCAAACGTGTTAAGTCATTTAGTTCCATGAAGTTAATCTAGTACAACCATATGGCACCAAATGGTGCTGCAAAGTTCACAAGATTAAACAAATTCTATTTTTATTATGCTTATGTACTCTTAAAGGTGCGTTAGAATTAAAGTATTTTCTATTAATGCATTACTCATAATAAGCATGTGCAAAAACATGTCCACCTTGGTGGATGAATTGGTGAAAGGGCATTTCAGGTCCAGTTCTAGCTGGAATGATCCATAATCTCTTCTTCTTCTTCTTCTTATTATTATTATTATTATTATTATTATTATTATTATTATTATTATTATTATTATTATTATTATTATTATTATTTCCGTATGTCCGTATGCCGCGCCTGAAAATGTTCAGACAGCCTTCAAGCCACAGCTGCATTTTGGTGCGTCTCCGCACAGATCGTAACCATATCGGTGTGTTCGTTAATGTGAACGTAACCTTTTTGTCTGAATGACCTGGCTCGAACTGCATGCAGGTGACCACGCAACGCTTATCAGTACAAAACTACCGTGTAAACACATGCAGACACCAGCACTGTCCCTTTGAACAGCAGTGCTGCGGCAACTTCTTTTGCACCTATGTATGCGGGAAACATAAAACTGCAAAGGGCGGCTTGTTTGGGCACTTCGTGTGTGTGTGTGTGTGTGTGTGTGTGTGTATAAGTGTGTGTGTGTGTGTGTGTGTGTAAATATAAATAAGAGACATCCTCCTTTTAGAGAGGATGGCTCGTTATTTCTTGCTTGGTGAGCCATTCCATTCGAGGTAACATTCTGTCGGTCTGCTTATCTCTAAAACTTATGCCCTATTAACTCTACATTGTAACACTTATTGACTGAGGTGACTTTGGTGCAGTTTAACTCCATAACACTTTAATTAATATAGATTGTTAGACTACGTCCTAGTTCTTTCCACTGAGTTCTTTCTTTTGCTTTCCTTGACCACTGTTTGCCTGCCGTTTTCACGAACACGTCACACATCGTAGTCGCATACGTACATCTTGATTGGTCCATTATGGTCCACACATGCTTTAAAATTTCGTACAACCATAGAAGCTACACGCTACTTACTAGAAAGTCTGTAGTGTTACTTTCTCTACTACATAGTAGGTAGGAGAAGTAATGCATTCCACCCAAAAATTCTATATTTCACCAGAAATACATGTTTTGAGGCCCCATGGATCCAAACAAAGAATTTTTTAATACACACACGCGCGCGCCTCTTTCTGTGAACTTTTGAACAGCATAACTCAAAAACGAAAACTTGGAATTTAGGCTCAATATCTTCCAAAGATGCGACACAATGATTTTCAACAAAATCCCCCAACCCAAACTACCCTTTAGATGAAACATTTTTCAAAATTTTGATTTTCTAAAAAATGTCTTAACGACTTTGATTAAAATACCTTATACGAAAAATATTTACATCACAAATAAAACGTATATCTTGAATTTGCGGGGTACAGCTATGAAGTCCTCTTCATTCGGAAGGAATTTTGTCTAATCTGGTAAACGTTAAGCGATAGACGAAAACGTACTATACAAAAAAAATGTAGATCTCTTTAAAACACAATTTATTTAAAGTAATTTTTTTTGGCGTATCCCGTTTCTGAGATATCTGTTATTAAATGTTCGAATTGTTCATTCCTTCTCCATTCTCTTAGAGCCCTTAACATTCAGTTGTTTCTCTCGATTGCATGGAAACAGTATGATATTTTAAGGCCAGCATGTAGCGCCTAGTTCTTAAACATTTGACCATCGCTATTCCCTTTGTATTTTTAACTAAATGTGTTGTGTAACTATTTCTGCAGATATTTATTTGGATTAAAATGTAGTAGATAGAAAAATAAGCTTGAGTAAGAATAATTTGCATACCTACTAATAAACATTACCTGTAGAGAAAGTCATGTGTATGTATCTCATCAGATTTTTTTTTATTTACAATACTTCCCTCATTTGAGAGCAGCTATGTAGACCAAGTATAACTATTAAATTAGCGTTTTATTAAAAAATTACAAAGATAAAAATAGATAACACTGAGTACAGGAACCTATCAAATTGTTTACAATCAGCTTCAAATGAAATATAACACAAGAATCTTGTCATAACAGTAAAATCTATATTTATGAATTTTGGCAATTTATTTTATTTATTCCCCACCCCCCTCCTTTCTCCTCAAATGGGTGTCGTAAACTAACGGTCTGTTATCATCTATAAGTCCTATAGTGCGGCCTTTCCTCCGTATTCATTCATTCTCCCCTTCGTCTTGTTTCCTTTTTCCTTAACTCTTGTAGTAGGTAGGCGTATTGCATTCCACCCAAAAATGTCGATATTGAGAGTTGGCCGGGAAATACATGTCTGCGTACAACATAATTAAAAAAGAATAAGTCGAATAAATACCAAACTTAGTATTTAAATGTATCATTTTCCAAGAATGCATCACGAAGATTTTCACCACCTCAAACTACACTTCACACAGAAAAATGTTCGTTTTGTTTTATTCTCTCAAGAATGGCTTTAACAATGTTTTTATTAAAATTCCATTCGTTTAAAACATCCATATGACAAAATGTATACTTTAATCATCTGGGAATAGCCTGCGAAGTCCTCTTTGTTTAGAATTAATTTTATATAACTTTGTATAACTGGTAGTCCTGTGCCGTGACGCAGTGGGGTGGAGCGTATTGCTCTGGTTCCCGACCAGGGAATGGGTTCGATCCCACCCGTGGGGGGTGCGCATTTTAAGTCCCTGTTGCTCACTCAGCATCGTGAGGAAAGTGAGGAGCTGCGATAGGCAGCGGCCCCGGCCTCGAGAGCCAACATTCCAGCTAGGAGATGCATAATGCTGGCCACATCTCCTCTCCATATCGCTTAGATGATCGACCACCTCTGCCGTGCATATGTGCGCGTGAGGCCGACAGTCGGGTTGGCAGGTCATGACCCGGCATCGGCCGTATCGCTATGGGGTTTAGTTTTGCTTTATACCTAATAAATGGTAAACCGTAAGAGTTAGATAAAAACTTATTCCACAAAAAAATGTATGTAGATCCCGTTTAACACACGTGAAAAAACTTTTTGTGACATTAACAATTTCCAAGGTATTCATTGCTATTGTTTTGAATTTTCCAATACCTTATAATATTTGAAGTGCTCTCAACATTTGCTTGTTTCTGGCTATGTATTGAAAAGAGTATGGAATTTCAAGGCCAGCATATAATGGCCCGCTTTTAAACATCTGACTATCAATTCAGCCTCGTGTGTATCTCCGTTGTAGCTTCAACAAATACGTAATGAAACTATTTCTGCAAATAAATTTCTCGATTGACATGATGGAGATAAAAAAATAAGCTTTTGTAAAAACTATTACTAGGGGAGATAAAATAAATGTTAGTGGGTAGAGAAAGTCATAATGTAACACATTTTGCTTTCTCTACCATTTACATAGTAGGTAGAGAAGGTATTGCATTAGGCCCAAAAATGTCTTACTGAGATTCCACCGGAAATACATGTTTTGAGGCCCCCTGAATAAAAAAAGAATTTTTAGAAGGTCGGTTTGTATGCATAACTGTGAGCAATATAACTAAAAAATGAAAGTCGGATGAATGCCAAATTTGGTATTTATGTGCAGTAACTTCCAAAGATGCGACACGAAGATTTTCAACAAATCTCACACCCCGAACTACCTTTTACATGTAAGTTTTCGAAATTTTTTATTTTCTAAAAAAATCTGTAACAATTTTTATTTAAATACTGTGTATTAAAGATTTGAACATGGCAGATAAAATGTACATCTCGAATTTTGTGGAAATAGCCTGTAAAGTCCTTTTCATTCGCAGAGGGTTTTGTATAATGTTCTATAACTGGTAAACGTAGAGCGGGAGACAAAAACGTATTACACACACACACACACACACACACACACACACACACACACACACACATACCATACACACACACACAAATAGATTTCTTTAAAACACAATTTATTTCACTTAGCTTTTTTTGTGGCAAAAGCCATTTCCGCGTTATCCATTATTAATGGTTCGAAATGTTCTATTACTCTTGTCATTTTTTAAAGTGCTGTCGACATTCACTTGTTTCTCGCGGTCATGAAAAGAGTATGGAGTTTTAAGGCCAGCGTATAGCGTCAGTTTCTTAAACGCTTGACTATCACTATTGCCTTTGTGTCTATAACGAAATATGTAATGTACGAGGGCTGTCCCAGAAGTACCCGACCTAACAAAGAAAACACAAAACTTTTAGGAAAAGACATTTATTTCTCTATATAGTCTCCTTTCAGCTCAATACACTTTTCCCAGCGATGTTCAATAGCTTCGATGCCCTGTTTATAGTGAGAACCGTCGAGTTCTGCAAAATAGCCATCAACTGCAAACTCCACCTCTTTGTTGTTGTCAAATCTTTTACCACCAAGCCATTTCTTCAACTTTGGAAACAGAAAATAATCAGAGGGGGCTAAGTCTGGCGAATAGGGTGCATGAAGATGCAATTCGAACTTTAACTCATTGATTTTGGCTATGGTGATAATGAATGTGTGAACTGGTGCATTGTCTTGATGAAACGGAACTTTCTTTTTCGCTAATTCGGCCGTTTTTGCTTGATTTCATCATTCAAACGCGGCAATAAGTTTGCATAATACTCGCCATTGATTGTTTTTCCTTTTTGAAGATAATTCATCAATGAAAATTATCCTACGCGCATCCCAAAAGAACTGGCGACATTACCTTGACTACACATGGAACTGTCTTCGCCTTCTTTGGAGACGATTCTCCCCTTTCAATACACTTTTTTGGCTGTTCCTTCGTCTCAGGTGTGAAGTAGTAATGGATCCATGTTTCATCCATGGTTACTAATCGACGCAAAAACTCGGCTTTATTGCAGCGAAACATCGCCAAACACTCGACAGAAACATCCTCACAACGCTGCTTTTGTTCCATTGTGAGTAAACGCGGCACCCATCTTGCGCACAGCTTGTTTGTCTAAATTTTCAGTTAGTATGCGATGTACAGAACTTTTTGAAATGCCTGCGATGTCTGCTAGCTCGCACACTTTCAGTCCGGTCATCCCATACTATTTTTTGGATATTCTTCACAATTTCTGGCGTGATCACCTCATTTGGTCGACCACTGCGATGTTCATCTTGGCAGTTCGTACTGCCTCGCTTAAACTCTGCCACCCAATATTTTACTGTTGTAAACGAAAGAGCAGACTCCCTCATAGTAGAATCTAGCTCAGCTTTAATATTAGTTGGACTAAGACCTTTCAAATGAAAGTATTGTATCACATAACGATGGGCAGTTTTATCCATGTTTTCAAATTCGTTGAGAGAGTTAACTATTAATGGCTGCCAAACAATTACTAAACAACGTAACATTGTTAAGCTTCAAACTTAAGCTTTATAAGGGTGGTACTTTCTACCATAGTCATATGTTTGAAACAACAACCGCTATGTATACGTCAGGTCGGGTACTTCTGGGACTGCCCTCGTAGTTATTCCTGCAAAGGTTTATCTGGATTAAAATGAAGTAAATAGAAAAATAAGCTTTCGTAAAAATTATTAGTATAGAGGGTAGATAATTATTAGAAGAATTGTTAGTAAGAGGCTTGAAAAGACATGTGAATCTAACACCATTATTATTAATATTTATTATTACTCTCACTAACTTGCCTTATTCAAATTCTCTTAACATTGTTTCTGTTTTAGCTTGTTCTTTCAGGAGTTCTGCAAGAGAGCTGTATAAACTTGGATAACGTTTTCCCCTTACAAGCTACAGTCATATTTTGCTGATATTTACGGTTCTGTGTCTGTCATGCCCTTGTTGCTTCGTATTGTTTCCAAATAAGTGATGCAATCGCTCCTCCTTCCTCTATGTAAGCATCTTCAAAACAATTTCTTCTTGGATAATTTCCTCCAAATGTGGAAAAGCATTCCCTACATTCTGAACTGGTACGAATGCTAAATTAACCATATGGGATTACATTTTCACATCCCGATTTTGTGGATCGTTGAATGACTGCCGATGGCCCTCAGCTTGAATTTTGCTCTGTATTGATTTTCCCAGATGGAAGAGACAGCAGCTAATGCGCGAACACTTCAGCAGCGATGTTTATTGTGGCTTTTTTCGAAATCTGCCATGAACCTTTTTTTTGGGGGGGGGGTCAATTCCAAATGATGCAGCCCTATTAAATACTTCCCGAATAGCTGCAATATGTCAACATTGGCACTTAGAGGTTAACAAAACGAAAACGAATGGCAGTGGTATTCTGTACTTTCATCTTTTGCATGCCAGCCTAATCTGGTGATTATTCGATCACAAGAAATATTTTCGTGCATAGGAAAGATAGAATGCGACTGAAAAATTCAATGCCATAAGCGGTATTTGAACCACGGAGCTTCTGACTGTGGCATTTAATTTTTCAGTTTGATTCTACCTTTCAAATCTTGTCCTCTACTCGGCTTGTGTGAAAGAATAACTATTTACCATATTTGGGCATGCTTTGAAGGTGCCTACAAGGAACCAAGCAGTACTGGCTCAATAGGAATAAATTTCTTCTAGCTCTAAAGGTGATACGTTTTTCCGAATCTAATCCAGAATCATGTAAGTTTCCCTGTAAAGTTCTGTAGTCTCTAGCTGTTTCTGGTAGTCTATTTCAACTAAGAAGACATTAGATTTTGTGCTGCGTCGCATTGCCTACCTCCTCTAAGTGTTCTTTTCAAAACTTTCCCGATATGGAAGAGGAACGATAATGTCAGAAGCTAAGTTATGGGGTTCATTTCTGAAGATCCGTGTAGGTGGATTCTAGCCCATCTTCTGCAGTTCGTTTCAGATGCATTTATTTTCTGTGCTTTAGTTTCTTTGTTCAGGGGTGAGTGTACGGAGATTCGATTATTCGTTTTTTTAGAATGTCAGTATTGCTGTTATTTTGGATGGATGCTTCGAATTGCACTCCTTATTACTTTCTCTACTACGTATAGTAAGTAGGGGAAGTATTGTATTCCACCCAAATTTTCGATACCTATATTTCACCGGACAGCATAACTTAGAAACGAACAGTCGGATAAACACCAAACGTGGTATTTAGGTTCAGTATCTTCCAGAGATGCGACACGAAGGTTTTCAAGAAAATCCACCTACCCCAGATTACCCTTTACATGGAACATTTTCCGAAAATTTTAAGTTTCTCAAAAATGGCTGTAACGAGTTTGATAAAATATCATATGTTTAAGATATTTTCATGAAAAATGAAATGTATATCTCGAATTTTCTGGGAATATCTCCAACGTTTGCATAACTGGTAAACCATAAGAGATAGACAAAATTTTACTACATAAAAAATATAGATCGCGTTAAAATACACAATTTATGTCATATACTTTTGTTTTTGAGTGAACCATTTTCGAGATATTGCTTGTTATTCCCTTAAATTTTCCAATACTTTTTTTCTCAAATGGGAATTCGTTATTCATTTTTCTTATGTCCTGGACATGTAAAGAGAGTGGAATGCGCCACATAGCAACCAGCTCTTAAAAGATTTGACTATCGCTTAAATACTACCACATTCCTCTTGCACCTACAAGAAAATTAGCAATTAACATCTCGATTAACATGAAGCATATGGAGAATAAGCGTTTGTAAAAATAGTTTGTACAAGTTATGTGAGTGTAACACATCAGATTTTTTTCTTCTTCTTGCACTCCCAATAAACGTTGCTGTTTTAAAACAAATGTGTCTGTACATGAGCAATTAAGGTAAATTCTCCTCGAAGGAGGGGCATTAAATTAAATTAATCTGAGTTGTATTTATGGAGCTCTTTAACTGCTGTGGTTCTTAGCGTCCCATTCTGTACTGGGCCCGAAAGACCGGAAATTACGCTCAAAGGCCTCTATCAGGCTTGAGGTTTTTTTATTTGCCGTAAATCTACGACACGGGACCCTGGCTGTACTTCCCTTCCGAAGGAAGACATGCTAAGGATTTTTACGCCCGAAAAAAAAAATCCATCGCCCTCCGCCGGGTTTGAATCCGTGACCTCGGGAACTAGAGGCTAGCATGGTACCACTGGACCACGGAGGACGAGAGGGAGGCGTTATAGTTATAGGCCTGCATAGTTAAAACAAATTTGAAGCACCAAATTTTTTAAAGATAAAGTTACATATATAATTAAATTTAACCGATGAGATCATATTGAATGACGAATGAAATGTGAGAAGGTTGTAGCCTTTACGTTATTAGCCCCAAGTTTAGGTGCCAATTTGAGAGGGTTGAGTTGTATTGTAGTTCCACTGTTGGGGAGCCAAACTTGATGAAGTAACTGCCCCACGTATGGTGCAAAATTTGAAGAAGATTTGTTGTAGTTCCGTTGTTGGGTGAAGTAGTTGCAACCACGTGCGATACAAACTTTCCCATGGCCTTCGCCCCAACGTTCACTTTCCGGTGGCCTTCGCCCCAACGTTTAGGAATCAACTTTGTATTTTAATGATTCTTTAAAAATTATATATATTTATGTTTCCCCGACTGCGTCAGTATTAATTTGTAGTAACAAGTATCTCTTAGCAGGGGGTGATGCGGCTAAAGAATGTAGGCTTACACAAATTATAATGTTTACTTCACTCCTTTTATTAATCCTTCACACGATTAATTAACACTTCACTGGTTTAGACAGCTGTGAGATTCTTTTATTAATTGCACCGTTTAATGCTTAAACTTTATTGTATTCTCACCTTAATGAATTTTATATGTCTCACACTGAATGCGTATTTAACTGCTCGGGAACGCGTCTAGCGTCCGGTTGGGAACGCTATCTACTAGCGGCTGGCGTTTACCGCTTAAATTTGTAAATTTTTCTATTTCACGTCTTTGATTGGCTAATTTTACTCCAATAGAATACTTTTATTTAACTTTCAGCTTTTCTATTTTTTGATTGGCTATTTATAAATTGTTTTAAACATTACATTATTGTTCCAAGAATTATTAGTAGCATTATTAAACTTTCCAATTTTTTGTTTTCTCAAGGTTACCTCATTGTTAGCAACTTTCGGCTTCTATTCTCACAGCTCCAACATCATCAAATTACTTAATGCATTCACATAACATTATTATACATGTACATAATAATATAAACATAATACAATGACTGTTACATACATTTTATATATTATATTATACACATATTGCTTCAAGGTGGGCTGTTATTTTTTTATATTATATAATCAGACTGATATAATTTTAGTGTTAAAAATACTGCCTCAAATATATAAAATGATGATCAGATGAGCTCAGGATCCATTTGCTTCAGATACCCGACATTCCTTATTATTATTACTATTATTATTATAACATTTGTTAATATCGCTCCAACTACTTTAGAATACAGAACATGATTACAATGAAAAATGCAATGTTTTAAAACGGTAATAGTACATACAACATTAAATTCTCTAGATAGGTGTGTTACACATTGTTATACAATTTTGTCGCTTTCATAAAGTTTAAAGTTCTTTATTGTGCTGAATTTAGGGCGTCTGGTAGGCTGTTGGAGATGTCACACCTTTCTCTGTGTTGTACATAGCGATGACAGACTGTGACGAGATGATGAACTGTGAGGTTACATCTGCAGAGGTCGCACAGATGAGGAAGGTCACGGTTGAGAAGATGTTTGTGCGTTATTGAAATATGTTCAATACGTAGTCGAGTAAATACAACTTGGTCTTTGCGGTTGAAATAACAGTGTTCAAGTTTGGACTCGGAAATGTAGACATCGTGTAACTTCTAGATGTGGCTTTCCATGTTTGTCTCCATTGATCAATGCAAGTCTTTTTGATGAAGTTGATGAAGTCCGTGTGTGGGATCTTGATGTCCTGAGGGGGATGTTTGGTGGCTTCTTTGGCTGCCTGATCAGCTGATTCATTTCCCAGAATTCCGACGTGAGACGGAGTCCAGGCGAATGATGCTGATTTACCAGAGCTTAGTATCTGATTGTACAGTTTCTGTAGTTCTTTAACAGTTATTTGTGGGGCTGAGGTTTGTTGAAGGGCTGTTAAAGTACTCAGTGAGTTGGAGAATATTGTGTAATTATGCAGATTATCCTTATTAAGCACATATTCTCCTTAGAATAAGTAAAAACCCGGAAAACCCTACTAGGTTAACCCGCCCCAAGCGAAATTCGAACTTGGGATTCCTTGAATGTGAGCCAATTGCGGTACCCCCAAACCGTGGACGTGAGCTACAAAACACTTTTTGCTACTGAAATGTTTGGAAACCTACTATATTATAATTTCTATACTAAATGTAAAAATTATTTATTAGAATTTACAGATTTTAGGTTAGAAATGTTTAGGAAATATGATCTTTGGGAACTATGCATAAGAAAATTCGTATTCAGATTTTTTTGAGGGGGCGATGTGTTTCAGGAGAAACGTTTTAGGAAAATCGTACTCGGATATTGACGTATTAGGAAAACAATTTTAGGTAAATATTTCCGGGAATGAGATTCTATTATAAATATAACACGCATTTTGACAAAAGACCGAGACAACTTGATTTATTTTAATCACTATCGGTCTATAAACTTCTGTAGCAAATATTTTGGAAATCATAATGGCACAAACATTTTTTACGTGTTTTAATCAGGTTTACATTATTATTGTCGCAGTTTTAGCGTGTCTTTCCTGCTTTCCCAGATATATAAAACTGAATAAGAATGATTAGGTTTCACAAGCATTTTATTAATAAAACTCATGTGCCACCTCCCTGCAGTTTGAATTGTTGCACCAGAAGGTTCCTTTTGGCAGTTACGAGTAACTTCCCCTTTGTATGTGGGGTCTATATAAGGGACCGGCTAACCCCCGGTGGATGGTTCAGTTAGTAAGACGTTACGAAGTTAAAAGTGGACTGTGCCGAGTTGTGAGTTGTAATACGACGGATCAGATATGTTCTGTTCTGAGTGTGTCTCAAGAGTAACGCGAGGTGCTGCACTGAATTCCTAAGTGATAAATAGTGTTTCGCCGAAACTGGTGTCTCGTTTTTACAACATTTACTTATTGTTACACTTTGATAACTTAATGCACCACGATGAGGCGCCAATTTTGATAACCTACTACGTTATCTGAATTTTTAAAGCCGCGCAATGGTGCAGTAATTTTGAAGTAGTATACTTCACTGCTTCTGAAGTTGTCGTTATATTGTAGCTCGTTCTGCTGCCTCGTGCGCCAGCTGCTCCAGTGGTAGAGCTATGAACGAATGTCTCTGATTATAACTGCACGCCCTTACGTTAACTCAAGCTACGCCTACTTTAGAACTACCCCACCAACGTTCTTCTTGCGCTGGCCAATACTTAAAAATCCTATGTGTGCGTCTGTTACCTTGCTAATACCTCCTGATTCTGAGAATTTTATTCCCTTTCTCTTTTCCAGAATTCTGGTATACGTGACTGTTCAAACGTACTGAGCTTATAACCTAACTGAATTCTAAGAACGTTTATACTAACGCGTTTGCTATTTCGGCTGTCGCTAATGACTCAGATGAACATGACGGCTAACGACCTTTTCCTTGGACAAATTTTTTCAACTCCAATTTATTGCATTATACCTTGATTTAATATACGGATATTATTTTTATTGCAATTATTTCTCTATCTTACTATTATTTCTTTAGTTAATTATTTATATTTTCCTTGCAATAATTACGGTCTCAACTTCCTATGAAGATCCAGTATGGCAGGGCAAAACTAGTTGAAGATCAAACACTACCTGAGTTATAATCATTCTTATCCTTTGCCTTCTCTTCATTAGTTTGATCTAATTCAAATGGTTTTGGTAGGTACTCTTCAATTCCACTTTTTGTTTTTCTTTCGTGTTCGAATATGCGAGACATTGTTCGCATTGATCCTCTTAGGGATGAAGAATGATAAATTGAACTCTTTATGAAACATTCCAGAGTACTCATATAATTAGCAGTTGGAGGATTGTTTTCTTAGCATGACAATTCATAATCTCTGTGAAGATCATCAATCACTTTCCTCCTCCTATGTATTTCTTTGTCACAGCCCGACAATAGTGGCTCGGAATGCATGTAATGCTGCCGATATGATCTCTAACAATTTGTTTTATACTTTCATCCATTCTGGAATGATTTGCATGTTTTTCTCTCAAATCTAAGGCAGTCATATTGTTAATAAACGACTTTTTATGCAGAACAATAAATACAACATTTTTAAAACTACTTTTAAAAGCTTAACTTACCAGCTTTATGAAAGGAAATGCTGAAACTGACCACCGTCGTTGTCCATACATTTTGGCACCTCTTTAGGAAACTATCCATCACTATCCATGAGCTTTAAAAATGTTTTATGGTTTCATCCGCGCCTTTCTATGATAGCGGCAGACAATGGCAACGCGCGCCGAGGACGCGGGCAGGAAAAAACACCGCGTAGGCGGTTCGTAGCTTTTTGGCTCATTCTGTATTTAAAGAATTGCTTGTAGACGTAGATTTTCTTACTCACTTTGGACTAGTTGCAGTTATTTACATCAAAGAAAGAAAAAATTGTGTAATGTGTTTTAGAATAATTATATAAATATTGGAAACATTAAAGGTATAATTCAGGTTGATTTTGTTCACTACAATGAAGTGGCACATCTCCAGTTTTACTTTTATAAGAACGGTGACGCAGCTCGTCAATATCACTGTTTTTGAACAAAACCATGTTGAAGGTTAATCACCTCTCAAAATATGACGTACTTAAAGTCAGGTGGTTTTTGCATTAAGATCTTGGCTCTGTTGAAAATGTGACTCTTCTCTGCGGTAGGAAGAAATGTGACGCTGCTGCTACCAAACAGCGATTATTTTAAATAAAAGTAGATTTATTCCAGATATAAATATGCGATTTTTGCAAACTATTTCTGTTTTTATCTCAAAACTAGGCATTTTTCTCCATGCTAGAATTCTAAGATTACAGACGTCCTTCAACACTCTGGTGTCTTGGAATAAAAACTGAAGTTTCCTTTAAATTACACACACACACACACACACACACACACACACACACACATACACAAAATCGTCCTCCGTGGTGTAGTGGTTACCATGCTATTCTCTAGTTCCCGAGGTCCCGGGTTCAAACCCAGCGGAGGGCGATGGATTTTTTCGGGCGTTAAAATCCTTAGCAAGGCTTCCTTTAGAAGGGAAGTAAAGCCGGTGGTTCCATGTCGTAGATTTACGGACGTAAAAGAACCTCAAGCCTGATTTGAACAAAATTACCGGTCTTTCACGCCAATATAGGATGGAACGCTAAGGAACACAGCAGTTAAAGAGCGTCCAAAAAGAAAACTCATTTTCAGTTTACACTAAAAAAAACTCTGATGTGTTACACTCACATGACTTTCTCTAATCTTGTACAAACAACTTTTTATAAACACTTATTCTCCATATGCCTCATGTTAATCGAGATGTTAATCTTATTGCTAATTTTCTTGTAGATGCAAGGGGAATTGGTAGGCTTTAAGCCATTGTCAAATCTTTTAACCGCTGGTTGTTATGTGGCGCATTCCATTCTCTTTGCATGCCCAGGACATACAAAAAATGAATGACGAATTTGAGAAAAAGTACAAGTATTGGAAAATTTAAGGGAATAACAAGCAATATCTCGAAAATGGTTCACTCAACAAAAACAAAATGTGTATGACATAAGTTGTGTATTTTAACGCGATCTACATTTTTTGTGTAGTAAAATTTTGTATATCTCTTATGGTTTACCAGTTATGCAAAAGTCGTTCACAATGAAGAATACTTTTGAGACCTACCCAGAAAATTCGAGATAAACATTTCATTTGTTATGAAAATATCTTAAACATATGATACTTTAATCAAAATCGTTAGAGCCATTTTTGAGAAAATTAAAATTGGATCATCTGGGGTGGGGGGATTTTCTTGAAAACCTTCGTGTCGCATCTCTGGAAGATACAGAACCTAAATACCAAGTTTGGTGTTTATCCGACTGTTCGTTTCTGAGTTATGCTGTACACAGACACACACGTACACACACACGGACATGATTCCAAAAATGCTTTCTTTGGATTCAGGGTGTTTCATGTATTTCCGGTGAAATCTCGGGTAGAATGCAATACTTCCCCTACTTACTATACGTAGTAGAAATTTCAAATTGGGTTATATTATGGACGCTCTTTAACTACTACGGTTCTTAGCGTCCCATTCCATATTGGGGTGAAAGACCGGTAATTTTGCTCAGAGGCCTCTTTATCAGGCTTGAGGTTCTTTTACTTGCCGTAAATCTACGACACGGGACCACCGGCTTTACTTCCCTTCCGAAGGATTTTTACGCCCGAAAAAATCCATCGCTCTCCGCCGGATTTGAACCCGCGACCTTGGGAACTAGAGGCTAGCACGGTACCACTAGCCCACGGAGGACGACTATACGTAGTAGAGAAAGTAAAAAGTGAGACTATGATTTTCACTTTAGTTGTCTCACTGTTCCACCTCCTATCATTTTGCAATCCATTCCCATTCCGTGGAAGCGTGCAGATGAGTATCAAATACCTAGGCATCCACTTCGATCGTCGTTGATCTAGCAGCCTCATATCAGTTCCAAATTAAACTAGGCTTACTCTGAATTACGCTAACTGTATCCTGTTCTCAACCGCAAATCACCTCTGCGGGTACTTTTGTACAAGTATTTACTTCGCCCATTGCTTAAATATGTCTGTGCAATTTGTGTGGAGCTGCTGCGTCCAAAATTCATCGGCTTCAGGTATTCCAAAATAAAGTCCTAGACTCATATTGAATGCCCCTTGGTATGTACGTAACGCTCAGTTACATCATAAACTTGGATTCAGTACATATCTGCATATTGATCCTTCTCACGCTCATTCGTTTTTTCATGGGATCAGGTTTCTGCCCGGTGCAGTGCATTTCTCCTTAAGTAGGAGAACTGCTGAAGTTCCGTCACTGCTCTTTTCGAAACAAAGTCTTTAATGCAACAATGACCTATGCTTTTACAGTGCTTTTCCTTCACCTGTGTCCACCGCACGGCTGCTCGCGACCCGGCCGCCGAAGCATGAACTCCCAACGAAACAGTTATAATACTCCCGCAACCCCTCATGTTCTCATAGTTACAATCACAATGATAATAAACACATGCCATATCATAAGAGATGTTGGAAATGTTGCTCTTCTCTGTTTCTGGCATCTTCTCAGGAAATTTTCATTCCCACTTGTATTTCAGTATCCGAAATTGAGTGAATTCCTCGCCTGATTTTTTCTTTCAAGATGCGGCGACCGGCTCCGAGCAGCCTTGTGGTGGCCACAATGTGAAGGAAAAGCACTCTATTTAATATTTAGTACCAGAGGGGCCTTATGTGGCTGACCTCCGCTCTTGCTTCCGGATCTGCATAGCATGCTGTTGGCTGGTCGAGTCCACAATAATACACTGCTCAAAAAAAATAGAAGAACACATATTTAAACAAAAGCCTAAAATAAAATATTGATACAATGTAAATTTTTACAATCAGATGTTTTAAAGTGTTCTTTAAAACTAGAATGAAGCTATTCTAAAATGTGAATTTTTCTCTGAATAAATTAGTGAAATTGAAAAATCTGTGGAAATCTAAGTGAGCGCTCTTAGATTTTTTGACTAATTTAGTTTTAAAAACAGGTTTTAACAGCAATAATGCATTTGAATGAAATATCAGTCCTAAAGCGTGGATTGAAGGTGGCTATTCCATTCGCTATGTCTCCGGGATTCTTCATGTCAGTATTTCTGTCATCCAATTGTGCTTGGAGACGAAATTTAGAGACAGGTGGATACAACAGGGCAAAGGCGTAAGACGAAGACAACGATATCTTGTCCTATCAGCTTTGTGAAGACGTAAATTTTCAGCTAGAGATCTACAAAATGACGTGCGAATAACCATTGGAGTGGTGATTTCTGATCAGAGTAAGAAACAGGCTGAGAAATGCAGGGTTGAGATCTAGAATCCTCTTTAAATCCCCTCGTTTGACTCTCCAGTACAAGGAAGCCCGCTATAATTTCCTCAGAATCATCTCAACAGGCAGCTGCGCCAATGGAAGGCTTTTCTCTTCACAGCAAAGTCAAGATTTAGTTTGACGGGTTGTGATGGTCATACACGTGTATGGAGATGTCCCGGTGAGCGTCTTGCTCAAGCCACTGTTGTACATGACAGATTTGCAGGAGGTTCGTTTATGGTTTGGGCTGGTATTACTATTGAGTATCGGACACAGCTTGTTGTTGTCCCACAGGGCATGAATGCTGGTGTTTACATCAATCACATCCCTTTGCTTATGGAATGGACCCCAATTTTCTTCTAATATATGATAATGCTAAATCCCAAAAAGCATGGATTACCAAAGATGTCATACAAGAATGGGAATTCAGATGGATAATGGACTGGCCTACACACAGTCCTGGCCTCAATCCGATTGAGCATCAGTGAAATATGCTGGAAAAAATTGTTCGCGAGGGGCCTGCTGTGTCACAAAACCTGGGAGAACTCGCAAATGCATTCAATGAGGAATCTCTGTTAGAAGGCTAGTGCGAAGCATGCTATGTAGGTGTTATGCAGTTATTACAGCTCACGGAGAACATATTCAGTATTGAAATAACCATAGAAAACATTGATTAATAAAAATTTGATCTTGTATTTCCACTTTGTTTTGTGTATCAAACAATAGTTTGATCGTATTTCTAATCCTGTGAAATAATGTTTGTTAGAATGTGTATTATAATTTTACACAAGTTTTCAAAAATTGAAATGTATCCATATTTATTTTAGGACTTGGTTTAGAAGTGTGTTCCTCTAATTTTTTGAGCAGTGTAATAAAGTAGTGTAACTATTCTTTCTGGCTAACGAAATCCACAGGGTTTTTTTTCTGGAAAAATGAAAATCAGGTAAATGGCTTAGGATTGGATAATATTCTGAAAACCACTTTGCATCAACATGCGACCTAGATGCTCATAAGTTTTTTTTTTTTCGAAATCAGCTACTTTTTGGATTCATGGGATCTCTAAATAGGTATCTGCAGTGAAATTCGACATCAAGCTTGTGTTACTTATGACATCCTACATTCTATACACAAAGCTTCATAATTCCGATATCAAATGTGATCCAGTGTGCTCCTTTGCAGCATATATGGACGTTTCATTAGCAATTAGTTGATGGAACTTGACGCTCCACATTTTTACCACATTCGAATTGTACGTTTCTCCCAGGTGTCCTTGTGACTAACACAGAACATCTCCACACAATCGCGTGGAGGAGGCGGTCCTCCAGTGAAAGGCAGTTGTTTAAATATCTGAATCTCTTAAAACATGGCCTCCACTCCTCCCTGTGTTTCTTCTGCCCTCGGTGTCAACCTACTTTTGGTCTGGCTGGGCCGTTGCAGAGAGCATATTTAAACTTGAATTTTATCTACTCTAGATACTGTGCATTTTCTTCTTCGTCTACAATAAGGACAGCAGTGCTTCTGTTTCTCGAATCGGTTATGTATAATATTTTCTGTCCATCGTATAAACATTTCTGATGTGTTTCATTCACATGACTTCTCTCTACCCTTTAAGGTTTATTACTCTCTCTACTAACTTACATAGAGGAAGCATTACATTCCACCCAAAAATTCGATACCAACGTTTTAGCGGAAATACATGTTTTGGTTCCTGAAACCAAAAGAGGAATTTTTAGAAAAAGGTCCGCGTGTGTTACATTAAAAATCCGGTGTGTTACATTCGCATGACTTTCATACACTATCCTTTATTAGTGTTTAAAATTATTCTTACAGGAGTTTATTTTCCTATCTACTTCATTTTAATCTAGATAAACCTTGCCGGAATTACCTGAGTTACACATCTCTTTATACAGGGTGATTTATGAAGAATTGACACATTTCTTTCTTTTAATTATTCCGTTCGAAATTCACTCAGTGCCCCAATTTTAGCACAAAAAGAAGCAGAATGTTCTGTAGTTTAGATTGCCTGTCACTAGATGGGCAGATGTTCATGTTCATGTCATCTATCCTTATCTGGTTCCTGTAACTGATGGACAACTGTAATCCCAAACGGCTTTAGGCCTGCACTATTCACAGCTCTCTGGCACATTGAGTAGCTGTACCCTGTCTCCTGCGACAAACGTCTTAATGAGTTTTTTGGGTGACTGATCCAGTCGTGCTCTTTACGTCAGCAACCGTGGGAAACCTAGATGAACGAGTTTTGCCTTTTTCACTCACCAGAGATAAGTTGCTTCCAATTTGTTTACTAGTCCCAATATTGTTTCTTTGGGGAGGATTCCGAACAGCAAATTCTCTCTGGTATGCCCTTTGAGTATCTATAGTTGAATTCGTAATCCAGTATTGCTTTACAAGGAAGAGTCGTTCATTTAATACGTACTCCATTTTCACGTTGACTAGAACAAAATCTCAAAAACAGTTGCCGACAATGAAACTAAAATTACGAATGAAACATGAATATCTGCGCATCTAGTGACAGCCAATCGAAACTCTAGAATATTCTGCTTAATTTGGTGCTAAGTTTGGGGCATTGGGTGAATCTCAAAAACAGTTGCCGACAATAAAACTAACAATTACGAATAAAACATGAATATCTGCGATCTAGTAACAATCGAAACTCCAGAACATTCTGCTTAATTTGGTGCTAAAATTGGGGCATTGAGTGAATTTGAACAGAATAATTAAAGGAAGAAATGTGTCAGTTCTTCATAAATCACCCTGTAATATAAAGCGAATAGCGATAGTCAAATGTTTTATCACTGGAAGCTAAACAATGGCCTTAAAATTACTCTTTCTAAGACATGGGAGATACAACTGAACATCGACAGGAACTTTAAAAGAATGGTTAAGTATTGAACAATCCGAATCATTAATAACGGATATCTCGCAAATGGCTGATGCCACAAAAAATATTTGAAATAAATGGTGTGATTTAAAAAGATCTATAGTTCTTGTTTTCGTCTATCGCTTAACGTTAACCAGTTATGCAAGAATATACAAAATTCCTTACGAATGTAGAGGATTTCGAAGGTTATTCCCAGAAAATTCAAGATATGTATTTTATTTATCATGCATATATTTAATATGTGTTATTTTAATCAAAATCCTTAGAGCCATTTTTTAGAGTATAAAAAATTTGAAGAAAAAAAAAATCTTCCATGTAAAGGGTGGTTTAGGATGGGGGGATTTTTTTGAAAATCATGGTGTCGCATCTTTAAAAAGTACTGAGTCTAAATACCAAATTTGGTGTTTATCAGACTTTTCGTTTTTGAATTATGCTGTTCACAGACTCACACACGGAGCTTTTTCTAACATTGCTTTTTTTTATTTATTCGGGGAGCCTCAAAACATGTATTCCTAGTGAAATCTCGGTAATGAATTTTTGGGCGGAATGCAATACCTTCTGTACGTACTAGGTACGTGGTAGAGAAAGTAAAAACAAAAAGTCGGTTAAATATTAGACTTGATATTTAAGTTCAACATCTTTTAAGGATGGGACACGTTGTGATCACATCGAATTCCACCCAAAAATTTCATCTTCGAGATTTCATGAAAATGCATTATTTGAGCTCCCTGAATTAAAAAAAGGGGAAAAAGGTGTGTGTGTGTGAACAGCATAGCTCAAAAACTAAATGTCGCATAAGCACCAAACTTGAATCGACACGAAGAATACTGCCATACTGCCCTTTCCATGGACAATTTTTTGGAAGTTTTTTTATTTTCTCAAAAGTGCTTCAAGCTATTTTATTAAAATATTATACATTTAAGATATTTAGTTATATGGTATATAAAATGCACATCTTGAATTTTCTGGGATTAGCCCGTGAAATCCTCTCCATTCTGAACGACTTTTGAATAATTGGTAAACCTAAGAGTTAGACAAAATCTTACTACAAAAAAAGTGTAGATTTCGTTAAAGCACACGGTTTATATCAAATAAACATATTTGTGGTGCTAACCACTTCGAAATATTCTTGGTTATTGGTTTGAATTTTCAAATACTCATGCTTTTCTCAAATGGGAAGTCGTTATTAGTTTCTCTCTCTCCCCCTCCCTCCCTCTCCCGGTCATGCAGAGAGAATGGAATTTCAAAATCCTCCGTGGACTAGTGGTACCGTGCTAGCCTCTAGTTCCCAAGGTAGCGGGTTCAAACCCGGCGGAGGGCGATGGATGTTTTCGGGCGTAAAAATCCTTAGCATGGTTTCCTTCGGAAAGGCAGTAAAGCCGGTGGTCACGTGTCGTAGATTTACGGCACGTAAAAGAACCTCAAGCCTGATAAAGAGGCCTCTGAGAAAAATTACCGGTCTTTCACGCCCAATATAGAATGGGACGCTAAGGACCATAGTAGTTAAAGAGCGTCCATAAATAAAACTATTTAATTTATCACATAGCGACACGCTCTTTAAAAATCTGACTCGCTTCCTGCTGTATCATACAACGAAATGTTCTCCGTGGTGTAGTGGTTACCATGGTAGCCTCTAGTTCCCGAGGTCACGTGTTCAAACCTGGGTGAGGGCATGGAGTTTTTTCGGGCGTAAAAATCCTTGGCATAGCTTCCTTCGGAAGGGAAGTAAAGCCGGTGGTCGTAGACTTACGGCACGTAAAAGAACCTCAAACCGGATAAAGTAGCATCTAATCAAAATTTCCGGTCTTTCACGCCCAATATAGAATGGGACGCTAAGGACCGCACCAGTTAAAGAGCGTCCATATATAAAACTCAACAGCGAAGTGTGCAAATGTGAATTGAAACTTTATCTGGATTAGCGGGAAGTAGCGAATACGTTGTATAAAAGTGAATAAAGAAAAACATGTGAAGGCTTGTGTTTTGCTCAAAGCTATTCTTCGAATTTTTCAAAACATAAAATATACCTCAACGTCTTAAGAGAATGAATGCACGAAATCTATGTACTGCTGTGCGTTGTGAAGAAATGGAGGTTTGATGCAGATGAATTTCTTGAATGTCTTTTTTTCATGCTTTTCCCTATACGGGTAAGTGATGCTACGTAGATTGCGTGGTAATACTCTCCGACCTTTGTTCAAATAATTCACATTGCTGTGCTGTGCTGTCATAAATTGCTGAGAATTGCGAAGGAGGCAGAACAATGATGACTTGTTTTTAATCTTAGACTCTGGATCATGGATTCATTGCTATGGGCTGTTACATGCTTAGTCAGTTAGTAATATCCACTATTATTAAATCGAACTGGTTTGCAGGTTGTCCTACATCTTACACGACGACACAATTTCTTTATCAGCTGATATCAGGTGGCATCATTTCATAGCACACGTTTCATATCTTATGGATTTCACCAGGCGATTTGCTCACACGTTGGTAAACATGACACCTAGCCTATTTGCATGTAATACTCAACAACGGTTCCATAAAACGATAATTTTTGCGTAAGTTCCAACAATTTCTATTTTCTCAACAGCTTACCTATGATAGGCAGAGGAAGTGTTGCTTTTGGCCCGAAAGACGTATTTAGGAAAAGGCGTGCCTCTCTCTGTGATGAGATAAATCGTGATACCGTAATTATTGACCGGAAGATATAAGTAATTAAGAAAAGAAATGATAATAACATAAAGACATATTTGCAACAAATAATTGCTGTATATTAAATCAATGTATAATGTAATAAACCTGAGGTGAAATATTTGTCCGGAAATAAAAGGGTAATACCAAGTTATGTTAAGGAAATACATTAGTATAAATGTTCCTAAAATGCAGTTAAAGTTCAGTACGTTTGAAACGTCACGCAGGCAGAAATTATGTAAAGTAGAAAGAGAATGAAATTCTGAGATTCGAGAAGGTACCGCAAAGCAATGAGGTAAGAGACGAATTATTAGGGTTTTAAGATTGGTCTGGGTATATAGAAACCTTGGTAGAGGAAGCGATAGGTAGGAGAAGCTTAATTTAAGTTAAGGACCTGCATTCTAAATCAGAGACATATTCGTGACTGTCGTGTGTAATTTCTCAGTTGCGTAAAGCACAGGAACGCGCCGCGCCGGTGTTAGAAAGATTTAGCGGTTATTGTAAGGGATCTTTCCGAATGTAATTTCTGCGACTTACGGCAACTCACGCTTCGCTTAATTGTTACAGAAGTAACAATTCGTAAATTCAATATCGGTGACTCTTCTCAAACTGAACATTTTAAGTCAACATTAAAACTTCTCAGCTAACTAAACTGGTTTTATCCTTTCACAATACACTCACGCATGCCCTGAGATAAAGCACTCATAGCTATACCACTGGAGCAGCTGTCTAATGAGACAACGCAGAACCAGCTGCGAGGTGACATTGCAGAACTCATCAATAGAACAGGTAACATTAAACGTTATCAAAATTTGAAGCAAACGGCTTCAATCGAAAACAAAAGTCGGATGAATTACGTACACCAAGGATGTAAGACGAAGATTTTCACCAAATTTCCTTCACCCCAAAACTTTATGTACATAAAAGATATTCATTATAAGGCAAGTCTCCGTAAGTTCGCATGTCAGGAAAATGTATTTTTAAAAAGAAGATTCCTATATGTTTTGCTGCAATTCTAAACATTACATATCCACGTTAATATTCCAGAGCATCGACAATAATTGTATGGGAGATTTCTGTTTTTTCATTTCTAAAATTTAAAAACAGTTGGGGTTCACTATTGGCGAAGTTAGATTGCATGTGTACCCCAAATTTGCCTTTTGTATTTGCTTGTTCGAACTAAATAGTTTTAACATAATTAGATCATTGGCATACTGTATTTTAATATTGGACAAAAATTGCTAACGTTGATACCCTCATTAACTGAAAACCTCGAACTGACAAATCAAAAAACAACGATTAAGGGGGGGGATCTAATTGATGCTAGATGAAAAGCTGCATTTAATAAAACTGTCAGGCGGTATTAGGTCAGTAATTCCAATAACACAACTTAACGTAAATAAAATAGGTTTTACTCGTAATATAACCGTATCAGTTATCCCACAGGATGAAACAGATACAAGCTATATCGCCAATCACTGCTAACACAATATGATGAATAACGCATAAACGATACAAGAGTTGAAATCTAATTACATGATTAATACTAAGGTAATCAAGCTGAGCAACTTGGCATTTCGAAAGCTCTAGAAACTTTTAAACTATTAAACACTGATGAAATGCCTCCAAAAGAAAGAAAAGTTGTAATCTACACATAATTACATTAGACTTCCTCAAGAACGAAAACAATACAAGAACTTCATCGAAGAAATCGGAAAGAACCTAAAACAAAGAGAACAATAAATGTATAGTGAACTTCAGGAGGGTGAAGGCTCATGCTGGGAACTACGGTAACGAAATGTCAAGCTAAGCAGGCAGCGAGTGAAGTTGATCTACGAGTACAAATCAATTACAAGATCCCGATAAGTGAGATAGTGGTCTACACGGACCGAAATTCTTAGGTCTTAGCCGATCCCGAGCCCGAAACGAGGTTACTGGTCCTGGCCGACTGTCTAATTTTGTTTTAAATAAAATTATTTTGCAGTTATTGACTATTATTATTATTATTATTATTATACGAAGCGCTACTGTCCGGGTGCAAAAGAACTCGAATTTGCTTTCCGTACCGACATAGGAATTTTTCCTTTGCTGAAAGGTCCTTGTTACCAATTAAAGAGCATTTTTACAGAAATAATGGCGACTGAGGTCCTGGAAGCCTCGTGTAGCAAGCAGAATGTTGACGGTATACTATTTTATTGACCACATGTCGCCCCTATTGCTGCACTCTACCCAGGATGTCCTGGGTGTGGGTGAACGGAGGGAAGTGGAGTTTCCAGTCACCGTGCTGATGTAATTGGCCGAAGTGGGCATTTATTTATTATTACTAGTATTACTACTGTTATGGATGATTATCTCAACATTGCGGACAAAAATGAAGTGTAATAAATTAATTTGTTGGGTCTTTATTTTCCCTTTAGATGGAAAGGTTTTCGTTATTTTTGATTTTCTCAAAAATGTCTCTAAGGAATTTTATTAAAACTCCATACGTTTCAGATATTTACACGACAATTAAAATGTGTATCTTGAATCTGATAAATTAATTTTTCTTCGTCTTTATTTTCGAGCCGACCCCGACAAACATGTTACAAATTAAGGCCGAACCTGGCCCGTGCACACCTCTAAAGTGCGACCAAGAATCAGCTGGCAGCCAAAAACGAAGAGAAAGAGTGGGAAACAACTTCCAAAGGAACCTTGACTAAAGCCACATTATCTCCAGTGTTAAAGATAAGAAAAACTTAAAAATACAAATAGCTGCAAACCTGTCAACCTTATTGGCCGGAACATGAGCTGTAAAACGCCTATTTTCACAGATTCAAGATCAAGAATCTGGTGTGTTGCACTCACATGAGTTTCTCTACTCTTTACAAACTATTTTTACAAACGCTTATTCTCCGTCTACTTCAAGTTAATCGAGATAAACATTTGCAGAAACCATCGTATTGTTATTTTCTTTAGGTGCAAGGGGAATATGTTAGGCCTAAAGCGATAGTCAAGTCTTTTAAAAGCTGGTTGCTATGTGGAGGATTTCATTCTCTTTGCATGTCCAGCACATAAAAAAACGAATGAGTAAGTATTGGAAAATTCAAACAAATAACAAGGAATATCTCGGAAATGGCTAACTTCACAAAAAATGTATGTGACATAAATTGTGTGTTTTAAGGAGATCTATATTTTTTGTGTAGTAAAATTTTGTCTGCCTCTTACGGTTTACCAGTTATGCAAAAGTCATTCAGAATGAAGAGGACTTTTGGGGACATTCGCAGAAAATACAAGATATACATTTCATTTACCATGAAAATTTTTAAACATATGATATTTTAATCAAAATCGTTAGAGCCATTTTTGAGAAAATCAAAACTTTCTAAAAATGTTCCATGTAAAAGAAAAAATTTTGGTGGCATCTTTGAAAGATATTGAACCAAATATCGTTTGGTATTTATCTGAGTTTTCGTTTTTGAATTATGCTGTTCACATACACACCCGGACCTTTTTCTAAAAATGCTTTTTCTGGATTCACCACACCTCAAAGCATGTATTTCTGGTGAAATCTCCATATCGAATTTTTGGGTGGAATGCAATACTTCCCCTGCTTATACGTAGTAGAGAAAGTAAAAATAGTGCGGTGCGTGTTTATGGGAATGCTGATGAAACAGTAGATCGTATAAAAGAGGGTGTCGCAGATAAAAGTGATCCGTCTCTTGTTTGAATGCCAATGCGATATTTCCGTTGTGTATTAGTATAGTGTCTGTTAAAATTGAATCGAGCTACAGTACAACAATGGGAAATTTTATGCAATATAAATAATCGATAGTTGGCATTCTTCTGTCAGCATTTCAGTTTATTTCATCAGTTCATATACACGTTTCTGTTCGCATTATCTAAAATGACTTTCTCAAACAAGAAAGAATCCAAATTGTGGAAGCATTTGCGAAAACAGGTTCGATTAGCAAACGAGTCTATGACGTCATCCCTGCGGAACGAACTGTTAGCAAAAATTTGTGGCCAAAAGGCTCCCCGTGTGATATTTTTCCTGTGGTAATATTTGAAGAGCAAAGTCTATGAAACAAATCCACACACAATACAGCAACTGTAAGACATCAGCCGTGAACTTGCCGCCATCGATATCGGAACTTTACGCAATGACCGATGGCGAACTGTGGGAAACAGGCGAACTTTGGAAGACTTACTTTATTTTATCAAAAATGGCTATAACAATTTTGACAAAGTACTATATGTTTGAGACATGGGCATGAATTTCCTTTGAATAAAACTGTGACTTCCTCTTATTTTCCCTGAAACTTATATAATTGCAAATTCAAAAAAGTAAGAAACACTCGGGAAAAAATGTAGAACTCCGTAACATATATAATTTAGATCAAGTAACTTTTTGGAATAGATTTTTTGCGAAACTTGCACTAGAATAGCATTCGTTTTGTATCTGACTTTGAAACGTTCATCACTTGAACCACAAATAGAAGGACTAAATTCCTTTTCGTGATTAATGGACCCGGATGCGAATATTTTCCAAAAGTTGTTTGTTACTTTTTCTACCGTACACATAGTAAAAAGCGAGTATTTTCCAAAAGTTATTTATTACTTTTTCTGCCAAGCACATAGTAGATAGAGAAGGTATTGCATTCTACCCAAAAATTCGGTACCCAGATTTCACCGGAAAGATGTGTTCAGGTCTTCTGAATCCAAAATAAACATTTTTAGAAACAGGTCCGTGTGTGTGTGTGTGTGTGTGTGTGTGTGTGTGTGTGTGTGAACAGCATAACTCAAAAACGAAAAATCGTATAAACACCAAACTTGGTACTTAAGTTTAGTATCTTCAAAAGATGCGACACGAAGATTTTGAACAAACTCTCCCACCTATAACTACCCTTTAAAGGGAACATTTTTTTCGAAGTTTTACATGTTCTAAATATCGCTCTAACAATTTTGATTAAAATAAGTATTAAAAATATATGCATGGTAAATTTTATATATATATATATATTGAATTTTCTAGGAACAGCATTTGAAGTCCTCTTCATTCGGAAGAAATTTTGTATAATCTTATCGTATATAACTGGTAAACGTTAGTTTAAGTGATAGACGAAAACGCACTACACAAAAAGGTACATATCTTTAAAACACATACAATTTATTTCAAATAAATTTCCATTTCCAACATATCGTTTATTAATGGTCTGAATTGTTGAATTCTTTGTCAGACCTGTTAGTGCAGGACTTGTTTCAGGCGGTTGCATGGAAAGACTGGAATTTTAAGCCCAGCATATAGCGTCTAGTTCTTAAACATTTGACTACAGTATTCCCTTTGCATTTATAACCAAATGTCTAATGTAGCTATTTCTGCAAAAGTTTGTCTCGATTAAAATGAAGTAGATAACAAAGAAGTGCTGATGTGATCATTCACATGACTTTCTCTACCCTCTATCGTTTATTAGTGGGTACACAAATTATTCTTACTCAAGCTTATTTTCTCTGCTACGTTTTAATAACCCTTTGCAGAATTTCGTTATAGATCAAAGGGAATTGCAACAGTCAAATGTTTAAGATCTGGACGCTATGCTTCTGGCCTTAAAATCTCATACTGTTTTCATGCAATCGCGAGAAACAACTGAATGTGAAAGAACTTTAAGGGATATCTCAGAAACGGCTTACCCCAAAAAAAAAGACTTATTTTAAATAAATTGTATATTTTAAAGAGATATACATTTTTTATATAGTACATCTTCTCCATTGTTTATATACAAGATTATACAAAATTCTCTCGGAATGAAGAGGACTTCATAGGTTATTCCCCGAAAATTCAAGATATACATTTTATTTGTCGTATGAATATCTTTAATAAGTGGTATATTTAATCAATATCGTTAGAGCTATCTTTTAGAAAATAAAAAAAATTCGAAAAATGTTCCATATAAAGGGTAGTTTGGGGTAGGGCGATTATGTTCAAAATCTTCGTGTCGCATCTTTGGAAGATATTGAACCTAAATACCAAGTTTGGTATTTATCCGAGTTTTCGTTTCTGAGTTACGCTTTTCACAGACAGACACTGACATGTTTCCAAAAATGCTTTATTTGTATTCAGGGCACCTCAAAATATTTAGTTCCGGTGAAATCTCGGTATCGAATGTTTGGGTGGAATGCAATACTTCCACTACTTACGTCGTCCTCCGTGGACTAGTGGTACTGTGCTAGTCTCTAGTTCCCAAGGTCGCGGGTTCAAACCCGGCGGAGGGCGATGGATTTTTTAGGGCGTAAAAATCCTTAGCATGGCTTCCTTCGGAAGGGAAGTAAAGCCGGTGGTCCCGTGTCGTAGATTTACGGCACGTAAAAGAACCTCAAGCCTGATAAAGAGGCCTCTGAGCAAAATTACCGCCTTTCACGCCCAATATAGAATGGGACGCTAAGGACCATAGTAGTTAAAGAGCGTCCATAAATAAAACTCAATTTAATTTAATTTTTCACTACTTACTATACGTAGTAAAGAAAGTAAAAGCTTTCGTAAGAAGTTTTTATACCATTAATAAATTATAGAAGGTAGAGAAAGTCATGTGAGTGTAAAACACCAGAATTTTATGTCCATGTGATTAAATAGAACAACATTCATGAAGCCGAAAACATAATGGTTTTATATGTTTTCAACTCTGATGTGATAGTTCGTGCAAATACTGTACCCCTCTTAAATGGAATTGCTTATAGGAGAACCAGAATGTTGTCAACAAACTCCGTCTGGTTGAAACAGTTTTAAAGTGCTTTTCTTCAATGTAGTTATAGTGTAAAGGCATCTTAACTGTTGATTTTGCTAAGCCAATTCGTTTCTTAGAAGGTTAATATTCTTACTGCAGTGTGCTGTGAGATATCTAGTTTTCTACATAACAAACCCATATGGCCACTAGCTTACGACAGCTGATGAGCTTTTTCTCCCCCGAGAAGTGTTTGATTTCTCTGCCATCTCCTTATATTTGAGGGGCATTCCCCCTGTCTGACACTCTAGGGGCTATGGGCTTCCCGAGCTGGGTCGATAACATTTTCACACAAACTTCTGTCACGTGGCCATCGCAAGGTGCTGAGGGAGACGCTTTCTTTTTACACTACCACCATCATCCCCTTCTCAAAATGCCGTTTCTATCTGCTTTTGATCCTGTGGATTTATTTCCTTTCAGTCTGGTTTTGATCATCTTCTTGAGGCGTTGCTTCAAAGCTACAAGAGGTCCTCGGAAACTAAACATGACGGTATTTAACCATCCAGCTTCTGCAGAAATTTATTTACTGGTGTATAACTGTATTTTATACTTTCTCTGAGCTTATCCGAGTCGGAGAAAGTACTGAATTGTATCGAAATTTCACTGGGAATATATTGAGGCCCCTAAAGTCCCATAAAAAGAAATTTAGAAAGGCATCCGCCGGGGTATGCGTGTATGAAAGGGAGGGGGAGGAAGGGAGGGAGAAAGAAAGAGCATTTAGCACCTAACTCAAGTACGAAAATCGGGTAAATAATACAATATCATATATCATTTTTAAGAGTGCAAGTTGAAGATTTGAATTGATTGATTTTCCCCCATTCCCACGTTTTTTATGTTCTCAAAAACTTCTCTGAGGATTTTCGTTAAAAGTATCGTAATTTTAGATACCTGCTGACATTGCTAGGAACCACACACACACACATATATGTATATATTGAATTTTCTGCGAATAGCCGGTGAATTTCTGTCTAAAATTTATGCAGCGATGTGTAATTCGTGGGAAACTGCAGCGAGCTGTTAGGCTGACAGAGGGCACATTGCATTGGCATAGATGTGTGACGTCATAGTCCACTGTATGAGTGTAGTTTGCATCATATACAAAATGTAATTCATGTATATCATATACAGTTTCACTTTTGCCAATTTTCCCCTTGCTTTTTGGTTCTATTACCTGGTATAAAATATAATTTGTGTATACGGCTGCCCCTTAATAGGGAAAGTTAAGAAATTAAAAAGTAAGATCAAGCTGATAGTATTATTATTTCAGATAAGTTATTTGTGATTTATGAACATGTGTTTTTGAAAATTTATACTTCAAGTAACACACCCAATAGCATACATACACATTTTTTATTGCAATTCTTCAATAGTTTTAAGTAATTATTTTTAATTAATTATTTTAATGGTAAACAAAGCTGGTCCATACGAAGAAAAGAATTAGAGTTTTACTAATAAAAACCTATTTTTCAAGTCGAGTATTTAAGAAAAAAAATGTTGAAACAGATTTTTTTATTGATGTTTGAGTTTTTGAGAAAAAATTATAAACATATTTTTTATAATATCAATGTGTTAATTAGATAAACGATAAAGAAAAGTCTCTTCCAAATTTTTTATGCTTATAAAACATCCTTTTCCGAAATATTCGCTGTTCTATGTTTAAGTGATATATTTGCGCCGTGTATATGGCATCTGAAATTGAGGGGATCTAACTCATTCCCCCGCCTTTTGTTTGAACTTATGGCAGATATCTGGTATAAATGCTAAGTATTATCTCATATAGTAAAACCCCTATAACGAAACTTAAAGCCATTCTTTATGCAGATGTTAACTGTGGCTGATATAAAATGAACACGAGAATGAGTTGATATTCTATATGAGGCACTTGAAAACTAGTAATGTTAAAAAAAATCCTGTGACTTATATGCATATGTTTACCACTGAGTTTACGAAAATATAAATGTTTTTTAAACGCCAGAATCAGCTGATTACTTCGCGATTTTTTTCAAGCCCGTCTAAAGCCTTGAAACCATGAAGCAGGCTTTTCCTAAAACGTTTGAATTTGTTTTAAATTAAGGATTTAGAGGTTAATTAGATTTGTATTTGTAATTGTTTAAAATAAAATACAATAAATTAACATGACAATTCGTGTATTACAAATTCAAATGCATATTTTTATAATCTGAATATTTCACAAAAGTAATTAAAAGATACTGGCTACATTAACTAGAATAATACAATACAATTTTCAGTGCTCTTTAGCAAAGGACTATAATGTCAAAATTCTGATGTCATACATTCACATGACTTTCTCTATCCATTATTGCTTATTTGTAGGACATATAGCATCTACAAGCTATTCTCACAAAGGTTGATTTTTCCTGGTAGTAATCGGGATAAATGTTTGCAAAAATAGCTTCTTTATCTACAAATTTACTACCAATTGTTGGTACAAGAGAGCAACTCGATAGTCAGATGTTTAAAAGCGGGTCGCTAGTTGTTGGCTTTGAAATTCCATGCTCTTTGCATCACATCGCAAGAAATGAATGATGATCGCTTCAAAAGATAAAGTATTGGAAAATTGAACCCGTATTCGGTTTAAATCCCGTGGACCGACCAACCTGACTGGGGTTTCTTCGTGGTTTTACTCAGTCGCCAAGTTAAATATTGATTGGATATTTAATACCACTACCCAAAGTTCCACCGTAAGTTTAAAAAATAGTAAGAATGAAAATATATGGTAATAGCGAATGCTATGCATACATATAATGAAAACAGGACGGCACCTAATACCATCTGTCCGGCACTTGTAGAAGCAGATATACAATTGCCTAGCACTAAGGCCTCTGTGGGTACGTGACGAAGCAAGATGGTATGATAAAGGATGAGACCTAGGAGATAACTGGCCGCCATACACCGATCCAAGAGGTTTCTCCTAACAGATCCGTCGCGCGTTATGACCGGTAGTTAAAGTAAAATAAATAGAAAAAAATAAATAACGGATCGTAAATAGTTGATCTCAAAACAAAACAAAAAAAAACAAGCAAACAAAAAAGGAAAAGAAAGTAACTTCCTGAAATAAATTGTGTGTTTTAAAAAGATCTTATGGTTTACCAGTTATGCTAAATTGTACAAAATTATTTCCGAATGAAGAGGTCTTCGCAGCCCATTCCCAGAAATTGCAAGGCCTACATTTTATTTGTAACATAAATACATTAAATATATGGTGTTTTAAACAAAATCGTCAAAGCATTTTGAAAATGTTTACATGTGAAGGGTAGTTTGGGTTGGGGGCTTTTCTTGAAAATTTTCGTGTCGCACCTTCGAACATAATTTCGCTTTTGAGATATGCTGTCCACAGACATACGCATGGACCTTTCTCTAAAAAATGTTCTTTTGGGTGGAATTTAATACTTTCTCGGTTGGCCCCGTAGCTCAGTCGGTAAAGCACCTGCGTGCTGTGCGAGGGGTCCTGATTTTGATTCCCGGCTGGAGGTGGGAGTTTTTCTCTAACCAAGATTATTCCTATCCTCCCCAGAGTCTGGAAGTATGAATGAGAGTGTGAATATGTATGTGTGTGGTGTGTGATCTAATGATTAAAACCCAAAAAGTACAAGAAACCCAACGACAAGAGAATACAAGTTAACACCACTGTCACTAGGCAACAAGTTCCAAATCACCCATAAGACTAAAGTAGTTAAAGGCGGAGTATAAATGAAACTAAAAAAAAATCTTTCTCTGCCTTAGGTATGTGGTGCAGAAAGTAAAAATAGTGGAAAAATTATTTAAGAAGAGAAGTTGCTAGTATTGTTTTCTGCGCATGTAAAATCGATATATCAAATATTATTTAATTGTATAACAATTTACAAGCCGTTGTGATTACTCCGGCATAACCGTATTAGAAGCCGTTACTTGGATTCAAAGCAGGAAGTCTGCACCGGCCGAGATCCAAGCACGCCCTGCCCAAGAATATAGTTTACTAGCGAGCGTGAGCCTATTTGTTCAAAAGCTTTTACAGAAACTGCGACAAGCCGGCCGTTGGCTTGTAACTCCCCAGTTAATTATAGCTCCTGGATAGAAAAAAAATGGCATAAATTTTTTTTACCTTTAACAAGTGCATGTAGACTGTTAACCCAAAAGTATTTTTGGAACATTCCGAAAGTAATGGCAACAATTCTGAAAATCGATGCTCCAGTTGTTCATTGGAATCTTCTTTTATTTTACAGACCTGCAATAAATTGTTTAATGAATTTTCAATTGTGAAGGTCGGAATATTTTTAATGCGATGGTTTTTAAGCCCGGTAAATCTAGCTCCTTTTAATGACCATTGGAATGTGATTGCATTTTAAAAATAACAGTTGTTTCGTGGAACTGCAAAATAACAATAGTCATAAACAACTAGCGTAATTAATAATAAATCAGTACTCCTAATGGAAGTGGTCCACCAGCAATGTAATGCTACTGTTGTTACTCAATTCAAACAACGCGTATTACTATCTCAAGTCTTAAATAAACTCCTTAGATTCTCTACCCGTACATTGTGGGTAGAGAAGGCATTGCATTCCACCCAAAAGTTCTATGCCAGAATTTCACCGGAAATACATGCTTTGAGGCCGGTGAATTACAAAAAATTTTATGTGTTACACTCACATGACTTTCTCTACTCTTGTACAAACTATTTTTACAAACGCTTATTCTCCATATGCTTCATGTTAATCGAGATGTTAATCTTATTGCTAATTTTCTTGTTGGTGCAAGGGGAATTGGTAGGCTTTAAGCGATATTCAAATATTTTAAGAGCTGGTTGCTATGTGCAGTATTCCATTCTCTTTGCATTACCAGGCCAAAAAAAATGAATAACGAATTTCCATTTGAGAAAAAGTATAAGTATTGGCAATATCTTGAAAATGGTTCATTCAACAACAAAAAATGTATATGACAAATTGTGTATTTTAACACGATCTACATTTTTTGTATAGAAAAATTTTGTCTATCTCGTATGGTTTACCACTTATGCAAACGTCGTTGACAATTAACACTTTTGGAGACATTCCCAGAAAATTCAAGATATGCATTGTATTTGTCATGAAAATATCTTAAACATATGATATTTTAATCAAAATCGTTAGAGCCATTTTTGAGAAAATTAAAATTTTCGACAAAATGTTCCATGTAAAGGCTAATCTGTGGTGGGGGGGATTTTCTTGAAAACCTTCGTGTCGCATCTCTGGAAGATACTGAACCTAAATACCAAGTTTGGTGTTTATCCAACTGTTCGTTTCTGGGTTATGCTGTTCACAGGCACACATACGGACATGTTTCCAAAAATGCTTTTGTTGGATTCAGGGGGCTCAAAACATATATTTCCGGTGAAATCTCGGTATCGAATTTCTGGGTGGAATACAATACTTCCCTTACGTGCTATACGCAGTAGAGAAAGTAAAAGAAAAAAAAAACAATTTTTTTTAGAAGGCCCGCGTGTGTCTGTGAACAGCATAACTCAAAACCGAAAACTCAGATAAATACCAAATATGGTATTTAGGTCCAGTACCAAATATGCGACACGAAGGTCTTTAAGAAAATTCCCCTACTCCAAACTACCCTTTACATGGAACTGTTTTCGAAATTTTTCGTTAATCTGAAAAATGACTAACGATTTTGATTGAAATTGTATTAAAGATATTTACATGACAAATAAAATATATATCTTGAATTTTCTGGGAATAGCCTGTGAAGTACTCTTTATTCAGAATGAATTTGGTATAATCTCGTTAAATTTGGTAAATGTTAAGTGATAGATGAAAACGTACTACATAAAAAAAATATAGATCCCTTTAAAACACACAATTTATTTCAAATAACTTTTATGTAGCATCAGCTATATCTAAGTTATCCGTTATTAATGGCTCGATTTGTTCAATATATTTGTCATTGTTTTTAAGTCCCGTTGATCTTCACTTGTTTCTCGCTATTGCATTGAAACAGCATGGAATTTTAAGGCTAGCATATAGGTCCAGTTCTTAAACATTTAACAATCGCTGTTCTCTTTGTATACTAAGAAATATGTAATGTAGCTATTTCTGCAAAGTGTATTTGGATAAAAATACAATAGATAGAAAATCAAGCTTTAGTGAGAATAGTTAGTATACCTACTAATAAAAGACCAAAGTCATGTGAATGTTTCATCAGATTTTTTTTTTTTTTTTTTTTTTTTTTTGTCTATCACATACCTAGTAGAAGTATTGCATACCAACCACAAAATCTATGTCGAGATTTCACCGAAATACATATTTTGAGGCCCCTAAATAAAAATAAGGTGCTTTAGAAAAGCGTCTGCGCGCGCGCGCGTGTGTGTGTGTGTATGTGTGTCTGTGAACAGCATTACTCAAAAAGGAAATATCGGATAAATACCAAACTTGGTAGGTGTATATTCAGTACCTTCCTAAGATGCGACACGGAGGTTTTCAAAAAAATCCCCACACCCCAAACTACCGATCAAACAGGAAAAAACATCTATGTTTTTTTGTTTTTTTTTTCCTCAAAAATACCACGAGTGTTTTTATTAAAATATATATTTAAGATAGTTGCATGGCAAATAAAATGTGTACGTGCCTTAAATTTTCTGGGAGTAGCCTGTAAGGTCCTATACTATATACAAAAATGCGGATTTGGCTTTCAATCCAGAATTAACCTCCAGAAAGCTTTAGATCATTCATTGATAAGAGATCCTGAAATAATCCTACAGACGAAGTACGTTTTTACTTTCTCTACCACGAAGGTATTGCATTTAACAAAATTCGATATCGAGGTTTCACCCGAAATACATGTTTTGATGCCCCTTGAATAAAAAATGCATGTTTAGAAGAAGGTACTATGTATTTGTAGTGTGAATAGCATAACTCAAAAACGAAAAGTTTGGTATTTGGTTCAGTAGGTGCCTTCCAAAGATGGATACGAAGATTTACCAGAATTTCTCCCACCCCAACCTAGTATGTACATGGAACATTTTTCGAAATTTTATGTTTTTTAAAACAATGGCTCTAACGATTTTATATATGATGGTAAACGTTAAGCGATAGACGAAAACGTACTACACAAAACATGTAGATCTCTTTAAAGCATACATTTTATTTCAAATAACTTTTTTTATGGCATAAGCTATTTCCAAGATGTGCGTTATTAATGGTTCGAAATGTTCAATATTTAGTCATTCTTTTTAAAGCCCTGTGGGTTTTTAATTATTATTGTTTCTTGCGATTTGCACTGAAAGAGTATAGAATTTTAAGGCTACATATAGCGTTCAGTTCTAAAGCATTTGCCTATCGCTATTCCCTTTGTATGTATAAGCAAATGTGTAATGCAGCTGTTTCGAAAGGGTTTTCTCATTAAAATTAAGTAGAACAATGAAAGAATGTAAACTTTCGTAAGAATAATTTGTATATCCACTAAAGCGATAGTGGGTAGAGAAATTCACGTGAATGTAACGCATCAGACGTTTTGTATCTTGTCAAAGGTAGATAATAATCGTAGTAAATTCTGTGTTTACATTGCCCTAACATTTAATTTGCGTTTTTGATGTGGCCGTTTGAGAACATTCATTTATTTTATCTCCATGCGTCACACGGGGTGCTGTTGGAAAGGCTATCGAAGTGAGATTTGAACTGTTGTCTCTTCTTAACCTGTTGTCCACCTGCATTCCTGGGAACTTCTGTAGTTACCTCGTAACACATATGAGATGCGTCCAACTTCAGGAGTGATTTGTGTTATGTATTTGGTTTTCTAAACTGCTGGGTGACGCAACAGAAAGTACATACACATCGCTTTGTTTGCCACGAAAGGCCAACCAGAGGTCCCAAGGAGAAAGTAAAGCAGAAAAGAAAACGCTGACATCCAAGAACTCAGTCAAGTGCTTTGGTAATAGATTATATGCTGCTAGAAAGTGAACTTAAACCAAAAGGAGTTCAGCATCTTTATTAAGCTCCTAAATCCATACTAATATTATAGAGAGAGAATATTTGTGGGGGGGTGCTATATCAAAAACCACTCAACCTATTTTGATTATTCTTTCTGATGCACATGAGGCTATAAAATACCAACTTCAATTTATAAATTACTAAACAATTAAAAAGGATTTACAAAACCTTCATTGAGAATGCCAGGGAGTAGAAAATGTTATACTCCACAGAAAATGCGTCTAAAAATTTTATCCCAAGCAATTAACGTCGATGACCATGGTATAACACTTAAGCAAACAGAAAACAGAGTTAAAAAGCGACAATCGATCCTGTTTATAGCAGTACGAATCGTATTTATTTCTTTAATTGCTGTTTATCAAATGCTGCAGATGTGTATGTACATTTTGAAGCTTTCTGAATCTAAAAGGTATTTTTTTTGGAAAAGGTCCATGTGTGCGCAGCTCTCTCTCTCTCTCTCTCCTCCCCTCTCTCCGTCCCTGAACAGCACAGCGCAAAAACAAAAATTTGTACAAATACCAAACTTCGTATTTAAGCCCAGCATCTTTTTAGGATAAAGGTAAATTTTTTCATGAACAAGCAGCACTCTGCACAGAAAAACTTTTGTTATATTTTTATTTCCTGTAATGCAGCTCTAATGTTTTTGATGAAGATAGCGTATGTTTTAGATAGTTCCATGGAAAAGAAAGTGTATAATAAAGTGTATATCTTAAATTTTACTTAAATCTTCGAAGTCCTGTTCAATTGATTTTATAAACTTACAAACCATTATGTATAGACAAGATTAGTATAACCACAGCAGAAAGTATGTGTATATCCTTTTGAAAATTCTAGCAGCCAAATTATGTAGAAAAAATATTTTTATTGCCCAAAGAGCAGCAATAATAGAATTTACGTGTTGGCGATTTTCAGTATTTTCTTTTACTTTCTCTAATACGTATAGTAAGTAGGGGAAGTATTGTATTCCACCCAAAAATTCGATACCGATTTCGCTGGAAATATATGTTTTGAGACCCCCTGAATCCAAAAAAAAGCATTTTTGGAAACATGTCCGTGTGTGTGTGTGTGTGTGTGTGTGAACAGCATAACTCAGAAACGAACAATCGTATAAACACCAAACTTGGTATTTAGGTTCAGTATCTTCCAAAGATGCGACACGAAGGTTTTCAAGAAAATCCCCCCACCCCAGATTACCCTTTACATGAAACATTTTTCGAAAATTTAAATTTTCTCAAAAATGGCTCTAACGAGTTTGATTAAAATATCATATGCTTAAGATATCTTCATGACAAATAAAATGTATATCTTGAATTTTCTGGGAATGTCTCCAAAAGTATTCTTCATTGCGAACGACTTTTGCATAACTGGTAAACCATAAGAGATAGACAAAATTTTACTACACAAAAAATGTAGATCGCGTTAAAATACACAATTTATGTCATATACATTTCTTGTTTTTTGAGTGAACCATTTTCGAGATATTGCTTGTTATTCTCTTAAATTTTCCAATACTTGTACTTTTTCTCAAATGGGAATTGGTTATTCATTTTTTTGTCTTGGATATGCAAAGAGTATTAATCTGTGGCAAAGAGAATGGTGCTGCACCTAGCAACCAGCTATTAAGAGATATGTCTATGCTTAAAGGCTGCTGTATTTCTATATTGCCCTTACAAATACAAAACAAGGGGTACATAGAACGCCTTAAGCGCTAGTCAAATATTTTTAGAACTGGTCGCTATTTGTAAAATGTAATTCTCTTTGCATGTCAAAAGATCGTTTCTGCAAATGTTTATCTCGATTAATATGAAATAGATGGAGAATAAGAGTTTGTAAAAATAGTTTGTACAAGAGTAGAGAAAGTCATGTGAGTTTAACACATCAGAATTTTTTTTGGAAAATTGCGCATATTTTGTCAACGTCAACTCAAAAATGAGGCCGAAATAAAGCACAAGCTATTCGCATGTGTATTGAGAAGGTGTTTATAGGTAACGTTTTCAGCTGCTGACTGGTATCAGCTATCAAAAGCATGATCCTTTTTTTTATTAGGAAAGCTATACGACTGTGTACACAATATTAAAAAAGTCGCAGAAGCTTTTCTTTAAAAAAAATGCAATGTTACATTCACGTACTAATATGTATCTGTTACAAATTACTCTTATGGGTGTTTATTTCTCTATTTCATGTTAAGATAAATGTTTACAGAAATGGCTTTGTTACAAATTTCGTTGTAGGTACCAGGGTGCTACTGGAGGCTGAAGCAATAGTCAATTTTTTTTAAAAAAAAAAACCTGATTTTGATATCCCTACTCTTTGAATGACATCACGAGAAGCAATAGATTCGGGTCTTGGCACTTCAAAAATAAACGATGAAGTATTGGAAAACTCAAACCAGTAGCAGTGAATATGTCGGAAATGGTTAATGCTACGAAAAAGTTATTTCACATAAATTGTATATTCTAATAGAACTACATTTTTTGTACAGTAAAATTTTGTCTAGCTCCTATGTTGACCAGCCGCGCAAATTCAAAATTTCAAGAGATTTGAGATCTCCATGTCGGAAAAATGGGAGTCAATTGGGGAATTTAATGTCGTGCCGGCATGTTGCCATGGTAGCTCAGTTGGACGGAACCGGAAAATCCATGGTTCAAATCTCGACTGTGGCATGCAATTTTTCAGTTGTTTGATTCTGCCTTTCCAACCTCATGGCTTTGTGGAAGAACAATTAATTGTCAGATAGATACTAAACATTGTATTTAAGTTTACTATCTTCCAAACATGCGACATGAAGGTTTTCAAGAAAATCTCCCCACCCAAACTACCCTTCACTTGGAACATTTTTTGAAAATTTTAATTTTCGCAAAAGTGGCTCTAAAATGCTGTAATCAAAGACTTTTACGTGGCAAACAAAATGTATATCTCCAATTTTCTGGGATTAGCCTTCTTCATTCGGAAGCAATGTTGTATAATTTTGTATAACTGGTAAATGTTTAGCGACAGACGAAAACGTATTACATAAAAAATGTAGATATTTTTAAAGCGCAATTTATTTCAATTTTTTTTCTGGCATCAGCCATTTCCGAGATATCTATTATTAATGGTTCGAATTATTCATTACTTAATCATTGTGTTAAAAGTCCTGTCGATGTTCAGCTGTTTCTCGCGATTGCATGGAAAGAGTATTGAATTTTAAGGCCAGCGTATAGCGTCCAGTTCTTAAACATTTGACTATCGCTGTTCCCTTTGTATCTATAACGAAATGTCTGCAAATGTTTATCCCGATTAAAATGAAGTAGATAATCGTTAAGGATAATCTGTATACCCACTACTAAGTGATAGAGGGTAGAGAAAGTCGTGTGAATGCAGCACATATTTTTTTTTTGAGACAGTACATTAACGGTGAGGTACACGCAGCTGTGGAAAGTTGCGGTAGCACCGTTGGGTGATATTCAAAACGTGCCTTGAAGCTCCCCCTTACAATGGAGAAGCCATGTGGCAACACAACACACGTGCCAAACACTGCAGCCGTCTTTCCGGGGGGCTCGGTGCGGAGTGTGTATGTGTGGGCGCGGGCGCGACTGCCGGTGTAATGAGGAAACATCACATGGAGATACCTACTGCTTCAGGGTCACTTTGTATTTCATTCACAGCTAAAGTTCTACATGAACCAAAATCCTATTTTCTTCTTCGCTTATGAATAAAGCTTGTACTGCTGTTTATAGCTGGGGTTTTCAAACTATAGTACGTGAGCTACTGCTGGTTGGTACGTAAAATAAGATAAATTAGCATTTTGCCTCCTCTATCACGTCATAGTAGGTAGAGAAGGTATTACCATTCCACCTAAAAATTCGATATATGAGATTTCACTGGAAATACATGTTTTGAGGCCCCTGAAGCCCAAAAAAGTACTGTTAGAAAAATATCCGCGTGTGTGTGTGTTTATGTCCGTGAACAGCATAACTCAAAAACGAAATATCGGATAAATACCAAACTTCCAAAATACTACATGAAGATTTTCAAGAAAATCCTCCCACACTAAACTATCCTTTACATGGAACATTTTTCGAGTTTTTTTTATTTTCTGAAAAATGATTTTAATGATTTTGATTAAAATACCGTACATTAAAGATATTTACATGACAAATAAAATGCATGTGACTAGGCTTGTGAAGTCCTCTTCATTTCGAAGGACATTTATGTAATCTTGCATAACTGGTAAATGTTAAGGGATAGACGAAAACGTACTACACCAGAAATGTAGATCTCTTTAAAACACACAATTTATCTCAAATAACTTTTATGGTGTAAACAATTCTGAGATATCATTAATGGTTCGAATTACTCATTAAATGGTCATTCTTTTAAAAGTCCTGTCAATATTCAGTTGCTTCTTGCGATTGCATGAAAAAGTGTGGAATGTTTAAGACCAGCATACCTATAGCGTCCAGTTCTTAAACATTTGACTCACTGTTCCCTTTGTATCTGTAACGAAATGTGTAATATATGTAGCTATTTCTGCAAAGGTTTATGTGCATTAAAATGAAGTAGATAGAAAAATAGGCTTTGGTAAGAATAGTTTTTATACATATTAAAAAATGATAGAGATTAGAGACAAATTCATGTTTATTTGTGGGCGATCTTTAACTGCTGTGGTCCTTAGCGTCCCATTCTATATTGGGCGTGAAAGACCGTCTCTTTATGAGACTTGAGGTTCTTTTACGTGCCGTAAATCTACGACACGAGACCATCGGCTTTACTTCCCTTCCGAAGGAAGCCATGCTAAGGATTTTTACGCCCGAAAAAAATCCATTGCCCTCCGCCGGGTTTGAACCCGCGACTACGAGAACTACATCATGGAGGACGAGAGGTTAGAGACAGTCTTGTAAATGTATCATATGAAAGTTTCTGTTTTCTTTGGGTTTTTTTTCAAACAACAAATATTTGACATTTCTATTATAATTAAAGTAATAGATTTTTTTGACAATAGTATTTTCTAACCACTTCCCGCTCATGCCATTATGCATGTGGAGTTGAAATTACTGTATTTATTATTGCAGACGTGCAGCCATATTTTATATTTAAATATTATCATTCAAGGCGTACCGTCTACACTTCCCTTTATTTGCAGTATTTAAATAACTATAGCAACTCTTTCGGTGCAAGCAGCCATGTCACCTTCAGTTGCTGACTTTCAACGCTACCAGGCTCGACTAATCGATTACAAGTTTTCAGAGGCTAGCGCACTCGATCTTGATATTGGTTTTGAAAAGTAACGGCGAAAAAGTTTATTATTCACTATCATCGAAAAAGTAGTATGCATTCACATGCGTTAAGCGCTTTGCAGAAACTCAGAAATGAGTCTATTTTGTCTCAAATTTTCAAATTTATTCCTCGTTCTGCAGAGATGCATTTATCGCAATATACTGTGCAATATCCGCAAATCAAATATATTTGATCAGAGAACAATGGGAAGCTTTTGTCGTTTGTTTAGCTGCGATACTCATGTACATTTAAGAAAGTAGTGTAGTTACATTATTGTTGTTGAATGGAAAATTTTCAGTTTTGTATGTAGTTGTGCCAGTCAGAAGAAGTAAACCAAAACATGGATAAGAGATGAATAAATAAGTCCCGTTGTTATAAATGTTGAGAAATAGTTATTTTACCCCTTGCACTACAAAACCACGCATTTCCCTCGTAAAACGTACTTACTGCTACATCTAATAGTAGATCCTGGTCAATGTAATGCTACATCACTGTAAAAGGCTGAGAATCCTTGGTTTACGGTGTTAGGTTACGTCTCAACAGTTAGTGCTTGCAACGAACAGAAATGTTGCCTTACCGTTCAGAATTGTTTAGTACCTCTTAATGTTTGAATAATAAAGTATTTATGCCAAACAGAATTTCAGAAAGCATAAACCATTACAGCGTAACAGATTTCACCGTGCTCGCAACGAAAGCTCATAAGTACTGATCGACTGCGCAGGGATAAGGAAGTTTCAACGGTTGGGTGAGGAGGTAGCACGGGCCGTGAAAGCCTACAATCATATTTAAAAGCGTGATTATAAATTAGTCAACTGTAGCGATTTAAGCGGAAACATTGTTATACCAATATGTAGAAATCGACAGGATGTTTCGTACTTTAGTGTACAGTGCTGTAAGGTATTTTATCGTGGTACAAGGACAGTCCCAGAAGTACCCGACCTGAAGTATAGATAGTTGTTGCTGCAAACAAATGACTGTGGTAGAAAGTACCAAGCTTATAAAGCTTAAGTCTGAAGTTTGAGATGCTACGTCGTTTAGTAATTGTTTGGCAGCCATCAATAGTGAACGCTCTCAGCAAATTTGTAAACATGGATAAAACTGGCCATCGTTATGTGATACAATACTCTCATTTGAACGGTCTTAGTCTAACTAATATTAAACCTGAGCTAGCTTCTACTCTTGGGGGAATCTGCTCCTTCGTTTACAAATATTGGGTGGCAGAATTTAAGCGAGGCCGTAGGAGCTGCCAAGACGAACATCGCAGTGGTCGACCAAATGAGGTGACCACGCCAGAAATTGTGAGGAAAATCCACAAAATGGTATTGGATGACCGTCGACTGAAAGTGCGCGAGCTAGCAGACATCGTAGGCATTTCAAAAAGTGCTGTACATCGCACACTAACTGAAAATTTAGACATGAGAAAGGTATGAGCAATGGAACAAAAGCAACATCGTGAGGATGTTTCAGTCGAGTGTTTGGTGATGTTTCCCTGCAATAAAGCCGAGTTTTTGTGTCAATTCATAACCATGGATGAAACATAAGTCCATCACTTCACACCTGAGACGAAGGAATAATCAAAACAGTGGATTGAAAGGGGAGAATAGGCTCCAAAGAAGGCGAAGGCAGTTCCATCTGCAGGTAAGGACATGGCGTCAATTTTTTGGGATGCGTGTGGGATAAGTTTCATTGATTATCTTCAAAAAGTAAAAGCAATCAATGGCGAGTATTATGCAAACTTAGTGCAGCGTTTGAATGATGAAATCAAGCAAAAACAGCCACATTTAGCGAAAAAGAAAGTTCTGTTTCATCGAGACAATGCACAGTTCACACATCCATTATCGCCATGGCCAAAATCAATGAGTTAAAGTTCGAATTGCTTCTTCATGTACCCTATTCGCCAGATTTAGCCCTCTCTAATTATATTCTATTTCCAAATTTGAAGAAATAGTTTGGTGCTAAAAGATTTGCCAACAGTGAAGAGCTGGAGTTTGCAGTTGATGGCTATTTTGCAGAACTCGATGGTTCTCAGTATAATCAGGGTATCGAAGCGATTCAACACCGCTGGGAAAAGTGTAACGAGTTGAAAGGAGGATATGTAGAGAAATAAGGATGTTTTTTCCCAAAATTTTTGTGTATTCTTTGTTAGGTCGGGTATTTCTGGGACAGTCCTCGTATATAAAACTTTCGGTCTTTGTTAATGACAAACTGATATAGTGTAACAAATCCAGAAGCAGATTATAAATTTAAAACGTTTAGCGTACTATGTGTACCTGGTCTTTCTATTCTTTTCTGTCTTCTATGGAGTAATCGCTTCTTCCACGCTTACCAACTGAAGTAGATATTATTATACATTCAGACATTTGCCATCGAGACTTTGCAAGTTTTGATAATGCTCGAGGAGAAAAAATTAAAACCTAGTATAGTTTCAAAGATGGCTCAAACTTTCATTTTAATATTTATGTATATTTATTGGCAAATAAAGTTTATACCTTCAAATGTATCTGTAAAGAACCTGTGAAGTCCTCTTTATTTCCATTAATTTCATATAAGTTAGAAACCATAAGAGATGAAAAACTTACTATTGGAAAAATATAGATGGTGTTAGAATATAAAATGAAAATGTTTGTTGCCATACACAAATTCCGAAGTATTTGCCATTGTTCGCTGAGTTACGCAATCATATTTTGTTTCTCGTGATGAAAAGTAGTATAATATTCAAGGCTAGCTATATCGATCTGCTTTCTAAACGGTTGTTGTCGTCTCGTCCTTCTTTATGCTTCTATATACAGACAACAGGATGTGTAATGAATGTTTTATCGAGTTAACAGAAAGTAAATATAAACTTTTGTGCAGGTCTGAAGACTGCTACGTACAGAAATACCAAAATGCGTAAGATGTGTAATGAATTAACAAATTTAAATGCGAAAGCTGAATCCCTAGTTCTGCTTGTGTTATTGCATTATATACGCAGGATATTCTCTCCTTTCCCCTCCTCCTCGCTATCCCTCATTCCCTCTTTCGTTTCTCTTCCCACATCTCTGTCCTTACCTCTCCCTACATCTCCTCTTTAGCTCTCCATTTCTTTCCCTCTCCATCCCTCCTTCTGTTTGTTTCTCTCTAATTTTCCGCACTGTCCCGCACCACTTTCCTTCTCTCCGTACAACTTGCATGCCATGTCATGTCCTGATGTGTTAACTATCGGTAACAAAACATTTTTTTTCGGGAATGGCATTGAGCATCAAAACATGAAAATCAAAAGTGGAGAGAAGGCTAATATTTGGTTTGTCATTTTTTTATTAATATTTATTACTACAAAGGCTTTGTTTTCGCTCATTCTACATGAAACAATAATATGCATGTAGGGAGAAGAGAGAGGAAGGTTATAAGCAGGAGAAGAAAGCTAATTATGTATTGAAATAAAATAACACAATAGAATTCAACATAATTGCATAGTTTACGGAGAAACTGTAATATACGAACCTCGAGTATTATCCCCAAGTGTATCGATGTTAACATCGACTTGTTTATTACGAGTTTTCTCACGTAAGCAAGATTTGAGCATCCTAGAGACTGCTGTTACTTTTAGTAAATAAAGTGTACGATTATATTCAAACCTTTGTGTTAGTATGTGTAAAAGTATCAACAAAGGAGGAGGACGGTTATTTTTAGTTTTTTCAGCTATCTGTTTTATTTAGCTATAACCTCACTGGGATGGATATACATAGATGGCTTTACTTTCGCTCCGTAATGAAGAATATATACAGGGTTATTCAAAAAGTAGGAGCAGACTTTACATATTTATTTCTAATAAACGACAATAACATGCAATACATCACTGAATAGAGAAAAGTTCAAAGTTTTATTTTATGTGTTCACAATGAGCACCATTTGTTATACGAGGACGACCAGAGCTTTTCCGTTCGCATGCGCAACCATCTCCTACGAATTTATTGTATAAATTTAAACTTTTTATGGCGAGGCGGCTCGTTGTTGAACTTAAAAACGAAATGCACGCTGCAATGAAACAATGGATTCACTCTATGCATAATGCACCACACAAAACTACTTTTCTTGTGGCGTCGCCATTTTCTCGTAAACAAATACAGCGCCGCTGTAGGCACTGAATGGAACTAATAGGTTGGGCTTAAAACTTTGAACTTTCCTCTATTCAATGATGTTTCTTATGTGCCGCTATCAATTGTCGTTCATTGATAATAATAACGATGTTGCGGGACGGAATATAAAATTCCAAGTTACACACTCTTTTTCGCCTTGTATCAGTTACCTGTGTAAAATTTGGTGGGAATCGGTCTGGAGTGTGGCTTTGTATTCAGTACAATAGTATATTAAGATATCTTTGCCGAACGATCGTCTCGTATTTTCACTTCGAGTTCCTGCAAACCACTTAGTGCATGCGTATGCATACTCTGTTTTGTTTGTTTGTTTGTTTAGATGAAGGGTATTTTCTACGCGAAAATAAAATTAATCATTGCTATTGTCCAGTCAACATCTGAACGTGACATGGCTGCTTGCGCCGTAAGGGTTATTGTATTCAAATTTTGTACGAACTGAATCATAAGTACATATTAATAAAAGGGAAGTAAAGACGATAAGATTTAATTGATAAAGTTCAACAATCAAATATGATTATATTGCATGTCTACAACTATATGTAGTGAGGATTAAATACACTTTATTAATGTCTGCGGTAAAAATACAAACACAAGAAAAACACAATCGTCGTAATACATATATCCTGTCTAGCACTGAACTAAAACAAGAGAATATCGTACCACATATTCCATATGATTGATGCAGATATGCAGATTTCCGAAAGAGACAGCTGCTAGTTACTTTTTCCAAAAACTTAAAAAGAAATCTGATGTGTTACACTCACATGACTTTCTCTACTCTTGTACAAACTATTTTTACAAACGCTTATTCTCCATATGCTTCATGTTAATCGAGATATCGAGATGTTAATCTTACTGCTAATTTTCTTGTAGATGCAAGGAGAATATGGTAGGTTTTAAGCAATAGTCAAATCTTTTAACCTCTGGTTGCTATGTGGCGCATTCCATTCTCTTTGCATGTCCAGGATATAAACAAAATGAATAACGAATTTGATAAAAAGTATAAGTATTGGAAAATTTAAGGGAATAACAAGCAATATCTCGCAAACGGTTCACTCAACAAAAGAAATGTATATGACATAAATTGTGTATTTTAACGCAATCTACATTTTTCGTGTAGTAAACTTTTGTCTATCTCTTATGGTTTACCAGTTATGAAAAAGTCGTTCATAATGAAGAACACTTTTGGAGACATTGCCAGAAAATTCGAGATATACATTTTATTTGTCATGACAATATCTTAAACATATGATAGTTTAATCAAAATCGTTAGAGCCGTTTTTGAGAAAATTAAAATTTTCGAAAAATGTTCCATGTAAAGGGTAGTCTGGGGTGGGGGGATTTTCTTGAAAACCTTCGTGTCGCATCTTTGGAAGATACTGAACCTAAATACCAAGTTTGGTGTTTATCCGACTGTTCGTTTCTGAGTTATGCTGTTCACAGACACACACACACAGACACACACACACACACACACACAGACACAGACACACACACGGACATGTTTCCAAAAATGCTTTTTTTGGATTCAGGAGGTCTCAAAACATGCATTTCCGGTGAAATCTCGGTATCGAATTTTTGGGTGGAATGCAATACTTCCCCTACTTACTATACGTAGTAGAGAAAGTAAAAAAAATCTGATGTGTTACACTCACATGACTTTCTCTACTCTTGTAAAATTTAATTTTACAAACGCCTATTCTCCATATGCTTCATGTTAATCGAGATATCGAGATGTCAATCTTATTGGTAATTTTCTTGTAGAAGCAAGGGAAATATGGTAGCTTTTAAGCGATAGTCAAATATTTTAACGCTGGTTGCTATGTGGCGCATTCCATTCTTTTTGCATGTCCAGGACATAAAAAAATGAATAACGCATTTGAGAAAGAGTATAAGTATTGGAAAATTTAAGGAAATAACAAGCAATATCTCGAAAACGGTTCACTCAACAAAAGAAATGTATATGACATAAGTTGTGTATTTTAACGCGATCTACATTTTTTGTGTAGTAAAATTTTGTCTATCTTTTATGGTTTACCAGTTATGCAAAAGTCGTTCACAATGAAGAATACTTTTGGAGACATTCCCAGAAAATTCGAGATATACATTTCATTTCTCATGAGAATATCTTAAACATATAATATTTTCATCAAAATCGTTAGAGCCATTTTTGAGAAAATTAAAATTTTCGAAAAATCTTCCATGTAAAGGGTAGTCTGGGGTAGGGGGATTTTCTTGAAAACCTTCGTGTCGCATCTCTGGAAGATACTGAACCTAAATACCAAGTTTGGTGCTTATCCGACTGTTCGTTTTTGAGTTATGCTGTTCACAGACACACAGACACACACACACACACACAGACACACACACACACAGACACACACACACAGACACACACACGGACATGTTTCCAAAAATGCTTTTTTTGGATTCAGGAGGTCTCAAAACATGTATTTCCGGTGAAATCTCGGTAACGAATTTTTGGGTGGAATGCAATACTTCCCCTACTTACTATACGTAGTAGAGAAAGTAAAAAAAAAAAATCAGATGTGTTACACTCACATGACTTTCTCTACTCTTGTACAATCTATTTTTACAAACGCCTATTCTCCATATGCTTCATATTAATCGAGATATCGAGATGTCAATCTTATTTGTAATTTTCTTGTAGATGCAAGGGGAATATGGTAGCTTTTAAGCGATAGTCAAATATTTTATCGCTGGTTGCTATGTGGCGCATTCCATTCTCTTTGCATGTCCAGGACATAAAAAAATGAATAACGAATTTGAGAAAAAGTATAAGTATTGGAAAATTTAAGGAAATAACAAGCAATATCTCGAAAACGGTTCACTCAACAAAAAAAAACGTATATGATATAAGTTGTGTATTTTAACGCGATCTACATTTTTTGTGTAGTAAAATTTTGTCTATCTCTTATGGTTTACCAGTTATGCAAAAGTCGTTCATAATGAAGAATACTTTTGGAGACATTCCCAGAAATTTCGAGATATACATTTCATTTCTCATGACATTATCTTAAACATATGATATTTTCATCAAAATCGTTAGAGCCATTTTTGAGAAAATTAAAATTTTCGAAAAATGTTCCATGTAAAGGGTAGTCTGGGGTGGGGGGATTTTCTTGAAAATCTTCGTGTCGCATCTCTGGAAGATACTGAACGTAAATACCAAGTTTGGTGTTTATCCGACTGTTAGTTTTTGAGTTATGCTGTTCACAGACACACACACACACAGACACACAGACACACACACAGACACACACACGGACATGTTTCCAAAAATGCTTTTTTTGGATTCAGGAGGTCTCAAAACATGTATTTCCGGTGAAATCTCGGTATCGAATTTTTGGGTGGAATGCAATACTTCCCCTACTTACTATACGTAGTAGAGAAAGTAAAAAGAAGAGAGATGGCAGATGGATTTAAAGTTAGAAGTTGTCAAGGAGTTTGATTATTTGGGGGTGAGGATGAGCAGTAATGGTGAATGGGCGGCGCATAGCAGGAAGGTTATGGCTAAAGGAAAGGCAGCAATGACAGGAGTAAAGATGTGCAAATACAAATCAGAAGTGCCGACTAAATGGATAGAAGGAATGTATGAGTCATTGGTAGAAGCAAGAATGCTATATGTAGTTGAAATTTGGGAGGGATCTGCATTAAGCAGATAAATAGACCAGAGCTATAGAACGTTCTGTAAAGAACTATAGGGGTTACCGAGATCAGCACTAGGGGAAGTAGCGTTAGTGGAATTAGGAAAAACTACAAGAAAGAGAGTGATATTGGAAAGGATATTGAAATTTTGGTTCAGATGCCTGAAAAAAGATAAGGGGGAAGTCTTAAAGACATGTATGGAACAACAAAAGAGAACGAAAAATAAAAATAGTGGACAGGGGTAGACAAAATTATGGAGAAGATAGAAATGAAAGATATTTGGAGAGAGGAGAAAGAAATAGCAACGGCTTCTGGATAACAGTAAGAAACAGAGTGGAGGATACAGAAAGACAGATTTGGGGAATGGTTCTATAGATTAGTAAAAAGGAAATGGGGAAGAGAAGGGTATGTGGATTATTGTAATAGATCTGAAAAAAAAAAAAGCGTTTGCATGGATGAGAACAGGATTAATGTACCTGAGAAGGTTAAGAGGCAGAAAAAGCGGAATTTGTGAACTATGAGGAGGTAGTGAAAACACACAGCATTACCTACCTAGTAATGCTTTATTATTAAACCTTGTTTAATAATAATATGCTTTATCTGAGTGTTAATAAAGCTGGTTTTGTTCATTTTCATATGTATCAAAACAGGAATCTTAAGCAATTAAGTATTAATATATTTGGTCAGAATCTGCGTTGTCTTCAGCTTACTAAATTCTTAGAAATTATTTTTTATTAACATCTATGTTAGCAATCCATTGTATTGAATTAATTACAAAATTAAATATTTGCTGTTATCAATTACGGGTTTTGAGATCTTGCCTTAATGTTAAGGCTGTACTCTAGTTTTATTTTGCACATGTTGAATCTCGGTTGGCATATATGTTTGTTTTTGGGGGTCAGGATCCATGATGCAGCAGGTTTTTATTGCTCCAAAACGCATAATACTGGCATTGATAGTAGGGTATCCTGTAAGGATTATTTTATTAGTTTTAATATTTTGTCTGTCTAGGGATTATATATTTTTAAATTAATGGAGTTGATATTTGTTAACAGAGATTACTTTCTTAGAAATGTTGATTTTCATACGCGTGATACACGTGTAAGACATAATTTTAACATTCCGAAATTTAATAGATCTCCTATGGTCTATGGTTTGAAATTGTTTAATTCCTTGCCTATTAGTATTAAATCTACAACTTATTTTAAGTTGTAATTTTATGACTTATCTTATGACTTACTAGCTCTACAAGACAAAATAAATATCTATCTATCTATATGACAGAAGGAAAGAACTAGAAGAATGGAGACAAAAAGAATGGAAGGAAAAATGGGAAAAAACTGATGGAAAAATAGTAGCAATTAAAATTTTAACAAGAAAAGAAGAAGAAGAAATTAAGAATATGGGGGAGTTCATAAAGAAAGTAAAAGAGAAATGGATTAGAAAAGTAAGAGTGATAAGAAAGGTAGAAGGGCAAACGAAGGAGGAAGAGGATCGATCATAGGTGATTAAGGGTAGCAAGGGCTGCTCAGCTGAGCCGTAAGGCCAGGGTGACAGACAAAATGAGCAGCATAGGTAGAACATAGCTGGCAAGAAAATTTGTACATAGGTTAAGTTAGTTTACAAGTGGAATATTGTAAAACGGATTGTGTATAAAAGATGTGCATATAAAGTTTATTTATTCATTCATTATTCCAAAGACATTTGGACTTTGCGAGCTTTGAATCCAGACGTCTCATCCGCGAGAGAGCAAAGTTCAGCTTCTCTCCACGCTTTGCGATTTATGGTGAAGGAAAGAACAAAATGCGAATCAGCTGTAAGTGGCGAGAGACGTCTCAGCTTGGTGTTGCAGCATTTTACGACAGTACAAAAGTCATAACTGAAGTTTGAGAGAGCCATGAAATGGAGCCTGTTCATCGTACCTGCCACTGCTCACGGTTATTGCTTCATCATGTGTAGGTATATTTGTGAAAATGAAAGAGAATTCGGGTCGCAGAGATGCTAGGCAGCAGGCATCACGGCGTGCCCTATCGTGCCAAACAAACTGGGTCGCATTCGAGCAGTGTTTTGCTCTAATAACACCAGCAAAATCCAAGTGAGAGGAGCATGCTCTCTCGTGTATTTTCTCCCTTTCTAAATTTCATAACCATGTACAGTACATGCAGATTGTTATGGATGACAGCTTCAAAGCCATGTACTTGAGCGAAAATGCAACCATCGTCAATTTTTGGACGTAATAAAAGTGTTGTTTAATTTAATAAAACATCTACCGTGATAAATCTCATCAAGTACCATTTATTCTGACAAAGTTGCATTTTACAATTATCAGGTACATTTTGGGGGGAAAATCCTGCATTATAGGTAGTACTTTGCAATATTATGGTGTATTTTAAACATTTTAACTTTATATTGAAATAGTATAGTATCATTTTCATAATCTGTTTTACGGTGTTAACTTTTAGTATTGCACACCACTCAAAAAAAAAAATCTATACCTAGACCACTGAAAGTAGATGTTTTACGTCCCATGAATACATATAAAAAAATTCTTTGATACATGCACATGACTTTCTCTTTATTACTGGGTATACAAACTATTTTTACTAAAGCTTATATTTCATGTACAACATTTTAATCCAAATAAACCTTTGTAGAAATAGCTACATTACGCATTTCGTTACAGATCTAAAGGGAACAGATAGTCAAATGTTTAGCAACTGGACGCTATACGCTAACCTTAAAGTTCCATACTGTTTCCATGCAATTGCGAGAAGCAACTGAATGTTGAAAGCACAAGACCTAGTAATGAACAATTCAAAATCTCAGAAATGGATTATGCCATGAAAAAAATTTATTTGAAGTAAATTGTGTGTTGTTAAAGAGATCTACAATTTCTGATTAGTATGTTTTCGTCTATCGCTTAACGTTTAGCAGTTGTACAAGATTATACATTCCTTCCAAATGAAGCGGACTACACAGGCTGTTCCCAGAAAATTCAAAATATATATTTTATTTGTCGTGTAAATATCTGTAATGTGTTGTATTTTATTCAAAAACGCTAGAGCCATTTTTTAGAAAAGCAAAAATTTTGAAAAAACATTCCATGTAAAGGGTAGTTTGTGGCGGAGGGATTTTCTTGAAAATCTTCGAATCGCATCCTTGGAAGGTACTGAACCGAAATACCAAGTTTGGTATTTATCCGGCTTTTCATTTTTGAGTTATGCTGTTCACAGACAGAAACATACGCGCGCGCGCGCGCGCACACACACACACACACACACACACACACACACAGGTGGATCTTTTTCTAAACATGTTTTGTTTTATTCAAAGGGTCTCAAAACATGTATTTCCGGTGAAATCTTGGTATCGAAATTTTGGGTGGAATACAATACTTCACCTCCTTACTATACGTAGTACAGAAAGTAAAAAAAAGAAGCATTTATAGAACAAGATCTGTGTGTTTCCGTGAACAGCATAACTCAAAAAGGAAAAGTCGGTGAACACCAAACTTGGTATTTAAGTTCAACACCTTCCAAGGATGCGACACGTTTTTCAAGAAAATTTCCCACCGCAAACTACCCTTTACATGGAACATTTTTCGAAATTTTCTATTTTTATTAAAAATTGGTTTAACGATTTTGATAAAAATACCATACATTAAAAATATTTACATGGCAAATAAAATGTATATCTTGAATTTTCTGGGAATAGCCTGTAATTGTCTCTTTATTCGGAAGGAATTTTGTATAATCTTATATAATTGGTAAACATTAAGGGATAGATGAAAATACACTGCACAAAAACTAGAACTCTTTAAAACACACAATTTATTTCAAACAACAATGTCGAGATATCGGCTATTAATGGTTCGAATTGTTGAATTCTGTCATTCTTTTTAAAGTCTTGTCGATATTCACTTGTTTCTTGCGGTTGCATGGAAAGGTCAGTATATAGCGTCTAGTTCTTAAACATTTGGCTATCACTATTCTCTTTGCATTTGTAACGAAATGTGTAATGTAGCTACTTCTGCAAAGGCTTGTCTCTATAAAATGAAGTAGGTAGATTGAAAAAAAAAATCTGATGTGTTACACTCACATGACTTTCTCTACTCTTGTACAAACTATTTTTACAAACTCTTATTCTCCATCTATTTCATATTAATCGAGATAAACATTTGCAGAAACGATCTTTTGACATGCAAACAGAACTACATTTTAGACATAGAGACCAGTTCTAAAAATATTTGACTATCGCTTAAGGCGTACTATGTTCCACTTGTTTTGTATTTGCAAGGGCAATATAGAAATACAGTAGCGTTTAAGCATAGAATATATCTCTTAATAGCTGGTTGCTAGGCGCAGCACCATTCTCTTTGCCACAGATTAATACTTTTTGCATATCCAAGACAAAAAAAAATGAATAACGAATTCCCATTTGAGAAAATAAGTATTGAAAAATTTAAGGGAATAACAAGCAATATCTCGAAAATGCTTCACTCAACAAAAAAAAAATGTATATGACATAAATTGTGTATTTTAACGCGATCTACATTTTTTGTGTAGTAAAATTTTGTCTATCTCTTATGGTTTACCAGTTATGCAAACGTCGTACCACAATGAAGAATACTTTTGGAGACATTCCCAGAAAATTCAAGATATACATTTTATTTGTCATGAAAATATCTTAAACATATGACATTTTAATCAAAATCGTTAGAGCCATTTTTTAGAAAATTAAAATTTTCGAAAAATGTTCCATGTAAAGGGTAATCTGGGGTGGGGGAATTTTCTTGAAAACCTTCGTGTCATCTCTGGAAGATACCAAGTTTGGTGTTTATCCGACTGTTCGTTTCTGAGTTATGTTGTTCTCAGACACACACACACACACACACACACACACACAAACACACACACAGACGGTCATGTTTTCAAAAATGCTTTTTTTGGATTCAGGGGTCTCAAAACATATATTTCCGGTGAAATCTCGGTATCGAATTTTTGAGTGGAATACAATACTTCCCTTACTTACTATACGTAGTAGAGAAAGTAATAAGCTTTCGTAAGAATAGTTTTTATAAATGATAGAGGGTAGAAAAGTCATGTGATTGTAACTACCGCTTATTTATGGTGAATAGATGAACTATTGTTTTCCATCCAAAAATTTGATATCGAGATTTCATAACAAATACACAATGTAAGGCTCCCTGGATCTCACTTCCCCCTCCCAAGGTTAAGTCAGCATGAAGGTTTTCATGAAGATTCCCCCCATACAAAGCCACGCTTTACATGGAAAATGTTTAGTTAATTTCTTATAATGATTTTCAACGACTTTGATTAAAACAGCAAATGGTTGAAATGGTTGTCTATTTGGCATGAGGGATAAAATACTAATCTTGAATTTTCTTTGCTTAGCCTGTTAAATCTCTTTTTATGGCATGAATTTTGTATCTTAGGAGATGGAAAAAAACTTGCAGAGAAAATGCAGATATCTTTGAACACTCAATTTATTCCAAATCTTTTGTTTTTCCTTTCCGTTTTTTCTTTTTTTTTGGGGGGGGAGGGGGAGCATCATTCATTTTCAAGATATTTGTTGTTATTTGGTTTGAATTTTTGAATATTTTTGTCATTTTTCGAAGTGATGTCAGCATTTAATTGTTTCTCGTGATGTCATGAAAAGAGCATATAATTATCGCTTCAGCCTCCTCCAACCCTTTTGTGCCTACAGCGGTATGCGTAATGAAATTCTTTCTGCAAAAACTCAGAATGGAGTATATAGAAAATTAGGTTTTATAAGAGTCGTTTGTAGAATGTATATAAAATTAAGGATAGTGACTAGCGAAAGCATTATGAGAGTAATTTCGTACTGTTTTTTTTTCTTCAGAAAACCATTATCTCTGGAATCCTTCCGTCATACTTTCATGCATTGAAATAATTTCTCATCCTTTGAAATCGAACTTTCTATTAAAGCAACTTTTAGTACTGTACTTAATACGCTTTACAGGCATTGCTGCGCGCTTTGATGGTTTTCTTGCATTTTGAAATTGTAATATCACATTTTTAGTTCTTCTACTACTTATCTATAATAAGCAGAGAAAGTATTTGAATGCACCCAAAAATTCGATTCCTTCACCGGAAATACACGTTTTGAGGCTTCCTGAATCTAAAAAATATTTTAGAAAAAGATCTAAGATGAGGCAGTATTTTTAACACTTAAATAATTTCAGTCTAATTATATAATATGTAAATTCAATAACAGCCCACCTTGAAGCAATATGTATGTAATAATTTGTAAAATGTATGTAACAGTCATTGTATATGCTTATATTATTGTATCCATGTGTAATAATGTTATGTGAATATATTGCGTAATTTAATCATGTAGGAGCTGTGAGAATAATAAGTTAAACGTTGCTAACAATGAGGTAACCTTCAGGCAATAATGAGTAAGGAAGTTTAAATGCCACTAGTCATTATTAGAGCAGCAATAATGTAAATTTTTGAGACAGTTTAATAAAATAGGCAATCAACAACCAGAAAAAGCTTTAGTTAAATGCAGGTATTCTATTGGAGTAGGATTAGCCAATCAGAGATTTTAAATACAGAAATCTACAAATTTAGGCGGTAGAAAACAGTTCAGTTGTCTCCAAACAGTGCTCATAACCAGACGCGAGATGTGTCCTCGAGAAATTAATTACGTATTCGTGTGAGATGAAAATAGTTTACGTGTTAAAAAGTGCAAGTATTAAATAAAAGAATCTCACGGCTCTCTATATCAGTGAAGTGCTATTTAATTTGTGTCAAGGATTAATAAAAAAGGAGTGAATTAAAACTTAAAAATCTGCGTAAGCCTACATTCTTGTCACATCACGCCCTACCAAGATATCCATGTCTCTAAAATAATACTGACGCAGCCGAGGTAAACATAAATATTAAATATTTAAAGAAACACTCAAATTACAAAGTTAATATTTTTTTTAAATCTTGGGGTAAAGGCCACCTGAAACCGGGTATCATACGTGCAGTTGCAACTACTACAAGTTTGGCTCCCCAACAGTCGAAATACGATACAACTCCTTCTAAAATACACCTTTCTCAAATTGGCGTCCATACGTGGAGCTAAAAAAAACCTTTCTCAAAGAGAAAAGTTGGTGCAATAACCAATCTCAGTATATAGGTTCAACATCCTCCAAGGATACGACACGAAGATTTTCAAGAAAATCCGCTCACCTAAAACTACTCTTTACATCGAAAGTTTTTCGTTCTTTTTTTATTTTCTTAAAAATAGCTCTAACGATTTTGATAAAAAACATCATATGTTTAAGATATTTACATGATAAATAAAAACCTACATCTTGGCTTTTCTGGTAAAAGCATCTCAACTCCTTTTCATGCTGAATGACTTTTGTATAATTGGTAAACCTAAGAGACAAAATCTCATTAACATTAAAGATGTAGATCTTGTTAAACCACACAATTTGTCAAAAATTGTGTAAAAAGTGCAAAGAAAACTGGGAAATTATGTATCCCGGGAAGTTTATTCCACTAAGGGACTGTTACAAGGATGTTATTATCAATATTTGTTTACTCCAGTGGTCCAAAAACAAAAATGCAATGCGATAGGAATTACAATGAAACAAAATCACACCTACATCAATTACTTTTTCAGACGACCAAGTGTTAATAACGCAAGATGTTGAGGATGCTCAATGTTGATGAGAAAATTAATTGAATATAAAATGTGGGGATTTAATATTAACTTTAAGAAAATAGAATATGTATCATCAACAACGAACACGGGTGAAAAATTAATTACAATGGTCAATAAATTAAAGTATTTGGGATCAGTCATAGAACTAGTAGATTAGATCTAGAAAAAATCTGATGTGTTACACTCACGTGACTTTTCTCTACTCTTGTACAAACTATTTTTACAAACGCTTATTCCCCATATGCTTCATGTTAATCGAAATGTTAATCTTATTGCTAATTTTCTTGTAGATGCAAGGGGAATTGGTAGGCTTTAAGGGACAGTCAAATATTTTAAGAGGTGGTTGTTATGTGGAGTATTCCATTCTCTTTGCATTACCAGGACAAAAAAAAATGAATAACGAATTTGAGAAAAATTATAAATATTGGAAAATTTAAGGGAATAATAAGCAATATCTCGAAAATGGTTCACTCAACAAAGAAAATGTATATGGCATAAATTGTGTATTTTAACGCGATCTACATTTTTTGTGCAGTAAACTTTTGTCTATCTCTTATGGTTTACCAGTTATGCAAAAGTCGTTCACAATGAAGAATACTTTTGGAGACATTCCCAGAAAATTCGATATATACATTTCATTTGTCATGAAAATATCTTAAACATATGATATTTTAATCAAAATCGTTAGAACAGTTTTTGAGAAAAATGTTCCATGTAAAGGGTAACTTGGGGTGGGGGATTTTCTTGAAAACCTTCGTGTCGCATCTTTGGAAGGTACTGAATCTAAATACCCAGTTTGGTGTTTATCCGACTGTTTGTTTCTGAGTTATGCTGTTCACAGACACACACGGACATTTTTCCAAAAATGCTTTTTTTGGATTCAGGGGGTCTCGAAACATATTTCCGGTGAAATCTCGCTGGAATACAATTCTTCCCCTACTTACTATACGTAATAGAGAAAGTAAAAATAAGTGAAGGAAGAGAAACAATTGGAATGTTGAACTCGATATTATGGAGCAAAAACATTTTAAATAAAATTAAAAAACTAGTTTATAATTCAGTAGTGCAAAGTATATTACTGTATGGAGCAGAAACGTGGGCAATGAATAGACAACAAGAAAGAAAATTATTAACGATGATGGACTTTTGGCAGAGGGTTTCTCAAATCTCAAGAGGGGATAAAATTAGAAAAACAAGCATTCTGGAAATATAAAAGGGAATGTATTGGAAATAATAGAAGAGAGATTAAAATGGTTCGGCCACGCGAAAGGAACGGGAAGGGATAGAATAGTAAGAATGTGCTAGAACGGGAAGCTGAAGGAAACAGAGGACGGGAAAGACCAAGAGAACAATGGATGGCGAAGAAGCGTGGCGACTAGAGGAAAATGCAGAGGATAGAGATTTATGGGGAAAAAATCTGATGTGTTACACTCACATGACTTTCTCTACTCTTGTACAAACTATTTTTACAAACGATTATTCTCCATATGCTTCATGTTAATCGAGATGTTAATCTTATTGCTAATTTTCTTGTAGATGCAAGGGGAATATGGTAGGTTATAAGCGATAGTCAAATATTTTAAGCGTTGGTTGCTATGTGCGCATTCCACTCTCTTTGCATGTCCAGGACAAAAAAAATGAATAGCGAATTCGAGAAAAAGTATAAGTAATGGAAAATTTAAGGGAATAACAAGCAATAGCTCGAAAATGGTTCACTCAACAAAAAAAATGTATATGACATAAATTGTGTATTTTAACGCGATCTACATTTTTGTGTAGTAAAATTTTGTCTATCTCTTATGGTTTACCAGTTATGCAAAAGTCGTTCACAATGAAGAATACTTTTTGAGACATTCCCAGAAAATTCGAGATATACATTTCATTTATCATGACAATATCTTAAACATATGATATTTTAATCAAACTCGTTAGAGCCATTTTTGAGAAAATTAAAATTTTCGAAAAATGTTCCATGTAAAAGGTAATCTGGGGTGGGGGATTTTCTTGAAAACCTTCGTGTCGCATCTCTGAAAGATACTGAACCTAAATACCAAGTTTGGTGTTTATCCGACTGTTCGTTTCTGAGTTATGCTGTTCACACACACACACACACACACACACACACACACACACACATACACACACGGACATGTTTCCAATTTTTTTTTTGATTCAGGGGGTCTCAAAACATGTATTTCCGGTGAAATCTCGGTATCGAATTTTTGGGTGGAATACAATACTTCCCCTACTTACTATGCGTAGTAGGGAAAGTAATAAAGCTATGAATGGGCTGTAGGAAAGCTACTGTAGGTAGGTAATTTCCAAGTAAAAAAAATATTTGTGGCATTAACCATTTTCTCGTGATAAATGGTAAATCGCTGTTTTCTTTTTCGTGGTCGTGCAAACATAAAGAAATTTCATTGCGATGTTTTTTTAAAAATCTATCACTTCATTGTATTTTATCCTTCTTCCTACTTACGGGGTGGCCCCGTAGCTCAGTCGGTAGAGCATTTAACTGCTGTGCGAGGAGTCCCGGGTTCTGGAAGTATTAATGAGATCTAATGTTCAAAAAGAAATGTCAACGACAAGTGCACACGAATTAACACTAGTACCGACATGGCAATATGTTCCAATATGGCCGCTGATATGACTATGTATAAATGTGTATTGAAAGTTAATATCTGTTAACAAGAAGTAGGTAGAAGAGTAAGCTTCGTAAGATAAAGTCATGTGCATGTAACACATTTCTTTGAGTGCTGTACCTTCTCTAGTCTGGTTGGCGACCCTAGTTTGAAGGTATATGCGTACGAAAGGAGCTCAAGGCACTGTCTACGCATAGCGTTTACACGGCAACCCTTGACCGACCGAGAGGAAGGTTTCAGGACCTCTCCTTGAGGAAGGTGCCTCTCAGGCTATAGCATGACCCTTGCCTCTAGGAATCGTTGTGTCTCCGCGAAAGTGGGCCGGCGAGTAAAGATCTTGGACACTTCTTGTGAAGCTGCACTACATTTCAGGCGCTCTACCCTGGTTTAGTTTATCTCACACGTTCACCTCGCCGCTTCCTATCGCCGAATGACCCCAAAACTAGCATTGCACTAAATGTACACGACGTATCGGGTTTCTCGCTACGGTTCATGCCTGGGTGAGATTTCTGACATAATGCAGAGCACTTTCTAGAACGATTCTAAAATCAAGCAATTCAGATTACTGGAATTCACTCTTCCATTGGTCCACGTTGCTTACATCTTCACTTGTGTATCACATTGACAATCCGGAATAAAATGTTTTTAATTTGGACCATTCATATTTATCTATGCTGTCAGTTTTGAGGCAGTATTTTTAACACTTAAATGATTTCAGCCTAATTATATAAATATAAATTCAATAACAACCCGGCTTAAAGCAATATGTGTATGTAACAATATATAAAAAGTGTATATTACAGTCATTGTAAATGTTTATATTATTGAATACATGTTCAATAATGTTATATGAATGTATTACGTAATTTAATAATGTAGGAGCTGTGAGAATAGTAAGTTAAAAGTTGCTAACACTGAGGTAACCTTGAGGCAATAATGAGTAAGAATGTTTAAAAATGCTACTAGTCATTATTGGAGCATCAATAATTAAATTTTGAGACAGTTTAAAAATAGCCAATCAACAACCAGAAAAAGCTTTAGTTAAATGAAGGTGTTCTATTGGACTAGGATTAGCCAATCAGAAACTAAAAAGGAGAAAAATTTACAAATTTAGAAGTTAGTTGCCTGCAGACAGTGTTACTAACCAGACACAAAAAGTGTCCTCAAGAAATATAATACGTATTCGTGTGAGACGAAAATAGTTTACGTGTTAAAAAGTGCAAGTAATTAATAAAAAGAATTTCACAGCTCTCTATATCAGTGAAGTGTTATTTAAATCGTATCAAGTATTAATAAAAGGAGTGAAGTAAAATTATAATCTGTGTAAGCCTACATTATTAGTCACACCACAACCCTGCTAAGAGAAACGTGTCTCAAAAATAAATACTGACACGCCGCCGAGGCAAACATAAATATATAATATTTAAAGAAACAGTCAAATTACGAAGTTAATATTTTTTTTTAAACTTGGGGCAAAGGCCACCTGAAAGTACATTTGGGGCGAAGGCTACCGGAAACTGTTTACCATACGTGCGGTTGCAACTACTACAAGTTCAGCTCCCCAACAGTTGAAATATAATACAACTCCTCAAATTGGCGTCCATACGTGGAGCATATAAAATACTTCTCAGTGTTATGGTTTTCATTTTATCATCTCGAGGTGCACTTGTTTCTTTTCTTAGATTTATCAACTGTGTTAATAATTTCAATCTTCTGTTAAACTGATATCGAACTGGGTATTTATAACTGTAAGTCTATTTTTTACTTTCTCTATCACGTGCCTAATAGGCAAAGAAGTTATTGTAATGTGCAATCAACTGAAAAAGTCAATGCTACAGCCGGGATTTGAACACGGTTCTTCCGCTCTCCGTGCGGTTGCCGTGTTCAAATCCCAGCTGTGACATTGACTCTTTCAGTTGACTCTACATTAAAAACTTGCCAATACCAGGCTAAGCTGGCCCCGTAGCTCAATCGGTAGAGCACCTGCCTGTTGTGCGAGGGGTCCCGGGTTCGATTCCCGACGTGGGGTGGGAATGTTTCTTTAGCCAAGATTATTCCTTATCCTCCCCAGAGTCTGAAAGCGTGAATGAGAGTCTGTGTGAATGTGTGTATTATCTAATGACTAAAAACCAAAGGAAAGGCCGCCGATAAGACGGGTGTAATTAAAGGCGGGGGGTATAAATGGAGCTAAAAGAAAGAAAAAGACAAGACCAGGCTAGGTCTCTAAAAAGTATAATTAATTTCAAACAATTATATGCATAATAATCAAACGAAGTTATTGTATTTTAGCCAAAAATTCGATACCGAGATTTCACCGAAATGTTTTGAGGCCGCCTGAATACAAAAAAAAAAATATTTTAAACAGTTCTTGCGTGTGACTGTGAGCAACTCAAAAAATATAAATACCAAACTGGGTATTTAAGTCTTCCAAAAATCTATCACGAAGATTTTCAAGAAAATGTCCCTCTCCAAACTACCCTTTACATGGAAATATTTTGATTTACTCAAAAATAGCTCTAACGAATTTCATTAAAATATATATTTGAGATTTTACATGTCAAAATTTATAGGTATCTTGAATTTTCTGGGAATGGTCTGTGAAATCCTTTTCATTTGGAAGTAATTTTGTATAATTGGTAAACTAAGATATAGAAAAAAACATGTTATATAAAAAAATTAATACCTCTTTAAAACATAGAATTTATTTCGTATAACTTTTTAGTGGCATTAGTTTTTTTTTCTTCAGATATCCGTTATTATCAGTTTGAGAATTCTTAATGCTGTCATTTTTAAAGTGCTGTCGCTATTTAGTTGTTTATCACGTCATGGAAAGTGTATAGAATTATAGCGACTCGCATTTAAACATCTCACTATAGATTCGGTTTCCTCTTTCTCCCATACACATACTTAAAAGAAATGTTTAAGAAACCTATTTCTGCAAAAGTTTATTTCGATTACTACGAAGTAGATAGAAAAAGAAGCTTTAGTAAGAATAGTTTCTAGAAGCTTTATAAAAATAAATGATGATGGGTAGAGAAAGGCATGTGAATGCAACACAATTTTTATAATTATGGTAGCTCAAATGGTTAGAAGAGCAGTTAAACCGAAGATCCGTGTACAAATTTCGTCTTAGCTTTGAATTTTTCAGCCTGATTCTACCTTTCCAACTTTAGCCTACATACGGTAGGTGTGAAAGAACAATGAATATCGTATTTCGTATTTACCCAACGTTTGTATTTTGAAATATGTTGTTCATAGAGACACACATACACCTAAGTCATTATTTTCGGTGAAATCTCGATTATCTATTTCTTGGTTGGTACACAAAAAAAATTGAATTGTGTTTTATTTATGGATGCCCTTTAGCTGTTGTGGTCCTTAGCGCTCCATTCCGTGAAAGACCGGTAATTTTGTTCAGACGCCTCTTTGTCAGGCTTGAGGTTCTTTTACGTGCCGTAAGTTTACGATACGGGACCACTGCTTTACTTCCCTTCCGAAGGAAGCCATGCTAAGGATTTTTATGCCCGAAAAAATCCATCGCCCTCCGTCGGGTTTGAACTCGCGACCTCGGAAACTAGAGGCTAGCACTAGCTCTACACTACAGCATACAATACTTTCTCTACCTACAATAGCAGGTGGCAGAGAAAAAAATCTGATGTGTTACACTCACATGACTTTCTCTATTCTTGTACAAACTATTTTTACAAACGCTTATTCTTATTATGCTTCATGTTAATCGAGATATCGAGATGTTAATCTCATTGCTAATTTTCTTGTAGTGCAAGGGGAATTGGTAGGCTTTAAGCTATAGTCAAATATTTTAACAGCTGGTTGCTATGTGGAGTATTCCATTCTCTTTGCATTACTAGGACAAAAACAAATGAATAACGAATTTGAGAAAATGTATAAGCATTGGAAAATTTATGGGACTAACAAGCAATATCTCGAAAATGGTACACTCGACAAAAAAAAATGTATATGAATTATGAATTTTGTCTTATCTCTTATGGTTTATCAGTTATGCAAAGGTCGTTCACAATGAAGAATACTTTTGGAGACATTCCCAGAAAATTCGAGATATACATTTCATTTGTCATGAAAATATCTTAAACATATGAGATTATAATCAAAATCGTTAGAGCCGGTTTTTAGAAAATTTTCGAAAAATGTTCCATGTAAAGAGTAATCCGTGGTGGGGGGATTTTCTTGAAAACCTTCGTGTCGCATCTCTGGAAGATACTGAACCTAAATACCAAGTTTGGTGTTTATCCGACGGTTCGTTTCTGAGTTATGCTGTTCACAGACACACACACACACACACACACACACACACACACACATGTTTCCAAAAATACTTTTTTTGGATTCAGGGGGCTCAAAACATGTATTTCCGGTGAAATTTCGGTATCGAATTTTTGGGTGGAATACAATACTTCCCCTACTTACTATACGTAGTAGAGAAAGTAAAAATTGAAGCTTTTAGAATTGATCCGAGACTGAATGAACTCCAGCAACTATAAATGCTGAATGGGGCATTGCCCTTTTTGTCTCTTTTTACCGCTAATTGAAGTGGTTGTTTGTTATGCTGTTGCTGTGAAAGTTCTAAAAGAAAAACAAAATTGCTAGTGACAAGAGGAACTTCGGTGGCGAGGCCATTTAGATTACGTTGCATTGGAAAATCTAGCTCCACAGCTGTTTTCAATTCGTATTTAGTAAATGGGATAGGGTAACAGTGGGGTTATGAAATTGATTGCATGGAATACCTACTGGACATAATGTTATGTAATATCCACACGAGTAAAACGCGGGTAAAAATTAGTAGAGTAGATATACAACACAGCTGGAAATGGATAGAGAAAACAGCGCCTCTTTCTTACCGCCAAGATCCGATTTTTGATGACCTTAAATTACTAAAATTTTTATGCCTGGCATTACAAAAAAAATCTGTAATACATTCACATGACTTTCTGTACCCCTATCGTTTATTAGTAGGTATACAAACTAGTGTTACCAAAGCTTATTTTTATATCTACTTAATTTTAATCCAAATAAACCTTTGCAGAAATAGCTACATTAAAAATTTCGTTATAGATACAAAGGGAATAGCAATATTCAAATGTTTAAGAACTGGACGCTACTCTTTCCATAACATCGCGAGAAACAACTGAATGTTGACAGGACTTTAAAAGGAATGGCTAAGCATTGAACAATTCGAACCATTAATAGCGAATACCTCGGAAATGGATGATGCCACAAAAAAGTTATTTGAAATAAATTGTGTTTTAAAGAGATCTACAATTTTTGTGTAGTACCTACATTTTCTTCTGCCGCTTAATTTTTACCAGTTATACAAGATTATACAAAATTCCTTCCGGATGAAGAGGCCTTCAAAGGCCATTCTCAGGAAATTTAAGATATGCATTTTATTTGCTATGCTAATATCTTTAATATATGACTTTATAATCACAATCATTAGAGCCATTTTTTAGAAAATCAAAAAGTTCTAACGATCTTCCATGTAAAGGTAGTTTCAGAAAGGGGGATTTTCTTGAAAATCTTTCTGTCGTATCTTTGGAAAATATTGATCTTAGATACCAAGTTTGGTGTTGATCTGACTTTTCGTTTTTGAGTTATGCTGTTCACACACAAACACACACAGAACCTTTTTCTAAAAATTCTTCTTTTTTTTAATTTAGAGGAACTCAAAATATGTATTTTCGGTGACATCTCGGTGTCGAAATTATTGGTAGAATGCAATACCTTCTCTACCTACTGGCTACTTGGTGGAGAAAGTAAAAACTATCTAAAACTGAGATTTTTAAATTATTAAAATTACTGCACAGAAAGCTGTAACTTGTACATGGGTATAAGTACTGTACAGAAAGAAAAAAGATAAGTATAAAAAGATGATGAGATAATTAATTTAGAAATTAATTTAAAATATATACTTGTTTCATGTTCTTATTTGAAGAATCTGAAAAGAAAATTGTTTTCGAAGCAGGTATTACAAAACTGTAGCATTAACGCTTTTCAATTCTCAGGTGTACAAAATGGATTGCGGATGAAGAGGACTTCACAGCCTATGATGATAATATGTCTTCCTCCGTGGTGTAGTGGTTACCATGCTAGCCTCTAGTTCCCGAGGTCGAGGGGTCAAACTCGGCGGAGGGCGATGTATTTTTTCGGGCGTAAAAATCCTTAGCATGGTTTCCTTCGAAAGGGAAGTAAAGTCGGTGGTCTCGTGTCGTAGATTTACGGCACGTAAAAAACCTCAAGCCTGATAGAGAGTCCTCTGAGCAAAATTTCCAGTCTTTCACACCCAATATAGAATGGGTCGCTAAGGACCACACCAGTTAAAGAGCGTCCATAAATAAAACTCAATTTACAGCCTATGATGTAATGCAAGGAGGACAATACTACCCGACTGCACGTGCTATTAACACGAAAAATGGAAAACTGACCTATTCATCCCTAGTTTGTGACACGAATTCATAACATAATTATAGCCGCTCCCCTTACAGTAGAACCCCTCCACACATAAGCAGCGTTTTCCAAGCTAACTTCTTTTTCCAACAATGCGAGTAAAGGATCTACAGACTTACTCTTATTTGTCAGTTAATTTGTGATGTTTGAAAAGTTATCCTGTGTAAAATGAATGCAATAATACAAAACTTTTGTATACTCAATGTAAATGCAAGAAAATGACTAAATAAAGACGCAAAGGGCAAGAAAATGACTAATAAATATTTATTTTCATAATGTAAGACGCTGATAAAAATTTAGCAATGCTATGATGCAACAATTAGATGATGACATGTCATTATAATCCGGGCCCTGTTTATCACATTTTTATTCACTTTTCGGATATACCATATGACCAGAAAATTGTAATGGCGCCTAAAATTGCATTTGCGTTCCTAGACTTTAGAAGAAATGTCAACCAGGCCATGGATGCTTAACCAGATCACACAGAACATTACGTAAATTTGGTTAGAACTGCTTTTTGCTAGTCTGTGACGCTGAGGAATGTTTTACCTAAGAGCATGTATATACTTAAATCTCAAGTCACATGTAGACTCGAACACGTGACACCCAAATACATACATGCACTAAGAAATTACAGCAAATTACGGTGAAGAATAAATTGGAATGTTATGTTTTCTATTACTCTGTTGTAGGGTATTTATGAAGATTTGGGCATCACAGAAATACGGTGACACTGATTTATTTCAGCATTTACTTAACCTGTATACAAGGGCGGATCGAAAAGTAACGCACAATAATTTTTTTACAAAAAATTTAATAGTTAAAACAACAATAAAAAAAATCACAAATGAACTTAACCTTTTACCTACTTTTTGATATAGTTACCAAGTTTTTCAACACATTTCTCCCATCGTGATACCAGTTTCAATATGCCCTGTTCATAGAAGTCCGTTTCCTTGGAGTATAGCTATCTGCGGACTGTTGATTTCACTTCCGCGTCTGTCGCAAAGTGTTGGCCGGCCTGGAATTTCTTCATGGTACCAAACAGATGAAAGTCCGACGGTGCAAGGTCCGGACTGTGTGGTGGATGCTGGAGCAACTCCAAACCAAATTTGGTGATTTTCTGACGAACAGCAGCAGCAACAACATGGGGGCGAGCATTGTCATGAAGAATTTGGCGTCAGCATTCATGTTGTGGCGTTTGTCAGGAAGGGCAAGACGCAACTTCGCCAAAGTTTACATGTAGGCTGCAGCATTCACAGTGGTCCCATGTTCAGCAAAGTCCACCAATACAACACCATGCAATCCCAGAACACCGTCACAAACACTTTCCTAGCAGATTGAGTTACTTTGGATTTTTTCTTCACTGGGGTACCAGCATGTTACCACTCCATACTTGCCTGCTTGGTTTAAGGGCGTGTAGTGGTATGCCCACGACTCATCACCAGTGACGATTCCTTTCAGAAAGCCATGCCCTTCTACGGTGTACCGCTTTAGGAGATCCAAACTCCTCATCTGCTGGCCCTTGTGGTTGTCTGTCAGGTTTTTAGGCACCCAGCGAGCACTAACTTTACGAAATTTCAACGTGTCATGAAGAATATTGCACACTGCACCAAGGAAATGTTGAACTGTTGCGATAAGATTCGCAGTTGCACACGCCGGTCGTTCAAAATTGCCGCGTCAATGTGTCTGATATTCTGCGGGGTTGCAGCTGTTACCGGTCTCCCGGAGCGTGGCGAATCACTAAGGAAGAATGCACACCATCTGGAGTACTCTTCACACGTGGACGACAGTAACATGTGCGCCATATTTGTTGCTAGTTCACGCTAGAGCTGCACATGAAACAAAAAATACCCTCTGTAGTGAAAACTTCAAGCTATATCTCTGTGAAATTGCAACATTCCAGCTGCAATACCAAGGCAGAAAAAAAATTATTGTGCATTACTTTTCCATCTGCTCTAGTATCATGCTGTTGATTGATATGTGATTTCTCTTTTGTTACAGGTAAGTGTGCCGTATCCTGTATCTACGGTAAGGTATACAACCAAATGTATTGTAGAAAACGCCTGTTTGTACACTAGTATTTAGTATAGGCTGAAATATTATTTTGTCACTAAAATTGCAAGTTTGCTGCTTTATAATTTATCTTAGAACACCTTAATAAACTCTGGTTATAGTAACCACATTGCGATTATCGAATAAGTTAGCATTGCGTTACGCAATTGTATGTTTCCTCTTAAAGTATCGTGTTTACGTCATAAGAGCGAAATAAAATAGTCTAAGTACTAAACCTCAAGTGACATGACTATTTCACGACAAAAGTCTTTATGAATGATGCTGTTGTTATTATAAAATTAGTTTAATACTAGATTATGATACAAGGGGTAAAAATAGGGTTTTATTTTGCGAGTAGGAATGTTTGGCCTTCGTTTCGCAATCCTACGAGCGAAATAAAACTAATTTTTAACACGTTTGGCATATGCTATTACTTTGTCTACTACGTATAGTAAGTAGGGTAAGTATTGTATTCCACCCAAAAATTCGATACCGAGATTTCACCGGAAATACATGTTTTGAGACCCCCTGAATCCAAAAAAAAGCATTTTTGGAAACATGTCTGTGTGTGTGTGTCTGTGAACAGCATAACTCAGAAACGAAAAAAATCGGATAAACACCAAACTTGGTATTTAGGTTCAGTATCTTCAGAGATGCGACACGAAGGCTTTCAAGAAAATCCCCCCACCCCAGATTACCCTTTACATGGAACATTTTTCAAAAATTTTAATTTTCTCACAAATGGCTCTAACGATTTTGTTTTAAATAACGTATGTTTAAGATATTTTCATGACAAATTGTTGATTCGCTAGCATAATTTTCAGTAAAATTATTCTCAACATGTTTTACCTTACACCAATGAAGCGATTAAATGCTATATCATATTGCTTTCTGGATTTTAGGGGTAAGTACTTCTAGTGTTATTCTTTCTGCTGCTTCTGTAATATCATCTTGCTCTTCCATTTCTTTTCTTCTGAATTCATAATTGCCGCCATTTAATCTTTATGTATGTTGTACAAGATAAAAGTATAACGTTTTATATCAAAAAAAGCAGAAGGCTGCCAATTTAACCTATAGGTTAATTCTACAAAAAACTGCGATAAATTGAAGTATGATGATTTTCATTGTGAACACATAATGCGGTCGCCATGGGAATTAATCATGTGCCTTCCTTACTGTGCTCTCTGTGAGTTGTTAAAATGTGCGCTGCAATAGAAAATCCCGCCACTTGTGAAGTGCGATCTATGATTAGGTTTTTGTTGGTAAAAAGAACAAATCAATTGAAATTTATCGTCAACTTTGTGATATTTAGGGGCAGGGAATAATGATGAAAGCCGAGCCAGGCATTGGTGCATTGATTTTAAAAATGGCCGTACCAATGTTCACGACGAGGATCGTAGTGGTAGGCCTAGTCTTATGACTGATGAACTGTTACTGCAAATCAATGACAAAATTCGTGTAAATCGTCGTTTCACGATTACAGAGTTTTCGGAACATTTTCCCCAAATTTCACGGAGTTTGGTGCATCAAATTGTGGTGGAGAAGCTTGGTTACCAGAAACTTTGAGCTAGGTGGGTTGCGAAAATCCTAACGGAAGACCATAAAAAACAGAGACTGGCTGCAGCACTGACCTTCCTCCAAGATTTCAACAAATATGGTAACGCTTTACTCGATCGTATCGTAACCGGGGACGAGACTTGGGTGAAGCATGTTAATTGTGAAACAAAACAGTAGTCGATGGAATGGAGACACACACATTCTCCCAAGAAACCAAGAAAGTGTCTGCAAACGCTGTCAGCAAGAAGGTCATGGCTACTGTGTTTTGGGACTCTAAGGGGCTGCTTCTCGTTGAGTTTCTGGAACTTGGAACAACAATAACCTCAGTGAGATATTGTGAAACACTAAGAAAGTTAAGGCGTGCCATACAAAAAGAAGCGTCGGGGAAAACTTAGGATCAATGTGTTGTTTCTTCACGACAATGCACGCCCACACACGGCCAATCGTACCTGAACAATCTTAGATGGTTTTGGATGGGAGGTATTTGACCATCCACCATACAGCCCGGATTTGGCGCCGAGCGACCACCACCTCTTCCCAGCGATGAAGAAATGGCTCGGTACACAACGCTTTGATACTGACGCTGAACTGCATGCCGGTGTAAACCAGTGGTTGAAGTCGCAGGCGGCAGATTTCTACAGAGAGGTTATTGAAAAACTTGTGCCACGGTATGATAAATGCCTCAATTTGAATGGCGATTATGTAGAAAAATAGCTTAAGGGTGTGCCTTTCAAATGTAGGTAACAAACGTTGAGATTTGCATTTTGTTAATTGTTTATTTCAAAACGCCTGGGACTTTCTGGATTACCCTCGTATATTTTACCAGTTATACAAAATTATACAAAATTCTTTCCTAAAAAAGAAGACATCACAGGCTATTCCCAGAAATTTCAGGACATACAGTTTATCAAATATCTGAAATGCATGATATATGAAACAATATCGTTTTTGAGAAAAATAAATTTTTTTTAAAAATTTTCTATGTAAAGGTGGGGGCATTTTGTAAGAAAATTTCGTTTTTGAGTTATGTTCTTCGCAGAGACACACACACACGAACCTTTTACTAATTTGCTAATTCAAAGAACCTCAAAACACGTATTTCCAGTGAAATATCTACTTATATGAATTTTAGGATGAAAAGCAATACTTCCTCTAGTAGGTACGTGGTAGAAAAAGAATTAACGTGATTACTGACACATCAGCATAAATCTCTGGTAAATAAAGAATAGTGCGCCGCTCTGTTCAGATACATTTTTTAAATAATGCTTAGCGCCTACATACGGCAGCCAATATATGTAATGAAATAGTAACTGGCGAAGAAAAATTGGGAACGAAAGTTAGGCCTAAGTTTAGGGTACCACCGCCCCGGCATTTCCATTTATGACTGGGGATAAAATAAATAAAATTTAAAATAAAATCTGCAATACGCCATTCTGCTAGCTTGTTTCCTACACCAGGACGTGTATTCCAAATTTGTTATTTATTTAAATATTTCTTTCAATTTATACATTATTATTGTACAGATTTTGCTTATATTCTAGTGAATAAAAGTAGAAAATAAAAATAAAATAGATACAATAAGTAAGCTAATAGTAATGATAATAATAATTAAATGAAAACTTTAAATCATTACAGTTAAAATTCAAATCAAAATTATATATTCAAACTACTGTTACTGGCAACCGGCAACATAAAATAACTGGTATCTAGCTATTCCCAAACTAAACAAAATAAGCATAACAAGTCTCTATTCTAAATTAAACCGGTGGTATCCAGTGGTTAAAGTAGTGGTAACCAGTACCCAAACTACACTTAATATAAATATTAATTTTCAACTTATGATAACAATTAACAATTTCTTTTAATATCATACCAAATTCTAAGTGTTATGTATAATATTATTTATTCTATTTATCACTACTAATAATTTTAACAAAATTCAAAATTCTATCTGCTGTTTTTTTCTTTTTTAAAAAACTTTCTCAAAATATATACTTTAACCTTTCAGTTTTCTTAATATACTTTAAATGTTTTACAGTACTTAATAATTTTATTAAACTTAGCACTCACTCTGAATTAAACTTATCTTTCCTTTTCACTTCACTTAACACAATAATCACTGTATTTATTACTTGCTATAGAATCCTTATTTCACTTTCTCTTTAAAAATCATATTTCACTTCACTTAACACTACATTCACTTTATCTCCAATTACCACCATTCACTCCACTTTCCCTCACCATCTTCTTTTTATCCTCCCTGAAAAGCATAACTGCTCCATTCACCACCTCCCGCTCCAAACTTCTATTCCTATTTACTATTGGCTCCCCCCCTCATCATAATTCTCCTCCTCGCCCATTTTCCTCTTCTCTACTAAAAACTCCATCTCCACTTCGCTTCTTCTTTCCCAATTCTCCTTCATTTCAACCATTTCCTCCTTTACTCTCCTAATTTACTTCATAACTAGGATTAACCTGGAAAAAGCCTGTCACAGAGGACTGTCCTGGCGGGATTTGAACCGCGAACCTCCTGTTCACAACCCTTCCTTTACGACCTTGGCCGTCCATGTCGGTGTCTACAGTTGAAAACAATTGGTATTAATATTATATAAGCGTCTGCATGTTAAAAATCATATTGACCCAAGACGTTAGCTGTACTGGCAATAAAAAGTAAGCGCAGACGCAGCATAAACGCAAGACTTTGCACCCATGTTATTTAATGGACGCATTCACATAGTCTCGTAAGACGCTACGTACCGCAATAGATTGCTAACTCCAAAGTTTATGCTTGCGTTGCGTTTGTTTTTTTCTCCATGCATTTCCAGATTCTGAACAATACGATCGCGATGCGAGATTTTGCGCCATCTACTGTACAATCATGGTGCTCTTCGATTTGGCCATTTTAAATGCTAACGCCAGACTGATCTGTTTGTTGGGTACAACACATTTTATGTATTATTAATTATTCAATTTGAAACTAGCGGTCCGATCGGAAGATTTCCGCATGCAATTTACAGATTTGAAAACCCGTGCCAATTTCTTGCGTTATGTTAGCTTTACGTCTTCTCTGTGAATGTGGCCTTAGGCGAAATGCGCTAGCTCTTAGGGAACGTTCATTTATTTATAACGTCGCGTTCAGAGGGAGAAAGTAGAGGTTTGTCTTAACGTGACTAGACTTGACATTGGGAGGGTAGGAATCAGCGCCGTCGAGTTGTCACATGTTTACTTGTTTTCAAATATTTCTACGGCGTTGAAAAGTTCTGCTATTAAAAGCTTTTGTATTTTATGTATTTTTGAGATCACTCATCGTTTTGTTCGTACTTGCTTGCAGCTGACTTAATTCAGAAAATTCAGATTATGACAGCAGTTTTAGTACTCATCAGAACTAAAATAAATCAAATTCGTCTGAAAATTAATCACTGTATCAAATTATAATTTCTTCCTTCCGTTTCTTAAACTGGAATTTCAAATTTCAATTGCTGAATCAAAAAGCTAAACCTCTAATTTCATTGTCAGATATAAAGGCACATTCATATGACTTTCAGGAGTAAAGGATGAAGTGAAGGAAGCACAGAAGGCTAAGACCGCAGGCAGACAGCCACAGAAACCTCCGAAGTCACAAACACTTCCAAGCTCGAAGAGCGGTCCCACTGCTGGTGCTGCATAAAAATAAAAGTGATTTCACTTTAAGTTTAAAGGAATTGTAAACAAAAACCACGTAACAAGAGAGCACCTCATTGGCTGGTGGGCAAACTACAACTTTCTCCGCTTAGCATGTCGTCTCTTCCTTTACATAAAGCAGTTCGGTTCAGATCGTAATATTTTGTGGTTATTCTCGTGCAGAGAAATTTAAAAAACAAACAAAAAAAACCTACTATTGTAACAGTTCAATTTATGAAACAATCTGTTTTTGTTCATATTCACCTATAACTAAATGAAGCGTTATAGCAGATGGTTTAAGAGGCTATGCGCAGGCGCTGCAGTTCATTTCCGGTTTCCGGATAAGCCGCCAGTGTACTTTTGTAAGTGTTGAGAAAATGAGTGTCATGGCTGAGAATCCTCCGCAACTGTAAAAAAACATAAACGCGGGAAAAAAAGACAATTGTGTTAAATTGCTTTTAACAAATTCTGTGAAAAGTGCCCTCCTTTAATCGACAACGAATATAGTTGGCCATTATTTAGCAATAATTGAACTTCTTTGTTATCGATGCAGAATTGCTGCTCGAACTTGTGCTAATCATTTTCTTAACTTGTTGACTCATAAAAGGTTAAGCAAACGTGGTATACTGATATTAATCATTAAATGAATGATTTCTAAACCTGAAGTTAACAGTTTAATCCAGTACCTTTAATCACTGATGCCGAACTGTTCAGGTACAACTGTTATTGTTCTGTTCTTAGTATTATGTGTTAGAAGTTTAGGATGTAAGGCAAAATATAGGAATAAGACATACAATGTTTAAAAGCTAATGATCCCCAAGATGCGCAATATACTGTATTCGCATTCTGTCTGAAGCAATTTCCTTTCACGGTCTTAGTTCCCGTCATCCTCCACGTGGTGCTGCCATGTGCTCGGCGGAGTGATACATTTAAGGTCATCTGTCCGGCACTGCCATACGCCACGCAATGCTTAGAAGCACACCTGAAAATGAGAAAGAAGCGGTAGAGAAGATCCCACCCCAGTATTCGCCTGCCGACGTGGTGAAACCACGAAAAACCCATGGATCAGAGTGGGCGCTCGCCGGGGATCGAACCTGGGACGGTGATGACTGCATATTTTCGTAATTACAGAGCACATTTTAAGGATTTTCACAGCATAAATGCATGTATATTTTAGATATTTTAGCACATACAAATCCGAGCCTAATAATTAGGCATGGTTGTTACATTAGAGTCTGCAGGATGAAACTTGGGAAAGCCGCTTCTGGAATGTTAGGTCCGTCAGACAGAAATGTAAGCACCACATCCGGGGAAACTATTGTCCCCCTGATGCACGAATGTGCCGGTCAGATGCTATTCTTAGCATGGACAAGTAACAGGATTTTACGACGTGCCATTATGGCTCAGTTAATAGAATGCCTCTTTGTTCAATGCCAGTGTTGAACTTCTCATTCAACCAGCCGAGGGCGATGGCGTGAGAGTTCGCAGTATTGTTTCTGCCAGTTCAGCCCCTGCAGCGGTAAATGATCCAGTTGTGCTAAATTTTAAATTCAGCTTGTGAACGAGAACGCCTCTTTTCTTTCAATCCAATCTATATTTCTTAAGCCCCTTTAAACATGATCAAACTTGTTTTGCAATCCAAGTGTTTACAAGAAAAATTGTCAAATATACAGAGTGAGCCAAAAGACTCCGAACCGGCTGCGCGGTGTTTTTCCTGTCCGCGTCCTCGGCGCTCGTTGCCGCTATCATAGAAAGGCGCGGATGAAACCATACAACATTTTTAAAACTACTTTTAAAGGCTTTACTTACCAAGTTTACGAAAGGAGATACTGAAACTGGCCACCGTCGTTGTCCATATATATTTAGCACCTCTTTAGGAAACTATCCATCACTCGCCGTAGTTCACGTTGAGAAATTTGCTGACGGATATTTTGTTTTAATTCTTCCAGGGTGCGTGGGTTTGTCTTGTACACTTTATGTTTTAAGTTACCCCGAAGGGGTATTTTATTAACAATATTACCGGTTGCGTGGTGTTTTTCCACAGGGCGTATGGAAATATGATAAAAACATGAAACGCACTGCTGCTATAAACAGTCACGCTGTTGTGGTTTTGATGTGCAATGTGAAGTGCAGTTTTGAGTTGACGGTATTGTGATGCAGTTCAGTTATTACGAGTTATTTATTATTTTGTCCTGTACTTAGTCACAAAGTATATATGGCGAAGTATATGTTTTCTACTGCACAGCGTGTATTTATTTATGATTCGTGTGTGTTAACTCGGTCAGCATGCCAAGTGAAAGTACGATTTGCTGAAAGATTTCCAGCTGTAAATGTTCCAGGCCGTACAACAATCCATGAACTTTACAGTAAATTTCAGGCCACAGGAAGTGTTCAGGCTAAGAAATCTTGTATGGTTTCATCCGCGCCTTTCTATTATAGCAGCAGACGGCAAAGAGCTCCGAGGACGCGCACAGAGAAAACACCGCGCAGGCGGTTCGGATTCTTTTGGCTTTCCCTGTATATCAGTATTTGACAAGATTGGATAAGGGTTGGCAAGACCTGGCAAGACTTGACAATATCATAAATCGGTGCTTACACGTTGTCTTTTTGCCAAACCGAACCTTCAGAACACATTGATAATAATTTATCACGTGCAAAGTAATTTACCATTAGCGTCACGGTAATTTCATTTGCAATGAAATATTGTTTTTTACGCAATTACATAGCATTTTCACGATTTATGAAATGAATGATGAAATCAGATTATGATTGAGGATTACAATGTAAATAACACAAACTGATAGATTAACTACATTATATAACATTGCATTAATGTATTATTGTATACTTCGGAAATCTGAATGGCAATTTCTTCATATGCCATCGCCTTCTTCTTGTGGTAATCCACGAAGCCCATGACCTATGGACATGGACAGCTTGCATACAACAACCTTTGCCCAGGTAGCCATTTTTGTTTACTTTTCACTTTCAGCCAAGCTGCAAATTTCGTGATGCGCTTTAAATATTCGCATTTCATTGACGGAAAACACTAAACCATAGTAAAATCTTTTACCGTTTAGCGCATGTCCTTGTTTTCCTTTCAAAGGACATTTGGAAGCAATTTCACTTTTAAACTCCTTGTACATGATAATTGTTTGTCAAATTCAATGCTTTACACGCCTTTTTAAGAGTTGTCATAACTTCACAAAATTTATATCAAATAACTTTTTTGTGGGATTAATCATTTCCATATTCTTTGTAATAAGTTTGAATTTTCAAATAATTTATACTTTTCTCAATGACAAATAGCAATTTTTTTATTTTATTTATTTATTTATTTTACTTTCTCTCCTATGAATAGTAAGTAGAAGAAGTATTGTATTCAACCCAAAAATTCGATGTCGAAATCTCACCAGAAATACATTTTTTGAAACTCCCCTCAATGTGTGTGTCTGTGAACACATAAGTCAAAAATGAAAAGTTGGACAAGTATAAAACTTGATATTTAAGCTCAGTATCTTCCGAAGATGCAACACGAAGATTTTCATAACAATTTCCTCCATCCCAAACTACCCTTTACATGGAACATTTTTAGAAAGTGTTGTTTTAAAAAAAATGGCTTTAAGGTTTTTTATTAAAATACCAACACATTTATTACTAATCAGTTTTTGTATCATAAACCGTTTCCGAGATATCCGTTATTAAAGGTTCAAATTACCCATTTCTTTGTCATTCTCTTAGTCCTTTCAACACACAGTTGTTTCTCGCGATTGCATGGAAACACTATGGAATTTTAAGGCCAGCATATAGCGGCAGTTCATAAATATTTGACTATCGCCGTTCACTTTGTATCTATAATGAAATGCGTAATGTAGATATTTCTGCAAATGTTTATTTGGATTGAAACGTAATAGATAGAAAAGTAAGAATAGCTTATATGCTCACTAATATACGATATAGGATAGAGAAAGTCGTGTAAATGTATCACAGAAAAGTTTTTTCTCCATGCTCGTGTAAGGAGAAAGGAATTTCAAAGCAACCGGCTTAAAAAGCTTTGACTATCGCTTTGGTTTATTGTATTCTTCTTACTATAAATATATGTTTATCTATATGTGTGGAAGAGTAAGATTTTGTAAAATTAAGTTATAGAGGAGTGGTTAGAGAAAGTCATGTGAATGTAACACATCAGAAAATTTTTTGCGCCGAATTTGAAGGCGAGGTATCGAAGCGAAGCCGCGGAGGATTGGCCACTGGCCTACTTAAGATAGCTAAATAGCTTTTTCTCGTTGAAATCAGCGCCTTTGAGACGCAATCGGAAAATATAGATCCTTGCGTACCTTGGCAGAAGGTCGTAGTTAAGACGCATATAGCTTTGAGGAACCGTTTACTCTCGAAGGCTGAGCGCACCTAAATATTGTTTTCCGTCTTCCCTTGACTCCTATTGGCCTATAACGCAAAATGTTTTGATATTTACAACGGCATTTGAAAAGTCTTATTGCATCCTCGGTCATTCTTTGAGGTAAAGGCCGGACAATAGAGATAATCGTATGCTATAGAGAGGACGTGTTAATTTGTTTTACTTCCGCTATACTAAATTATAAACACTTCATTAAGACAAGGAAATTCTCACTAGGTGTCCTTTCTTTTCAATTTATATCATGGTTAAATTGCATAAATAAAATATGTTTTGAAGATGTGTTATTTTGTTGTATTGTTGTTTGCCCCCCGCTTTGGGAGCCAATTTGAAGAAGGTTTGTTGCTGCTACGTATGGAAAGCCAGTTTGAAGGTGTATTATATTTCAACTGTTGGAGAGCCGAACTTGAAGTAGTTGCAACAGCACATATGGTAAAAAGTTTCCGGTAGCCTTCGCCCCAAATGTACTTTCCGGTGGCCTTTTGCCCCAAATGTTTAAAAAATATTAACTTTGTAATTTTGACTGTTTCTTTAAATATTATATATTTATGTTTGCCTCGGCTGCGTCAGTATTTATATTTTTTAGAGACATGAATGTCTTGCACTTTTTAACACGTAAACTATTTTCGTCTCACACGAATACGTATTAAATTTCTCGAGAACGCATCTCGCGTCCGGTTAGAAACGATGTCTACAAGCAACGCGTCCGGTTAGGAACACTGTCTGCTGGCAACTAACTTCTAAATTTGTAAATTTTGCTCCATTTTAGTTTCTGATTGGCTAATCCTAGTCCAATAGAATACCTTCATTTAACTAAAGCTTATTCTGGTTGTTGATTGTCTATTTTATAAACTTTCACAAAAATTACATTATTGCTTCCAAGAATCACAAGTAGCATTATTAAACGTTCAAATTCATAATTGCCTCAAGGTTACCTCATTGTTAGCAACTTTTAACCTATTATTCTCACGGCTCCTACATTATTAAATTACGTAATACATTCCCATAACATTATTACATGTATACAATAATATAAACATATATAATGACTGTAACATGCACTTTTTATATATTGTTACATACACATATTGCTTTAAGGCGGGCTGTTATTGAATTTACATATTATATAATTAGACTGAAATCATTTAAATGTTAAACATACTGCCTCAGTAAGAAGAAAAAGCATTACATTCCACCCAAAAATTCCGTATATAGAGATTTCACCGAAAATACATGCTTTGAGGAAACCTCATTAAAAAACCTTATGTGTTACATTCACGTGACTTTCTCTACCTCTATATCTTATTAGTGGGTATACAAACTATCCTTACGAAAGTTTATCTTCTTATCTCTTAATTTTAATCCAGGTAAACCTTTCCGGAAATAACTGCATTACACATTTCGTTATAGTTTCAAAGGGAACAGTTATAGTCAAATGTTTTAGAACTGGACGCCACAAGCTGCCCAAAAAACTCTTTCTATAACATCGCAAGAAACAACTGAAACAGGACGAATGAATGGCTAAGTATTGAACAATTCGAACTATTAATAAAGGATATCTCGGAAATGGCTGATGCTACGAAAGAAAAGTTATTTGAAATAAATTGTTTCTTGTGTAGTATGTTTTCGTCTCTCGGTTATACAACATTATACAAAAATTCTTCCGAATGAAGAGGACTTCAAAGGTTATTCCCAGAAAATTCAAGATATACATTTTATTTGTCATATAAATATCTTTAATATATGGTATTTTAACCAAAATCGACAGATATTTTTTTAGAAAATAAAAAATTTCGAAAAACCTTCCATGTAAAGGGTAGTCTGGGGAGGGAGGATTTTCTTGAAAATCTTTCTGTCGCACGTTTGCAAGGTACTTAACCTAAATATTAAGTTTGGTATATATCCGATTTTTGGTTTTTGAGTTATGCTGTCCACACACGCGCGCGCGGGCGGACCTTTTTTCTAAAAGTGTTTTTGATTCAGGCGACCTCAAAATGTGTATTTGCGGTGAAATCTCGATATAGAATTTTTGGGTGGAATGCAATACTTCCTCTGCCCAGTATGTACGTGGTATAGAAAATAAAAAAGCATAACTCAGAAATGAAAAACCGGATAAATACCAAACATGGTATTTAGATTCCGCATCTTAGAAGATGCCCTTACCAAGATTTTCAAGGAGATCCCCCATCCCAAATTACCTATTATATTGAAAATTTGTCGTTATGTTTTATGTTCTCAAAAGTAACTCGAGCGATTTTGATTAAAATACCACATGTTTTAAGATATTTACATGCTAAATAAAATTCATATTATTAATTTTCTGTGAATAGCCTGTGAAGTCCCCATCATTCGGAAGGAATTTTGAATAATGTTGTATAACTGGTAAACCATAAGAAATGAACAAAAACTTACTAAAGGAAAAATTTAGATTTTGTTAAAACACACGATTTATGTGGCATTAACCATTTCCGAGATATATGTTGCTCTTGTTTTAACTTTCCAGTAGGTGCTTTTAATTTTTTGAAGCCTCAGTCAGTATTCCTTTGTTTCTCGTAGTCGTGCAAAGAGTCGCATATACTAGCGACCCACTTTTAAACTTTTGACTTTAGCCTCATGTATCCCTCATGTACCTTCAAGGAAATGTGCAATCAAACGGTTTCTGCAAACGTAAATATGGTTTACTTTATTCCCTCTGTATTGTGTCGTTAAACAGCAATCTATATACTAATATTATAGAGTAAAGGTGTATATATGTAATGTGTGTATATGTGTATGTAGGATAATCTTAAAAACCTATCAGTCAATTTTGATAATTCCTTCACAATTGAAAAGTCCTAGTCTTTTTGACGGACATAGGCTATAAAACACCTAATTTAAATGCATAAATTACTAAAAGACAAATGGGATTTACAAAGCAATGTACTAGAATGCATGCCTTCTGGAGTTGTAAAAGAATAAACTTGTGAAGAAGACTTTGATTTTCGTTGAGATTGCCATGGAGTAGGGATATATAGATAGTTCTTACTTACCCCACAGAAGATTTACAGGAAGGGGCATAAGTAGACATGCAGTTGTATGATTGGTACATTTGATGGATTGAGATGAGCAATTTTTATTTTTATGGCTACTTATTTCATTATTAAGTTTCCCAACCTTGCACAATTTGTCTTTTGTTTATTCATTGTTTTCAGTCTGTTATGTCAAAATGGCTGGGAATTTAACTAAAGATAAACGAAACTAGATTTTGGAACCTTACTGGAAGACAGGAAATTGCGAACGGGTTCAAGATACATTCTTATGTACTGAATCATTTCATCAATAGTATGGAGTCTTCTTGCAAATACCTTATCTTTAACAACACCCCCCAAAAAGAAGTCCAGAGAAGTATGATCTGGAGATCTTGGTGGCCAGTCTATCGACCCTCGTCGTCCTGTCCATCTGTTTGGAAATTCCTCATCTAGAATTCAAACGCCTGATCAACTAACATTTCATTTTCTGGCGTTGTAACAGTAACTGGTCGACCACTTTTTGGCACATTACCGACAGACCCTGTCTGATGAAATTTGTTGCGTAACCTGTAAATTCTGATCCTGCATACAAGACGTGTTTCAAATTCTTCACGCCATGTCTCTCTAACCCGTTCGCAGTTTCCTGTCTCCAGTAATGTTCCAAAATGCATATTCGTTGAACTTTAGTTAAATTCCGAGCCATAGGAATCTTAATAATGAAATAAGTAGCCATAAAAATCAAAATTACGCATCTCGTTCATCAGATTTACCAACCATACAACTGTATACCTACTTATGCCCCTCTCTGTATATAAAATAAGACAAATGCCACCAATATTTGAATCCGCTTAAAACGCTAAGATACGCATGCACTACCATAGACAAAATATTTTAATAAGCCATATGTAAGAAAGTTTTGCTTTATTTCCTTTTTGCCTATATCATCAGATTTTTTTTTTTATAATTAACAACTGAGAAGATTATTTTTTCGATGGTCTCAGATGTGTGTCTATTCCAAAGAGGTTGGTGGCTTGGGAGTATGGAATCTTCATATTCGCCAGCTACTGTTTCGTGGTACAAACATGTTAAGGGTTTCTGTATTATATGAAAATTATGTAGCGTTTATGTTATTAAATAACCACGGGACCAAGGAGAAAGTGTAAAGGTTTAAAATTCCACCTACTGTAATTATCTAAAAAGTTACTTAACCATTCCGACCAATGGACTTTGTTCCACCGCCAAAGGTTACTTAAAGGCTATGCAACGTTTCCAGAACTTGGCTGACTGTGAGGTTGAGGATAGGAAAGTCGGACGTTTCGCAGATGTTTCACATCTTTTGCGTGAATATAGCGGACTTTTCATAACGTACGGGGGCAGGTAAATGACATTAATTAGTTCGTTATTCGAGTTGGAAAACTAGCCCTGCTACGTCGGCTAAGTCAGCTAGTGTGTACTAAATTTTAGAGAGAGAAATGTACGAACAGCGTAACATGAACTACGCAACCGATACTTATAATTAACAACTGAGAAGATTAATAGTAAGGTTGTTTCCAGAAGTATGCCATCTCCAAAACAATTTGATTTATGGTTTAGGAAGTATCATATGCCCAGTTTTATCGCTATGGGGATTACATATTATTCTCTTCCTTGAGCACCGGTACTCTGTATAAGCGATAGCTTGTTTGCTGAATTATGTCCGTCTTAGCAGTTTTCTGTGTATAAACGTATTTAACCAATTTTGTAGTATATGCTAATTCAGAAATAATAATAATAATGATTTCTTTGTTTCCCTTTTTATGTAACTATATTTTGTGATGAAAGGTTTCTTATAAAGGATTTTCTGTCCATAGAAAAACAAGTATGTACTAGCAATTCTCCTTTATTCTGAAATCTTGAAAATATAAACTAATACATGTTTTACATGAAACTAAACAAATAAAAATAACAAATACAGTAAAACCTGTTAATCCGGACCTCTTTAAACCGGATGTCGCTTAAGGCGTACTATGTTCCTCTTGTTTTGTATTTGCAAGGGCAATATAGAAATACAGTAGCTTTTAAGCAAAGATATATCTCTTAATAGCTGGTTGCTATGTGCAGCACCATTCTCTTTGCCACAGATTAATACTCTTTGCATATCCAAGACAAAAAATGAATAACGAATTCTCATTTGAGAAAATAAGCATTGAAAAATTTAAGGGAATAACAAGCAATATCTCGAAAATGGTTCACTCAGCAAAAAAAATGTATATGACATAAATGTATTTAACGCGATCTACATTTTTTGTGTTGTAAAATTTTGTCTATCTCTTATGGTTTACCAGTTATGCAAACGTCGTTCACAATGAAGAATACTTAGAGACATTCCCAGAAAATTCAAGATATACATTTTATTTGTCATGAAAATATCTTGAACATATGATATTTTAATCAAAATCTTTAGAGCCATTTTTGAGAAAATTACAATTTTCGAAAAATGTTCCATGTAAAGGTTAATCTGGGGTGGGGGGATTTTATTGAAAACCTTCGTGTCGCATCTCTGGAAGATACTGAACCTAAATTCCAAGTTTGGTGTTTATCCGACTGTTCGTTTCTGAGTTATGCTGTCCACAGACACACACACACGACATGTTTCCAAAAATGCTTTTTTTTTGGATTCAGGGGGTCTCAAAACATATATTTCCGGTGAAATCTCGGTATCGATATTTGTGTGGCATACAATACTTCCCCTTCTTACTGTACGTAGTAGAGAAAGTAAAAATCTGCGAATTGCTAACTTAAATTATAGTACTGCACCAAAAAACTTAAGGAAATAGTTCATTTTATTTTTGCACAGGCTGTACAATTGGCATTTCTTAGGAATACATTAGGCTGCCCTCCTTCCCACACCCTTGGTGTACCTTCGATAGGGCTTGCAACTCTTGTTAGAAGGGTTAGTATAACATTTGCCTTTCTCAGTCATTAAGCTAAAGAAACAAATCGAGTTGCATAATTATCATCGGGGAAACGTAAGCATAAATCGCTTACAATACACGAGAAACTGAAGATTATAAAAAGGCTTGAAAATGGTGCCACTGTTGCGTGTGTATGTGCAGAATATGGAATCGAAAAACAAAACAGTTTCGGACATAAAAAAGAAAAAGGTTGAACTCTTATCTTTTTTACCTTCTCTACTACGTATAGTAAGTAGCGGAAGTATTGCATTCCACCCAAAAATTCGATACCGAGATTTCACCGGAAATACATGTTTTGAGACCCCCTGAATAAAAAAAAAACATTTTTGGTAACATGTCCGTGTGTGTCTGTGTGTCTGTCTGTGAACAGCATAACTCAGAAACGAACAGTCGGATAAACACCAAACTTGATGTTTAAGTTCAGTATCTTCCAGAGATGCGACACGAAGGTTTTCAAGAAAATCCCCCACCCCAGATTACCCTTTACATGGAACATTTTTCGAAAATTTTAATTTTCTGAAAAATGGCTCTAACGATTTTGATTAAAATATCATATGTTTAAGATATTGTCATGAGAAATGAAATGTTTATCTCGAATTTTCTGGGAATGTCTACAAAAGTATTCTTCATTGTGAACGACTTTTGCATAACTAGTAAACCATAAGAGATAGATAAAATTTTACTACACACAAAATGAAGATCGCGTTAAAATACACAATTTATGTCATACACATTTCTTTTGTTGAGTGAACCGTTTTCGAGACATTGCTTGTTATTCCCTTAAATTTTCCAATACTTATATTTTTTCTCAAATTCGTTATTAATTTTTTTATGTCCTAGACATGCAAAGAGAATGGAATACTCCACATAGCAACCAGCGTTAAAATATTTGACTATCGCTTAAAATCTACCAATTCCCCTTGCATCTACAAGAAAATTAGCAATAAGATTGATATCTCGATTAACATGAAGCATATGGAGAATAAGCGTTTGTAAAAATAGTTTGTTCAAGAGTAGACAAAGTCATGTGAGTGTAAAACATCAGATTTTTTATTAAATGTGATGTAAACAAGGAAAATTGTCAGGTCAAACGAATGCGGAAGCCGGCTGACACAAGTTAGAAGACGCAACATATAAGTGGTAGGAACAATTTCGTGCAAGCGGAATTGCAGTGGGAGGTGTTGAAATTCAAGCTGCTGCCGAACGTCTTGCGAAACAACTTGGTATCAATGAATTTTCGGCTAGTTCGGGCTGGTTATACAGACTGGATTCCATGTGGATTTCGGAAAGTCGAAAGTGAACTTAAGTGAGGTTAAACAGCATCTGAATTGTGTAACAGAATTTGTCGAGAAAGTTGACAATAAATAGATTTCCGCATTTTGCCATCATATGAGGAGTTTTCGTGATCTCATCGTGAAAGAGAGATGTGATAGACCACAAAAGCAAAATCTGATGTGTTACACTCACATGACTTTCTCTACTCTTATACAAACTATTTTACAAACGCTTATTCTCCATATACTTCATGTTAATCGAGATATCGAGATGTTAATCTTATTGTTAATTTTCTTGTAGATGCAAGGGGAATTGGTAGGCTTCAAGCGATAGTCAAATATTTTAAGAGCTGGTTGCTATGTGGAGTATTCCATTCTCTTTGCATTACCAGGACAAAAAATGAATAACGAATGCCCATTTGAGAAAATAAGTATTGAAAAATTTATTGAAAATTGAAAAATATCTCGAAAATGGCTCACTCAACAGCAACAAAAAAATGTATATAACATAAATTAACGCGATCTACATTTTTTGTGTAGTAAAATTTTGTGTATCTTTTATGGTTTACCAGTTATGCAAAAGTTGTTCACAATGAAGAATACTTTTGGAGACATTCCCAGAAAATTCAAGATATACATTTTATTTGTCATGAAAATATCTTAAACATATGATATTTTAATCAACATCGTTAGAGCCATTTTTGAGAAAATTAAAATTTTCGAAAAATGATCCATGTAAAGGGTAATCTGGGGTGGGGGGATTTTCTTGAACACCTTCTTGTCGCATCTTACTATACGCAGTAGAGAAAGTAAAAATTGATAGTTTCTTCAAACGAAACAAATAAAGAATGTGTAATTAAAATCAGGTGAGCCTATTGTATCTTACTTCTAATAAAATTATACAGTACTCTAATTTTATTCACAATTTTTCTCTGTGGTGTTTATTTCACTTAATCCGGACTTTTGATAATCCGGACAACATTGAGCCCCAATTGGTCCGGATTAACGAGATTTTACTGTATTTCCATGCGCTGTTTTATCTCGCGTCTTAAGTTCTGAATTGCTTCTGCTGGACTCACAGATTTTGGTCACCGGAGTAGGTAAATGTAATGGCTGAGAGTGAGTCACCAAACCAGGCTATTGCAGAAACGTGATTTACGTCAGCTAATTCAGCTTCATTGACAACTCAGTTAACGCTGCATGTTACATGAGTACCTCTACTCCTTCTCCCATTGTTTTGCATGTTTTCATTTAGACACGAGTTTATGGATTTCCGTGAATATAGGGGAACTTTCGGTTCCTTATCCTTCTTACTAATATCACAGGACTTGACGAAATTGCAGTTCTTAGGTAAAAGGAAGAATTCTCATTTCCAAAACTTGTGGAACATTGAGCAAACATTTCATAGTACGAGGGCTGTCCTAGAAGTATCCGACCCAACAAAGAAAACACAAAATTTTTTGGAAAGACATCTTTATTTCTCTTCATAGTTTCCTTTTAACTCGATACGCTTTTCTGAGCGATGTTCAATAGCTTCGATACCCTATTTATACTATCCATCAAATGCAGATTCCACCTCTTCATTCTTAGCAAATTTTCTTACCACCAAGATATTTCTTCAATTTTGGAAACAGAAAATAATCAGAGGGGGCTAAATCTGGTGAATACGGTGCATGAGGAAGCAATTCAAACTTTAACTCATTGATTTTTGCCTTGGCGATAATGGATGTGTGAACTGATACATACTCTTGATGAAACAAAATTTTATTTTTCGCTACATGCGGCTGTTTTTGCTTGATTTCATCATACAAACGCTGCAATAAGTTTGCATAATGCTCCCCATTGATTGCTTTTTCTTTTTGAAGATAATTAATGAAAATTATCCCACGCGAATCCCAAAAAACTGACGCCATGACCTTGCCTACAGATAGAACTGTCTTCGCCTTCCTTGAAGCCGATTCTCCCCTTTAAATCCAGTGTTTTGACTGTTCCTTCGTCTCAGGTGTGAAGTGATGGACCCATCTTTCATCCATGGTTATGACTCGGCCAAAAGTTCGACTTTATTGCAGCGAAACATCGCCAAACACTCGACTGAAACATCCTCACAACGCTGCTTTTGTTCCATTGTGAGTAAACGTGGCACCCATCTTGCGCACAGCTTTCTCATGTCTAAATTTTCAGTCAGTATGCGATGTACAGCACTTTTTGAAATGCCTACGATGTCTGCTAGCTCACGCACTTTCAGTTGACGCTCATCCAATACCATTTTGTAGATTTTCTTCACAATTTCTGGCGTGGTCACCTCATTTTATCGACCACTGCGATGTTCGTCTTGGCAGCTCGTACGGTCTCGCTTAAACTCTGCCACCCAATATTTTACTGTTGTAAACGAAAGAGTAGACTCCTCCAGAGTAGAATCTAGCTCAGCTTTAATATTAGTTGGACTAAGACCTTTCAAATGAAAGTATTGCATCACATAATGATGGCTAGTTTTATCGATGTTTACAAATTTGCTGACTGTTCACTATTGATGCTGCCAAACATTTACTAAACCACCTAGCAAGTTTAAACTTTATAATGTTGGTACTTTCTACCATAGTCATTTGTTTGAAACAACCACTATCAGATCGGATCCTCCTGCCCGTGGGGATAAGTTAAACCAATTAAATTATTCTAAATTTACAAAGCAACACCTGCATAGTGTCTATATTCACTCTTACATTCAATTAGCGGAGTAATTATTTCAATAATGGGATTGGTTATCGCTGATCGCACTGTAGCCACATAATCTATTACGCCGCGCACATAGAATATGGGCCTTGTCCGATCTTCTCTTCCCTGTTAACCTTGTCATAAGATTGACCTAGCTTTGCAAGAAATCTTTTATCTAACCTCTCCTATACCATTGAGTAATTGAAAGCAGCGATTAACCTGAATAGAGCGGCTGTGCTGAAGATGCTCTCTTGGGAACAACGGCCTGAATACAAAATAATATGCTGCGCAGTAGCGTGTATAAGCACTCGCGAAATATAGAGATGAAATTAAGGTTAAGTCTCTAAGGAAGGATTATTTTAATACCTGGTATCACGTAGCTGTTTGGTTCACGAATTTCAACTACAGTTTGGTATTAAAGAGTGCATTTTAATACATAATCTTTTTGGTATAAATTAAAACGCTTGTGATGGCTGTTTTAGCTGATCTCGATAACCTTATGACAGCTATGGTGAAAACGTGTTTGCCTATTCGCTGTGTCACGGAATATTGTGGCGTATTAATAATTTGGGGGTTTCGTTGTCATTACCAGACATATTGTTGTTTACTTTGATATTGACTTAGATGACGTCACTCCTGACTGGGAGGTTTTGCTAGCGTATGTCTTAGTTAGGATTCCGTGAGAAGCGGATCGCGCGTGCAAGCCGGTTTTTGAATCGGTGGACATATCCCTTCACCTTTCGTATTTAATAATGTAGGAACCCCAAACGGTTGGAAAATAAAGCTAGGAATGTGCGAGTAGATTTGCGTTATGGATTTTGTACAGTAAAAAGCCCACGCCTTCCTCTTAACCTCCACACCACGTTTCGGTCCTCCGCAGCCAAGTGAGTATACGTCCCCTCAATTTACGTGCTGGGTACTCAAAATTAATTTAATTTTCATGTTAACTTTTAGGCCATCTACCCAGCATGTAACAATATGTGGCATGCATAACCCTGCCTAACAGTAGATAAAATACAAATGGAAATCACCGCCAGAGAGGGAGTAAGCATAGTGAGTCGAATAGTTATCGCGAGTTACCCTTTTCTGCGCCTGTTGCAATTTCTTGAGTAGTTTCTCTTGTTAATTTCTGATTCATTTTCATGAAACAGCACAATAACTTCAAAATAATTACAAAATTAACATTTATAGCTTCTGCTGCTGGATGTCATTTGAACGCAGAGAAAAAGTATTATTTTTGGCAATCGCGTTTTATTCAATCTCACTCCGTTCTCTTGTTTTTCTCCCTAATCTCTCTTTAAACGCAAGGTTCCAATTAGGCTCGTACTCGTAAAACTTCTTGGCATGTGCGGTTCTTATCAGTATCTTATCAGTGCATTTTCAGCACATGCCGATTCCTTTCTCTCCGCTTACCTGTGGTAAGTATTTTGTTTGCCACCAATAAAATCTATATAGAGTTTACACCGGAAATACACGTTTCAGGTTCCTTCGAAGAAAATAATACATATTGTTAGAAAAAGGCCCGTGTGTGTGCGTGTGTGTGTGTGTGTGTGTGCGCGCGCGCGCGCGTGCGTGCGGTAACTTGAATCAGAAAAAGTTTAGGATCCCGGTCGAAGATTTTCAAGAAAATCACCTTACTCTAAGCAGCCCTTTACATGAAAGTATTGTAATTTTAATTGAAATATCGAATGCTTGAAATATATACACAAGAAATAAAATGCGTAGGTATACTAAATTTTCTGTGAATAGCCTGTGAAACCATAAGGGATGAACAGAAACTTACTTCAGGAGAAATGTAGAATTCATTAAAGCATACACCCTCTCAAGAAAGTCGTCTGCACTTTAAAAAATTCTAGCAGCCAAATTAATCTAGAGAAAAATCTAGTTTTTTTTGTTTTGTTTTACATAAAGATCAAATGGTAGCACAGCTTACGTGTTTTGGCGGTTTTAGATCGCTCATTTTAACAGTTTTATAAATGTTTGAAAAATATACCAAAATAACAACTCTTTTTTACGTAATATTTTCAAAATTATCTTACACGCATTGAGTAGAGCATTTTTTTTGTATTACTTGCTTTTCGGTGAAAATAGGATTTTATTTGATGGAAGAATAAAATGCCAAAGTTCGGACTTTTCAACGTTTTTGCCTTAATTCTTCAGTTTCGGCTCACTTTTTGCGACTTCACGAATTTATTTCTCCACCATTTTAAGTCACATGTTGATGAAAGTGTGTGGATGTATGCACAAAAAAAGTCTACCAATGCATGCAAGATAATTTTGAGAACACCACGTACTAAAAAAACACCTGTTATATAAAACTGATAAAATAAAACCGCCAAAACACGTAAACTGTATTACCATTTGATCTTTATGTGTACAAAAAAAATCCCTCCATTAATTTGGCTGCTAGAATTTATTAAAGTACAGACGAATACTTTTGAGGAGGTGTAGTTTATCAAATAACTCTTTATAGCATCGCAGTTTCTGAAATATGCATTGTTATTGTGTTTTCGCTGATTTAACTACGATGCGGCAACTGTGAAGCATGTGAAAATACTTCTTTTCTCCTCAAGGGCACTTTTCTAAATAAAAAAAGAAAGAATCTGACGTTACATTCACACGACTTCCTCTACACACTTTACTTGCAAAAGCATATTCTTTTGTCTAGTTCTTGTTAATCTAGATAAACGTTTGCAGAAACACTTATATTACAAATTTCTTTGTAGATGCAAGGGTGATATAGATGACTCAAGCGATACTCAAATCTTTAGAAAGCGGATCGCTATGTGATACTGATAGCTTTGAAATCCCATTCTTTGCGTGACCGCGACGGGGGGGGGGGACAAGCAAAAGTGACTTAACACTTTTAAAAAATCTGATGTGATACATTCACATGACTTTCTCTACTCTCTATCGTTTATTAGTGGTTATACATACTAGTCTTAATAAAGCTTATTTTTCTATCTACTACAATTTTTATCCAAATAAACCTTTGCAGAAATAACTACATTACAATTTCGTTATAGATACAAAGGGAACAGCGACAGTCAAATATTTAAGAACTAGACGCTATATGCTAGCCTTAAAAATCCATACTGTTTCCATGCAATCGTAAGAAACAACTGAATGTTGAAAGTACTTTAAAGAATGACCAAGACATGAACAAATCGAACCAGGCTGGCTGCGTAGCTCAGTCGGTAGAGCACCTGCCTGTTGTGCTAAGGGTCCCAGGTTCGATTCCCGACTGGGGGGGTGGGAATTTTTCTCCGGTCAAGTAGACTGGAAATATGAATGAGAGTGTGAATGTGTGTATGATCTAATGACTAAAAAGCCAAACGTGCAAGAAACCCAACGACAAGAGTTACACACGAGTTAACAATAAGTTCCAAAGGAAAAGCCTCCGATAAGACCAATGTTGTTAAAGGCGGGGTATAAATGGAACTAAAAGAAGAAGAAATTCGAACCATTAATAACGGATATCTCAGAAATAGTTTATGCCACAAAAAAGAAAGCTTATTTGAAATAAATTGTGTGAATTAAAGAGATCTTCATTTACTGTGTAGTATGTTTTCGTGTATCGTTTAACGTTTACCAGTTATACAAGATTATACAGAATTCCTTCCAAACAAAGTGGACTCCAAACGCTATTACCAGAAAATTCAAGGTATACGTTTTATTTGTAATGTAAATATTTTTAATGTATGCTATAGTAATCATCGTTAAAGCCATTTTTTAGAAAGTAAAAAGTTTCGAAAAATGTTCCATGTAAAGGACAGTTTAGGGATTCTGTTGAAAATCTTCTTGTCGCATCTTTGGAAGATATTGAACCAAGTTTGGTATTTATCCGATTTTCGTTTTTGAGTTATGCTGTTAACAGACACGCAGACACACTAAAACATGGACAGTTTTCTAAAAATGCTTTATTTTCATTTAGGGTGCCTCAAAACATATATTTTCGGTGAAATCTCTATATGGAATATTTGGGTGGAGTGCAATACCTTCTCTATTTTCTATATACGTGGTAGAGAAAGTAGGAATATATTTAAAACATAAGTATTAAGCGTACAATGATAAAATATATAGGTATCAAATTAAAGGGTAATTCCAATTTATAAGAATGCATAAAAACTAAAATAGTGATTATGATATAAGGGGTAAAAGTAAGGTTTTATCTTGCAAGTAGAAATGTTTGCGAAACGATGGACGTAGGCCGAGTTTCGCAATTCTACAAGCAAAATAAAACCACTTTTAACACGTGGGACATATACTATTTTTTAGACAGCGCTCGAATTTGTAAAATGCCAATAATATTGTTATACACCGGGGTGAGGCCAAAAGGTTTGCAGCTAAAATATTAAATTTAGTTACCCCGCATAAACATTGGGGAGCGTATCTACAGAGGCATACGAGAGATACCAGGAGCTTGCTGCACAAAGCTAAAGCAGGCGTGGGGTAGTCATAACATAATACATATAAATTCAGGTTTATTATAAAATTTCCTTTGTGCAGCTACATCTTTCACAAAAGGTTACAGACCAACATTGGAGGGAGATGCTCCACACTCACACGGAAAGACGCATTCCTACACACAACCACACACACTGAAGACTCACGCTACTGGTCTGACCCACGCTAGCAGACAAAGAGGCTCGTCCCTCAACTTGCCTTCAGTCAGGCAGGACTAGGAGGTGGAGGGAAATGCCGCGCCGGACAAGAATTCAACTCACAATCGAAATAATTAGTTCAACAATATCATTATACACAGCAATATAGTGTCCGACGCGACAATGCACACACATACGCTACAATATTATATTGGTTCCTGAAACTAACAAGATCACGTTTGGAACGCTTTCTTGAAACAAGAGAAATGAGATTAAAAAAGCAAGAAGTCAGATGTTTAGATGTTTTGTTTATTCACTAGCAGTCATTTTCAGATTATTTTTCCTGATTTTTTGGATAAGTACTTCAAAGTATTATTCTTTCTGCTGCTTCTGTAATTTCACTTCCATTTCAGTTTCTTCTGAATTCATAATTTGCGCCATTGAATCTTTATGTAGGTTAGGTAAATGTGAACGTTTTAGATCAAAGAAAGCTGTCAATATAACGTATAGGTCAACTCTACAAGGCATTGCGATAAATTGACGTATGACGATTTTATTTTGGACAGATAATGCGAGCTCCATGAGAAATTAATCACCTAATGAAAAGTAAAACCTAATCAAACCAATTCGAGTTATTAAACGTGCAAATGCATAAGGTAATTGCCATTGATTGGACGTGAAACCAAAGCTGGTCACACTGAAGCGCACTAGTGCAATCTAAAGCTTTAAACTCATGTGCTCTGTGTTAGAAATTCTACTTTTAGGCCATGCTGTCTAAAAGTATTATTTTTGGCAATTTCGGCTTAAGTTCATTTCGCCTCAGAAAAAAGCAGCACATTTTAAAAATCGTCAATGTAAAGAAAATAATTTGTTGTTATTCTGCTCACAGTACAGGAAGTGATTCGAGGGTGAGCTCTAGAGTGCCCGTAGCTTAAGAGAGGGGCGTCAAATTTATTAATGTCCGTCAGTAGAGAAAGTAGAGATGACCTTTAAGATCGGCGCGGATCATTCGGTTACAAGGCTTCACTAACGTAACCTTGGGACACGTTGTTTTGGTGAACATGTTACCGATCCACATTGTTGGGATATTGTTCAGCTCTGAATACGTTGTACTGAGTTACATTTCTGTTTGTACAGCGCTACTTATTTCTTGGGCTGACGTTCTTAAATATATCTAGTTACAAATTACATTCTTTATACAGCTACAATTATCCTCAATCGAGAGATGGTTCAGGCGATTCTGTCGCAAGTTGCAAGTTTACATCCCGTATACCGCCCAGTCGGACCATTTTACTTGCTCTAGTAAATACAGAAGGAATTGTATTCCACCATTCGATACCTAGATTTCGTCGTAAATACACGTTTTGAAACCCCTGAATAGAAAAAAGTCCGCGTATGTGTATGTGTTCAGATATTAACATGACAAATAAAACATATCTTTGCTGGGAATAGCCTGTGAAGTCCTCTTCATTCGGAAGGAACTTTTACAATTTTGTTCAACTGGTAAACAATAAGAGGTAGACAAAGACGTACTAAAAATGTAGACTTCTTTAAAACACACACTTTATTTCAGATAACTTTTTTGTGGCATTAGTCATTTCCAAGATATACATTGTAATTAATTTTAATTTGTTAATATTGTGTAATGTTTATTTTCTCTACCACGTACATAGTAGGTATAGAAGGTATTTCATTCCAATCAAAAATTCTATATTCAAATATCACCAGAAATACATGTTTTGAAGTCCCCTGAATAAAAAATCATTTTTAGAAAACTATCCGTGTGTGTATGTGTGTTTGTGTTTTGGTAAACAACATAACTTAAAAAGAATTTTCAAAAAAATAAAAAAATTAATTCAAATTTGTTATTTTCTGAAAAATGGCTTTAACGATTTTGATTAAAATAATATAAATTTAAGGTATTTACATAACAAATAAAATGTATATCTTGAATTTGCTGGGAATAGCCTGTGAAGCTCTCTTCATTCGGAAGGAATTTTGACAATTTTGTTTAACGGGTAAACAATAAGAGATGCACAAAAATGTATTAAACATTGTAGATCTCTTTTAAAACACCAATTTATTTCAAATAACTTTTTTGTGGCATAAGCCATTTACGAGATATCTGTTCCATTGTTCAATGCTTGATCATTCTTTTAAAGTACTGTCATTCAGTTTTCTCTCGATTGCATGGAAACAGTAGAAATTTAAGGCCAGCATGTAACGTCAGTTCTTAAACATTTGACTATCGCTATTCCTTTTGTATCTGTAACGAGATGCAATTCTTAAAGTGCTGTCGCTGTTCCATTGTTTCTCACGATGTAATGGAAGGAGTATGGAATTTCTAGGCTAGCGTATAGCGACCCGGTTTTTAAACATCTGGCTATCGATTCGGTTTTGTCTATCCACCTTGTATCTGTAACTATTTCTGCAAAGGTTCATCTCGATTAATTGAAGTGGAGAGGAAAATAGGTTTTCGTAAAAATAGTTTGTGAAGGTTATATAAAAATAAAAGATAGTATATAGAGAACGCAATGTAAACGTAACAGAGATATTTTTCCCCATAGTTATTTTAGTTGTCAAGATAAATACCGGAAGGATTCAATACCACCACTCAAAATTTCGCCTACAGAATAAAAGAAATTAAAAATATGGTACAGGATGGCCATCTATAATATCAAGTTGTCTAAGCAGATGTGCAGAAAGGCGACTACATCACTAAGATCATTTTCTAGCATCACAGTGGCAAGTCAGAGAACAACCAGTTCCACGATCCCAAAGTTTACATTTAGCCGAATTCGTAGATTAAAAATAAAAAAAGGTCTAGGTATTGAGTTATATTTGTTTAAAGTACTTAAAATTATACCTGGTTAAAAATAAAATAAAAAGAAACAACAACAACAACAATAATAATAATAATAATAATAATAATAATAATAATAATAGGAAGATTGAGGTTTCTGCGACAATGCTGATTTTTCTGGTATTATTAGTGCATTTGATTGCACAAATACATTCTAATAGATCTGTCATTGGGGTGTTCATTATCAATAACAGTTATTTCTGCTGTCAAGAAGCCATTTTCGCATGCTCTGATATGGAATTTTATGTCTGTCGTCATGCACCAATGGCATGAAAATAGTAACAAATATATAGTTTACACAGGAAGGTGATTATGCAACTAAGGTCATCTGTCTTGCATAAACTCACCCAGATGAACCTACAGTAACCTTCACGATATGATCAAGAAGTTAACTCGACGTTAAATAATAAGAAAAGTACTTGTACTTTAAACTAATGGAAAACCTTTACCTTAAAAAATGAACTGTAATAATAGAAACTTATAATGGGTCTTCAGATTTTTCGGCCTTTACGGCCATTTAGTTTAAATGATGACCTCATTATTAGTTCATCCAGGCGCTTGTCTCAAAGGGGAGGTGCAGAACTGAACCTCCTTCTGCATGCGTTTCCGACTTCTTAAAACAAGTGAATGTACTGCGGCGGTGCAGAATTGTTTTTCACTGGGAGATTTTGTGCGTTCTTTGCACGCGAGATGGAAGTGACCACCGAATTTGCATAGTTGAGTGCTAAACCGGACACACTGCAAAAACCGTCCAATTATTTCAATTACCTATCAGCATACGTGCTGAGATTGACAGTTTACGAGACGCGAACGAAAGACGTTCCAAATATAAATACTGCAAGGTACGATACAAGTCCCATTTCACTAAGGTGACCCCGAAACTCTTGATATCCACCCTTTCCACTCATCTTTAGCTTGCCCTCAGCCAGAGGTACTGGTGATACACTCCCTTCAAAGTATTACGTCATGCGCAGACAACCGACTGGCGGCAATTGCCGAATAAATCTGAAGATCCTGTATATTAAGCATAAGGTATAAGGGAATACAAATGAAACTGCGAAATTTAACAGAGTACAAGCACCTATGTTTTGACACACTGTTTAAGAAAAACACAAAGTAAGTTATATGAAACAAAAATGTTTCAACAACATAGAATAGAAATTGAAGTGCAAACGATGGGAAGCACAAGATGAAGATAAATCCGAAAATACACTGTCACATGGCTTTCTCTACTCAGCCTTCTGCAATCTATTTTTACAAAAGCTTGTTCTCAAATTACTTTTTATGGTATGATATATACTTTTTATTTATTTATGTTAGGTTTAACGTCCTTTATCCAGGTAGGTCATATCGGATGATGAATGAAATGGGTGAAATGATGCTCAGATAAGCCCGGAGTTCATAGAGCTTACAGTTACCCAATATTCATAATCTTTACAGAATAAGGGAAACTCCCGGGAAAAAAGATTTTAAAAAGCGCATCACTAAGTGATGCCTTGAAATCTCGTTGTTTACATGACAGGGGAAAACAACACTGAGATGTTACAGTCACATGACTTTCCCTACTCTCTTCTAAAAACTATTCTTACTGAAACTTATTCTTCTATCTGCATCTTGTTAATACAAATAAACCTTAATTTCACATTCACACATTTCGTTGTAGGTGTAAGAACAGCACAGTATGCTAAAAGTGATAATCTCAAATCTTTCCAAAACCGGTTGCTTTGTGATGGCATTAAAATGTCGTTGTCTCTCCATGAACTTGGAAGAAAGAAGAAAGGGAAAGGAATACGGACAGCTATTTGCAGTCGAGAAAAGTATTTGAAAATTCAAACCAATAACAAAGAATATCCCGGAAACGGTTAATGCCACAAATAAATTTATTTGACATAAATTCTGGGTTTTAGCGATACCTACATTTTTGTGTAGTAAGATTTTGTCTGCTCTTACGGTTTACCAATTATACAAAAGTCATTACGAATGAAGAATGTATTCGCAGAAAATTCAAGCTATACATTTTATTTGTCATGCAAATGTCTTAAGCGTGGTATTTTAATGAAAATCTTTAGAGCCATTTTTGAGAAAATAAAAGCTAACGAAAGGTTTACCATGTGAAGGCTGGTTCACAACCGCCCGAGAACGGTAACCAGAACGGAAACGAGAACGGTAAGCTATGCACCATGCAATATATTGGTTCACAACAGCCCGGTGACGAGAACGGGAATGCATATCGATCACAAAGTGAAAGTCGATTTTGCGCATTGGGATTTCATTTGTTTTTAACTGACCAATAGCATTTTTTCACCTACTTCCAATTTAGCCAAGCCAACGTCAAAATTCGATAGAGCAAACATTATCTAAATGCATATCCATTACATTTCCGATCCCTCTACTTATGCCAAGCTTTCATTCCTTTATTTAATGGCATACATTAAAATTGTTTATTTTTCTTTTTTCATTTCCACCGGTTTTAGCTGTTCTTTGTAGCTTTTGCCATTGTTTTTTAGGTAATAGCCAGTTTTGAGTTGCATATAAACAAACTACAAATGATCCCTTCACCAGAGAAACCAACGCTCATTAGATTTGCGGGTGTCTGGATGAGGTTAGGAAACACATTTACTACTAATTCCTTCCACTTTCATGTTTCCAGCTTGCGACTATAGAGAGCACTAGTGGCTGTTTCATGTCATGGCCGCCTAAACAACCTCTAGAGTGAAGAGTCTAATATGCACAATAGGTATCTAATATGCCGTGCCCGGGAACGAGAACGAGAAAGTTAAAAGTTGGGCAAATCTTCTTTCCCGTTCTCAGGGCCCGGGAAGGCTTCCCGTCGGTTGTGAACATTCCCATTTGAATACATGTATTTCAACTTTCTCGTTATCGTTCTGGTTACCGTTCTCGTTGGTCGTGAACCAGCCTTAAAGGCTAGATTGGAGTGGGGAGATTTTCCTGAAAATCTTTGTGTCGCATCTTTGGAAGGCGCCGAAGTTAAAATACCAAGATTGGTACTTAACCTACTTTCGTTTTTGAGTTACACACACACGGATGTTTTCAAAAAATTATTTATGTTTGTATTTATTTATTCACGGAGCTTCAAAGGTCGCGGTTTCAAACCCGGCGGAATGCGATGGATTTATTCGGGTGTAAAAATCCTTAGCATGGCTTCCTTCGGAAGGGAAGTAAAGCCGGTGGTCCCGTTTCGTAGACTTATGGCACGTAAAGGAACCTCAAGCCTGATAAAGAGGCCTCTGAGCAAAATTACCGGACTTTCACGCCCAGTATAGAATGTAACGCTAAGGACCACAGCAGTTATTTTTTTTTTCGAGTGGAGGAGAAAATGATTTAATCCCTGACCCCAGCCCCGATGGGAGTCGGGACTGGGAGTGTGGGACTCACCAATAGTCGGCATACCCACTAAAAACTCCTCCACCGGATGGAAAAAGGAAGAAGGAAAAGTGGAATGGCGTGGCTTTGTGCGGTCCCGCATAGCACCCCCGTTAGTATGTGAAAGATGGAAGCTGCCGCCCTATGGGCGGGAGCGGATAAAGATAGCTACTAGACTGCAACACCAGTGAGAATAGCGAGGATGTGGGAAGGAATTGGAAATGGTAATTGTAGAACTTACTTCTGGTGATACTGAAGTGCTCGGCTATGGAATTTATCAGGTTTCGCTGTGGTGCTCGGAGGCCTTCGGCGGTTGCTTGGGGGCTCCAGTTTGGCTGGCTGCTGGAAGTAGCAGTTAAAGAGCGTCCATAAATAAAACTCAATTTTAATTTACGGAGCTTCAAAATGTGTCTTTTCGGTATCCAATATTTAATTGAAATGCAATACTTTCTTTACTATAGCTAAGTAATAGAGAAAGTTTGAAAGATAAAGGATATGGTTGGTTATCTTAGTGGGCGAAGTGAGATCAAAGCTGAAACTGTCCAGAAAGAGGAAATTGCCGGGAGACCGAGTGACAGGAAGCTCCTTGCCGAGAGAGCCATTGGAAGGAATATTGAATGAGATAGAGGTTCGTGTAGCAAAAACTACCAGACGGTAGACCGTGTGATTCACCTATGGTATCAAACCAAAATCGTAAAAGAGGAACTAATGAATAAGATTGGCATTGCAGTTATTAAAGGCAGAAACTTATAATTCATTATTAATCGATCAATTTATCACTTCATGGGATACCGCAAATAGCTTTTTTCCAGCGGATACTTAATACTGAAGTTCGACAATATTTGGAAAAAAAATTAATATTCTTGGAAAAACTGATCATACATTTTAAAATAATTAACCACTCGTGGTTTTGCCTTTCTGGTCATTTAAATGCCCAGATATGACATTTGAACGTGCCTACAAATGGCTTGAAATTTTGAAAATTGATTTTCTGTAATCTTGTCTTCTGATGCTTTCACTGCTTTAAAATGCTCCCAGTGATACAGTTTTTGTACAGTTTCTTTCAGATTTTCAAAATATGTTCTTTAAAGATTAATGAAATACAAGGAGTCTTTTCTTGATATTGTCATCCTCTGTGGTCTAGTGCTAGCGTCTAGTTCCCGTGGTCGTGGGTTCAAACCCGGCGTAGGGTAATAAATTTTTTTGGGGCGTAAAAATCCTTAGCATGGCTTCCATCACTATCCATGATGAATAGTATCCTAAAGAGGGGCCATAAATGTGGCCAGTTTCAGCATTTCTTTATAAAGTTGGTAAGTAAGGTTTTTTAAAGTGGTTTTAAAAATGTTGTATGGTTTCATCCGCGCCTTTCTATGATAGCGGCAGACGGCAATGAGCGCCGAGGACGCGGACAGGAAAAACACCGCGCAGTCGGTTCGTAGTTTTTTTGGCTCACCCTGTATTTCAAGGGACGGTCTAAGTGTGTTGTGGCTGCTTGACGATGCACCGAACAGTGCGCAATACACGGTAATACTTGAGAATATTTTGGTTCCCTCTGTGAGGATGAGATATCCTGATGGAATTATTGAATTGGTTCAGGATAATCATCCTGTCCACATATGTCGAAAGGTTTCAAATTGGTTCTCGGAGAGGCACGATATCAGAGTGATAGACTGGCCTCTCTGTTCACCAGATTTGAACCCTAATGAAAATGTGTGGGCTGAGGTGAAAAGGGAGCTGCTTTCGAATTTCCCTGCAGATGCACGAAGGACAAAAATGGCTTCTGGGTACAAATTCAAGAAGTCCGACTTGTTGGAGCTTCTCGTCCACGTCACTATAGGGATTTAATTTCATCTATAACACGAAAATTGAGGGTAGTTATACATGCTCAGGGTTCATACATACGGTATTAATTTTGTTTTTTTATCTGTTTTAGTTTTAGAAGATAATAGTTTATTTGCATTTATTACTTTAGTTGTTTAAAACGAGTGTTTTAATAGAATTGTGTTTTTTCGTGCATGGATATGCCTAAAACTTAAAATGCTAAAGTTATATTAATGCACTGTTGCGTTCAACAGATCCAGTCATAACATTAACATAAAAATAACAATAAATTATGAGCGCATGCAGTGCCTTCTTAACCTCTCGGCCAACGAAACGTTGCGCCGTGCTCTGTTTTCAGTAGCTTATAAGCGTCACTACCGAAAAATACCGTTATAAGTTGATCATTGCCCTCACAGGCCTAGACCATTTTACAGTTCCTGTATGTGCGTTGTAAACACAGCTGTTATGAAGGTACACGAAGCTCTCCCAATCGTCACGTAATCTGGGAATGACCTTTTTTTTTTTGTCCACAGGTGTACATCTGTAAGTATGGGGTAAGTAATCTGTAAGGTCCAGAGTTTGTCCAGATTGATCAAATAGTGTCAGTTTGTGCATAAAGGGTTGAAAAATACGAGTTTGAGAAATGTTTTGAAGTTGTAAGTATATACAAGTGCGCACATTAGTGCTCTGGTTGACAAGACACTATAGTTTTATTTATAAGAATTTGAAAATAACGTAAGGGTAACTTTTAATTTCAAGTACTATGATTCAAAGTAAGAATTGGGTGTCTTTTTTTTTTTTTCGTTGTGGCTATAGTATGAGCGCACAAAATTTCATTTAGTTAGGCCAAAGAGTGTTGAAAATAGGGATTGAATGTAGGGATAGTTTATTTTTTCAGTTTCTAGAATAATTAAAATCTACTCGGTTTTTTTTTCTTCAAAATTATACCTACCAAAAATATTACTTGATAAAATATTAGAAAAGTAACTCAATTTTAAAAGATTTTAGGCCTCCTCATTTACCCCTTTGGACTCCAGGTCATTAACAATTTGCCACATTTGCAATAAGTTCGAAAAGTAGCTTTTGATATCCATATTCAATGAAACGGGATTTAAATTTTATTATATAAATATGAAAAAGAAACCCGTAACCCTAAAGTTTTCAAATGCCTGGGAACATTACAATATAGCCTGTGTTCATCTGGGAGTATATGACTTTTCAATGGGGAAAGAATTATAAAAATAGTTGTTTTTGGGATTACCCCCACCACCCACCCACGCACACTTTCTCTCTTTATAATATTAGTAGTATAGATTATATTTTTCACTAAAGTGGCAACTGCCATCATACCGGCAGCTATTGTTTTAGAATGTTAAAAGTCACAAAACGTCATATAACCTTTCTAATATGTCTTTCTTCCCCAGGATGACATATAGCACAGGAAAGACCTCGAGTAGGAACAATTTCTGAAAGTTAGAGAAGAGAATGGTCTCTATTACGGCCCGCTAGGTCGGCATCATTCGGCTTGTTGCTTGTGCCACTTTCCCAGGGTCGGCACCGAACCTCCATGATTGCATTGGATGACACTACACAAGGCCTTTTTCTTAAACGGCCCTTCGATTTCACTATTACAATACTCGGCTCGCTATCTCAAGGGAAGAAAAAAAGGTTGCTTGTTTGTAATCCGTTTCGAAAGATAACGTGTGACTTCCTCTTGCATATCAAGGGCATATTAACTCACCTTTACTCTCTCGGTTGCGTTGTTTGAATATATGGCCGCATTCTCTCCCATGATTGCTGAAGCGAGCACAAAACGTTTTAGTCAACACGGATTCGTGCGCGTATCCTACATTGGTTACGTCAGTTGCTTGGCAAAATAGCCCCATTAGTTAAACGGGGGTATGAATAGAATCATAGAGGCTTCGTTATGAGGTTGCTTGCGTGAACAACCCTTTGAAAAACACACGGTGCATAATTATGATGGTGGTTATTGCATACCTGATGATTAGAGTCCGGCGCAATAGGCGCTAAAAAGCTTAAAATAGGTACTACAGGCTCAAAATAGCCACTATCAGTAATAATCATTTATTCATTTACCACTTCAAAACATATTTTGAGAGAAACACTATTTGTTTAATAGTTCCATTATACCTACCTACTTTAACTACATTGGTCTTATCCGCGGCTTTTCCTTTGGAACTTATTGCTGTTTGCAATGGTGTTAACTCGTGTAACTCTTGTAGTTGGGTTTCTTGAACTTTTGGTTTTAATCATTAGATCACACCCTCATTCGTACTTCCAGACTCTAGGGAGGCTAGGGATTAATCTTGGCTAGAGAAAAATTCCCACCCCACAGCCGGGAATCGAACCCAGGGCCCGCAGGTGCTCTACCGACTGAGCTACGGGGCCAGCCGGTTCGAATTGTTCATTTCTTGGTCGTTCTCTGAAAGTCCTTTCAACATTCGGTTGTTTCTCACGATTGCATGGAAACAGTGGAATTTTAAGACCAGCGTATAGCGTCCGACGAGCTACGGGACCAGCCTAAATTCCGTATTCTCTTAACATAAACTGCAAAAATTATTTCTTTAAATTTGCACTCTTCATTTACTATGTATTTTTTTATAGCAAACCATATTAGCAGTTTTTAAGTGATTACTATCTTGAATACGGTTTACACTCCCACTCTGGTTTGTAACTATTGTTAAATCTGTTGTGTATTATTGTTAAATAGGCTATTGTTGCGTTTGAAATGAAATATGTAGTGTTTATAACCCTCAAGTTGTAACATAAATTTTGTCACGTTATGGGTATCGGTCTCTCAGACCTTGTAATTTTTATTTGATTTTATCTGCACATTTTCACTGCAGTATTGAATTTACTTCTTATAATAATTATGTTTCATGTTTTTAATATAATAAAACAGTTTTTAAACAACAAATTAGAATTAAGTAACAAAAACACTTTTGTGTGAAACATCAGCTGACTTCGGCGTGACCCATTTACATTCAGGTTCTCTTTCGACATTTTCATTCAAACTGAAACTTCGATATGCCACTTAACGGTGATTGTGAACTTATTACTTGTAATATACTAGAAAACCACCTTTTTTTGTAAAATAAGAGATCAGAGGTACGCAAAATATACTTACGTTAACAGTAACACTGGTCTACGAAGGCTTCCTGATAAATTTGTAACAATGGGTAACAACAATTACAAAGCCACGTTTTCACCACTTAAGGTTTAAGTCAGTACTGTGGTTTCACCTACATGGGAAGTAGAAAACAATAAAGCCAACATATTAGTTAACATAGCGATGGATTAATACTAAAATTGTCGATTTCCTGGTCCTAAACAAATAGTTTTGTGTAATTGACCATTTACCCATGCTTCACTGTGCTTAGTAGCCACAGTTACACTCTTATTATTACAGAAAATAATGTAAAATGTAAAATTACAGGATAGGAATGCTGATATTGCAAACTTTCTCATTTAAGTTGTCAACAATGGCTCATTGGCTCAGAGAACGAAATATAAGTTTACATCACATTAATAAATACCCGCTAATAACCAAAAGTAATGAAATTACGATAGGCTAAAACCTTGATAAAAATTCTCATTACAAAAAAGAACTACAATAGGTCCTTAAGGTAAGAAAGGGCACGTATGAAAGGAAATTATAGGTACCATAAACATAGTGGGCTGTATGAATAAAACTCTGATGTGATGTACATACTCACATGACTTTATCTACTGCTGTACAAACTATTTTTACAAACGCTTATTCTCCATCTGCTGCATGTTAATCGAGATGCACATTTTTACTTATTGCTAATTTTCTTGTAGGTGCAAGGGGAATATGGTAGGCTTTAAGTAACAATCCTTTAAGAGCTGGTTGCTATGTGGAGCATTTCATTCCTTTTGCATGTCCGGGACATAAAACAGCGAATAATGAATTCCCATTGGAAAATTCAAACAAATAACAAGAAATATCTCGGAAATGGTTCACTAAAAAAAAAAAGACAAATTGTGTGTTTTAACGAGCTCTACATTTTTTTGTGCAGTAAAATTTTGTCTATCTCTTGCGGTTTACCAGAAAAGCCATTCAGAAAGAAGAGGACCTTTTGGAGACATTCCCAGAAAGTTCAGGATATACATTTCATTGGTCATGAAAATATCTTAAACGTATCAAAATTTTCAAAAAATATTCCATGTAAAGTGTAGTCTGCGGTACAGGATTTTCTTGAAAATCTTTGTGTCACATGTGCTAGCCTCTAGTTCCCAAGGTCGCGGGTTCAAACCCGGCGGAGGGCGATGGATTTTTTCGGGCGTAAAAATCGTTAGCACGGCTTCCTTCGGAAGGGAAGTAAAGCCGGTGGTCCCGTGTCGTAGATTTACGGCACGTAAAAGAACGTCAAGCCTGATAAAGAGGCCTCTGAGCAAAATTACAGGTGTTTCACGCCCAATATAGAATGGGACGCTAAGAACCATAGTAGTTAAAGAGCGTCCATAAATAAAAAAAAAAAAAAAAAAACTTTGTGTCACATCTTTGAAAGATACTGAAACTAAATACCAAGTTTGGTATTTATCCGACTTTTCGTTTTTGATTTATGTGTACAGACACACACACACACACACACACACACACACACACACACACACCACACGGACCTTTTTCCAAAAATGCTTTATATGCATTCAGTGCACCTCAAAACATGTATTTCCTGTGAAATCTCGGTATCGAATTTTTGGGTGGAATGCAATACTTCCCCTTAGTCTAAGCATTTTATATAAGTTCGAACTCAGAAACGTGTGAATAAAAGTTACCTAAGTATAAATTCGTCTCTGAGTTCATACTTCTTAATTAACGAATTAACATAGTTAAAACTCACATTGTTGTCTAGAAAATACATTGTCGCGCATCCTTGTTATCGCTGCGGCTTTATTCTTGTTGCAGTACTGGTTTACCGCGGTTGCATTAGATTTTGCGTGCAAACCAACAAGGAGTTCATCAAGTATTGAGGACATCAGTGAATTTAATTTAACAGATGAAGTTTTCATGAGCGCGTTTAAAGAATATCCTGTGTTATTTTTCAAATTGCAAACGCCAGCCGCAAGGAAAGAAAAGAAACCCACTGAGGAATATTCGACATGAATTGATGGTGCAGTATGGATAAGATATGGCAGAAAATCGGACAATCAAAACTATTAACAATTTGAAAACACGTCGGATAGATATTTTGCAGCGTTGCTGTGGAGTAGTAGGATTTCTAAAAAGCTGTCATTAACCATGGAGCTAAATGAAATCTTTGATCACCCAGAAGAACACATGTTGGATTCTCTTTAATAGCTCTATACACATTTTAATGCTTCTGAATTCAAGAACCATGCACTGATCACTGCGTTCATCTAAAAACATGTGCCATTCCACCTAACATTCTCTCTTTCAAATTTGTACTAACTCAGTTACGGTCACTTCCATCGCGACGCACTGAATATGCTTTTCTAATACGTAAGTTATCCATAAATTCAGCATTGTCTAATACCCGTGAACAAAGCCAGGTTGAGTCTGCTGCTGACCAAGCCCAATCTAAAAGAACTATAAACTCACCACCAAAAGTACATACTCTCCTTATTCATACAATTATCTGAGTTCATACTCCCTTACGAGTATATACTCCAGATTAAGTTTGTACTCTCAATTAAGTTTTTACTCCAAACTTTTATTCATATGGTTCTTAGTGTAAACTTCAAATTTGTTGAATAAGAGCACATTACTCACTTTTATTTTCCTTCAGTTTATATATAAAAAGCTTACGATTCAAAACAAGGGAATAAAATAGGCAAATGCCGAGCTCTACCGATGATAAATGAAATTATAATTGGGAAAGGGAATTGGGGAAGAAAACGTTCCAGTCTTAAGTTTAGGGTGCTTCCGTGGAATTTGCCAGTTATGAGAACTGAGGAAAACTTGAAAAAAAACCTGTCAGAGAAGACGGTCCTGGCGGGATTTGAAACGTTGACCTCGCGTTCATAAGTCTGTGTCTTGAAGATTTCGGCTACTCGTGTCTGTTGGTCTGGGTGCCTCAATTGGTTAGACGCTGGTCTTCTGATCCCAAGCTCGCGGGTTCAAACCCAGCGGTGGATTTTTTCGGCGTAAAAATCCTTAGCATGGCTTCCTTCGGAAGGGTGGTCCCGTGTCGTAGATTTACGGCACGTAAAAGAACCTCAAGCCTGATAAACAAGTTCTCTGAGCAAAATTACGGGTCTTTCACGTCCAATATAGAATGGGACGCTAAGGACCGCAGTAATTAAAGAGCGTCCATTAAAAAAAACACTAGGTTAACTAGCATGTAAAAGAATCCCAGCTGAATAAAATTCCGGCACACCGGCGGCGCTGATATGATCCTGGCAATTGACAGCGTCGTTAACAAAGTGTTTATTTGTTTTTACTTTGTTCGGTGTGCATCATTATATATTAGGTGAATCATTTGCCCTTATGTTCGCGCTTTTTCTTATAATTTATGAATAAATTATACCTGAATAAAGCAAATGTGCTTTTAGGTCCTTTTGTCGTCTCCTGTATAATTCAACACCTAATAAGCGAAAATCCTACCGCGTGGATTCAATATAAAAAAAATTGCTATGTATTGTATTCACAGGATTATCTCTATTCGCTCCTTTGCAAATTATCCTTACAAAAGCTTATTCTTCTGTCTACTTCTTGCCAACCGAGACAAACTTTCACTACACATTTAACATTTCTTGTAAGCATAAGAAGGATACCCTAGACTAAAGCGACAGGATTTTACTTTCTCTGCCTTACCTATAGTATACTCAAAAAGTCTATGTCTGGATTTTATCAGAAATGCGTGTTTTGAGGCCTATGAATCCAAAACAAAAACAATTTTAGTCAATGCTATTTTAAGTTCAGCATCTTCCAAATTTGTGACACAAAGATTTTCAAGAAAATCTCCCTCCCCAAGCTACCTTTTACATGAAAATTGTTTCGATATTTTTGATTTTCTCAAAAATGACTAACTATTTTGATTAAATATTTTGAATTTTATGTAAATAGCCTGTGAAGCCCGGTTCATTCGGGAGAATTTGCTATAATTTCGTATAACGGTTAAAGCATAAAATACAAATAAAAACGTACACAAAAAACGTAGATCCCTTTAAAACACAATTTATTCCTATATCCTTTCCTGTGGCATCAATAGCCGAGATATCGTTTACTATTGGCTCGAATTTTTCAATAATTTGTCATTTTAAGGTGCTGTCGCTATTCAGTTGTTTCTCGCAATATCATGGCAAGCGCAAAGAATTTCAAAGCCAGCATATAGCGACAACTATCGGTTCGGTTTCCTCTATCCCACTTGTACGTACAACGAAATGTGTCATGAAACTATTTCTGGATTTAGATAAAGTAGATAAGAAAATTAGCTTTCTGAATAATACTTTGTAAAGTCTATATAAATAAAAGATAATGGGTAGAGAAAATCGTGTGAATGTTACAATCATAAAATGCCTCCCATTACTTTAATCCTTACTCTTGATAGTCACCAAGGGCTTAATAAAATGAATTAGAAATTAAGCTTTAGCAATTAGCTCGAATAGCAATATGTAAACGTCTACATATGAGTCGTATACTTATAAATGGACGCGTCTGCACGAGCGACTAGATGCAACAGTGCATGTAGTTATAATACAAGTCCGCGATAGAGAAAGCGTGAGCTCATGAGAATATAACCTTTCCTGATGTTGGTAACATTTCGGCAATCTAATATACACCATAATGCTAATTTCGAGAGTTGGCCTCTGATAGGTTAGCCGCCAAACTTAGAACTACAGCGCCGATGTGTGTAACAAATGGTCATTTGCATAGAAGAAGATTTCTTCACAAGCGCAAAAATAACGGAACAAATACGAAATAAGTAACAATAAGAAAGAAGACGTAGAGGGAATCCCAGACAAAGCAAACGTAAAACAACTTTAAACTGAACAAAGAGCTTAACGCGAATAAAGGATTTAATCTACGAGTCACCAAGGGATAATGTACAGGGTGAGCCAAAAAACTACGAACCGGCTGCGCGGTGTTTTTCCTGTCCGCGTCCTCGGCGCTCGTTGTCATCTGCCGTTATCATAGAAAAGCACGGATGAAATCATACAACATTTTTAGAACTACTTTTAAACGCGTAAGGCTGAAAGTGGTCACCGTCGTTGTCCATCGTTTTTGGACCTCTTTAAGAAACTATCCATCACTCGCCGTAATTCTCGTTCAGAAATGCTGACTATTTCCTGGCGGATATTTTGTTTTAATTCTTCCAGGTGTGTGGGTTTGTCTTGTACACTTTGTTTTAAGCTACCCCAGAGATAGAAATCGCAGGGGGTTAGGTCGGGGGACCGAGGGGGCCACAAACCTCTACTAATAATTCTGTCCTCAAACACACTTTCATAAAGTGTATGATAGCGGCAGACGGCAACGAGCGCCGAGGACGCGGACAGGAAAAACACCGCGCAGCCGGTTCGTAGTCTTTTGGCTCTCCCTGTAGCATTGGTAACGGTAGCAACATAATTGCGATTGCCATATCAACGGGCTTCCCATGTTCATTTGTTTTCCGATTGCAGCACTAGTGACACCCCAACTCTCAAAATACATAACCTCAACTTGGCAGTAAATGTGACACTCGCAATGACTTGAATCATGGTTTTAGTATTTATAGTTCCCTAATTAATTATAGGCCAAACCATTTCCTTTAAGAACACGATTGTCAAAGCAATAGCACGACGCATCGCAGCAGTGGTTTAAATTCTGGTCCCTTAAATGTATACTCCTGGACAAATCCTACAATATAAATTTGAAAGGTCAAATACTGAACATGTGTATTTTACCAGCTGCTGTATGTCTCACAAACGTGGAGTTTAACAAACAAACAAAAACAGAGGCAAGCGATAGATATCTGCCAAAGCAAAATGGAAAGGAAAAGCTTGGTTATAGCAATGAAAGATAGAATGTAGAACCAAGAAGTAAGAAAGAGGACACGAAAGGACGCCGCGACCAAAGGAAGCTATCTAAAATGGAGATGGGCAGTACACTTACGAGTCAGCACCCTTATTAGACACACAGAGTGACTTCTTGGGCCCCAGGATTGGCCAGAAGAACGTCGGCAGTCAAAGGAACTGAGGAGAACCTTCGGTAGCAGGTGGACCGCGATAGCCAAAGAAAACATAATGGACAGAGCCAGTAGGACAATACTAGTCTCAGGTAAATCAGCATCATTCGCCTGGACTCCGTCTCATGCCGGAATTCTGGGAAATGAATCAGCTGATCAGGCAGACAAAGAAGCCACCAAACATCCCCCTCAGGACATCAAGATCCCACACGCGGACTTCATCAACTTCATCAAAACACTTGCATTAATCAAAGGAGACAAACATGAAAAGCCACATCTAGAAGCAAGTCTACATTTCCGAGTCCAAACTTCAACACTACCATTTCAATCGCAAAGACCAAGTTGTATTAACTAGACTACTTATTGGACATACTTCTATAACGCACTAACATCTCCTCAACTGTGACCCTCCTCCTGTATGCGACTTCTGAAAATCCAACCTCACAGTTCATCTCGTTACATCCTGCCGTCGCTATGTACAACACAGAGAAAGATGTGACGTCCCCAACAGCCAGTAGACGCCCTAAATTCAGCACAACAAAGAACTTTAAACTTTATGAAAGCGACAAAATTGTATAACAATGTGTAGCATACCCATCTAGAGAATTTAATGTTGTATGTACTATTACTGTTTAAAATATTGTACGAGGACTGATCAATAAAGACTGAGATTGATTTGTTTTCACAGATATTTATTACTCCAATTCAATGTTGACATGAATCTTTCTCAATGTAGTTCCCTCCTACTTGAATGTACTTTTTATATCGTCTCTGCCAGTGCTTGAACACATTCTTTGTCAGGTCTTTGAAAATCGCCTCACTTTTCTTCAGCATTGCTTCAGTGGTCTCAAATCGAATGTCCCGAAGCTTTGCCTTTAGTGATGGGAATAAAAAGAAATCCCAGGGGGCAAGATCGGGGCTATAAGTCGGATGTGGCACAGGTAATGAATTTAGCCAAAAATTCCTGGACTTGATTTGCGACGTGAGACAGCGCGGTGTCATGATGAAGTTGCCAACCATTCCGATGAAGTTCTGGACTTTCCTTGCTATGTGATTCCTCAGTGTAGCCAATACTGGCGTGAAGTACGCTGCTGTAACAGTAGTGTGAGGGGCTACTGCATGCTGGTAAATCATCCTATTACAGTTGAAAATTTTGAAACACCAGGCCCTTCTTGCTTAACACAGAGGACTCACCCTTCTTTGAAGCCCTTGAACCACCTAAACACTGTTGCACGAGGTACTGCATCTTCACCGTGTGCTTACTTCAGCTTTTCGAAAGTTTCAGAGGCTGTATGATTTAAACGAAACAAAAAATTTTATCTCCTCTCGTGTCACCTCCATTTTGTGGTATGCGAAATTCAAGTAGGGTCAACAATATACAGCATTACTACCAATCTAACCATACGAGAGTCCTGCCGCTTATGGACTTTATACATGAAACCCCGCTCTTTTCAAATATTCATGGTAGAGACAGGAAACTATCAAGGAAGGTACAGGAAAAAATCAGTCTCGGCCTTTATTGATCAGCCCTCGTATTTTCATTGTAATCATGTTCTGTACCATAAAGTAGTCGCGATATGACTTTAAAGTTGAAGCGACAATAAAGAGTATATAATAAATTAAATAAACTAGGTTGATATTTTCCGGAATAGCTAACCGGAACTCAAAATCCAGCTCCCTTTCACTTGAAAGAGGCCCTTGTCCATAAGGGATGTATATGTGCTAATAATTGTGAATTAATTATACAGGATGGAAATAAAAACACTGGACATAGGGATTTAACATGGAAAACCAGTTTTTCTCTTAATACTCTTTTCTTGTTGATTTCAGAGAAAAGTCTTACAGGTTTAGTGTAATGAGAGCTAAGAAGTGAATCGGAGTACAATGTTACAAATTTTTATTAATTGGTCCTTTATATCAGGAATGATTCATTACAATGTTAACAGCTTTATTATGACAGATATGTGAGTAATCTAATCTGTTTTTTCATGTCATGTGTTACAAACTTGAGTCATACCCCACGATAACGGAGCAAACACGTAAAGAATTAATAAAAGTTGCCATATTATTATTATTATTATTATTATCATCATTTTCTCTAAAATAAACAACAAATAAACCTGTTGCTTTTGGGTACTATCCCTTGTTTAATGTTCTTAAAACCATAGTTATAAATGTGTCTCTAAAATCAACAGGGGAGAGAATATCTGAGAAAATTAATTTCCCTTATTAAATCCCTATGTGTCCATTGATTTTATTTCCACCCTATGTGTGTGTTTGTGTGCATGTGTGTATTAAAAACCTTTTACCCTCGCTCCTGAAACCAAAGATTACTACAGTAAGCCATTGCATCATGCTGGAAACTAATTATAACCAATATTGCTAGTTGATTAGCTTCAAGATTTTTAAAAAAGCTTACAGAATTATCTAATATATCTATCACTTTCTATTTTAAATTTAGGATAATATGTAGTAGATAAACGTTACATTACGATATGGTAATATAAACACACGTGACAAAATGTGTGCTCCTATGATATTTCCATTGCCTCCTTTTAAATTTTACACACAGACTTTATGGATCTCTATACATGGTAGGATATGCTTATTCTTGCCAGTTATGTCTCTAAATAACATGTGATTTCACTTGTTTATATTTATATGCTTTCTTGATGTAACACATTTTATCTGGCATTTTCCTGTTTCCGTTTTCGGCACGCTTCCTTCTGTCCAAAATAACATACAACATAGATAATTTAATCCGATTAACCTCAGGTTTGGTATAGGTCCATCGTATGTTCCCATAATTACTCTATATTCTATTGCATCTGTACTTACAACAGTTGTAACCGTGCTTAAAGATAGTTTTTAATATTTAGTACAAATTGAGAAATCAGTTATATTAAAAAAAACGTTCGTTTTAAAAGTTTTTGTACTACATAAATCCAAGAAGAATTCCATTTAACATAATTATGTATGTGGAGTGTATTTACAAAACTTAAGCAAAAAAAAAATTAAAAAGTGTAGCATTTTATGGAACAGTTTTGCAGTGTCTTTTGCACATTAGCTTTTGAGTTAATTATACCTACCTTGGTCAAAACTTCCAAAGATGGAGTGACTTAAAAGTTTAAAAATCTACCCAACCTTCTCCTTAATGATAAAATCTGACAATAAAAGAGGGAAGGGATAAATCATGAAATTTCGTATTTTCACTAAGAGCAGGAGTGGCAAAATACCTTCTTACGCGATTCACCAAATATGCAACACGAGTCCCGTTTTCACTAGCTCTGATTGCTATTTCTAAACATATATAAATACACATTCATGCAGTTTCCAATTTTTAAATTATTTTCTTCACTCTGGGAGATTATTTCAAGTGATTTTCTTAAAGCAGCAATAAATTTCCAAAACGCAGCTCAAAGGGAATTTGCGGACCAGTTATTGGGATAACCGATTTCACACACCAGACTTGGTCAACGATGGTAATTATCGATGCAGCAAAAGACCATCGTATTCTGGAATTTCATAAACCCACAGCGATTGTAAACGGGGTGTGATGCTAAACGAAGCTTGAAATTTATCTAATAGGAGATACAAGTACCACAGTCGCAGAAACTGTAATTCACCTGGAAAACAAGCCAAGCGGGATGGCTCAGGCGATAATGTCTATACCCGCAATTGGGAGGTCCCGGTTTCAAATCCCGTGGGTCGACAAATCGAGGGTTTTTCTCGAGGTTTCCCTCAGTCGACAAGGTAAATGCCGGATTGGCTATTTAATACCACAACCCAAAGTTCCACCTCAACGCTAAAACAACAGTAAAAATCTGATGTGTTGCACTCACAATACTTTCCCTACTCTTGTACAAACTATCTTATTGCTAATTTTCTTGTAGGTGCAAGGGGAATATGGTAGGCTTTAAGCGATAGCTAAATGTTTTTAAGAGCTGGTTGCTATGTGGAGCATTCCATTCTCTTTGCATGTCCAGGACATAGAAAAACGAATAACGAATTCCCAGTCGTGAAAAAGTGTAAGTATTGGAAAATGCCAACAAATAACGAGGAATATCTCGGAAATGGTTCACTCGACAAAAACATGCATAGGATATAAATTGAGTGTTTTAGCGAGATCTACATTTTTATGTATTCAAATTTTGTCTATCTCTTACGGTTTATCAGTTATCAGAAAGTCATTCAGAATGAAGAGGATTTTTGGGGACATTCCCAGAAAATTCAATATATACATTTCATTTGCCATAAAAATATCTCAAACATATGCTATTTTAATTAAATTCGTTTGAGCCATTTTTTTGAGAAAATCAAAATGTTTTTAAAAATGTTCTATGTAAAGGGTTGTCTGGGGTGGGGGGATTTTCTTGAAAATCTTTGTGTCGCATCCTTGGAAGGTACTTAACGCAAATACCAAATTTGGTATTTATTCGATTTTTTATTTTTGAGTTATGCTGTTCACAGGCAGACAGATACACCCACCGACATATTTTCATAAATGCTTTATTCCAACAAAACATGCTTTTCCGGTGAAATTTCGGGATCGAATTTTTGGGTGGAGTGCAATGCTTCCCCTACTTACTATACGTAGTAGAGAAAGTAAAGATGAAAATAGACTGGACGGCACCTTAATGAAATCTGCCCGGCTCGTTTAGAAGCAGCGATATACTTGCCTAGCACTAAGGTCTCGGTGGATACGTGACAAAGCAAGATGGTATGGCACAGGGATGAGACTTAGAAGACTAACTGTCCGACACACACCGATCCAAAGAGGTTAACAGATCCATCGCGATATGACCACGCATTTAAAGCGATGTAAAATAAATAGATTAAGAAATATATATTTGGAATGTAAAATGTAATTTCAATACTTCGTTTCATGGCCAGAATTCCAACAACAAATCTTCGGCTTCGCTTGCCGACACTTAATCAGCTGAACTACGGTGATCATTAGATTCCAAATTGGGACTTGTGGAGTAGTCCAAAAAAGATTTGGATTGCAAAAAAATACCGAATAATTAAATTGATATACTTGTTTTAAAAACTCTTGAGTGTGTAATTACGTTTTATCTACAAATTTATCTAATGAAGCTCGTAACCTCAAATGGCATTTATTATAAGTATTCGTCAGTAAAATGTAGTAGATTGTATAAATAATAATTATTTTCTTAATTGTGTTATCTAGAATCAAATCACCATTGCGTCAGCTATCAAAGCACGCATACTAAGTGAATGGACAATCGAATGTGTTATGCAATTTAACCAGAGCTACCGAATGGGAATTAGAAAATAGTTAACCGCAAAATTGAGATAAGCTAAACACAACACAATGAAAACATTTTTTTAAAAAAGCATAATTTATTTGGAAATTCATACTTTTGAACATCATCGTCCTTTCTAACGCTCCCCATATGGCCTATGACCTTCGGGGGTTAACTATTCCAACAAGTCATGTTTGCATCCATTTCTGAGATAGGCACCCAACAGGCGGAATCCGTTACCTCCAATGGTGGGGTGATGAAGAGGATGGCGGTAAAACGAGAGGATTTACAGCTTTTACCGTTGGGTTTGGGGGACTCTTCACATGAGCAAGTTAGAGGTGAAGGCGTGGATAGGGCCGACTTAAAATCACCACCCCATACCCGGGAATCTAACCCCGGACCCTCAGTACGAAAGCCGGAAACGAAACCATTGCGCTATCCCGATGCCCTATACTTATGAATGCACATTAATTAAAAACCACAGTTTTTAAAGTTGCAATAATCTGCTGGTTTTCGGTATTGGAAATTGAAGTGTATAGGATACTATTACGAGCTGACGTTTTATGCGATAAAATCGCATCCTTGCCAACATATTATAAGATAACGATAGTGATTGGTCGATATCCGAGCCATTGTTAAACGTTATAGTCGCTATCAAATACGCGGTATATGAATTTAATAGTCACTGAAAATGATCTATACAAAATCCAGTTTCCATTTTTTATTGTTTTCAATTTGATTACAATATTATACTGTAATTAAATCTTTAATCTGAGAGCCTACTATGTCTCAATGGACCAACTTCAATTTGGAGATGGCAGCCTATTAAGGTAATGAATCTGTCAAATTTTAAAAATTCACAGTACCGAAGATATGTTGAAATCTATGCCAGTTATTACACACATAACAATATGCTATGTTTTAAATTCTAGCTTGCATGGTTATTTACTTTTTTTTTATTCTGTAAATTCATTGTTCTAATAAAAACGTTCCCCACGATGCATTTTTAAAAGTATTAATATAAAAAATCTGATGTGTTACACTCACATGACTTCTCTACTCTTGTACAAACTATTTTTACAGACGCTTATTCTCCATATGCTTCATGTTAATCGAGATGTTAATCTTATTGCTAATTTTCTTGTAGGTGCAAGGGGAATATGGTAGGCTTTAAGCGATAGTCAAATATTTGAAGAGCTGGTTGTTATGTGGAGTATTCCATTCTCTTTGCATGTCCAGGACATAAAAAAAATGAATAACGAATTCCCATTTGAGAAAAAGTATAAGTATTGGAAAATTTAAGGGAATAACAAGCAATATCTCGAAAACAGTTCACTCCACAAAAAAAAATGTATATGACATAAATTGTGTATTTTAACGCGATCTACATTCCCTCGGTATCAAATTTTTGGGTGGAATACAATACTTCCCCTACTTACTATACGTAGTAGAGAAAGTAAAAATGTTTTATATTAATCCCTACTTACTGTAGAAGAATTATTATTATTTATTGTACTCTGCAAAATTCTTGATTTTAAAAGTTAATAATTTATTCCTCAAATTTAAGTATGATTTTAAAAATGTGATGTTACATTCTATCGTTTATTAGTGGGTATACAAATTATTCTTACGAATAGGGTACAAAGGGAAGAACGAAAGTTTTCGTCCTCTATGGTGTAGTGGTTATTATGCTATCTCCTAGTTCCCGAGGTCGTGGGTTCAAACCCAGCGGAGGGCGATGGACTTTTTTCGGGCGTAAAAAACCCTTAGTATGGCTTCCATCGCAAGGAAAGTAAATCCGGTGGTCCCGTGTCGTAAATTTACGGCACGTAAAAGAATCTCAAGTGTGATAAAGAGTCCTCTAAGCAAAATTACCAGTCTTTCACACCCAATATAGAATGGGACACTAAGGACCACAGCAGTTAAAGAGCGTCCATAAATAAAACTCAGTTTAATTTTCAGAACGATAGTCAAATATTTAAGAACTGGAAGCAGTATGCCGGCCTTAAAATTCCACATTCTTTCCATCAATTGCGAGAAACAAGTGAATGTCGACAGGAATTTAAAGAATGACAGAGTATTGAACAATTCGTACCATTAATAAAGGATACCTCGGAAGTAACTTAGGCCACAAAGAAAGTTGTTTGAAATAATTTGTGTGTTTTAAAGAGATTAAATTTTTTGTAAAGTACGTTTTTGTCTATCGCTTAACGTTTACCAGTCAAACAAGATTAAATAAAATACAAGATATACGTTTCATTTGTCAGTTAAATACCTTTAATATATGGCATTTTAATCAAAATCGTTAAAGCCATTTTTGAGAAAATAATTTTTTTTGAAAAATGTTGCATATAAAGGGTACTTTAGGGTGGGGGATTTTCTTGAAACTCTCAGGCTCGCATCTTTGTAAGTTAATGATCTTAACTAACAATTTTTGTATTTATCCGAGTGTGAAAAAAGCGCTGAAAAAAAGTTTGCGAGAAAACAAGGTTTAAAGTTCGCCGTGGCTATTAATAAGCATGTACCTTTCTATTTATACCTACCTTCAGTTAATTCGTAGTTTAAATGCGCCAAGAGGAAAGTTTTGGATTCATTTGTTTTATTATGAAAACTTTTTTTTTTAATTTTTTACAATTTTTGGTCAAATTTCACAGATATGTTACCTTAAGTAATACTCGAAAGAGAGAATGTACACAATTCCCTGCTTCTACAAACGAAATAAGGAAGTTGTTTTTTACTTTCTCTACTACGTATAGTAATTAGGGGAAGTATTGCATTCCACCCAAAAATTCGATACCGAGATTTCACCGGAAATACATGTTTTGAGACCTCCTGAATCCAAAAAAAGCATTTTTGGAAACATGTCCGTGTGTGTGTCTGTGTGTGTGTGTGTGTCTGTGTGTGTGTCTGTGAACATCATAACTCAAAAACTAACAGTCGGATAAACACCAAACTTGGTATTTACGTTCAGTATCTTCCGGAGATGCGACACGAAGATTTTCAAGAAAATCCCCCCACCCCAGACTACCCTTTACATGGAACATTTTTCGAAAATTTTAATTTTCTCAAAAATGGCTCTAACGATTTTGATGAAAATATCATATGTGTAAGATAATGTCATGAGAAATGAAATGTATATCTCGAAATTTCTGGGAATGTCTCCAAAAGTATTCTTCATTATGAACGACTTTTGCATAACTGGTAAACCATAAGAGATAGACAAAATTTTACTACACAAAAAATGTAGATCGCGTTAAAATACACAACTTATATCATATACATTTTTTTTGTTGAGTGAACCGTTTTCGAGATATTGCTTGTTATTTCCTTAAATTTTCCAATACTTATACTTTTTCTCAAATTCGTTATTCATTTTTTTATGTCCTGGACATGCAAAGAGAATGGAATGCGCCACATAGCAACCAGCGATAAAATATTTGACTATCGCTTAAAAGCTACCATATTCCCCTTGCATCTACAAGAAAATTACAAATAAGATTGACATCTCGATATCTCGATTAATATGAAGCATATGGAGAATAGGCGTTTGTAAAAATAGATTGTACAAGAGTAGAGAAAGTCATGTGAGTGTAACACATCAGATTTTTTTCTTTTCTTTTCTTTTCTAGCCTTAACTCGACAGCTTTATATTTGAGAGATAACGATTACTGCCTGTGAATGCAGCTCTCAATTGCTCATCTGTGCGTGTATATCAATCACTTGTATCAGTTCTCTCCAGATTGGCTTGCGTGAAGAAGCGAAGGGTAACGAAAACAATCGGAGACGAGGCACTTTTTCTGTTCTCTTTTCTTAGCAAAGTGAAAACCGATTTCTACTCGGCAGTCCCTTCTCCGAGCAGACGCCCTTTTTACCTACACTCATTGCTACAAGACGATGATGTTTCACGTACTATCCATATTACCAACTTCCTCGGAACTTGCGATATCAATTTATTGCTATGGTTGAGTTCAGGGATTTGCTAAAATAGTTATGCAATTATTGAATTTAAGAGTATCTTAAACGTTGCTATAGTTGGGGTATATGAATTTCGTTTTTAAAGTTTAAGAGGTAGGTGACTGATGTTATTCTTTTATATTGTTTCGTGACCTTATAGAATGAATGAATGGCTTTAGTTGTAATAGATAATAACAATTTTTATTACAATAACTTTACTGAACAGCGAGGATTATGCATTTAATAAATATTGCTAAAGTAATTCTTATAATAAAACTTTGTAAATCATACCGCTTACTTGCAGTAAATAGTCGACGAAGTGCTGGATGAGTCCGCTAAAGCGTTTGCGTATGTAGTAAATTCAATAGTTTTTAATAAAACCTCTGTAAATTATATTAAATAAAATAAATAAATTAATATAAGTACTGTATAAATATGAAAAGCATAGTCATTTGTTAACATATTCTCACAGCCGCCTGAATCCTACGCTATGAACCGTATCAACGCCTCCTAAGAAGGCTTGCCCGTAACAATATGAGATGCTGGTGTTGAGGCAGTATTTTATATCACAACATTGTAAATGCCAGAGTGATTGTAGTGTAAATTAGCATTATTGTATGACAATGATTTGAGATGTTTGTTAATTATAAGCATTGTTAGGAAATAAGTTTACACGGCCTCACTGAAACTGACAATAGGAGCGGGTAACGCACAGTTCAACAGAATCATTCACGCGTTACCCGTCGCACAGTTTAAGAGAATCATTCACGCGTTACACGTCGCACAGTTCAACAGAATCATTCGCGGGTTACACGTCACACAGTTCAACAGAATCATCCACGCGTTAGACGTCGCCCAGTTCAACAGAATCATTCACGGGTTACATTACGCGCAGTTTAACAGAATCATTCACGAAGTACACGTTACGCAATTCTACAGAATCTCTCGCGTCGTAAAGTTAGTTACAAAAATGTGAAATACGCGAATTAATAATGTGCGGCAAATAAGTGATTATAGTTACATTCGAAAATATAACAGTTTCAGTCGGGCGTGTATCAAGAGTAATTATGTGAAATGAATAAAGTGTGACGGCAATAAAAGTGTAAAAGCAAATTCTTTTATCAGTGTTATCTTTTAGTAACAACTCCTTTCCGTTTACACACCCTGTTTAAGAGATTTGCTCGACTGAGTAATAATAGCTAGCCGGAGGACAAAGAACCCCAAAATTCAAAATAGTAAAACAATAACAGGCGCTCAGCAAAAAGATAACACGAAAGTTACCGCGACAGTGTAGATGGCCTGCTTATTTTAAAGAAGCTTGTGATTGAAAATATGGGTGGAACTCTCTAGAAAATTTCAATCCGAGGCAGAAACATTGAATCGCAGCTGCTGCCAGCAAAATCTCGGCAGCAGTATGAGAAGGAATATATTGGATCTAAAGAGTGGTGCAAGGAACGAATATGTGATACTGACTTATTTAGGGTTTCTGATAAACAGTAAAACAATGTTAACTTATATTTGTTTTTAAATGATTAGTTGTTTTGTGAAAATTGCTGGTAAAGTGTGGGGTTAACATAAAAAACAGTGTTCCTTATATTTCCTGTTTTATGATAAAGTTGGTTTTATGTTTAAGTTTGCATGATTGGTCACTGACATCTGGATTTTGTTTATTACGCGGCTAAAGTACTATTTTTCGCGTGTTAGCAGTCCGACAAGCAGCTGTTTTGGAAGGCGTGTACTAAAAAGGAATTTATTGTATTCCACCCAAAAATTGATTATGCAGATTTTACACCAAAAACGCGTTTTGGACTCCCTTAAACCCCCTCCCATATTGTTTTTAGAAAAAGATCCACGTGTGTGTACGGGTAAGAGAGAGAGAGAAAGAGAGCTGGAAAGAGCGTGAGAGAGGGGGAATAGTAGAACATTAAAATAAAAATTCATGTAAATATCTGAGTTGGTCTCCCTAGGATGTGACACGTAGATTAAAAATCTGATGTGTTACTCTTGCATGACTTTCTCTACTCTTGTACAAACTATTTTTACAAACACTTATTCTCCGTCTACTTCATTTAATCGAGATAGACATTTGCAAAATTATTGCTAATTTTCTTGTAGGTGCAAGGGGATATGGTAGGTTTTAAGCGATAATCAAATCTTTTAAGAACTAGTTGCCATGTGGAGCATTCTATTCTCTTTGCATGTCCAGGACATAAAAAAATGAATAACGAATTCCCATTTGAGAAAAAGTATAAGTATTGGAACTTTTAAAAAAAACAAGAAATATCTCGGAAATGGTCCACTCCCCAAAAATAATTTTTAGGACATAAATCGTGTGTTTTAACGAGATCTACACTTTCTGTATAGTAAAATTTTGTCTATCTCTTACGGTTTACCAGTTATGCAAAAACCATTCAGAATGAAGAGAAATTTCGGGAACATTCCCAGAATATTCAAGATATACATTTTATTTGTCATGACTATATCTTAAATATATTATATTTTAATCAAAATCAGTAGAGCCATTTTTGAGAAAAGGAAAATATTCGTGTCGCATCTTTGAAAGATACTGAACCCAAATACCAAGTTTGGTATTTATCCGACGATAAAAGCTATAAATACACTTTCATGATAGATGCATATGCTTTCGCCACTAACAGAGACAAGTTTAAACCGAAGGATCCTCCTGTCTATTTGTTGATAATAATTTACAGATGCATTAACTCGGTTACGTATTGTATTTCATTCATACGGTTATGAAAATGTAAGTTTAACAATTATCTTCGAATATATTAAGGAAAATGATCATGCTAAATAAGGAATTGTTTTGTATAGCATAACCTATAGCAGCCAATGAGAGGTGACTAGTGTATGTGACCGTTAGGAGATACGAGGCAAAGCTATATGGAACAGACCTTAGTTACGATGTCTTAGTTCAGTCAGCCACTGAAAGTACACTTCACAGTTGTTGCTACCCATGTGTTTTCAACTAAGGGAACAGTTTTATTGTGAAAGGTTTGTAAAACGAAGGTTAATCACGAAAACAGTATTTTATCAATCTACACGTGTGAACAACAAAGCTGTTTTCGCTTCAAAGAGAGGTGATAAGAAAATAAGGCTACTTCCAACAGCTGGGGTCATAATCTAGCAAACAGTCACAGTTTGCATTATTACAGCAATAACTTGTGGTAATGTCCAACAATAAAAATGTACGTTTGTATGCGCGTGGGTGTGTATGTGTGACAGAAAGAGGGAGAGAGAGAGAGAGAGAACAGCATAACTCAAAAACCGAAAAGTCGGATAAATATCAAATAATTTAGTTTCAGTATCCTCCAAAGATGCGACACGGGGATTTTCAAGAAACTACCCTTAACATGAACATTTTCTGGATTTTCTTATTTTCTAAAAAATGGCTCTAAAGATTTTGATTAAATTTACATGGCCAATAAAATGTGTGTTTTGAATTTTATGGGAATAGCCTGTGAAGGAAGGAATTTTGTATAATCTTGTATAACTGATAAACGTTAAGTGACAGACGAAAACATACTATACAAGAAATGTAGATCTCTTTAGAACGTGCAATTTATTTTAAATAATTTTTTGTGGCATTAGCCATTTCCGAGATATTCGTTATTAATGGTTCTAATTGTTCAATACTTAGCCATTCTTTGAAGTCCTTCGATGTTCAATTGTTTCTCGCTGTGTTATGGAAAGAGTATGGAATTTTAAGGCCAGCGTATAGCGTTCAGTTCTAAAATATTTGACTGTCGCTATTTCCGTTGTATCTGTAACGAAATGCGCAATGCAGCTATTTCCGGAAAGGCTTTCCTATCTCGATTAAAATGAAGTAGATAGGAAATTAAATTTTCCTAAAAATTACCATGACCAGTCATTAGACTCTCCATGAGCTTTATCTGCTTCCCATTTAAGGACAGCAGTACTTCTAAGACACAGCCGTTCCATGTCTTTATTTCTGGATATGTTTCCAGAATCAATATTGTTTAGTTTCCCAGAACTTTACCGAGAGGGAGCTGTGATTGCTCTCAATGGACAGCATAAATGAGATACAATTGGCGTGCGCCTGGTTTTTACCAGATTGGAGAGCAAACTATACAAAATGAAATGCACTTGTTTGTTCTTCTGGGTAGGTACTCGAGGCAAAGCAATAATTCTGCAACAGACCTAGATCAAGGGTTTTACTTCCCACAGTTCTCGATTTTACTGCCGAAAAAGGATATGAAAGTGGACTCGGTGAGCACGATTTGGCCCTAGCAGCCTGCACTATTAACGCTAATTAAGTCAGCGAGAGGTAGAGAAACGTTAGTGTGTCATGTGCATAGATATAACAGAGGTTATGGGTGTGGAATAGAAAGTTCATTGTATTTATCGCATTCCCAGATAATGTCGAGAAAATGGAAAGGAACAAGTGGAACATCAACAGCAAGCCTCACACACTGCGTATTAGGTGATTAATGCGCGGAATTATAATAGCGTATTTCAGAAATGCTTGGAGTGGTACGGATGACGTTTTAAACCTCGAAAGACGATTAAATTAATCTCATTTTGGCACGATCGTGTGTTTTATTACGTCTTCCTGATAAAGCCGTAGAATTCCAATACATGAATTCGTTTCCAAGGAAACCCATATCTACCAACTTAAGTTTGGTGGGTATGACAAATGGAATCCATTTAGAAAGGCTCCCTGATTACTTCTCAATTTATTCTAATGAGTTATATGGTTTGAAATAAGCATTTTTATACATTACAGAATCTTATAAACAACTATTTTTCTGGAATTAATTGTTCTTTCACACAAGCCGTGTGTTGGACAGGGTTGGAAAGGTAGAATCAGATGACTGAAAAATTCAATGCCATAGTCGGAATTTGAACCACGGATCTCCCGGTCTCCGTCCGGTTGCTCTAACCACTGAGCTACCATGACAACATGCCGACACGACACTAAATTCTCCAGCTGATTCGCATTTTTCCCGGTAAACCACAAGGAGATCTCAAATTGTATTGAGATGACATACCCCAATGACGACTTACACTCATTGTAAGTACTTTAATTCCATTAATTAACCTAATAGTTGTTGCAACTATAAAGCCCGGGACTTAGAGTACTTACAATGAGTGTAAGTCGCCATTGGGGTATGGCATCTCAATACAATTTGAGATCTCCTTGTGGTTTACCGGGAAAAATGCGAATCAGCTGGAGAATTTAGTGTCGTGTCGGCATGTTGCCATGGTAGCTCAGTGGTTAGAGCAACCGGGCGGAGACCGGGAGATCCGTGGTTCAAATCCCGGCTATGGCATTGAATTTTTCAGTCATCTGATTCTACCTTTCCAACTATTTTTCTGATTCAAAAAGTGCTATCTTAGCCACTCAAAATATAGTACAGAAAACAAAGTTATCCAAGAAGTACAGATATCATATAACCATGCAATGGAACAAGGAAAACAAGTGAATTGTTTTGGATTCCATCGCACCAACAAATATGAGGTAATGAGAGAGTGGACGAAGCAGCTAAAGCGGCCATCCAAAAACTAACATTTAATGCAGAGATAACAAGCCATTCAGACTTGGCCTTAGGTTGCAGTTACCCAATAGTATTGCGCTTCTTTGGAGGCATTTAAAAATTATTACACAAGATGCATACACAAAGAGTCCATTAAAACTCTTAGGACTGTATAAAGAACAAAAAATAACAATACGGAGTAAAAACAGTATGCAAAAGCACTTTTGAACCATCACAAATACCACAGTTTGTTATAATGATTTCTCGTGAATGCAGCTGAGTGACTTCTATGTTGTCACATTCGGGCTATCTCGGCGTTATACACAGAGAAAATCTCAGTTGGAAAGAAATAATATCAGTTTAAGTAACAATATAGCCTTGTTCGTTCTCAGTAACCAACATACACCAAACTCCTAAGAAAACACACGAATGACAAAATAAAATGAACGCCAAAATAAATATACAAAGAAAAGAAGAACAGTAAGAAGTGGTACTTCGACTGGTTTGATACTGTTGTTATCAATACCACTGTCATGTTTATTCCACTCAGTTTTTGTTTTTCTGCGTATAAAAGTATCACAAACTTCCCATAGAGAAAGAAGCCCGCTGCTTACAAAAAATGAGAAGCTATAAATTATAATACGAAATATCCGAACATTGGAGTATGATCGAAGAATCAAGGATATGAACTTTGACTTATTTATTACTCTTTATGTTAGCAATGTTTGGGTAACATAGAGACTTTTGCAGTATGTACGATTGTGTTGAATGTTTTCGTGATATTTTATATCAGTACACAATAAATAACCATATGAAGATGAAGAAGAATAAGACGAAGTGGTGTTTTGTCTGGTTTGATGCTGTTGCTGTTATCATAGTCTAATAAAATAAGTTCGAAATGTTAATCTTTTACCAAGCGAATGTAGCGCCTTTAGACTTGCACAGTCATAGCCAGAGATGGCACAGCTGTTGTCATTATTTATTTGACTGTGTTATTACTCCATGATCAACGTCAGAGAGATCAACAAATAATATGTGAACTCGCTGTCCTTTGTTATTTTGTAAGCCGGTGAAAGCCTAAGTAATTAAAATTAAATTAAATTGAGTTTTACGTATGGATGCACTTTAACTGCTGTGGTCCTTAGCGTCCCATTCTATATTATGTGTGAAAGACCAGTAATTTTGCTCAGAAGCCTCTTTATCAGGCTTGAAGTTCTTTTACGTGCCGTAAATCTACGACACGGGACCACCGGCTCTACTTCCCTACGAAGGAAGCCATACTAAGGATTTTTACGCCCATCACTCTCCGCCGGGTTTGAACCCCGACCTCGGGAACTAGAGGGTAACCACTACACCACGGAGGACCTTCCTAAGTAATTATTCAACCTATTGCAATTATCGTTGAGAAAGATATAGATGGTCTTGTAAGCATCACATAAACTTAAATTGATCATGTGAAATGGGGCGTAATTTCGAATTCTAAGCTAGACAGTAATTTTCGCCGTATGCCAAGGGTCATCTGTGCCAAGTTTGGTAGAAATTAGTGCAACGATGTAGAAGCCTATAAGTAACACATACACATACATACACTGACTTTTGTATATTAAGATAATAAGAAAATAAATTTCAAGGTGCTGAACAAGTAATTATCTCTCAAACTTCTCTCGCCCTTAGTATGTTCAAGGAACTTAGAAAACTGACCGAGATTTTGCAGGCCATGCAGCACAAGGACTTCAAGAGAGACCGAAGCCTTAGGAGAGCGAATTTGCTGAAATCCATTCCGGAAGCAAAAAGATAATGTCGGGATAATTTAAAAGAAGGCCTTCTAAGCGAACTTTTCGGGCGGTCGCTGACAACAGTTAACCTTTAACCCGAAAAAAACTTACATTAACAAGTAAGAAGTTCTCACAATGATATGCTCAAAATAACCACAAAAATACCATCATTGCCAATCCCTTCTGTTGTGTTATTTCTTTAAACGTAAAACCTTTTTGAAATATCACATGGAATGAGAATAGTATACTATACAACAACACTATAATGGTACTAATTAAGACGCGAGTATGTCGATGAAACGAGCATTAGCGAGTTTCATAATTTCCATACGAGCGTCTTAATTATCATTATAGTCAAGTTACACACGACTGTGTTTGGTAGATCACACTATAATTACAAAATTTGAGTTTTTACACAAATAACTTGCCTTTTAATTGTGTGTAATGAAATCTGATCGGATGGCAGGACCTTGAGTGTGTTTGCGAGTAGTGCAACAGTTGGCACACTGTTGAGTCTACGCGGTGTTTATTGATTATTTACAGGTAACGTGAAATTAACACATATTGGAGCAAAGGATATTAACTCAATTTTTTAGAATATTAAAGTTACAATGAACAGAATTTATTTTATTTTAAATACACGTAGTTCACTGTTTAGCTGGGGAATCGATCCCAGCTTTGAAGGCGTTTAAAGGTATGGGCGATAGGGGAGCTGCGTGTGCCAACCGTATGATCATAATGAGTCGCTGGAGTATTTTGGATGCCACAACAGTTCAGTTATGCCACATGTAATCAGCATACTATAATGTGATCGACCAAAAATTAGGAAAGAAAGCAGTCCCCGACATGGCACTAAATCGAGCAGGTTGCATAATAATCAATAAATTAAAGTACTTAATGTCATTAATATTATTTGTAATTTTTAAAATATTTCTTTATGCATAATGCTTACAGAATAAATTTTAAGTACATACGTGTAATAAATCTGCAGCCAACTTTTGCTGATAAATTACGAGTTTCAATCCGATGTTAACGTCTCTAATTAGCTACACTCAAGTAAAACGTATTAGTATGTTGAATTCACATGACTTTCTGTAGTCACTCTTCTGCAAATTATTCTAACAAAAGCTTTTTCTTTTATCAACTTCTTGTTAATGGAGATAAAATTTCATTACACATTTCGTTAAAATTAAATTGAGTTTTATTTATGGACGCTCTTTAACTGCTGTGGTTCTTAACATCTTATTCTATATTGGACGTGAAAGACCGAAAATTTTTCTCAGAGGCCTCTTTATCAGGCTTGAGGTTCTTATACGTGCCGTAAATCTACAACACGGAACATATTTCGATATAGGTATAAGAAGGATACATGAAGTAAAGTAACAGTCGAATGTGTTAATGGTTTTAAAATGTAATGCTCTTTGCATAACTATGAGAAATAACAAATAGCGTCTTGAAAAAAAAAAAAAAATATTTGAAAAAGCAAACCAATAACAAACACTATATCGCAAATGATTAACGTTGCAAAAAGTTTATTTGTGTAGTAAGATTTTGTGTATCTCTTAGGTTTACCAGTTATGCAAAGCCAATCAGAATGAAGAGGACTTCAAAAGCCTATTACCAGAAAATTCAATATATACATTTTATTTGTCATGCAAATATCTTAAGCATGTGTTATTTTAATTAAAATCGTAAGCCATTTTTGAGAAAATCAAAAATATCGAAACATGCTTCCATTTAAGGGGTAGTTTGGTATGAGTACCTTCGTGTCGCATTTTTGCAAGATACCGAATTTAATGCTAACTTAGGTATTTATCGAACGCTTCGTTTTAGGGTGATTATGTGCACACATGTGTATACATACGGCCTTTTTTTTAAAAAAAAATTTCTGTGTTACGCTCACATGACTTTCTATACTCTTGTACAAACTATTTTTACAAACTCTTATTCCCCATCTATTACATATTAATCGAGATAAACATTTGCAGAAACGATCTTTTGACATGCAAATAGAATTACATTTTACATATAGCGACCAGTTCTAAAAATATTTGACTATCGCTTAAGGCATACCATGTTCCCCTTGTTTTGTATTTCCAAGGGCAATATAGAAATACAGTAGCCTTTAAGCATAGACATCTCTCTTAATACCTGGTTGCTATGCGCAGCACCATTCTCTTTGCCACAGATTAATACTCTTTGCATATCCAAGATAAAAAAATGAATAACCAATTCCCATTTGAGAAAATAAGTATTGAAAAATTTACGGGAATAAAAAGCAATATCTCGAAAATGGTTCACTCAACAAAAATAAATATGATGTGTTACACTCACATGACTTTCTCTACTCTTGTACAAGACTATTTTTACAAACGCTTATTCTCCATCTACTACATGTTAATCGAGATAAACATTTGCAGACTCTATCTTATTGCTAATTTTCTTGTAGATGTAAGGGGAATATATATTTACAAGGGCAATATAGAAAAACAGTAACCTTTAAGCATAGACATATCTCTTAATAGCTGGTGCTAGGTGCAGCACCATTCCCTTTGCCACAGATTAATACTCTTTGCATGTCCAAGACAAAAAAGTCTGATGTGTTACACTCACATGACTTTCTCTACTCTTGTACAAACTATTTTTACAAACGCTTATTCTCCATATGCTTCATGTTAATCGAGATATCGAGATGTCAATCTTATTGCTAATTTTCTTGTAGATGCAAGGGGAATATGGTAGGTTTTAAGCGATAGTCAAATATTTTAAGCGCTGGTTGCTATGTGGCGCATTCCATTCTCTTTGCATGTACAGGACATGAATAACGTATTTAAGAAAAAGTATAAGCATTGGAAAATCTAAAGGAATAACTAGCAATATCTCGAAAATGGTTCACTCAACAAAAAAACTGTATATGACATAAATTGTGTATTTTAACGTGATCTACATTTTATGTGTAGTAAAACTTTGTCTATCTCTTATGGTTTACCAGTTATGCAAAAGTCGTTCCTAATGAAGAATACTTTTGGAGACATTCCCAGAAATTTCGAGATATACATTTCATTTGTCATAAAAATATCTTAAACATATGATATTTTAATCAAAAACGTTAGAGCCATTTTTTGAGAAAATTAAAATTTTCGAAAAATGTTCCATGTAAAGGGTAGTTTGGGGTGGGGGGATTTTCTTGAAAACCTTTGAGTGGCATCTCTGGAAGATACTAAACCTAAAGACCAAGTTTGGCGTTTATCCGACTGTTCGTTTCTGAGTTATGTTGTTCACAGACACACACACGCGGACATGTTTCCAAAAATGCTTTTTTTTTATTCAGGGGGTCTCAAAACATGTATTTCCGGTGAAATCTCGGTATCAAATTTTTGGGTGGAATGCAATACTTCCCCTACTTACTATACGTAGTAGAGAAAGTAAAAATGAATAACGAATTCCCATTTGAGAAAATAAGTATTGAAAAATTTTAAGAGAATAACAAGCAATATCTCAAAATGGTTCACTCAACAAAAAAAATGTATATGACATAAATTATGTATTTTAACCCGATGACCATTTTTTTGTGTGAAGTAAAATTTTGTCTATCTCTTATGGTTTACCAGTTATGCAAAAGTCGTTCACAATGAAGAACACTTTTGGAGACATTCCCAGAAAATTCAAGATATGCATTTTATTTGGCATGAAAATACCTTAAACATATGATATTTTAATCAAAATCGTTAGAGCCGTTTTTGAGGAAATTAAAATTTTCGATAAATCTTCCATGTAAAGGGTATCCTGGGGTGGGGGAATTTTCTTGAAAACCTTCGTGTCGCATTCCTGGAAGATACTGAACCTAAATACCAAGTTTGATGTTTATCCGACTGTTCGTTTCTGAGTTATGCTGTTCACACCCACACACACACGGACTTGTTTCCAAAAATGCTTTTTTTGGATTCAGGGGATCTCAAAACATGTATTTCCGATGAAATCACGGTATCGAATTTTTGGGTGGAATACAATACTTCCCCTACTTACTATACGTAGTAGAGAAAGTAAAAAATGTATTTGACATAAATTGTGTATTTTAACGGAATCTACATTTTTTCTGTAGTAAAATTTTATCTAGATATTTCTTATGGTTTACCAGTTATGCAAAATCGTTCACAATGAAGAATACTTTTGGAGACATTCCCAGAAAATTGAAGATTATACATTCTATTTGTCATGAAAATATCTTAAACATATGATATTTTCATCAAAATTGTTAGAGCCATTTCTGAAAAACTTTAAATTTTCGAAAAATGTTCCATGTAAAGTGTAATCTGTGGTGGGGGGATTTTCTTGAAAACCTTCGTGTCGCATCTCTGGAAGATACTGAACCTCAATACCAAGTTTGGTGTTTATCCGACTGTTCGTTTCTGATTTAGATGCTATTCACAGTCACACACACGGACATGTTTCCAAAAATGCTTTTTTTGGATTCAGGGATGTCTCAAAACATATATTTCCGGTCGAATCTTGGTATCGAATTTTTGTGTGGAATACAATACTTCCCCTACTTACTATACGCATTAGAGAAAATAAAAAATAATTGCTTTTCTCTTTGGATTCAGGGGGCTCAAAACATGTGAAATTGTGAAATACCGACATCATTGAAATATCGATATCGACTTTTTTTGCGTGGAATACAATATTTTCTCTGCTGGATAGAGGTATAGTGGCAGGGGGCGCCCTTCATTACACAGATTACCTTGGGGTTGTGTATAAGCAAGCCTTGTATAGATGGATTTTAGACATTTGTTAGTAAATTTAGGTTTAGCACTTTAGTTGTAATTACAAAAAAACAACTCAGTGTTGTACTTACCTGACTATCTCTATTCTTGTACAAACTGCTTTAACAAACGTTTATGCTCCATCTACTTCATGTTAAAGATATAAACGTTTCGCAGAAACTACGTTATTGCTAATTTTCTTGTAGTTGCAAGGGAAATATGGTAGGCTTTAAGCGATAGTCAAAACGTTTAAGAGCTGGTTGCTATGTGGAACATTTCATCCTTTTTGCATGTCCAGGATATAAAAAGAGAAGAATAACGAATTCCCATTTGAGAAAATGTTTAAATATTGGAAAATTCAAACAAATAACAAGGAATATCTCGGAAATGGTTCATAAAAAAATCTGATGTGTTACACTCACATGACTTTCTCTACTCTTGTACAAACTATTTTTACAAACGCTTATTCTCCATATGCTTCATGTTAATCGAGATATCGAGATGGTAATCTTATTGCTAATATTGTTGTAGATGCATGGGGAATTGCTAGGCTTTAAGCGATAGTCAAATATTTTAAGAGGTGGTTGCTATGTGGAGTATTCCATTCTCTTTACATTACCAGGACAAAAAAATGAATCACGAATTTGAGAAAAAGTATAAGTTTTGAAAAATTTAAGGGGATAACAAGCAATATCTCGAAAATGGTACACCCAACAAAAAAAACGTATATGACATAAATTGTGTATTTTAACGAAATCTACATGGTTTAGATGGATCTATGGTTTACGAGTCGTACAAAAGTCGTTCAGAACGAAGAACACTTTTGGGGACATTCCCAGAATATTCGAGATATACATTTCATTTGTCATGAAAATATCTTAAACATATGATATTTTAATCAAAATCGTTAGAGCCATTTTTGAGAAAATTAAAATTTTCGAAAAATGTTCCATGTAAAGGGTAATCTGGGGTGGGGGATTTTCTTGAAAACCTTCGTGTCGCGTCTCTGGAAGATAGTGTTTATCCGACTGTTCGTTTCTGAGTTATGCTGTTCACACACAGACACACACACGGACATGTTTCCAAAAATGTCTCAAAACATATATTTCCGGTGAAATCTCGGTATCGAATTTCTGGGTGGAATACAATACTTCCCCTACTTACTATAGGTAAGTTTTGCTTGTTTTGCTTGTATTGTATAATTATGTAAATGTATCAATGGTTACAATAAATAAGAAAAAATAAGGTAAATACATGTTTGATAAAGCAACTAGAACTAATGAGTTCAGCAAGAAAAGCAGTATGTGCCCTTTCAGCCTTAAATGATAGCTGAACTCCTTTAATATCCCCGTTTTACCTAAGGATTTGCTTTTCGAGAAAATTCATTTCTAGGAAATGTTGGTAACTGTGTAGTAAGCCGGATGTTTACCAGAAGCTGCGAAGTTTCCTGTTTGCACACGTGTATTGTTGATACGTATATTAAGGACCCTCGCTGTTCTTTTGCTTTTTAGGTTTTCGGCAGTTCTTTAGTTGCAGAGGCGTAGCTAGGGAGGGATTTTGGATGTTGAAACTCTCCCCGTGCTAAAATAATGCAAAAAAAAAATCTGATGTGTTACAATCACATGACTTTCTGTACTCTTGTACAAACTATTTTTACAAACGATTATTCTCCATCTACATCATGTAAATCGAGATAAACATTTGCAGACTCTATCTTATTGCTAAGTTTCTTGTAGATGTAAGGGGAATATATATTTACAAGGGCAATATAGTAATACAGTAGCCTTTAAGAATATACATATCTCTTAATAGCTGGTTGCTATGCGCAGCACCATTCTCTTTGCTACAGATTAACACTCTTTGCATATCCAAGACAAAAACAATGAATAACGAATTCCCATTTAAGAAAGTATTGAAAAATTTAAGGGAATAACAAGCAATATCTCGAAAATGGTTCACTCAACCAAAAAAATGCATATGACATAAATTGTGTATTTTAACGCGATCTACATTTTTTGTGTAGTAAAATGTTGTCTATCTCTTATAGTTTACCAGTTATGCAAAAGTCGTTCACAATGAAGAATACTTTTGGAGACATTCCCAGAAAATTCAAGATATACGTTTCATTTTTCATGAAAATATATTAAACATATGATATTTTAATCAAAATCGTTAGAGCCATTTTTGAGAAAATTATTAATTTTCGCAAAATGTTCCATGTAAAGGGTAATCTGGGGTAGGGGGATTTTCTTGAAAATCTTGGTGTCGCATCTGTGGAAGGTACTGAAACTAAATACCAAGTTTGATGTTTATCCACTGTTCATTTCTGAGTTATGCTGTTCACAGACACACACACGGACATGTTTCCAAAAATGCTTTTTTTGGATTCAGGGGGTCCCAAAACATGGTTTCCGGCGAGTTCCCGGTATCGAATTTTTGGATGGAATGCAATACTATACGTAGTAGAGAAAGTAAAAAAGGGTTATCAAAAATGTAGAGTAGTGCAAAACTATAGTGTTTCAAAGGAACTTGGTAGCCGAAATGGAAATGGTTTGATGTCTTACTATACGTAATGATATTGTTTTTACTTGAACAACACTTTTCACAATTAACATTTTTTATGTGATGAAAGTCACAAGAAGACTTCAGAACATCAATGAGATGGTTGAAATTTTCTTTAAACAGCAGCTGAATGTTTGGTTTCAAACTAGTTAAAGCACATTTAAGGTCACTCTTCACGTTGAGACGATTTGGTGTTTTGTTTTTATGATGGCTAGTGTCGACAATCCGGTCTCGCATAGGTATGTAGATGAGAACTGTACGAAGGCTTTTAAGACTTCCTTTGTCACTGTTGGCTAAATGGGAAGGAAACTGGACCAAAATTCTTCCAACCCCATTTGCTAAAACTGTTCTTTAGCACTTGAATCATAGTTCAATCCAATTGCATCCTCTTGTATTTCACCAGGAAGTGCATGCACATTTGTGAAGGGTGATGTTGCTAATTTGCACTGCCAGTCTTTTGAAGACAAATCAGAAAAATAAAGCTTGAACTCTTCATGAAGACTTTCCAGGTATTCGCTGATGATAGCTCTCCACTCGTTGACATCCACCGTTCCCACCTAGAAGTTCATTGAATCGAGGGAATGACAAAAAGTTAGTAATGGGAACATCCAGGCGATGCTTCCATAGCTGTGTTTTCCAAGAAGGTCCTTATAGCTCATTAGCATCCATTATTGTAGTGTTTCTACCTTGTAGTTTCAAATTCAGATTACTCAAGGTTTCATGGAAGTCTGCAAGGCATGCTAAGGAAAATATAAAGCTGCCATCAGTGAATGAATGATGAAGCTCAGCTTTCCCTTGACTCAAAAAAAAAAAGTTTGTCTCTGATATCAATTCAAGGCTAAGCATGTTGCATTTCCAAAGCCACCGGACTTGTGTATGAAAGATTAAAGATTGGTGTTCAGCACTGAGATCATTACATAGGACTGAAAAAGACGAATATTCACAGCACTTGACTTAACTAAATTAACTACACCGATAGCCACTTTCAGTGCAGAGTTCAGTTTCTCAGGTAAAATTTTAGAAGCCAGGTCTTGTCTGTGGATCATACAGTGAGAGCCAATAAGATTAGGATGTTTTTCTTTGGTAATACTTAAGGAGCCAGAACGTGAACCTAACATGGCTAGTACAAATTCCCATAACTCTGTCGCAAGACAAACCATTTTCAATCAAAAATTCATTAAGGGCAGAAAATACATCAGAAGCTTTTGATGTTGTTTCCAATTTTTTAGAAAGCAATAATTCTTCCATTATTTTCTTCACGTCCACAAATCGGCAGTAATGTACTATTAAGTGACAGTATTGAGCTATATCAGTAGAATCGTCGCACTGCAAGGCAAAAGAAATGGAGAACATTTTCTGTCTTTTAACTAGCTGTTCCTTCACATCCAGGGCCATTTTTACTTTCTTTACTACGTATATTAAGTAGGGGAAGTATTGTATTCCACCCAAAAATTCGATACCGAGATTTCACCGGAAATATATGTTTTAAGACCCCCTGAATTAAAAAAAATCTGATGTGTTACACTCACATGACTTTCTCTACTCTTGTACAAACTATTTTTACAAACGCTTATTCTCCATATGCTTCATGTTAATGGAGATATCGAGATGTCAATCTTATTGATACTTTTCTTGTAGATGGAAGGGGAATATGGTAGGTTTTAAGCGATAGTCAAATATTTTAACGCTGGTTGCTATGTGGCGCATTCCATTCTCTTTGCATGTCCAGGACATAAAAAAATGAATAACGAATTTGAGAAAAAGTATAAGTATTGGAAAATTTAAGGGAATAACAAGCAATATCTCGCAAACGGTTCACTCAACAAAAGAAATGTATATGACATAAATTGTGTATTTTAACGCGATCTACATTTTTTGTGTAGTAAAATTTTGTCTATCTCTTATGGTTTACCAGTTATGAAAAAGTCGTTCATAATGAAGAATACTTTTGGAGACATTCCCAGAAAATTCGAGATATACATTTTAATTATCATGACAATATCTTAAACATATGATATTTTAATCAAAATCGTTAGAGCCGATTTTGAGAAAATTAAAATTTTCGAAAAATGTTCCATGTAAAGGATAGTCTGGGGTGGTGGGATTTTCTTGAAAACCTTCGTGTCGCATCTCTGGAAGATACTGAACCTAAATACCAAGTTTGGTGTTTATCCGACTCTTCGTTTCTGAGTTATGCTGTTCACAGACAGACACACAGACAGACACACACACACGGACATGTTTCCAAAAATGCTTTTTTTGGATTCAATGAGTCTCAAAACATGTATTTCCGGTGAAATCTCGGTATTGAAATTTTGGGTGGAATGCAATACTTCCCCTACTTACTATACGTAGTAGAGAAAGTAAAAAGCATTTTTGGAAACATGTCCGTGTGTGTGTCTGTGAACAGCATAACTCAGAAACGAACAGTCGGATAAACACCAAACTTGGTATTTAGGTTCAATATCTTCCTGAGTGGAAACATGTCCGTGTGTGTGTCTGTGAACAGCATAACTCAGAAACGAACAGTCGGATAAACATCAAACTTGGTATTTAGGTTCAATATCTTCCTGAGTGGAAACATGTCCGTGTGTGTGTCTGTGAACAGCATAACTCAGAAACGAACAGTCGGATAAACACCAAACTTGGTATTTAGGTTCAATATCTTCCTGAGATGCGACACGAAGGTTTTCATGAAAATACCCCCACCCCAGATTACCCTTTACATGGAACATTTTTCGAAAATTTTAATTTTCTCAAAAATGGTTCTAACGATTTTGATTAAAATATCATATGTTTAAGATATTTTCATGACAAATAAAATGTATATCTTGAATTTTCTGAGAATGTCTCCAAAAGTATTCTTCATTGTGAACGACTTTTGCATAACTGGTAAATCATAAGAGAGACAAAATTTTACTACACAAAAAATGTAGATGGCGTTAAAATACACAATTTATGTCATATACATTTTTTTTTGTTGAGTGAACCATTTTCGAGATGTTGCTTGTTATTCCCTTAATTTTTTCAATACTTATTTTCTTAAATGGGAATTCGTTACTCATTTTTTTTGTCTTGGATATGCAAAGAGTATTAATCTGTGGCAAGGAGAATGGTGCTGCACCTAGCAACCAGCTATTAAGAGATATGTCCATGCTTAAAGGCTACTGTATTTCTATATTGCCCTTGCAAATACAAAACAAGGGGAACATAGTAGGCCTTAGGCGATAGTCAAATATCTTTAGAACTGGTCGCTATGTGTAACATGCAATTCTCTTTGCATGTCAAAAGATCGTTTCTGCAAATGTTTATCTCGATTAATATGAAATGGATGGAGAATAAGAGTTTATAAAAATAGTTTGTACAAGAGTAGAGAAAGTCATGTGAGTGTAACACATCAGATTTTTTCGATCCTATTACTCACTGTTATTTGAAAGAGCTTTCTTGTCCAGTTTTTTGCTATCTTCTCCAAAACCAATTGTGCTTGCTTTAAGAATGGAAGGTTTGATTAACGTCACACCAATAATATGCGGGGTGGTTTTTTATTTTGTTTTTTGCTATTAAGAGGAATTTCATATGATACTTCAATAACTTTCTCGTTTTCCTGCTGAAAGATCTCAGTAGAGCCCAGTTTCACGCGATTTAAAAATTTCTTTTTCCAAAAATTTTCTCTTTTGGTTTATTTTTCAACACCGAGTGGAGTGAGCTATTAGAGGATGTTGCAGATGCACAGGCCGCAATGAGTCGTTACTAAGGACATTATGACACACAAACACTTTGGCAGTTGGACATGTCTTTTTCAATAAACGTAAATCCATGCTTAATGTCTTCTCCATTATACAATCTTCTTTTAGCAGACATTTTTACTCAACGTACAAAACCAATAAAAGTACTATTTACTTCTACAGATTACCTACAAGAGCCGTAATGCAGGGTTAACAATGCAGAGTACAGACTGAATAATGTGTTGTTGTTGTTGTTGTTTATAGTCGCTTTAACATATTAATCATATCACGACTTTACAACTTTTAAAATAAATATTTAACAATAAAACAATGAGGTTATTTAACATACTGGCAGTTTTGAACCATTACAGTGAACTAGTATAAAATTGTGACACTATAACTAATCAAATTGATTGAACATTATATACTTTTATCTTAGGGTACATCGAATAGTTCAGTGCTGTTTGTAAATCACTGGGTATCTGGTAGTGTTGTCTCCATTGATCGTATTATTTGTTTCGTCGTCAACAGTATTTTACACTGGTGGCAGATAGGTGGTTGGTCCTTTGAAAGAAGATAACTGTGCGTGATCTTGGTATGGCCCAATCTCAGTCGGGATATTAAAACCTGATTTGTCTGGAAAGAGAATTACTGGGAAGATGTGTCGAAAAACTCGATATTATATCATGGAGTTTGCTTCTCGTGGAGTCAAGTCATCTTGTCTTCCACTGTTGGTAGAGCTTCTTTTTTAATGGTTGAGATAACATCATGGACTGGTATAATGATAGTTGGGTCACTTAGTGCATATTTAGTGACTTCTCAAAATCCTATTTTGTAGTGAAATAAAATGGCCTGCAGAGATAATATGAAATACTTCACAGTGGTCATTAATTCTCGTCATAACATAGTTGTTTTTTAGAATACACAAAACGTGTTATCCTAATTTTAATTCCAATTGCAGTACCTTAATCTGTGAATATAAAATCGATTTATTTAAATATTTCAACTCAGGATTAATTCATATGTATCATTTGAATTGATCCAAATTGTTTAAAAAATCTGATGTCTTACATTCGCATGACTTCCTCTACTATATATAGCTTACTAGTGGGTGTACAAATTATTCCTCCGAAAGTTTGCTATATTCTGCATCTCGTTATAGATACAAAGAGAATAACGTTAATCATATGTATAAGAACTGGTCGCTATGCGCTGGCATTAAAATCCATACTCTTTCCTTGACATCGTAAGAAACAACTGAATGTTCACAGGGCTTTAAAACAATGACCAAGTATGGAACAATTCGAACCATTAATAGCGGATATCTCGGAAGTGGCTAGTGCCACAAAAAAGTTATTTGAAATAAATTGGGTGTTTTAAGGAGATGCACATTTTTTTTTGTAGTACGTTCTTGGTCGATCGTTTAACGTTTACCAGTTATTTAAGGTTATACAAAATTTCTTCCGAATGAAGTAGACTTCGCAGGCTGTTCACAGAAAATTCAAGATATACATTTTATTTGTCATGTAAATATCTTTAATATGTTGTATTTTAATCAAAATTGTTAGAGAGTTGCGTTATAAAAAATTAAAAATTTCGATAGTCTACCATCCTTGGAAGATACTGAGCTTAAATACCATGTTTTGTATTTATCCGACTTTTCGTTTTTGCGTTATGCTGTTCACACACACGGATTGGGGGGGGGGGCATCAAAACATGTATTTCCGGTGAAATCTCGGTATCGAATTTTTAAGTGGAATGCAATATTTCCCCTACTTACTATGTATACGTAGTAGAGAAAGTAAAAATGGATCTCTATACATAACCACTCTCTTAATAATTTTCTGGCTGTATTAATGTGTAATGTATTGCAGACGGAATAGTTACTTATAGGTGTATTTATTTTAATATGTCACAGCTCCAAGCTAACTTCATATGATTTTAAGATTATTAAATTTCACCAGCAGTTTCTTTGTAGAGAGTATCACTAGCAATATAAAGAACAATGTTCAGTATTTTAGTTCTGTTAGGATCACTACTTTGATTACATTTCAATTTCAGTCATAGTTTTCTACCTAAAATTAAATACATTCCACTTCGTAATCCCCTCTTCGTCACTACACACAAACCACTTATTGCAATATTATATTTTCTCCAGTATCTTGTTTCCTCCAAATTGTTTTGCTTTCAGTATTATTAAGTAGAGAAGGTATTGCATTCCACCCAAATATTTGATATCGGGATTTCACAGGAAATACATGTTTTGAGGCCCCTGAACAAAACAGACATTTCTGTGCGTAAACCAAAAACTTGGTATTTATAGGTTGAGCATCTTCTAAAGATGTGATTCCAGGAGTTTTAAGAAAACCCCAGAAAACCAAACTAACCTTTACATGTAAGAGTTTTGGAATTTTCGTTTTTCTCAAAAATGGCTCTAACGGTTTTGATTAAAATACCAATGTTTAAGGTAGTGATGGGACTATATCTTTATTTCTCGATATTCATACTCACTTTATAAAAAAAAAACCTTAAAGGCGATAGCTTGTTTACTGAATTATGTTCTTATTCGTAGTTTTCTGTGTATAAACGCATTCTCCAGTTTGCAGCAATTTTTTATCTTCATAATACCATAGCTTATATATCCCCTATTGTTAGTCAAGGCTAATAATAATAATAATAATAATAATAATAATAATTATAATAATAATAATAATAATAATAATTTATTCGCTTCCCTTTTTATGTTTGTGCTGAAAACTTTCTTTTAAGGGATGTTCCCACCTTTAATCGATAATGAATATGGTTGGCCATTGTTTAGTAATAATTGAACTTCTTTGTTAGTGATGCAGAATTGTTGCTAGGATAGCTTGGGTCTCGTTTGTTTTCTGTTGTGTTTTAACCTATAATGCTAATCGTTTTTTCAACTTTTTGGCTCATAAAAGGTTAAAGCAAAAGTGGTATACTGATATTATTTATTAAATGAATGATTTCTAAAGTCTGAAATTAAGAACAGTTTAATCCAGTATCTTTAATCACAGAAACCGAACTGTTCGGGTACAACTTTTATTTGTCTATTCTTAGTATTATGCGTTAGAAGTTTAGGATGTGAGACAAAATATAGGAATAAGACATACAATGTTTAAAATCTAATGATCCCCAAGCTGCGCAATATACTGCATTCGCGTTCTGCCTGAAGCAATTTCGTCTCACGGGTCTTAGTTCCCGTCCTCCTCCACGTGGTGCTGCAATGTGCTCGGCGGAGTGATACATTTAAGTTTTGTTTACTTCTCCTTTCAGCTTATAGTGAAAAAGGTATAGTTTGACTTACCAACAGATGGAAAGAAAGAACAAATATTTCCAAAAGTTATTTGTTTCTGCTAGACTCGCAGATACTGGTCACCGGAGTAGGCAAATGTAATTAATACCTGAGAGTAAGTGACCAAGTCAGGCTATTGCTGTAACGTGATTTTCTGCGTCAGCTAAATCAGCTTCATTCACAACTCAACGCTGCACGTTACATGAGTACCTCTACTCCTTCCCCATTGTTTTGCATGTTTTCATTTAGACACAAGAGTCTATGGAATGTGCATTGATTTAACTACAAGAAACGCAGTCAAGTCTATCAAGAACTATAGTCCGGCAAATCTTTGGGAACACGTGCGAGGCAATAATTCCTTTCATTCCTTATACAGCATAAAGTTAAACGCAACAACTTTCAATAACGCAAAACTTAAAAATATAAAAGTATTGAAGGTTTATCTCACAGTATTAGACATACTTCGATAACACCGAGTATCGAGAGTATCGAAGTATCGATGGTATCGAGGTTCCATCCCTAGTTTAAGATATTTATATGGCAAATAAAACGTATATTATATTGAATTGTCTGGGAGTAGTCTGTGGAGCTCTTTTCATTTCGAAGGAATTTTTTATAGCTGGTAAACCATATAAGATAGATATAAACGTACCTACTGCCCCAAAATATATAGATCTCTTTGAAACACGCAATTCATTTCAAATAGCTTTTTTGTGGCATTAGCCATTTTCGAGATATCCGTCGTTGTTAGTTTTAATTTTCAATATTTTCGTTTCTTTTAAGTGCTCTCGCTGTTCAGTTGTTTCTCACGATGTCATGGAAAGAGTATGACATTTCTAGACCAGCATTATAGCGACCCGGCTTTTAAACATTTGACTACACATTCGGTTTCCTCTAACCCCCTTGTACCTTAAACGAAGTGTGTAATGGAACTATTTCTGCAAAGGTTTAATAAGTTTTCGTAAGAATAGTTTGTAGAAGCTATATAAAAAAATCTATGTGATACATTCAAATGACTTTAGCGGTTATTAGTGGCTATATAAATTATTCTTACGAAAGTTTATTTTCCTATCTTCTTCATTTTAATCGAAATGAAACGTCCCGGAAATAGCTGCATTACACGTTTCGTTATTGATACCAAGGGAACAACGATAGTCAAATGTTTTAGAATACTATACGCTGGCCTGAAAGTTCCATAGTGTTTCCAAGACATCGCGAGAAACAATGGAATATCGAAAGCACTTGAATGACAGAGTATTGAACAATTCGAACCATTAATAACGATATCTCGGAAATGGCTGATGCAAAAAAAAAGTTATTTGAAACAAATTGTGTGTTTTAAAGAGATCTACATTTTTTGAGTATTTACGTTTTGGACTGTCGCTTAACGTTTTCCAGTTATACAGGATTATACAAAATTTCTTCCGAATGAAGTGAAAATGCTGTTTCCAGAAAATTCAAGATATGCATTTTAATTTAGTGTAAATACTTTTAATATATGATGTTTTAATCAAAATCGTTAAAGCCATTTCTTAGGGAAAAAGAAATTGAAAAGTCTTCCATCTAAAGGTTAGTTTGTGGGGGGATTTTCTTGAGAATCTTACTGTCGCATCTTTAAAGGTATAGAACCTAAATTCCAAGTTTGGTCATCTGACTTTTCGTTTTTAAGTTGTGCTGTTCACACCCTCACGAACCATTTTCTAAAAATATTTTTGTATTTATTCAGGTGCCTTAAAAAACATGTATTTTCAGTGAAATCTCGGTACCAAAATTTTGGGTGGAATGCAATACCTCCTCTAGATACTATGTACGTGGTAGAGAAAGTAATAAACGTTAGTGGGTAGAGAAAGTCATGTGGATATAACACCAGGTTTTCCTCCCTTTCAACACTCTTTCCAATGCGTTTCCGAACGAGCAGATCTTCTTATCTCCATCAATCTTCGTGACAATTTCAATATTGGAAAGTTGAATCACACTTTAAAACTTCAATAACATGACCCGCACAAGAACCACGGATTTTCGGTCCTCCGTGCAAGTGTTTTTAGCGCTTGAGGTACCATGGCAAAATGCCCGTATGCATTAATCTTCCCTTCTGATTCGAGCGCTCCGGTGCGATTTCAAATGCTGGAGATGTCGTATCTCAAAGTTGAGTTGCAATGTTGCATTTTCTTTGGTTTCCAGACTTCACAATTAACCTGTATTATGCGTAATTTAAATTTGATAGTTGTTCTTTCACACGCGTCTATAACAGTAAATTGGAAAGTTGAATCTGAGGCAATATTTTGTATCATAACATGCTGTGAATGCCAGAGTGATTGTAGTGTAAATTAATATTATTGTATGTACAGGATTTTAGATGTTTGTTAGCCAAAAGTATTGTTAGGAAATAAGTTTACACGGCCTAACTGAAACTGACAATAGAAGTGGGTAACCATAAACCGCTAAGAAGAGATAAACAAATGACGTCAGGGTAGCGTGCCTTTTTTTAGAAATGGAGGGAATATCTTCCCTAGAGCATGTATGTTAGTAGTAGCGATTGGCTGACCAAAACCGGCGCTAAGTGGGCGGAATTTGGTAACCAATAGGAGCTATATTATAATGTTTAGGCAACTCGAGGTGAAGGAGCATATATTCTCGAGCCATAAGCAAGTGTCGCACAGTTCGAAAGAATCTCTCACGAGGTGCACGTCGCAGATTTAGTTAAAAAATGTAAAGTACGCGAAGTAATTGGTGCGCGGCAACTAAAGCGACTGTAGTTACATTCAGGAATATCACAGTTTCAGTCGGGCGTGTATAAATATTAAATATGTCAATTATTAATTAAGCGTGATGGCAATAAAAGTATAGATTCAAAAATTTTTATCAGTGTTATCTTTTAGCAACAACTCCTTTCAGTTTACACACCTTGCTTAGAGACACTAGCTCGACTGAGTTATAATAGCTAGCCGGAGGACAAAGAACCCAAAATTAAAAAAAAAATAATTAAACGAGGCGCCCAACAAATAAGATAACGCTAGCCATTGAGAACTGCGACAAATCCGACTTGAAAGATTCAGGGTCGGGTTCAATAACCGATGTTAAAAATACTCTTAACATCTTTGTTAACAAGCTGATCATAGTTTAACATAATGTTAGAACTTTTGCGTTTCATCAAGCTTTTACAGCAAATTGTTAGCTAACATTTTGTTAACGTCAAAGACAACTGCGAACCCTAGCCTTCGAGAAGGCGGTAGACGAACTACACTGCTCCGATGCACTTTTGTCTACGTATCGCTGCGTTCTCTTTGTCAGTAGCAGAAACTGTTTATATTCATGGCAATTGCCATGTGATGTTCCCGATTGTTTGAGGTTATAATCGCGATGTCAACTGAAATAAATGTTTCACCGTTTGAAACGCGTCAATTAACACTGGTGAATAAGTATAGACGTATTATCAAGTGCAAAAAAGTTGACCGTCTTACATTAAAGGGTAAGATTGCAGCCTGGGACAAAATCCGCGAGTCATTTAATTGGAATGAACGCATTTTTCTTAAGTCCAGTAAGTAACTGCGGCAATTTTATGCTAACATAAAATGCAGCACCAGAAACGTTAGGTACGAAGAGCGTTTAAGACGGTTTAAAACTGGTGGTGGACACTGCATTGAAACTAAAGTGGACGAAAATGTATTACCAACATTATCACCCACCAAGTAAATGAAAAAATGTAAGTAGCATAAAATCTAAGTACCTAATTAAGACTTGTAGCATAGGAGAAAGAGACATGCTTCTGTTGGTAGTATTTTAACCTCACGTATTTCCCATAAAACCATGCTCTTGACACCTTGGACAGTCTATATTGCTTTAAAAATTCCTCCTTTTGCAGGGTTTCAAATTTATTATGACGTACGATTACTCTTTTATTAGGAATGGCATTGAAAAATGCTTGTAGCAAACAGCTTGGTTTGAGGCAGCCATTTTCCAACTTCTAACATTTGTTAAACGCCTTAACACAGGGGTACGGCGATGTTAACTTAACACCGATTTTAACATTTGTTAAAGTTAACATTGTGTTAAAATTTAGCATGTGTTAATGAAATCGACCTTCAGTGCTATGGCCGTGACTCGAACCACGGCTTCGGCTCACCGTGCTGCTGTTCTTACCGCTTGTACTACCATGGCGATATGTCCATATGTGCATGTTTTTCCTAGAATAATGTTTAACACCCGCTCTTATATACTTACGGCACCACAGGCGGTGACAATGGTGATAGATGAAATGAAACTACGGAGGGAAACCTTCCAGACCTAAGTTTCGGGTACCTCCCCGGAGGAGTAAGGGGACAAGGTAGTCTGAACACATGGAAATTACACCTTAAGTTAAATTTCACTGCTCTTAAAGTTCTCAATGGCTTTTCCTGAAATTTTTATGAATTATTCTATAAATCACGACAATTATTTCGAGTGATTATTTGCATTAATAGCTTATGTAGCTGAGTCCGTAAAATTATTTCATTCAGCAGAAAAATAATAAAATTTACTCTTAAAGCATGTGAATTTATGTAACCTTTTCACACTTTTGCATGCTTGTTCTTAGTATAATCAGTTATCTTCTGAACCTCAATTATTTAGTTATGTTTATCAGTTCATTAGAAATTGAAAAACAATTATTTGCAAAGTCAAAAAAGTAAAAATGTGGAAAATGTGCAGTGCTGTTGCTTTCTTAATATCACTAATAGACATAACATTATGATTGTGGTTCAGAAAGTTTAACTATGTGTTGTATACATGTACTGAAAACTTCAGCTCTCTACCTCTAATACTTTCTGAGAAAAACGTACATACGTATCCGAAAATGTTGTTTTGAGAAAACTGAATTTAAAGTTTGAACATTAAAATTCTGTCGCACTTCAGTACATGCCGGGTCATAATCATCTGCACCTTCATTCCTGGATTGCTTCAGCTTTTCTGATTGCCTTCTCTTGGTCCTGGTCTCTTTTGTTAATTGCTGAACTGCTCGCCGGGCATGATGTTGTTTGTTGTTAAAAGACACAAAAATGTTCTAAAAAGGGGCGTTGCATGACAGCTTTAAAGGAATGCAGACTAGCATTTAAATGTCTTAAAAACCTCTTAACCCCCAAAACGTATATCTTTTCTGAAGCTGGAAATAAGAGAGATTTTATTAGTGTCTAAAACAAAACATGTGGTTTTTTACCTTTTCAGAGTACCTTGTCCCCTTTGGAAACATGTGCAGTTTAAAGGAGATAAGTGTATGCAGAAATACGTAGTTTCATTGCATATTTCGGTTTAGGCACAAGGAGAATACAAGAGGCTAAAGCGATTAAGAAATGCGTTCACCATTCAACACTACCAATGAATATCAATGAATATCTCAGAATACTAATGCCATACATGTGTGTGTGTGCGTGCGTGTGCGTGTGTGCGCGTGCGCGCGCATGAAAGTTTTTGTCAATCTCGTTTACTAATAAAATTTTACGAGGCGTTTTTAAAGTAAGTACCGTTTTAATATTTTGCCGCTGCAGCGTTGCAGACGCGATTTTGAGCATGCGCGATCACTTCCTCTCATTCATTAAGAAGCCAGACACAGTTATGAGCGATCGTCACTTTGTGTTTTCCTGATGTAGAGCGTTTCGAAATGTTTGGAACAATCTAACCATCCGCCGACTGTGAAGTCAGGTTAGTGATTCGTGTTTTGAATGCGAGAAATGCTACCTCAGCAAACGTTCATCGCCAAATGTGTGAGGTTTATGGGGAAACAATAATGAGCGACAATGCCCGGCCACACACAGCCAAATAAACTCAAGATCTTAGTCTCTACAGTCCGGGTTTGGCACCAAGTGATTTTCCTCTGTTTCTTCATCTGAAGATGGTGGAAAATATTTCAACGGCGATGATATGAAACAAGAAGTGCAGACTTGGCTTTCATCAAGGCGGCATCATTCTTTGACGAAGGCATACAACAAGTGCCTGGATAACGGCGGTGACTATGTGGAGAAGTAGTGTAAGGTAATGAATGATAATAAAGTGTTTGGAAAATAATGTTCTGTTATTTTGTTTTTAAATATATGACACTTTAAAAACACGGCTTGTAATAAAGTATAGAAAAGCCTATTCGCAGGAAATTCAAGTATACATTTTATTTGTCACGCAAATGTTATAAACTTATGGTAAAGATCGTTAATCAGTTTTAAGGAAATAAAAACTAACGAAAAAGCTTCCATTTAAAGAGTAGTTTGGGGGTGAGGGGATTTTATTGAAAGCCTCCGTGTCGTAGTGCATTTGTACTTAATTTCGAAGTTTGGTATTTATCCAATTTCTCATTTTTGAGTTATGCTATACATACACACATTACATGCATTTCCTGTAGAATGCAACCCTTAACAACAGAAAGTTAACGTAATTCCTGAAATACAGCGAATATATTGCCTAGGTCGCAATTTGTTTAGCGATATAGTGCTTCGTTCATAGCGAATGCCGTATCTTAGCCTTACGAGAGGAAATCTGCAGCATTGATGTAATATTACTCTTTGCATTCCTGGACACTTTCTCTTGTAAATTCTGCGTTGCATGAAATATCCAACGTTTCAGCGACGTTTGTATGTAGTCCGAAAGTGCAAGCAGATTGTCTCTTCGTCAAGGAAGTGTTGCATCTTTTCGTGTCCTGGCTTCTGTGCAAGCAAGATAAGCGCGTGGAGACCCTCGTCTGCCGCATATTGGGCAACCCACGCCGTGTAGTCTGTCTCCCCTTGCGCTCTTCAGAAAGTGGGGCCCAGGCAATACCCTCTTTGTCTCTCCCCAGCAATCCCTTCCCAGCAGTCTCGTCAATTTGGTCGCCTGAAGTCTGCGAAGGTTTTACAACTTCTATGAGAATATTCACCGTTCATGCAAATCGATGCTTGGCTCTTTACCGACAGAGGTTTTCAAACACGATTTAAGGACCATTAGGATTGCGTTTTTGAGAAAAATGTTATAGAACCGTGTGATAACTATGTATAAAAATCTGATGTGTTACACTCCTACGACTTTCTCTACTCTTGTACAAACTATTTTTACAAACGCCTATTCTCCATATGCTCCATGTTAATCGAGATGTTAATCTTATTGCTAATTTTCTTGTAGATGCAAGGGGAATTGGTAGGCTTTAAGCGATAGTCAAATATTTTAAGAGGTGGTTGCTATGTGGCGCATTCTATTCTCTTTGTATGTCCAGGGCAAAAAAAGAAATGAATAACGAATTTCCATTTGAGAAAAAGTATAAGTATTGAAAAATTTAAGGGAATAACAAGCATATCTCGAAAATGGTTCACTCAACAAAAAAACATGTATATGACATAAATTGTGTATTTTAATGCGATCTACATTTTTGTGTAGTAAAATTTTGTCTATCTCTTATGGTTTACCAGTTATGCAAACGTCGTTCACAATGAAGAACACTTTTGGAGACATTCCCAGAAAATTCAAGATATACATTTTATTTGTCATGAAAGCATCTTAAATATATGATATTTTAATCAAAATCGTTAGAGCCATTTTTAGAAAATTGAAATTTTCGAAAAATGTTCCATGTAAAGGGTAATCTGGGGTGGGGGATTTTCTTGAAAACCTTCGTGTCGCATCTCTGGAAGATACTGAACCTAAATACCAAGTTTGGTGTTTATCCGACTGTTCGTTTCTGAGTTATGCTGTTCACAGGCACACACGCGGACGTTTCCAAAAATGCTTTTTCTGGATTCAGGGGGCCTCAAAACATATATTTCCGGTAAAATCTCGGTATCGAATTTTTGGGTGGAATACAATACTTCCCCTACTTACTATACGTAGTAGGGAAAGTAAAAATCTTACAAAAGAGCTAGAAGATTAATGAAATTTAATCTATTTCAGTGGCGTAGCTTGATACTGTGTTTTGGGTATACTTGATTTTAAAAACTGAATTTAGAATTTTTTAAATGATACACAAATTCCCATACGTTAGTGTTTCATAAAATAGTGTGAATTCTCTATTACGATTCGTTATTATTATTTGTTGTTGTTTTAGTAGTCATTAGCACCGCTACTAATTGCCGAAATTGACTGAACATACATTTTAAACTAAACTAGATTATAAAAATATAGCGTTAGGTGTAACTTTACAAAATACTGACAAACCATTTTATGATTGTAAATCATGAAAACAATGTAGGCACTCACTTAGATTTTCTTGTATATAAGCTCCAGTCGGCGATTTTATTGCAAGCTTTTCTTTCAATGTTTTTGATATTCGATATTCCTTCAACACTCCATTCCTTTTCCCCGCCAAAAAGCAAATATGAGAAGCAGTACACTTTGTTATGAATGTAACTGCCAGTTAATCAATTAAATTTACTGTATCAGGATGTTTTGAAATGTCCGTTTTTGGTTATTTTACTAGAAGACAACGCAGGCTTAGGAATTGGTCTTTTGCCTTTAAGTTCACACTTTTTCTCATAAGAAGAGTCGAAAACTGAGTTTTTAATAAGTAATCCACTAAATAGATGAAATTGTCCATATTTCTAAAATCATAAATAAAACAGGCACAATGAAAACAATGCACAGGTTTACGTAAAATTAACACTTTACTGCACGGTTGCACGCACATAATGCTGGTTCACCAATAACTGAGAAATAAAATGTTTATGTTACCCTGCCTTGCCCTACTCATGTCTCCAAACCCTATTGTCCTGTTTCTGGACCTTGGAGAGAGCAGGTACACAGAGACTAAGCACTTCATTAAACGTGTTAAGTCTCTGCTGCCCTTAATGCACAACAAAATATAGACATGTCTTCCTACAACGAGCGGTCGAAATTTAGTGGGAAAACCTATATACGAGTCTTCGTGAGATTTGCACTCGCTCGGCCATACCAGTCTCTACTCGACTTTGCTGCCGCATCATGAGATTTCGAAGCTGCCTAAGTACGCAGCACTACAATCTGATACTTAGCAGTAGGAGTTGGGGCGTTGGTGGTTGTATTAATTAGTTTTTCATCACTTGTTTAAGGCTTAGTTTCTCGGCAGTTTATTTAGGTAGACTCAGTCTCAGTCTACCCTTACCGCTTCGCCACTGATCTGTTTATCACTAAAGCGATTGCAAAAATGAGTAGCAGCTGTATGGGGGCATAACTGGGAATAACTTTGTGAAGGACGAGAAGTTAAACCACATAGTGAAGCGCAATATAAGGGGATATTACGATACAAGTGCAGTAAGTATATTTTTGCAGAAAGTGGAAGAAGTTTGAAAATACGAGACGAAGTCGAGTATTTCACTTCCGAGTTTATGAAAGTGACGCATGTGTATTACATCTATTTTTTCGACAATAATAAGTAATAGCAATACTTACGCGGAAATAAAATTAATCACTGTCAGCTGTTCAAAAGCAGTGTCAAGGTCGACTACGCTAGCCCACCTGCTGATCGATTAGTCACACCTGGTAGTGTTGAACAACTAGTCAACGACTGTAGGTGAGATGGCTGCTTGCGCCAAAAGAAGTATTGAACAATTCGAACCATTAATAACGGATATCTCGGAAATGGCCGATGCCACAAAAAGGTTGTTTGAAATAAATTGTGTGTTTTAAAGAACATTTACATTTCTTGTGTGGTACGTTTCCGTCTATCGCTTAACGTTTATCAGTTATACAAGATTAGGTGTGCAACATTCCTTCCAAATGAAGAGGACTTCAAAGGCTATTCCTTGAAAATTCAAGATATACGTTTTATTTGTGAGGTAAGTATCTTTAATATAGGTTATTTTAATCAAAACCGATAGAACAATTTTTTAGAAAATAAAAATTTTTAAAAAAGTTCCATCTAGAGGATAGATTGGGGCTAGAGGATTTTCTTGAGAATCTTGGTATCGCATGCCTGGAAGGTACTGAACTTCAATACCAATTTTGGTATTGATCCGACTTTACCTTTTTGAGTTATGCTGTTCAGACAGACAGATAGACACACACGCGCGCGTACCTTTTTTACTTTCTCTACTACGTATAGTAAGTAGGGGAAGTATTGCATTCCACCCAAAAATTCGATACCGAGATTTCACCGGAAATACATGTTTTGAGACTCACTGAATCCAAAAAAAGCATTTTTGGAAACATGTCCGTGTGTGTGTCTGTGTGTCTGTCTGTGTGTCTGTGAACAGCATAACTCAGAAACGAACAGTCGGATAAACACCAAACTTGGTATTTAGGTTCAGTACATTCCAGAGATGCGACACGAAGGTTTTCAAGAAAATTCCCCCACCCCAGAGTACCCTTTACATGGAAGATTTTTTGAAAATTTTAATTTTCTCAAAAATGGCTCTAACGATTTTGATTAAAATATCATATGTTTAAGATATTTTTATGACAAATAAAACGTATATCTTGAATTTCCTGGGAATGTCTCCAAAAGTATTCTTTATTCTGAACGACTTTTGCATAACTGGTAAACCATAAGAGATAGATAAACTTTTACTACACAAAAAATGTAGATCGCGTTAAAATACACAATTTATGTCATATACATATTTTTTGTTGAGTGAACCATTTTCGAGATATTGCTTGTTATTCCCTAAAATTTTTCAATAAGTTTCTCAAATGGGAATTCGTTATTCATTTTTTTGTCTTGGATATGCAAAGAGTTATAATCTGTGGCAAAGGGAATGGTGCTGCACCTAGCAACCAGCTATTAAGAGATATGTATGTGCTTAAAGGCTACTGTTTTTCTATATTGCCCTTGTAAATATATTTTCCCCTACATCTACAAGAAAATTAGCAATAAGATAGAGTTTGCAAATGTTTATCTCGATTAACATGAACAAGATGGAGAATAAGCGTTTTAAAAATACTTTGTACAAGAGTAGAGAAAGTCATGTGAGTGTAACACATCAGATTTTTTTTGTTTTGTTTTAAATGCCTCAAAACGTGTTTTTCTGATAAAAACTCGGTATCGAATTTTTGGGTGAAATGCAATACTTTCTCTACCTATAGTAGCAATCATATAGCGATTCGCTTGTTTAAAAATCTTACTGTCTCTTTAGTCTAGGTTATTCTTATTATACCTATAACAAAATTAAATTGGGTTTTATTTATGGACGCTCTTTAACTGCTGTGGTCCTTAGCGTCCCATTCAATATTGGACGTGAAAGACCGGTAGGTAATGTTGCTCAGAGGCCTCTTTATCAGGCTTGAGGTTCTTTTACATGCCGTAAATCTACGACACGGGACCACCGGCTTTACTTCTCTTCCGAAGGAAGCCATGGATTTTTACCTATCGCTGTCCGCCGGGTTTGAACGCGCGACCTCGGAGCTAGAGGCTAACATGTTAACCACTACACCACGGAAGACGACATACGTATAATGTGTAAATGCGCAATAAAGATTTATTTTGATTAAAAAGAAGTAGACAGAGGGATAAGAATGTCCCCAAAAGACCTTTTCATTCTGAATGACTTTCGCATAACTGGTAAACCGTAAGAGATAGACACAATTTTACTACGCAAAAAATGTAGATTTGGTTAAAATACACAGTTTATGTCATATAAATGTTTCTTGTCGAGTGACCATCTTCGAGATATTCCTGGTTATTTGTTTGCATTTTCCAGTACTTATAGTTTTCCTCAAATGGGAAATATATATGTATGTCCTGGACATGCTTAGAGAATGGAATACTCCACATAGCTCTTAAAAGGTTTGATTACCTCTTAAAGCCTACCATATTCCTTGCACCTACAAGAAAATTAGCCATAAGATAATTTCTGCAATGTTACCTCGATTAGCATGAAGTAGATGGAGAATAAACGTTTGCATAAATAGTGTGTACAAGAGTAGAGAAAGTCAGGTGAGAGAAACACAGCAGGTTTTTAGAAAAAGGTCCGTATGTATGTGTGTACGTGTAAACAGCATAACTCAAAAATAAAAAGTCGGATAAACACCAAACTTGGTATTTAATTCAGTACCTTCCAAAGATGCGACACTAGGATTTTCTAAAAAAAAATGGCTGTAACGATTTTTATTAAACTGCCATATATTAAAGATATTTACACGACAAATAAAATGGATATTTTGAATTTTATAGGAATAGCCTGTAAAGTCCTCTTCATTCGAAACGAATTTTGTATAATGTATTACTGCTAAACGTTAAGCGCTAGACGAAAGCGTACTACACAAAAAATGTAGATCTCTTTAAGGTACACAGTTTATTTCAAATAAGTTTTTTTATGGTATAAGCCATTTCTGAGATATCCATTATTAATGTTTAGAATTGTTCATTACTTGGTAATTCTCTTAAAGTCCTTTCGACATTCAGTTTTTTCTCGGGTTTGCATGGAAACAGCATGGAATTTTAAAGTCAGCATATAGGTCTAGTTCTTAAACATTTGACAATCGTTGTTCCCTTTGTATATATAGCGAAACGTGTATGTAGCTACTTCTGCAAAGGTTTATTTGGATTTAAACGTAGTAGATAGAAAAATAAGCTTAGTAAGAATAGTTAGTCGAATAGTTTGTATACCCACTGATAAACGATAAAGGGTAGAGAAAGTCATGTGAATGTATCACATCAGATTTTTAAATTATGGGTCATCAGGACACTAGTTACGTGGTAGAGAAAGGAATAAACGATAGTGGGCAGAGAATGTCATGCAGATGAGCACATCAGATTTTTCTTTCATTTGGTTTTGCTGCTGTACATCAGAAATGTTCATCTTTATGGCTCATGTTTTGAACGAAGAAGTTGGTAACACAGCTCGGCCCCAGAGTCTGTATAACTACGCAAATATGTAACATTGGGGAGATAACGTTGAAGGTCGAAATATATCGGAACATAGCCGTTACACCACTTTCATCACCTTAAAAGTAAGGAGCGATAAAACACATCCATCTCATTGAAACAGCAGGGTTGCGTGTTCGATACCATATCTGAAGGTCTTTGCACGCTTTCCAGAATTATTGACGTGGGTGAGAAGATAATCCTAGCGCAAAACTCTTTGTATTGGTTTGGTTATCTTTGATAAAGCCAAGGTTTTTATTGTCTTATCTTGACGTGCAAATATAATTCTGCAATGCATTGTAGAGAGAGGGCCTCTTCTTTGTGTACCTAAACCGTCCTTCGGTAAGTGACGTGTTATCATTAACTTTTTTCCCCCTCGGGATGTCTGGCACGCCACAGGGAAACATTTCAAAACATCTGCCGCTAGAGAAGTACTACAGATGCTGCTGCTGCTTGCTAGGCCGCATGCAGGAAGTGGCGAAGGACAGTGTCTGACTACACCTTCGTTACAGAATTAAAACTTCCCTTACCACTTAGTCACTTTGATTCACTTACTCGCCCCAAATTTGCGTGCTGCTATATCAGACAGTGGTGTTATATATTGATTCGCAAAAGCTCCATGTATTTTTCTCCCATATTTAGATTACTCGACACTGAATTTTCAACAAAATTTCGAAAAATGTATGTCCTTAAACTCGGAAAGGCAGAATGAGATAGAAAAAATCTGATGTGTTACACTCACATGACTTCCTCGACTCTTGTACAAACTATTTTTACAAATGCTTATTCTTCATATGCTTCATGTTAAGGAGAATTGGTAGGCTTTAAGCGATAGTCAAATATTTTAAGAGCTGGTTGCTATGTGGAGTATTCCATTCTGTTTGCATTACCAGGACAAAAAATAAAGAATAACGAATTCCCATTTGAGAAAGAGTAAAAGTATTGGAAAATTTAAGGGAATAACAAGCAATATCTCGAAAATGGTTCACTCAACAACAACAAAATGTATATGACATAAATTGTGTATTTTAACGCGATCTACATTTTTTGTGTAGTAAAATTTTGTCTATCTCTTATGGTTTACCAGTTATGCAAAAGTCATCCACAATGAAGAATACTTTTGCAGACATTCCCACAAAATTCAAGATATACATTTTATTTGTCATGAAAGTATCTTAAATGTATGATATTTTAATCTAAATCGTTAAAGCCATTTTTGAGAAAATTAAAATTTTCGAAAAATGTATCATGTAAAGGGTAATCTGGGGTGGGGGAATTTTCTTGAAAACCTTCGTGTCGCATCTCTGGAACATACTGAACCTAAATACCAAGTTTGGTGTTTATCCGACTCTTCGTTTCTGAGTTATGCTGTTTCCAAAAATGCTTTATATGCATTCAGTGCACCTCAAAACATGTTTTTCCTGTGAACTCTCCGTATCAAATGTTTGGGTGGAATGCAATACTTCCCCTACTTACTATACGTAGTAGAGAAAGTAAAAATCTGATTTGTTATATTCACATGACTTTCTTTACCTATATCGCTTTTTATTAAGTATAAAATTATTCTTAGGAAAGTTCATTTTCCTATATAAACCTTCCCGGAAATATCTGCATTACATATTTCGTTATAGGTACAAGGGAACAGCAATATTCAAATGTTTTAGAACTGGGCGCTATATACTGGCTTTACCCTTTCCGTGACATCGCGAAAAGCAACTGTAAATCGACAGGGCTTTAAAAGAATGGCCAAGTATTGAACAGTTGGAACCATTAATAATGGATATCTCGGAAATGGCTGATGTCACAAAAGAGGTTATTTGAAATAAATTGTGTCTTAAGAAATCTACATTTTTGTGTAGTGTTTTTTATCTATCGCTTAACATCTACAAGTTATACAAAATTTCATAAAATTCCTTCCGAATGAAGAGGAATTCACTGGCTGTTCCCAGAAAATTCAAGCCATACATTTTATTTGTGAGTTAAATATTTTTAATATATGACATTTTAATCAAAATCGTTAAAGCCATTTTTTAGAAAATAAAAATTTTCGAAAAATGGTCCGTGTAAAGGGTAGTTGGATGGGGGATATTCTTGAAAATCTTTAGAAGGCACTGAATTTAAATACCAGGTTTGGTTTTCATGCAAAATTTTGAGATATACTGTTCATAGACACGCACACAGACACATAAACACATGGATCTTTTTCTAAAAATCTGATATTGCACTCGCATGACTTTCTCTACTCTTATACAAACTATTTTTACAACCGCTTATTCTCCATCCATTTCATGTTTATGGAAGTAAACATTTGCAGAAACTATCATATTAATTTTCTTGTAGGTACAAGGGGGATACGGTAGGCTTTAAGCGACAGTAAATTTTTTAAGAGCTGGTTGTTATGTGAGGATTCCATTGTCTTTACATGTCCAGGACATTTAAAATAAAACCGAATAACGAATTCCCATTTGAGAAAAAGCATAAGTATTGGAAAATACAAACAAATAACAAGGAATATTTTGGAAAAATGTATGTGGCATAAATCGTGTGTTTTAACCAGATCTACATTTTTTGTGTAGTGAATTTTTGTCTTATCTCATACGGTTTACCATTTATGCAAAAGCCATTCAGAATGAAGAAAATTCATGATATACATTTCATTTGCCATGAAAATATCTTGAACATATATTTTAATCAAAATCGTTAGATATTTTTGAGAAAATCAGAATTTTCAAAAACTTTTCCTTGTAAAGGATAGTATGGGAAGGGGGGATTTTCTTGAAAATCTTCGTGTCGCATACTTGGAAGGTACAAAACTTAAATACCAACTTTGGTATTTAATCGACTTTTCGTTTTTGAGTTATACTGTTCATACACAAACGCGCGCGCGCGAATGTCTTTTTCTAAAAATCCAGTTTTTATGGGGGCGTTCAGGGAAAATTGTATAAAAATTGTATTTCCGGTGAACTCCCGATATAGAATTTGTGGTCAGAATACGATAGATACTTGGAATACTATATAAAATAAGCTTTCCCAGAAATGAGACTTATTTATGCCGATATCTCGTCCTCTAAAAAAGCCCATCCTAGTGAATTTCTTCAATATCCAACGAGCAGATTTGCATAATCGGAATACATGTATTCGATATTAACTCTTTTTAGAGTATGGGATATTTCTGAATTAAATAAGAACTACACTCCAGTAGCCAAATTTCTTTAATATTAATCTTGTAAACGCACACAAAACATTACACTTCCTGCAGAAAACAGTATGTATATATTTTGGGAAGTAATTCTAATAATCGAAACATCTCCTAGACATGAGGTGATGTATATACTTGTCGATAGATTTATTCATCATCATCGAAAATCGATGGATATGTAGGTACTCAAAGCCTGTGCACACAAGCATCGAAAGAAATTCTCTCTGGTTGTCAGTGTGTATACCTACCAAGGTCGGTCCAGTGGCGATAGCTGTTATTTTATTGCAGTTGGCGTGCGCATCTGCAGTTCTACAAGCTGGTAGAGCTCAAAGAACCCGCAAACAATCCCAAGAAATCCGTCGCCTAACTTCTGCAGCTTTTACCCCATTTTCCACTAACGTTTGCTATTGGCCTGCTATAATAGAACTTCAGCAATAACTCTGAAATTACCGCTTCAGAAGGCCGTAGCCCCGTTCCTCATGAGGAAATGTAGAATCCTGTTTATTGAAAGGCAAACCGCGACGTTTCGAGGTCAGTTTATCACAGCGCAATACTGTATCCTGCTAACTCTGATAAATCCCATTTTCCTTCTAAAAATAAAATAGATGAGTGGCTCATCCCCAGCAAGCATTATCGTCAAGGATATTTTGCTATAGAACATCTCCGGGACTGCCGGAAACGTCAACGCCTTCTTCAGGATGTGTGGGTTCGTTATATGCCCAGTCAAATGCTTTGTTCTTGTAAAAGTTTAATTTCTCATGCGTTAAGTAGATTCAGTGGGACAAATGAAAAGAACGTCTTGAATAAGTACATAATACTGCAGCACCCCAAGTTTCAACTATAATCTTCCGGTGTGTTTTTAACGTTCAAAGAATAACTCAAGTGTTTCGAAAAATAGCGTATTAAGAGTTTTCCCTTTGTAATAATTAATGCTGATTTTAACTAGGAGAACAAAACGTAACGAAAGCCTTAGTCGACTATTTCACTCTTACTGCATGATACTACTTTTTATCAAATAGTACAAAACGACGTGTTTCAACCAGTCATGACTGCTCTTGCCCAGAATTTTTAATAGCACCCTAGCATTTGTTTGTTTTTATCACTTCGCTAGCATTTGTTCCTGTGTTTGCTATGCTCTCTTCTGAGATCATTTGTTTTCCGTATAGCAACTGGAATTGCCGTTTAGTCTTTTAATAAGTCAGTTCATATTTTATTGTATTTTGAGGCAGTATTCTATATTACAACACTGTGTAAATGCCAGAGTGATTGTAGTGTAAATTAACATTATTGTATGACAATAATTTTAGATGTTTGTTAATTATAAGCATTGTTAGGAAATAAGTTTACACGGCCTCACTGAAACTGACAATAGAAGCGGGTAACAATCAGCGAGGGGGTGAGTTGATTATCAATTAGAAGAGACAAACAAATGACGTCAGAGTAGCGCGCTTTTCTTTAGAAATGGAGGGAATATCTTCCCTAGAGCATATGTGTTCGTAATTTTGATTGGATATAAAAATAGACGATAATGTTGGCGCGATTTATTAACCAATAGCAGCTCGATTATTATCTTTAGGCATATCGGGGTGAGGGAGTATAAATTCCGTGCCAGAGACGGCTAACGCAAAAGCTTGTGTACATTCTTTTTACTTTCTCTACTACGTATAGTAAGTAGGGGAAGTATTGTATTCCACCCAAAAATTCGATACCGAGATTTCACCGGAAATACATGTTTTGAGACCCCCTGAATCCAAAAAAAGCATTTTTGGAAACATGTCCATGTGTGTGTGTGTGTGTGAACAGTATAACTCAGAAACGAACAGTCGGATAAACACCAAACTTGGTATTTAGGTTCAGTATCTTCCGGAGATGCGACACGAAGGTTTTCAGGAAAATCCCCCCCCCCAGACTACGCTTTACATGGAAATTTTTCGAAAATTTTAATTTTCTCAAAAATGGCTCTAACGATTTTGATTAATATATCATATGTTTAAGATATTGTCATGACAAATGAAATGTATATCTCGAATTTTCTGGGAATGTCTCCAAAAGTATTGTTCATTGTGAACGACTATTTTATAACTGGTAAACCATAAGAGATAGATAACATTTTACTACACGAAAAATGTAGATCGCGTTAAAATACACAATTTATGTCATATACATTTCTTTTGTTAAGTGAACCGTTTTCGAGATATTGCTTGTTATTCCCTTAAATTTTCCAATACTTATACTTTTTCTCAAATTCGTTATTCATTTGTTTTATGTCCTGGACATGCAAAGAAAATGGAATGCGCCACATAGCAACCAGCGTTAAAATATTTGACTATCGCTTAAAACCTACCATATTCCCATTGCATCTACAATAAAGTTATCAATAACTTGACATCTCGATATCTCGATTAACATGAAGCATATGGAGAATAAGCGTTTGTAAAAATAGTTTGTACAAGAGTAGAGAAAGTCATGTGATTGTAACACATCAGATTTTTTAACCTTCTATATCGCACAGGTAAAGCCGCATACGCGGCTAGGTACTGTGGCGATCACATTCCGCCCAGGTGAACCTGGGTTACAGTTCAACAGAATCATCCACGGGTTACATGTCGCGCAGTTCTACAGAATCTCTCGCGTCGTAAAGTTAGTTACAAAATGTGAAATACTAGAATTAATAATGAGCGGCAAATAAGTGATTATAGTTACATTCGAAAATATAACAGTTTCAGTCGGGCGTGTATCAAGAGTAATATATATGAAATTAATAAAGTGTGACGGCAATAAAAGTTTAAAAACAAATTCTTTTATCAGTGTTATCTTTTAGTAACAACTCCTTTCCGTTTACACACCCTGTTTAAGAGATTTGCTCGACTTGTAATAATAGCTAGCCGGAGGACAAAGAACTCAAAATGCAAAATAGTAAAACAATAACCGGCGTTCAGCAAATAAGATAACATGAAAGTAACCGCGACAATTTATATATTTAATCTTGATGTATTTTCTTCTAATCGTGAAATAGTCACTTAATTCCCACGTGAGTTCTGATTTTCTCAAGATAAATCTGTTGATGACCCACTCACAGATTTACGGATAAAACCAAAACCTCTATTAAGGTTGGTGTTAACAAATTCACGAGCATCTTCATGAGTATATTTCAAGAGAGAGCTCAAGTTATATGTATTTTGACTATCGCTTTCTTACTACGTAATACTACTTTTGACCAATAAGACGGTACGAAACGACGTGTTTCAGCCAACCACATTTTTATAACCTCCCTACCATTTGTCTGTTTCTATTACCCTCCTGTTTCTATTTCTTTGCGATCGTCATTTGTTCCCGCATAGGTATTCTAAGTTAGCTTCACCAAAACACCACGACACCAATAACACAAAGAGAAACAGAAATAGTATATGAAAACAGTTCGATCAACTATTTAATAAGCTAACAATATTATATTGTCTTTATTTCTTTTAATCTTTATATACTTTCATTTAATCGTGAGTTAATCATTTAAATCCCACTCGAATTTTGATTTTATCTAGATAAATCAAAAGTCTTGTGAGATTACTGTTGAATACCTTAGAATATACTGAAAAATCAAATATAACTAGAAAAAAAGCACTTATAAAGCATTAAAAATTACAAAATTAGACTGCCCAGTCTGATTTTTTAATTTTGCTAACAGCTACAGAAAAGGGTTGACATTAAACGAATTACGGAATAGGTGGCTGAAACATTAAGAAATAGTATAGCGCTATTCAAATATGGTAAGTGGATCATTGGTGAACGAGGGGGAGTTTGAAAATACGAGACGTAGTCGATGTGTACTGCATACCATCTTTTCGACGATGGTGAATAATAAAAAAAATACTTAGAAAATAAAGCTAATTACAAGAACTGTTGAACATGGTCTTTCTAGCAGCAAGGCCACCAACATTGGTGGTAAACTAGCGATCGTTTATCCATGCCTGGTTGTTGACCTTTAAAAAAGCAATAACTTGCAGCTCATACTTAGCTGCTGGATGAATTAGATCCTAAGTAAATAATTATATCATGGCTGCAATAATAAATATATCAAAAGATATAGGATTTCACTAGAAACGTGTGTTGAAGTTTCTTGAAGAAATAGAAAGAAAGAAAGAAAGAAGGAAAAGGAAAGAAAATCAAAAAAAGATCCGTGCATGTGCGTATCCATGTGCCTGTAATAGTATAACTTTAAGATACGAAAAGTCGGTTAAATACCAAACTTAGAAAATCCTACCTTTTACGTGGAAAAATGTTTTTTTATTTTGATTTTCTCAAAAACGGCTCTAACGATGTTGATTAAAATATCATATGTTTAAGATATTTCCATGGCAAATAAAATGTATATCATCTTGAATTTTCTGGGAATATCCTATGAAGTGCTCTTCATTCTGGACTATTGTGGAATAGGTAAACGTAAGAGATAAGGCAAAATCTTACTGTACAAATAATGTAGATCTCGTTAAAGCACACAATTTATATCAAATAAAAACGTTTGTGGTGTTAACCATTTTGAGATATTCTTTGTTATTGGTTTCAATTTTCAAGTACTTACGAGGCGTGATCAAAAAGTTTCCGGAATGACGTCATAAATACCACACAACAGCTTGTATTGTCTAATCTGCATTGTCACCCTCGAAGTAGTCTCCTTGGGAGTTGATACACTTGTCCCAGCGCTTCTGCCACTGCTGGAAGTACCTCTGGAAGTCCTCTTCTTTCAACATGTTCAAAAACTCCTGCGATTCGCGAAGGATGACATCAATGTCCTCAAAACGGAGTCCTCGGAGACGCTTTTTAGTCGCGGGAAAAGAAAAAAGTCCGCTGGTGCCAAATCTGGAGAATAGGCAGGATGGGGAACAATATTCATCCTATTTTTATGCAAAAATTGGCGAACCGAAAGGGCTTTGTGCGCGGGCGCATTGTCTTGATGCAGGAACCAGTCACCACTTCTCCGGCTGTTTGCGTCGCACATTCTCCCTTAATATTTGCAGCACTTGTTTGTAGAACACTTCATTCATTGTTTGACCCTGTGGCACAAATTCCTTATGTACAATGCCTTTAATGTCAAAAAACACAATCATCATTGACTTCACTTTGGATCGAACTTGTCTGGCCTTTTGGAGAAAAAGGACTCTTCCATTGTGAAGATTGTTGCTTCGTTTCTGGATCGTACCCATAAATCCATGTTTCATCACCAGTAATAATCTTCTCCATAAACTGTGGGTCATTTTGTAGCTGTTCTTTAAGATCTGCGCAGGCGATCACACGGCTTTCCTTTTGGTCATTTGAAAGCAGGCGGCGCACGAACTTGGCGGCAATACTTCTCATGTCCAAATTGTCTTTCAAAATGCTTTGAACACTTCAAAAAGAGAGTCCTAGTGAGTCAGAAAGTTCTCTTATTGTAATGCGCCTATCATTTAAGACCATTTCCCTCACCTGATTGATATTTTCATCAGTTTTGCTGGAACAGGGTCGCCCCGAACGATCTGCATCTTTAAGTGATGTCACACCACTTTTAAATTTCGAAAATCACTCAAATGCTTGAGTTTTGCCCATAACTTCCTCCCCATAAGCTGTTCATAACATTTCATAGGCTTCTGTTGCAGTTTTACCGAGTTTAAAGCAAAATTTGTTGTTCGTTCTTTGTTCTGACATTTTTGCTACGCGGAAAAATCGAGCACATGCAGAACACGTGTTCACTTCAGAGCGTCTACCTCTTCACTGCATGGTCACAGGAAGTCACGTGACCTCTCATTGTTATCGGGAAGGAACGCTGCATGTACAGTCTGGGCAAGAATTAAAAAAATCTCAGAGTCAGCATTGTTGTGAAGCCATTCCGGAAACTTTTTGATCACAACTCGTATATTTTTATTTTCCCTACATACCACACATTCCACCCCAAAAATTCGATATCGCGATTTCACCGGAAATACGTATTTTGAGGCCCCCTGAATCCATAAAAAGGCATCTTTGAAGGGATCTGTGTGTGTGAGAGAGAGAGAGAGAGAGAGAGAGAGAGAGAGAGAGAGAGAGAGAGAGAGAGAGAACAGCATAACTCAAATACGAAAAGTCGGATAAATATCAAACTTAGTATTTAGGTTCAGCACCTTCCAAAGATACAACACGAAGATTTTCAAGAAAATCCTCCCTCCCCAAACTACCCTTTACACGGAACATTTTTCGAAATTTTGAATTTTCTAAGACGTTTTCCTAACATTTTGATTAAAGCGCCATATATTAAGGATCTTTACATAAAAATAAAATGTATATATCAAATTTCCTGGTAACAGCCTGTGAAGTCCTCTTCATTCTGAAGGAATTTTGTGTAATCTTGTATAACCGGCAAACTTTAAGTGATAGACAAATACGTATTAAACAAAAAGTGTATACCTCTTCAAACTACACAATTTATTTTGAATAAATGTTTTTGTGGCAAAAACCATTTCTGAGATATCCGTTATTAATGGTTCGATTTTCAAGTCCCGTGGATTTTCAGTTGTTTCTCGCGGTGGAAATAGTGTGGAATTTTAAGACCAGCAAATAGCGTCCAGTTCTGAAACATTTTGATTATTATCGCTATTTCCTCTGTATCTATAACGAAATGTGTAGCGGAGCTATTTCTGCACATTTTTACTTTCTCTACTACTTATAGTAAGTAGGGGAAGTATTGTATTCCACCCAAAAATTCGATACCGAGAGTTCACCGGAAATACATGTTTTGAGACCCCCTGAATCCAAAAAAAGCGTTTTTGGAAACACGTCCGTATGTGTGTCTGTGTGTGTGCGTGTGTGTGAACAGCATAACTCAGAAACGAACAGTCGGATAAACACCAAACTTAGTATTTAGGTTCAGTAACTTCCAGAGATGCGACACGAAGGTTTACAAGAAAATCCTCCCACCCCAGATTACCCTTTACATGGAATATTTTTCAAAATTTTAATTTTCTCAAAAATGGCTCTAACGATTTTGATTAAAATATCATATGTTTAAGATATTTTCATGACAAATGAGATGTATATCTCGAATTTTCTGGGAATGTCTCCAAAAGTATTCTTCATTGTGAACGACTTTTGCATAACTGGTAAACCATAAAAGATAGACAAAATTTTACTACACAAAAAATGTAGATCGCGTTAAAATACACAATTTATGTCATATACATTTTTGTTGTTGAGTGAACCATTTTCGAGATATTGCTTATTATTCCCTTAAATTTTCCAATATTGTACTTTTTCTCAAATTCGTTATTCATTTTTTTTTTTTTGTCCTGGTAATGCAAAGAGAAAGGAATATTCCACATAGCAACAGCTCTTAAAATATTTGACTATCGCTTAAAGCCTACCAATTCCCCTTGCATCTACAAGAAAATTAGCAATAAGATTAACATCTGGATATCTCTATAAACATGAAGCATATGGAGAATAAGCGTTTGTAAAAATAGTTTGTACAAGAGTAGAGACAGTCATGTGAGTGTAACAATCAGATTTTTATCTCTTGACATGTAAGGAACCATCACATAGCGATTCGCTTTATAAGAAATTGACTATCACTTTAGCCTACCTATATGTATTCTTCTTCTACCTACAACGAAATGTGTAAATTTGCGGTGAAAGTTTATCTGTATTAACAAAATTTGACAAAGTCTTAGTAAGAATAGTTCAGATACAGAACAGAAAGTCATGTGAATGTAACGCATCAGATTTTTATTTCAAGTGATTTCATGCCAAGTAGCACCGGAAAGACTGTGTTATGAATTTTGAATCGACTGTAGTACTTTCTGTATCCAAAGTCAGGGGTAAAAATTATGGTTAATCAATCGAACTGTCAGAATAGAAGAAGGGTTATTTGTTGTTACACCTGTTGTTATTTCGTAAGCTTGAATATTCCATAAAGCAGCAGAGATCGTCATTTTGTTTGGCCCTGACCGGTGTGCGGCCAGGGACCTGCCAGGGTACATTGTGTTGGGTTGGTAGCACTGGCGAGAGTTGGCCCCGAAAATATCGAGCTCCGATCCACAGCAGACGACATATGCTCAGCTGCAGACTCGACGAGCTGCAATAAACCTTTTGCTTTCAGATACATGCTGTGTGCTCACCAGGTAAAAACAGTGCCATATTGCTCTCCCAGATTTCAGAACTACGTTTACCTGACAAATGTAGTATACTGCTTTAAGTTTTAACCATTTTAAGATGCAGCTGTAAATGCGTCTTTTTGTTTTATCATCTATAATAGTTAAAAATCTGATGTGTTACACTCACATGACTTTCTCTACTCTTGTACAAACTATTTTTACAAACGCTTATTCTCCATCTACTTCATGTTAATCGAGATAAACAGTTGCAGAGTCTATCTTATTGCTAATTTTCTTGTGGATGTAAGGGGAATATATATTTACAAGGACAATTTGGAAATACAGTAGCCTTTAAGCACATACATATCTCTTATAGCTGGTTGCTAGGTACAGCACCATTCCCTTTCCCACAGATTAATACTCTTTGCATATCCAAGACAAAAAAAATGAATAACGAATTCCCATTTGAGAAAATAAGTATTGAAAAATTTAAGGGAATAACAAGCAATATCTCGAAAATGGTTCACTCAACAACAAAAATGTATATGACATAAATTGTGTATTTTAACGCGATCTACATTGTTTGTGTAGTAAAATTTTGTCTATCTCTTATGGTTTACCAGTTATGCAAAAGTCGTTCACAATGAAGAATACTTTTGGAGACATTCCCAGGAAATACAAGATATGCATTTTATTTTTCATGAAAATATCTTAAATATATGATATTTTAATCAAAAGTGTTAGAGCCATTTTTGAGAAAATTAAAATTTTCGAAAAATCTTCCATGTAAAAGGTAATCTGGGGTAGGAAGATTTTCTTGAAAACCTTCGTGTCGCATCCTTGGAAGATACTGAACCTAAATACCAAGTTTGGTGTTTATCCGACTGTTCGTTTCTGAGTTATGCTGTTCACAGACAGACACACACACAGACATGTTTACATGTTTCCAAAAATGCTTTTTTTTTATTCAGGGGGTCTCAAAACATGTATATCCGGTGAAATCTCGGTATCGAATTTTTGGGTGGAATGCAATACTTCCCCTACTTACTATACGTAGTAGTAGAGAAAGTGAAAAGAGGTGTCTATTCCACCCAATAAGTCGATATGTAGATTCCAACGAAAATACATGTCTGCGGATCATTGGACTCAAAACATCTGATGTGATACATTCTCATGTCTTTCTCTACCCTCTATCGCTTATTAGTATACAGATTCTCTTACTACAGTTTATTTTCCTTTCTTTGCATTTTAATCCAGATAAACATTTCGAAAATAGCTACATTATACATTTTGTTATAAATATAAAGAGAACAGTGATAGTCAAATATTTAAGAACTGGACGCTATATGCTGGCCTTAAAATTCCATACTGTTTCCATGCAATCGCGAGAAGCAAGTGAATGTTGAGAGGACTTTAAAGAATGGCCAAGAAATGAACTATTCGAACTATTAATAACAGATATCCCAGAAATGGTTTATGCCACAAAAAACGTATTTGAAATAAATTGTATGTTTTAAAGAGATCTACTTTGTTGTGCAGTAGTTTTCGTTTATCGCTTAACGTTTACCGGTTATATAAGATTATACAAAATCCTTCCGAACTATGACACTATTCCCAGAAAATTTAAGATGTACATTTTATTTGTCATGTGTCTTTAATATACGGTATTTTAATAAATAAACGTTAGATCCATTTTTTTAGAAAATCAGTATTTTCGAAAAATATTACATGTAAAGGGTGGTTGGGGTGGAGGGATTTCCTTAAAAATCTTGGTGTCGTATCCTTGGAAGATACTAAAATTGAATAACAAGTTTGGTACTTATCCGAGTTTTTGTTTTTGAGTTATCTATATACAGACACACACATATGTTTCAAAAAATGCTTTATTTGGATTCAAGGGGCCTCACAACTTGTATTTCGATGAAATCTCGATATGGAATTTTTGGGCGGAATGCAATGCCTTCTCTACCTACTAGGTATGTAGTCGAGAAAGTAAAAAGGAGGTAAGACAGAGAAAGAAAACGTTAAATTTTGTATGTGTATGGCAGTTAGTGTGCCTGTCTTACTGTGTGAACAACATATTAATGATATGTTAACTTAACATGACCTCTAGCTATTACCATTTATTTTGATACAGTTTCTACGACTGCCCTTACTAAAGCTTATTTTTACTTTCTCTACTACGAATAGTAAGTAGGGGAAGTATTGCATTCCACCCAAAAATTTGATACCTAGATTACACCGGAAATGCATGTTTGAGGACCCCTGAATCCTAAAAAAAAGTCTGATGAATACCAAATTTGGTATTTACGTCCAGTATCTTTCAAAGATGCAACATGAAGATTTTCAAGGAAATCCTCCCACCCCTGACTACCCTTTACATGGATCATTTTTCGAAAATTTTGATTTTCTCAAAAATGACTAACGATTTTGATTAAAGTATAATATATTTAAGATATTTTTATGGCAAAGGAAATGTGTATCTCGAATTTTCTGAGAATGTCCCCAAAAGTCCTCTTCGTTCTGATTGAATTTTGCGTAACTGGTAAACCGTAAGAGACAGACAAAATATTACTACACAAAAAATGTAGATTTCGTTAAAACACACAATTTATGTCGTATACATTTTTTTTGTCAGCTGAACTATTTCCAATATATTCCTTGTTATTTGTTTGAATTTTTCAATACTTATACTTTTTCTGAATAAGGAATTCGTTATTCGTTTTTTTATGTCCTGGACATGCAAAGAGAATGGAATGTTCCACATAACAACCAGCTCTTAAAAGATTTGACAATCGCTTAAAGCCTAACATATTCCCCCTGCAGCTACAAGAAAATTAGCAATAAGTTTCTGCAAATGTGTATCTGGGTTAATTTGAAGTAGATGGAGAATAAAGGTTTGTAAACATAGTTTGTACAAGGGTAGAGAAAGTCATGTGAGTGCAACACATCAGATTTCTATATTTCATGAAAACTTTTGTTGAAGTAGTCTAGTTACACATTTCTTGGAGTTAGAAAGGGGGGACAGAAGTCTGAAGCATTAGTCAAATACTTAAAAAGCGGGTAGCTGTATGCTGACTTTGAAATTCCATTCTCCTTCCATGACATGGCGAGAAACAACTGAACGGTGACATCGCTTCAAAAAATGACAAAAGTGTATAAAACTTCAAAGCAATACCAACGAAAATTTCGAAATGGTTGATGCAACAAAAATTATTTGAAATAAATTCTGTGTTTTAAAGAAATCTACATTTTTTGTAAGTAAATTTTTGTCTGCTTCTTGTGGTTTACAACTTACAGGAAACTATACAAAATTCCTTCTGAAGAAACAGAACTCCACAATTTTTCGCAAAAAATTCAGGCTGTACATTTCATTTGTCATATAAATATTTTAAATATATGCTATCGTTTTGATTTGGGGGTAAGTTCTTGAAAATCTTGGTGTCTCATCTTTAAAAGATACTGTACTTATACCAAGTTTGGTATTTATCCGACATTTCTTTTTTGAGTTTCGCTGTTCACACTCACTCTCACTCTCTCATGCACACACAAAAAGCTTTTTCTAAAACCCCCTTTTTTTTCGGGTGCCTCAAAAACGTGTTTCAGGTGAAATCTCGGGATGGAATTTTGTAATGGAATTTTTTGCTCTACCTGCTAGCCACATGGTAGAGAAAGTACACAGTTAGCTAAATACCAAACTTCGTATTTAAGTGCAGCATCTTCCAAAGATATAACACGAAGGGTTCAACCCAAATTCACCTAGAAATGTAAAAACATCCCCGTATTGCTCTCCCAGCTTTTACCAGAATTAATATGCCTAACTACTTTAAATTTTAACCATTTTAAGCCTTTGCTATAAAGACGCCTTATTACTTTCTCTATCACTTATAATAGATAAGAAAAAGTATCGAATTCCATCCAAAAACTCGAAATCGAGATTTCATCAGAAATGCACGTTTTGGAAGACCATGAACTTTATTTTTTTTTAAAAAAAAAGAAGCATTCTTATAAAAAAAACTTCCTCGCGTTGAAAACCTGAAAAGTCGGTAATATACCAAACTTGTTCCAAAGATGCGACACGATAATTTTCAGGAAGATCCTCATGATCCCAAACTATGCTTGTATAAGCAAAATGTGTCCGTTATCTTTTATTTTATCAAAAACAGCTCTAACGATTTTGATCAAAATGACATATGTTTAACATGTGCAGTAAATGCATCTCTTGAATTTTCTGTAAACTTCTCTCTATGTGTTCGAATTTTGTATAATCTTATCTTAAAAAAGAGACAAAACTTACTAGGGGAAAAATGCAGAACTCATTAAAATACAACACAATTTGTGACCAATAAACTTTTTCGTAGCATTAGCCGTTTTCGAAATAGTAGGTATTCCATGGTGCATGTGTAGATCTTTACTTAAGCGTCACCTAACGGACATGCTTAAATGTTTGTGATTCCTTCTTGCAAGGGCTTGTTACCACGAATAAATATTTGAATGCTGTTTCCCAATGTAGAATCCCTCTTGCTTTGAAACAATTCCTAACTAAAATATGTGTATGTATATTGCAAGCAGTGTAGCGAGGAAACAAGAATCACTTTTTATAAGAAGACTATAATCTATAAAAGATATATCTTAATATGTCATTTGTACAGAAAGTCGTTGGGAAAGCATTGTACCAGATTTTTTGAAATTCCTACTATTGATTCGCAATAATTTCTGCTTCCTAAACGAAATATTGGAGAGCATAGAATAAACGTAGGGGGCGTATGCCAAAATCTAGTGTGCGGGAAGAATGTGTGGAGGATTTTTAACCATAACGCGTTTCATCATTGTTATTGATTACATTATGTTTGCAGTGAAGCAACGTGAAATTTCTGGTTTTTTCTCTGTTTTAATTTTCAGTGGCATCTATTGGAAGTAGTAGCAGTGCTATAATAATAATAATAATAATAATAATAATAATAATAATAATAATAATAATAATAATAATAATAATCTGATTTTTTGTTCTTTCCGTTTTGTGGGAGTAGCAGGTTTTACCTTTTATGTATTTTTTAAATTTTTATTTATTGTTTATTTAGTTACTTATTTTGAGCAGTGTTAATATACAAAGAAAATCCGCCTTAAGCAGCTTTCTTCCTCCATTGTTTATACCTATGTGCTGAACACTTCCAAGAAGAGGAACATTTTAGTGCATTTGTGTTTTACTTTCATGGAAAAAATTTCGTTTTTGTTTGGAAGTTTGTTTGTATTTTCATTTTCTGAAAGATGACCCTTAATGGTTTTGAGATAGTTGAATGACAAATAATTGCGTATCTTTTATTTTCTGTCAGTAGCGTGTGGAATCCTCTTTGTTTTGTATAATTTAGTGCAGCGGGTAAACCATAAGAGATGATTTCTACACTAAACACGTAAAACTTTCTACACTAAACATGTAAATCTTGTTACGAGGACAGTCCCAGTAGTACCCGACCTGATGGATAGTGGTTGTTGTTTCAAACAAACGACGTGGTAGAAAGTACCAACCTTATAAAGCTTAAGTCTGAAGCTTCATTATGTTACATCGTTTAGTAATTGTTTGGCAGCCATTAATAGTGAACGCTCTCAGCAAATTTGTAAACATGCATAAAACTGGTCATCATTATGTGATACAATAATTTCATTTGGAAGGTCTTAGTCCAACTAATATTAAAGCTGAGCTAGATTCTACTCTGGGGGAGTCTGCTCCTTCGTTTACAACAGTAAAATATTGGGTGGCAGAGTTTAAGCAAGGCCGTACGAGCTGCCAAGACGAACATCGCAGTGGTCGACCAAATGAGGTGACCACGACAGAAATTGTGAAGAACATCCAAAAAGGGTATTGGATGACCGTCGACTGAGTGCGCGAGCTAGCAGACATCATAGGCATTTCAAAAAGTGCTGTACATCGCATACTAACTGAAAATTTAGACATGAGAAAGCTGTGCGCAAGATGGGTGCCACGTTTACTCACAATGGAACAAAAGCAGCATCTTGAGGATGTTTCAGTCGCATGTTTGTCGTTGTTGTGCTGCAGTAAAGCCGAGTTTTTGTGTCGATTCATAACCATGGATAAAACATGGGTCCATCACTTCACACTTGAGACGAAGGAACAGTCAAAAAGTGAATTGAAAAGAGAGAATCGGGTCAAAGAAGGCGAAGTTAGTTCATCTGCAGGCAAGGTCATGGCGTCAGTTTTTTGGGAAGCGCGAGGGATAATTTTCATTGATTATCTTCAAAAAGAAAAAACAAACAATGGCGAGTATTATGCAAACTTATTGCAGCGTTTGAATGATGAAGGCCGCATTTAGCGAAAAAGAAAGTTCTGTTTCATCAAGACAATGCACCAGTTCACACATCCATTATCGCCATGGCCAAAATCAATGAGTTGAAGTTCGAATTGCTTCCTCATGCACCCTATTCTACAGACTTAGCCCCCTCTGATTTTTTCTGTTTTCAAAGTTGAAGAAATGGCTTGGTGGTAAAATATTTGCCAACAATGAAGAGGTAGAGTTTGCAGTTGGTGGCTATTTTGCAGAACTCGACGGTTCTCACTATAAACAGGGTATCGAAGCTACTGAACGTCGCTGAGAAAAGCGTATGGAGCTGAAAGCAGACTATATAGAGAAATAGATGTTTTTCGTCAAAATGTTTGTTTTTTCTGGGACAGCCCTCGTAAAATCCACAATTTATGTCATTTTTCGAGATATTCGTTGCTATTGGTTTAAACTTTCCAGTAGTTTGTCAGGAATTTTGTTGAAGTACTAACTCACCAATCCTCTTTCTCTCTCTCTCTTACTCTCTCTCGTGGTGTTATGCAAAGAGTATGTAATTTCAGCATTTAGGACCAGTTTTTTACAGATTTAACTATCGCTGCAGCCTCCTGTATTCCCCTTGAACATACAATGAAATGTGTAATGAAAACATTTCTGCAAATGTTATCTCACCTAACACGAGATAGATAGAAAAATAAACGATAATAGTGTACAGAAGAGTGATAAAAATAAACGATAGTGGGTAGAGAAGACCATGTAACTGTAACACATGTGTAATTGCATGTGTAAAAATTAACAGCTGGAATGCAGTTGTACGTGGCCAATATGAAAGAACAATAATTAAGAGGGACACTTCTTATTAAACAGGGTTTAAATATTCTATTTTATTAATTTTTTGTGCAATTTTAATTTGTATTCAAAATTCTGCTACATAACATAAAAATACATCAATAGCCCTTGGCTACCAAGCAATTGACAATTTGACCCACACGTAACAACACACAGATTTCTAATAAAATCCTTGGAATACATGTTTTTTCGTATATATAATTGTTGTTTGTCCAGTCCTAATGTTATTTGAATGTTATAAATAATTAATACATTAGTAATAAAGCTAAATTGAATCACATGACATAATTTTGCTCTCTTCTGTGACTTACATTTGAGTAAATAAAAACAAATCTGACGTGTTACACTCACATGACTTTCTCTACTCTTGTACAAACTATTTTTACAAACGCTTATTCTACATATGCTTCATGTTAATCGAGATATCGAACTGTTAATCTTATTGCTAATTTTCTTGTAGATGCAAGGGGAATTGGTAGGCTTTAAGCGATAGTCAAATATTTTAAGAGCTGGTTGCTATGTGGAGTATTCCATTCCCTTGGCATTTACCAGGACAAAAAAAAATGAATAACGAATTCCCATTTGAGAAAAAGTATAAGTATTGGAAAATTTAAGGGAATAACAAGCAATATCTCGAAAATGGTTCACTCAGCAAAAAAGATGTATATGGTATAAATTGTGTATGGTTTACCAGTTATGCAAATGTCGTTCACAATGAAGAACACTTTTGGAGACATTCCCAGAAAATTCGACATATACATTTATTTGTCATGAAAGCATCTTAAGTATATGATATTTTAATTAAAAATTGTTAGAGCCATTTTTTAGAAAATTACAATTTTCGAAAAATGTTCCATGTAAAGGGTAATCTGGTGTGGGGGGATTTTCTTGAAAACCTTCGTGTCGCATCTGTGGAAGATACTGAACCTAAATACCAAGTTTGGTGTTTATCCGACTCTTCGTTTCTGAGTTACGCTGTTCACAGACATATACACGGACATGATTCCAAAAAAAAATTTTTTTGTTTCAGGGGGTCTCAAAACATATATTTCCGATGAAATCTCGGTATCGAATTTTTGGGTGGAATACAATACTTCCCCTACTTACTATACGTAGTAGAGGAAGTGAAAAAGAGATCTTTCCATTAAGAAAACAAATGAAATGTTGGTGACCATGTCTCATTTTTAGTCTGAAAGTGCCATAAAGCCATCTTTAAGAAAATTGATAACGAAAATTCTTGCTTGCAAAGGGTTTTACTTCTTACTGAATATGTTTTCCATTTCATCCTTAAAATGTGCCTGACATTAGCATAACCTATTCGATTTCTGCCCCCCCTCCTTTTTTTTACAGACTGTTAGTCACACTTACTTGCTCTACCAGTGATAGCTGAAGTGTTGTATTTCACCCAGAAATTTGATTTCAGTATTTTCTAGAATAATACAAGCTTTGAAGTCTACTAAACAACCCCAAAAAATTATTTTAGAAAGTTATCGGCGCGTGTGTGAACAGCATAAAAATAGATACTTTAAATTTCGTATTTCAGTCAGATGCCGTTTAAGAATGCCAGATGAAAATTTTCAAGAAAATCTCTCACCCCAAAATACTTTAGTTGAAACAATTTTCATTATTATTTTATTTTCTCAAAAAAGTCATTAATCACCCGTGTTTCGGTGAAGTCCTCTTTATTTTTATTGATTTTTACAACTTGGATATCATAAGAGAGAGCCAAAAGCTCACTTGAGAAAAAAGTATAGTTATCCTTCAAATGTAATATACTTTGTGTCAATTAATACCTTTATAGTATCAGCCATTTCCGATATGCTATTTTTCGTTTCAAATTTCCAGTATTTTAAGCAATAGTTGCATGTTGATTCGTTCTTCTTTTGTTTCACTTGTATTCAAGATAGATAGATAAATATTTATTTTATCTTGTAGAACTTGTAAGCCATAAGATAAATCATGAAATTACAACTTAAGATTAGGTTCATGTATATCATAAGGGCATATTTTAATTAAAATTCTCTTAAGATTATTTTTAAAATACTTAAAATTAGTTGTAGATTTAATATTAACAGGCAAGGAATTAAACAATTTCAAACCATAGACCATAGGAGATCTATTAAATTTCGCCGAGTGATGCATTGAAATGTTAAAATTATGTCTTAGCTTCTAAGAAGCTAATCTCTATTAACAAATATTAACTCCATTAATTTAAAATATATAATCCTTAGATAGTCAATATATTAAAACTAATAACGTAATCCTTACAGGATACGCTACTATCAATGCCAGCAATACATCATATGCGTTTTGGGGCAATAATTACTGCTGCATCATGGATCCTGACCCCCAAAAACAAACACCATATGCCAAACGAGATTCAGCGTGTGCAAAATAAAACAAGAGTACAGCCCTAACATTAAGATCGTATCTGAAAACCCGTAATTGGTAACAACAAATATTTAATTTCTTAATTAATTCAATACAGATCAAAAATCAAAATTAATCAAAAATAATTCCTAAGAATTTAGTATGCACATTCTTAACAATGCAGATTCTTACCAAATATATTCATACTTAATTGCTAAAGATTTCTTTTTTGATACATATGAAAATAGCAAAGAGTATGTAATATCAAGGTAGGCTTATGAAAAACAGTTTATGTATCAGCCTCCTGTATTCTCTTGTGTACCCACTGCAATGAAATTGGGTTTTATTTATGGACGCTCTATAACTGCTGTGGTCCTTAGCGTCTCATTCTATATTGGGCGTGAAAGACAGGAAATTTTGCTCAGAGGCCTCTTTTTCAGGCTTGAGGTTCTTTTACGTGTCGTAAATCTACTACGACACGGGACCACCAGCTTTACTTCTCTTCCGAAGGAACCCATGCTAAAGATTTCTACATCCGAAAAAAAATCCATCGCCCACTGCCGGGTTTGAACTCGCGACTTTGGTAACTAGAGGCTAGCATGGTAACCACTACACTACGGAGGACGGTGTGTACTTACTGCGAATGTTTGTCAAAATTTATCATGAATAACATGAAGTAGGTTGAAAAAGTTCTTTGTGAATAATTTGTAGAATAGGTATGGAAATAACTTAAATGGGTAGAGAAAGTCTTGAAGTGTAACACACCACTTTTTTACTTTTTTTACTACGTATAGTAAGTAGGAGAAGTATTGCATTCCACCCAAAAATCTGATACCGAGATTAGACCGGAAATACATGTTTTGAGACCCTCTCAATCCAAAAAAAGCATTTTTGGAAACATGTCCGTGTGTGTATGTGTGTGTCTCTGTGTGTGTGTCCGTGAACAGCATAACTGAGAAACGAACAGACGGATAAACACCAAACTTGGTATTTAGGTTCAGTATCTTCCAGAAATGCGACACGAAGGTTTTCAAGAAAATCCCCCCACCCCATATTACCCTTTACATGGAACATTTTTCGAACATTTTAATTTTCTCTAAAATGGCTCTAACGATTTTGATTAAAATATCATATTTTTAAGATATTTTCATGACAAATAAAATGTATATCTCGAATTTTCTGGGAATGTCTGCCAAAGCATTCTTCTTTGTGAACGACTTTTGCATAACTGGTAAACCATAAGAGATAGACACAATTTTACTACACCAAAAATGTAGATCGTGTTAAAATACATAATTTATGTCATATACATTTTTGTTGTTGAGTGAACCATTTTCGAGATATTGCTTGTTATTCCCTTAAATTTTTCAATACTTTTTTTCTCAAATGGGAATTCGTTATTCATTTTTTTGTCTTGGATATGCAAAGAGTTTTAATCTGTGGCAAAGAGAATGGTGCTGCACCTGGCAACCAGCTATTAAGAGATATGTCTATGCTTAAAGGCTACTGTATTTCTATATTGCGCTTGCAAATACAAAACAAGGGAACATAGTAGGCCTTAGACGATAGTCAAATATTTTTAGAACTGGTCGCTATGTGTAAAATGTAATTCTCTTTGCATGTCAAAAGGTCGTTTCTGCAAATGTTTATCTCGATTAATATGAAATAGATGGAGAATAAGAGTTTGTAAAAATAGTATGTACAAGAGTAGAGAAAGTCATATGAGCGTAACACATCAGATTTTTTTTAAATACAAGGGAACTAAGAACGTGAAATTCTACTAAAATCTCAACATTGAACTCTACGTTACGTAAGCAGCAGAGAAAATAAAGATAGGTATTACGTACCCAGTTTAAGTGCTATATATTTTCCACGTTCTCTCGTTTTAAACATTCCTTCGTCTGCAGACGAGAACTTAGGGAGATGAGTAAAAGGTGTCATTGACGGGTCAAACGAGCCCGCCGTCTGCTGGCAGCCTGTGTATTTGTATGCGCCGTCATTAATATTTGTCATTCATGTCCTGAGAGTCTTTTGGCAGTCGACAAGGTATGTGTGTGTGATAAACATAAGCTGCAAAATATAGCGTAAGAGGTAACAGCTTCATAATAAATAAAGTGGACGTTCTCTTCAGCAAAGAATGTCAAAAAGCACAACTCTTTCAATTCATTTACAATTAACTCATCTTTACGCGACGTTTCAACGGTAGTTTATCTGCAGTTAGAATTCTGAATATTTTCTTTAAAGAAAACCAAATAGCATTAATGGTAACAAGACCATAGAAAAAAACCTACATTTAGAAGGACACGCTAAATGGGTGCTGATCAGAAGAAAAGTCTTATGTGCACATCAAGTTATTCGTACGTTATTTTAAAAATACAAGCAGTCAAATTAATACCGGGAAAACTCATTTTAATATATATATATATATATATATATATATATATATATATATGAGAGGTATGTCAGAAAATCGCAAGCAAAGAAAAATAACATTTATAATTACATAAACATACATTTATTCTATAAGGCCTGACCATATGTAACAACTAAAAGTTTAAACATAACTAAACCATAAAAATATCAAAATGCAAACTTTTGTAATTTTGACCCATTTTTGTGATTTATGGGTTACTTGAAAGCGCGTTAAAGATAAAAATATTAGACCTTTGCATAATTATTGATTTCTTTATTCCACGTTTATTCTTTATTAAACCAGTTGCTTCCATTTTAATTAATAAAGTGCGCTAGAAAGTGCGCTGTTTTACTAATTTTGAAAACAATACTAGTGCTAAAATGACCAAAGAATGTTCTCTGATGAATAGTTTTCATTGAGAATGAAATCTGTGGTTATATATTTATGTTTGGGAATGGGTTTGACATTATTTTATTAGTGTCTTGCATCAGGTAATAAAGAAAGTACTGCAGAATTCATAGATTCACGATTTTCCAAAACCCATCAGCTATGCAGATTTCCAGTCACATTTTAAATTTTAATTTGGGAAATAAAATGTTTCTAAAAGTAATGTCACGTCTAAGGTTTGGAAGTTGAGGAAAAATAATTTTCTTTTCGATTGTCCGAAGACGAGGTGCAAAATAATGCTGTAATGTGTTATTGTATAATAATATACTTGTAAACCAGAAAATGGTGGATTTTATTTATCCTTTTTGCCTTTTCCACTCTTTTCTTTCTTTCTTATTGGTCCTTTTTTAGATTTCGTTAGGTCTTAACGGCTTTTTTGCAACTTCATCTTTTGACTACATTTTACTGTTCTTTCTCAATTCGAACAGATAACAATGGTGTGTACATAATGTAAAAATGTGAGTGAAAGAAGAAGCATTTTATTCATAGTTTTTCGCACTGTATGTTTCATACCTCCTGAATTTTGAACTCTTTCAAAGAATAATATTCGGGTGTTACATGATAAATTTAATTGCATCAATCTTTCACTGCAATGTGTAGGTATTCATCTATATCAAGAATCCATAAATAACGCAGTGGGGGGAAATGAAACACATTCCCCTTTAATTATGTTTTGCTTTATGTCATTATTTAAATATGTAACAAAATCCAAAATTATTAAAAATATTGATTTGCTTCTCATTTTTACGTTCTTTTTTCATTTATTAGGGCCTTTTAAGGGTATTTTAAGGTCTTTTTATAGGTCTTGTTAGGCAATTTATAGGCCCTAGTCATGACATTGAACATTTGGCACATAATGCTGACTAGAACGCAGAGCAAGTTTTAAGAGTTGATCAAGTTGGGGTTAAATAGAAGGAAGCGCGTTGTAGTGAGAGGGGGGGAGAGGAACAGACAGACAGACAGACCGACCTGTGCAGTTAAAAAAATAATGGGAAAAGAGTTGCTGATTCTGCTAGTAATCAATGCTATCCTAGCAGTAAAACTACAACAATTGCATGGTACTACACTTACTCACAGGAAAACGATCAGTAACGGATGAAGATCGCTTTTCAGCCCGAAATTAGAACGGATGTAGTAACATTGGTGCGGCGAAGTTGGCAGCGCGCAGTCGGTGACAAACGAAGGACGAAGGCGCACACAGAGGAGAGCGAGCGAGGCCTTCTGAAGCATTCGAGGTTGCCTTGTCAGTCAGTCGATGTTGTAGCTGTGCGGACCTCAGTAGTTGGCCGCGAACAGCTGAACCGGCTCGAACGTGTCGGGAGGACTGTACTGTGCAACCATACACACCGGTCAACCAAGGGGAGTCCGCAGTCCTCACTTCAATACCAGCCTCGGCCACATTCTTCTAATCAACAGGAATGTCGTGTGTGTGAAAGTGTTCTAAACATCGCTACACACTTTTGTAAATCTCTATCTGTGATAAAAGGAAGACACTGTTCGGAAATAGCGTGTGTTACGATAACTTGAAAGTGTATAACTCGCATTTTCTTTGGGAGTAAGTGTTGTATGTGGTTAAGTGTAGGTGGGATTAAAATCCCATCTTTAATCGGATTATTCCATGTGGAAATGGCCCTGGCGAGGTTAGTGATGCTGTTATCTAAGGGTACAGTGGTTCTCAAGCTGATAGCTTGTTCTTCAACGCGAAGACTTCAGTCCTCTGCAGCGGTAATTAAAGTCACTTTTCTATATCGGTGTTGTAAATACTCAAAACTCCAGTGTTGCCATGTCGTTAGAAATGGCTTGCATGCAATTTGAGGGGGGAGGGATGTGCCACAAGTGGCCAAATTTCTGTAGTGTGATGCAAATGCCATATACGTAGTTCGTGTATAACTGTGTCATAGTTTGAGAACCGCTAGTATCTCATTATTGTTAAGGTTGTGGTAGGGAATGGTCAACAAGCGCCCTTTGCAAGGGTCGCTGGCGCAGGTCTCAAAGAAAGTTGATTTTTGTCCATGTGGTGTTAGAAAGTGCTGTTTTCTCAATCAGAGAGAAACTAGGTTAATGCACGGGAAGGTATTGCAGTCACCTTTCTGAGGTTTTACTCGAAATTAGGAGCACGTAAATGATGATACTTTCCCCTCGTAATACCCCGCAACGCAGAATTCAAGTCCAGATATTTGACAAAATTTTTGTACGAAATTCATGATATTCCGCAGATCGTTACGGAAAGAAGTGCTCTGTGCGCTTGCGGGTTCAAACTCCGACCCTGCGGATCGAATGCCCGCACTCAACAGGTCGTTAGCTGCGCGTTAGACAAGGGAGGGGGAACTAATGGTAACAACTAGTTTGCGGTTTTGTTTCTTATTTTATTATTCTTCTCAAGGTTGCAGAAGTTTGTTTCAAAGCCACGTGCGGCCAAACAAATTACACCTATTGGTTGGCAGCCCTTTTTTGTCGCCGTATTTACCTAGGCGGAAGTAATTAAGTGCAGTTATCTAACGTTCGGTTGCTTTTCCCTCGATTATCTACGCTCTGCAGTGTTAGAATAATGGTTGACATAGCCGTGAATGCTCTATTTCAGTCGCCTTTCGGAATTTGTTACATTTATAACTTGGGTTTTCAGCAGCTTTGACATTTCTTTCAAGGTATGCTAATTCGCAAACGTTGATTTATATACGTTCTTATCACTTAACTATACACGATTATTGAGACTTGCAAAAGCAGGTTTCTTAACCTAACCTATCTCTCAGCTGTTGTGGCTTCGCCATATTATGATAGACGCATGCGCTTCTGTGGAGTTGACGTGGAGAAAATAAACAATCTCTTTCTCAACATTGTGGTACTTTAATTATTTGCGATATCACTTCCGCAACATCAAAAGTAGGTCCCTAAGGACCACCAGAGGTCCTCGGCACAATTATTCTAAATCACCAGCTGCGAAGTAATCAAAAGGTCGTTGGCGTATAAAGTTATTTGGCTGCCTTTTCCGGTCAAGGAAAATCCTTGTAATGAAACTTCACTCCAGTACTGGCGTTTGATCCTGCTGATATATGTATGACGCGTACTACATAGCAGAACCTGCAGGGTTATTCGTTAAGGCATCTCGCTTTATTTCTACTTTAAAAACCAGCATTTAGGAGTTACCGGAAAAAGGGAAATACAAATGGCTTAAGTGCCAGTAGGAAAGGCATACATATTAAGAAACTTGCGAAGAAGTTTGGCTTCCATGTGCAAGACTATATAGATTAAGTAATATCTGCTACCAAAGTTTTAACCTCTCATACCATCGGTATTAATAAAAGCGTTTTATTCAATTGTAGAAAAATGTGGTCTTACATTCGCATGGCTTTTTCTACCCTCTATCGTTTATTAGTGGGTGTACAAACTATTCTTAGATAAGCTTATTTTCCTAGCAACCTAATTAATGTAGATAAACTTTTACAGGAATAGATGCATTATTCATTTTGTTATAGATACAAAGAGAATAACGATAGATATTAAGAAATGAACCCTATATGCTGGCCTTAAAATTTCATGCAGTCACGAGAAACCACTGAATGTCGACAGGACTTTAAAAGAATGAAAATTGTTGATCGATCCGAACCACTAAAAACGGGTATCTCGGAAATGGCTTATGCCACAAGAAAAGTTAACGGAATAAATTGTATGTTTTAAAGTTATCCACAAGTTTTGTGCAGTAAGTTTTCATCTATTCAGTTAACGTTTAGCCGTTATACAAGATTATACAAAATTCCTTCTGAATAAAGACTTTCTATTCCCAAAAAATTCACGATATACATTTTAGAATAAATAAAAAATTCGAAAACTGTGTCATCTAAAGGGTAGTGGCGATTGAGGAAGTTCCTTAAAAATCTTAGTTTCGCATCTTAGGAAGATACTGAACTTGAAATCCAAGTTCGATATTTATCCTACCTTTTGTTTATGAGCTATTCTCTCTCTCTCTCTCTCTCTCTCTCTCTCTCTCTCTCTCACACACACACACACACACACACACACACCACCGCGCGCGGACATTTTCTAAAAATTTGTTTTGGATTCAGGAATCCTCAAAACATGTATTTCTGGTGAAATCGTGATATCGAATTTTTGGGTGGAATGCAACACCTTCTCTACCTACTACGTACATGGTAGAGAAAGCAAAAAAGCTGTCAAAACTTGACCGTTTGGCTTTTAGAACTCGTTATTTTCAATGGCAACCTGATATTACAACATTTTGTGCTTTTTGTAGAGACCTGTACATACAGGGTGGACCATTTAAGTTGAGGCTGTCAATATTTCCAAAACTAAGCGTTGTAGAAAGAAATGTTTTTAATAAAAGTTGTTTGATACGGGGAAAAGTAAATGCCATTAGTTGTGTTTTATTTGGAGGACGTTGTGATGGTCATTTTAAGGTCAATTTAAATTGACCCTAATTGTAGGTTGCCGTTTAAAAATAATAAATTGACCCTAAGATGATCATCATAACGTCCTCCAAACAAAACAGGACTAATGGCATTTACTTCCCCCATTATATCAAGCAACTTTTATTAAAGATATTTCTTCCTACAAGTCCTAGTTTTGGAGATACGTATTGTACGGTCTCAACTTAAATGGTCAATGTAATGAAACTGTAAGCAACGTTTTTCTTATAATTTTCGGCTTTGGGTATTAACTGTGTTAATGCATAGTGGGCTAATTTGAAACCAGAAATAGTATTTTTAAAATGTTTTTGTGTAAGCATATACCTACATGCTTTTCACATGTGTATAACATACATTAGGTTCTATAGGTATCTTTCTTTTCCCCAAAGGAGAGGGTATTACGAGTCATGCGAGTTAAATACAACAAAGCAAAACTGTGTTCTTACACATTGTGTTGATTATAACATTTCATAGGATGAATATTTAAAGAGATTTTGACATTTGGCGTATTAGTGTAATTTTCTGCTCGATAGGGAAACTATGGTTCTAAAGGCATAACAAACAGACACAATGCCCAACGCTCCAGCTTTTAGTAGTACAAAAAAAACTATTAATGGTTTCGAAAAATACGTGAGAGAAAGAGAGAGAGTATATCTCTCCTGCAATTAAGGGAAATAGCGCAAGTGGAGTTGCATGCTCAATTAGTAAACAAATAGTAATGAAACATTTATGCAAATTCTTTAAATACACTACTTTTAGAATTGAGTTCATACCAAAGCTTGTTAAATATGTATTAGGTATAATTGTTTCTTAGATTAATGTGATATTTCAACTTTTTTTTTTTACCACATTATGCACACACGTGAACTAAGTTGCGTTGTTTACCAATTTTCCTGGTAATCGGTTGTTCCGTCCTCTAGTTATAAGCATATAATTCGTAGATTTATACGCACACGTACAAACAGAATTTCCATAAATGCTGTATTTATTTTCTCTTATCACCTACTTCTATAAAGCAAATATAATCCAACCCGGAAATGTATGTTTTAATGGGACAAGGTAGTCTGAAAACATGGAAATTTCGCCTTAAGTGTGTTAAATTACCACTACTCTTAAAGTTCTCAATGGTTTTTCCTGAAACGTTTGTGAATTATTCTATAAATAATGACAATTAGTTGAAGTGGTTGTTTGCATTGATAGCTTGTAGTTGGAGTCCGTAAAAATTATTTCATTCAGCAGAAAAATAATAAAATTTACTCTTAAAACATGTGAATTCATGTACCTTTTTCTCTGATACTACTTGCTACACAGAATCACAATTTTGCATGCTTGTTCTTAGTATAATCAGCTATCTTCTGAACCTCAATTATTGAGTTATGTACATCAGTTCACTAGAAATTTAAAAGAAATATTTGCAAAGCTCAAAAAAGCAAACATGTGGAAAATTTGCAATGTTGTTGCTTTCTTAATATCACTAATGTAATTTATAAAATTATGATTGTGCTTCAGAAAGTTTAACTTTGTGTTGTATACATGTACTAAAATTTCAGCTCTCTACCTCTCATAGTTTGAGAAAAAGGTACATAAGTATCTAAAAATGTTGTTTTGAGAAAACTGAATTTAAAGTTTGAACATTAAAATTCTGACACACTTCAGTACATTCCAGGGTCATAATCATCAGCACCTTCATTCCTGGATTGCTTCAGCTTTTTTTTTATTGCCTCCTCTTGGTCCTGGCCTCTTTTGTTAATTGCTGAACTGCTTGTTGGGCATGATATAGTCATTCGTTGTTGAAAGATACAAAAATGTTCTAAAAAGAGGCGTTGCATGACAGCTTTAAAGGAATCCAGACTAGCATTTAAATGTCTTAAAAAAATTTTAACCCTTAAAAAGTATATATTTTAGGGAATTAGAAATAATAGAGCTTTTATTAGTGTCTAAAACAGAAAATGTGAATTTTTGACCATTTCGGAGTACCTTGTCCCCTTAAGATCCGTCGAAAAAATCGGCAAAAGGTGTGTGTGTGTGTGTAAACAGCTTAACTCCAAAATGAAAAAGTCGATAAATACCAGTGGTAAATACGTACACGAGTCAGACATTCTAAGCATGCCAGGCGAAGCTTTCCAAGTTCATTACCCTTCTCTAAACCAGCCCTACATGGAAAACCTTTCGTTATTTTCTCAAAATGGCTATGGCGATTTGGATTAAAATATGTACCATATATTAAGATAGCATGGCGAATAAAATGTGTACTGAATTGTCTGCAAGTAGCCTGTGAAGTCACATTCATATTGATTGAATTTTGTACAATGTAAAACCAGGTCGACAAAAACTTACTAGAATGCATTAAAGTATACGACTAGTGTCAATCATTAGCCGTTTTTTAAATATTCTATGTTTCCACGTTTACAGTTTCCGAAGTGCATAATCATACCAATAGACTTGAAAGTTTGCGATTCTCCTTTGTTTGTTTCATCGCAAGTGCTCGTTAACACAACCAAACATTTGAATGCTGTTTCTGAATTTTGCAACTAAGCACTTTTTGCATAATGTGAAATAATTTCAAAGTTACATATATATTCATATCACTTTTATATGAATATTATATTTAGGGCTTTAATTTTGATGACCTAAAACTATTTATAACCTATAAACATAGCCTAAAACTGAGATTTACTTACATTAATTACATTAATTCGCAGAAAGTTATTATTTATACTTGGACATTACTGCTCTACAAGTTAAAAAAAGTAGATATAACTTAGAAAATTAATTAACAAATATATTTGCTCCATATCAATCTGAAAAGAAAACTAAAAAATTGTTTTTGAAACAGTTCATACAAAACTGTAGCATTAACTTATCAGTTCTCAGATTATACTTACAAAATTCATTGCTGATGAAGAGGACTTTACAGCCTATGACAGTAGCAACTTGAGTGTACGTACTCTTTAATGCGAAATTTGGAAAACCTACTTGTCTTATCCCTGGTTTGGGACATGAATTCATGGCTGTAATGACCCCACTTCCCTGAAAGCAGCACTTTCCAGACTATTAAATAGGAATATTATTTTTTTTTCCCAAAGAAAGCGAGTAAAGAATAACAGAAAACTCGTATATATATTGAATGTAAATGTAAGAAAATTGCTAAATAAAAATGTAAAGTACAGGAAAATGGCAAGAAGACATAAAATGGTATAGAATGACCAAAAATAACCTAATGAATATTCATTTTCATAATCTGGAACCCATTAAAATAAATGTACACGTTAGCAATGTCATGATGCAATAAATTGAAGGATAACTTGCAACCAGAATCCCAGTGTTAGTATAATACGTCACTGATATATGTGAATTGTCATGGGTAGAGAAAGTGCTTTAATTATGTTTGTAAAAACATCCAAAATAATAACAGGCAGTCCATATATTATTTTATTAATTACCTTTTTATAACTTGACCTCTAAATGTTTCGTGTAGGTTCGAAGCGTATGCTTGCCTCTTGATGCCATGTGCATAGCAACAGCTGTTTATACACCGTGTGGTTACGCAGTTGAGTAGGGAATAACATGCGTATCAGCTGTGCACCGGCATTTAAACTTTGGAGATCGCGTGCGAGCTTGACTGTCGCTAATGGCACATTTCCAGTACCTGGCAAGTATTTTCCTTTCTATGTGGCAGCGTGTTTTGAAACTCTCAGAAAAAAAGGAACTTGGAAAACTTAGAGTTTGCAAAGACCTACAATCGCTTTTGACTTTGTACTGTAGATGAACTAAATGGCATTTAACCTTTCCTGCCACAAGACAGTTTACTTTGTTAGCAATTTTAGAAGAGATTTGAAGTTGATAGTCGTGTAAAACAAGAAATAATGTTAGTTAATGTCAAACTTTTCAGAAAGGTAATCGTCATGTTTTTTGCATCAATAACTGATAAATTTCGCCATAAACAGTTTAGTACTGAAATTTGAGGCAGTATTTTTAACACTTGAATGGTTCCAGTCAAATTATTGCCTTAAAGCAATATGTGTATGTAATAATTTGTAAAATGTATGTAACAGTCATTGCATATGCTTATATTATTGTAGGAGCTGTGAGAATAATAAGTTTAGAGTTGCTAACAATGAGGTAAGCTTGAGGCAATAATGAGTAACGAAGTTTAAATGCTACTAGTCATTATTAGAGCAGCAATAATGTAAATTTTGAGACAGTTTAAAAATAGCCAATCAACAACTAGAAAGAGCTTTAGTTAAATGAAGGTATTCTATTGGACTAGGATTAGCCAATCAGAGACATGAAATACAGAAGTTTACAAGTTTAGACGGTTGAAATCAAGTCAGTTGCCTGCAGACAGTGATAGTAACCGGATGCAAGATACGTCCTCGAGAGATTTAATATGTATTCGTGTTAAAAAGTGTAATTAATTAATAAAAATAATCGCACATCTCTCTATATCAGTGAAGTGTTATTTTAATCGTATCAAGTATTAATAAAAGGAATGAAGTAAAAATTATAATCTGTGTAAGCCTACATTCTTGTCGCATCACGCCCTGCCAAGATATCCATGTCTCTAAAATAATACTGACGCAGCCGAGGCAAACATAAATATAATATCTAAAGAAACAGTCAAATTACAAAGCTAATATTTTACTTGGGGCAAGGCTACCGGAAACCGGGTACTATACGTGCGATTGCAACGAATTTCAAGTTCGGCTCCCCAACAGTTGAAATATAATACAACTCCTACTTTAAATTGGCTTCCATACGTGTTGCAAATAACAATAACGTAACAAACCACCATCTTCAAATTAAAATTGAATTGAGTTTTATTTATGGATGCTCTTCAACTGCTGTGGTAGCGTCCCATTCTATATTGGGCTTGAAAGACTGGTAATTTTGCTCAAAGGCCTCTTTATCAGGCTTGAGATTCTTTTACGTGCCGTAAATCTACGACACAGGACCACCGGCTTTACTTCCCTTCCGAAGGAAGCCATGCTAAGGATTTTTACGCCCGAAAAAATCCATCGCCCTCCGCCGGGTTTGAAACCCCGACCTCGGGAACTAGAGGCTAGCACGGTAACCACTGAGGACGACTTAGTACCGAAATGGAACAATAGCTTGTGCTAATTGAATTTGCTGTGCTTTTGCGGAAGAGTGGACAAGTTAATATTTTTCATGAATGGATTTAAGATTATTACTTCATCTACTACTTATTAAGTAGAGGAGGTATTTATTACATTTCCACCCAAAAATTCTATATCGAGATTTAACCGGAAATAGACGTTTTGAGATTCCTAAATCAATTTAAAAAAAAAAGCATTTTAGAAAAAGTGACGTGTGTCGCTTAAATAGCAAGTTCAACATTTTCCAAGCATGCGACATGAAGATTTTCAAGAAAATCTCCTATCTCAAACTACTCTTTACATCGAAAATTTTGATTTTCTCAAAAATGGATTAAATAATTTTTAATAGAATACCATAATGTGTTTAGGATATTTTCAATGCAAATGAAACGTAGGTATAAATTATTGGTAAACCCTAAGACATATTTTTTTTCTGTGTGGAGTTAACTTTTCCGAGATATTCTTTATTATTGGTTTGAATTTTCGTATACGTATAGTTTTCTTAACTGGGAAGTACCTTAAAACGAAATGTGTAAATGTGAATTGAAAGTTTATCTGAATTAACAAGAAGTAGATAGAATAATGAACTTTTCTAAGAGTTTTTAGAAGAGTGCGCAGAGAAAGTCATGCGAATGTAACATATCGACTTTTTATTCAAGATGTACTTTTATGGGTGACTTTATTGTTGATTTTGTGATGAAACATTCTGCATTTATCCAAACTGCATTAGCAGTTGCTCCCTAATATACAGGCAGGTCCATTGAAGTCGAGACTACAATATCTCCAGAGTTGTAGAAAGAAATGTCTTGAATGAAAGTTGCTTGATATAGGGGAAAGTATATACCATTAGACGTGTTTTATTTGGAGGACGTTGTGATGGTCATTGTAGGTTCCCATTTAAAAAATTAAATTGACCCTAAAATGACCATCATAACGTCCCTTATAAACAAAACACGACTAATGGCATTTACTTTCCCCCATAATATGAAGCAGCTTTTATTAAAGGCATTTCTTTCTACAAGGCTTAGCTTTGGAGATACTGTACAGTCTCAGCTTAAATGCTCCAACCTGTATATGTGAACTAACACCATTTAGTAAACAACTGAACAAAATAGCAAAATATCAAAGTATCAGTTGCGTAAAACGTATCGCCTATTCGGAAATAATTGCGTCATGTATTAAAATCGTCAAGAATACCCAGTCTTTAGCACGGATTGCCCTATCGATCTCACGGAATAAAACCAAGGTTATTCCCAATACATTTTTGTGGCTATTAATTTGCGAAATATTTGGTTTGAATGTTGTGTGTGTCTGAACAGTGCTCTAGAACGTTACATGATCGTCCTTTTGTTTCTCTTCACCAGGCTTATGATTATATAATACCAAGGCTGGCATACATAAAAAAAAACAGTTGACTGCCGTGCTAGCTTCCTTTATGCTTCTGTGTATGCATAACGAAATGTAATTTGAAACGAAACAGTTTCAGCTGTTATGATTAACGGGTAGTAGACAGGAAAAGCAAGCTTTTTTACGAATAATTTGCAGATTAGCTATGACAGTGGGTAGAGCAAGCCATGTATAGTAACATACGATACATTTTAAAGTTTTATTTTGTTTTCCAATACGCCTGTCGGCTTTAACATTTGGAAGCAGTTGTTCATCAGAAATGATATTAACTGGTTTATATTTTGTTCCCATTATTGGACTTACTACTTTCTGTATTATACAGTGAATATTTCTCTTTCTAATACACATTCACACTTGCAGATAGGGGGGATAGATAAAAGTGTTAATCAAAATAAAATGTTCCTATCGAATCAGAACCCTTGGATTTAAAGCTTAGCGCGTTAGCCATAGTCCTATTATTATTATTATTATTATTATTATTATTTATTTATTTATTTATTTATTTATTTCGTTTACGGACGATCAATAATTAAGGAGTCAGAAGATCAGTTACAGTAAATGGCAGTAAATAAATTCATGAAGTAGTATAATTTGCATATAACAAAATATCCAACAAAAACAAAAAGCATGACTGTGGAGTGAACATCAAAATGAGATGTAAAACAGCAATTGATGACATATATATTGAACAAGTAGATATAACCTTTTAATTATTTAAAATGTGGTGTTTAATTTTACGCTGAAGAAGATTTAAATCAAGAGTAAGTAAATTAAAAAAAAAAAAGTATTGGACAGTAGTAAAAGCATTAAGAAGTAAAGACACTATGGGGACTTAACAAAGTTAAGTGACAGTACCCACAGATGCACTGGGTAATGAATAGGTCAGATAGAGAAAGATAGAAAGAAATGAAATTTCTGAGAACGTTTGCTGGATACACCGCAAAGACTCAGAAATGAAACAATCAGATAGTAATTAAACATTTTTTTTTAACTTAAGGGGAGGCTAAATGGCCAAAGTGCCTTTTTTTACAGACTTATTAATTGGAATTTCCTCTTTTAATCCAATATATGTGTTATCATTACAGACACAAAGTTTATGTTCTAAATATATTTTTAAAAATGGTATCCGTTTCCCATTTTGTACTGTGAATTCTGCATCACTTCACAGAAAAAGATCATAACTCCTCCACACTCTGTAGTAGAGAGGTAAGCTTTAGCCCATCTTTGAAGGGGGAGTTTCGCTATAAAATATTGGTACTATTGTTAAATACGGCAGCTTCTGTTTGCTCAAGTTATGTGGTTTCTTTGTTTGTAAATATGTGCGAGTTTTTTTCTTCTACTTTTGCCTTGAATGGCTTTTTATGTGAAGAATATTTTCTAGCATAAATGATCCGTTTTCTTAGAAACTATTAAGGATAGGCAAATTGAAGTTATTATATTAGTTATTTTTAGAAAATAATTACCCATAAGTTTTAATCAAAAGATGGCATAATTGATCACACAATCCTATATGCCTTAATAAACAAGCTTCTTGTATAAAAGTGGATCGACGGACTTAGAAGGCTTTAATGTTCATCTTATAACATTTTTAGTCTGGTGTGTTAAAGGTTTCGAGATGATGGTTCACGAATTCAGCAGATTTAGATATAGAGATTTTAATACGCTCTTAAAACAAAGGATAACTCGAAACGAGATAGAATGAACCCAAAATAATATACCGCAAAAGGAATATCGGAGGCCTTGACGTAGATGGCAGCAAGATGACCTCTGGACGCCCACCTTGTAGTTGAGGGGCTAATTCTTGCAACTCTCTGTGCCCTTCATCTACGCCATGTTTCAGCCGTCTTTGAGAGTAACAAGCGTGTGTTTATTATGCGAGACAATAACCAAAATAAGGTACTAATTTAATTTGCAAATTAAAATAACAATAGCGTTTTAACTGTTAGGCTCATTATGGCTAAATCGTGATTGGTGGCCTTTACATTTTGATCACCTTTATTAGAACACATTGTGGCATTGTAAACTCGTGGAAGCGTGCTAGATGGAGTGAAATCAGCGAACACTGAATGACCTGTATAAACCACTGTCTGCGAACAGCAGGCCAGCAAGAAAGTCCCGGATGATCTCCCAGTAATTGTTATGAGTCATCTGCGCTGGGTTTGAAGGGCCTCGCCTGCCTCCGGAAGCGCATACGCACGGGGTCGATGCCACACACAGTGTTGGGGAAGCAGAAGGAAGTCGGGACTTAGAGGTCGACGACATTAACTGTTCGAATTGTTACACAAGTCGTTCCACTGGAAACACTTCTGTAGAAAAATCATTCCAGTGCCGTTATCGCGGAAGACATCTGAAACGGGGAAGATATTCCAAGACCTTTATCGGATTTCTCCCTAACTTGAACAGGGGATGGTTTACATACAGCTGCGTGGCCTTATCACTGCTACCGGATGCAGAGGTGGATCCAGGATTCCATTACGGAGGGGCTAACATTTTGAAACATAATACCAATGAAGAAAATTCAGTCAGTGATAAAGTACATTCATTTATAAATTTTCAAACTTCATGTGATCCATGAATTGTCTTTGGATGCAAAGATTGATTTAAATTTTAAGAAAATGTATAAAATGATTTATTATACAGGGTTATTCAAAAAGAAGGAACAGAGTTTAAATATTTATTTCTAATGAACAACAATAGATAGCGACACCTACGACATATTGAATAGAGGAAAGTTCAAAGTTTTAAGCCCCACTTATCATGCCCGTACCCAGAAAAAAATTTCGGGGAGGGGTTCCACAAGTAGATCTAAACTTAACAGTACCCCCACACAGTTACCATGTACCTAGTCCGTAATATATAGACGTTACATGAATAAGAAAATTGATTGGAGACATATAGACAGGAAAAGCTCACCAGAATGAGGATATTCCATCTTACAGCACAAAACATGGAGACTGCTTCGAGAACTGGGATGTATGGAAATAATAAGTTTCCCTTTTTCTTGTAAATGTGCTACCTACTGTTATCTAACGAAATTTTCTCATATTGGTTTGCTATGAATTTAAATAAATAAAACTGTCAGAAGTTTCGGGGGGGGGGGGGTTTGAATCCTAAACACCCCCTCTAAATATGGCCTGCCACCTATTAGTTCCATTCAGCCCCTACAGCGGCGCTGTGTTTGTTTACGAGAAAATGCGACGCCACAGGAAAAGTCGTTTTGTGTGCTGCATTACGCAAAGAGTGAATCCATTGTTTCATTGCAGCGTGCATTTCGTTGCAAGTTCAACAACGAGCCGTCTCGACATAAAAAAAATGTACAATTGATAACAATAAACTCCTAGAAGATGGTTGCGCCTGCAAACGGAAAAGCACTGGTCGTCCTCGTATAACAAATGGTGCTCATTTTGAACACACAAAATAAAATTTTGAACTTTTCTCTATCTGTTCAAAGTCTGTTCTTCTTTTTGAATGACCCTATATAAAAATGCCTTTTAACGTCATGTTTAACTAGTTTGATTATTCAGTTTTACTGTAAATTAATGAACCTCGTTGTTTGAGAGCTTAATTCTTCTTCAGAAGTTACTTGATAATGTAAAGCATATTTGATTCGGCATTTCTAATTGTTTTTGCTTTCATGCTTTTCGAGTTAGTAGAACACCTTTTAAGGTATGGGCCACCGCTATAAATTCACTCATTGACTGTTAACATGCTCTTTTGGTTTAAGTAAATAAAATAGAAATAAATAAGCTAGCTTCTGTGCTTAAGAAATGTGGTTTCTTATTTGGCAAATATATGCGACTTGTTTTCACGATTTTTACTTTGAACTGCTATTTCTGTGAATGGCATTGAAGGTAATTAAATTAAATTTTAAGATAAAAGCAACCTTAATTACTGTTGTGGATTGGTTTTTATTTTGCCAAAGAAAAGCAATTCTGTAACCTTAAGTACAACTGTCATATTTTGTTTTATAATTAAGATGGGGTAGCGATTCTTATCCATTTTAGGCCCTCTCTGTGTCCACCTATGAAACAAACTTGGTTTTGAGAAAATACTACTGAAAGTTAGGAGTTAAAAAATAAATCTTACAAGACTTAATGATATCTTAATGTAATGTATGAAAGGCTGGTTATGTTCTTTTCCCTCCCAAAATATTAATATTTTGTGGCACATATTCCGCCTATTTTGTTCTTTTCTTTCGCTTTACCTTCATTTGTTTGTTTTGGCGCTCAAAGGGAGAGGTAAATAATGCTGAGATAATGGCTTTCAAAGCGATAATTCAATCTCTCTTCCCTCCCTCTCTAACTTCTATTATATTTTTGAGATCAAAAGACCCCAATTTCCCTATGCTCTACTTTGCATATGTGCATAAATCAACAGTCTTGAGAGTAAACGTTTGTTAAACCGAAAAGTTTAGGATACTAGATTAGGTAAAGTCGTCAAGAGTCGATGCTTTGAACTCGTTGGTTACGGGTTCTCAAAGTCTACCTATACTATAAGTTAAGTGCCCCAAAAAGAGTTTAATACAGGAAAATTTTATATGGAGCATACTTAGCGTTTTCCATGTTTTCTGTAACAATGTTTGTATCTTCATTTACATTCATTAACTTGCTGTGCTTTTAAAAATAAATAAGAAGTCTAAGGTTAGTGAAGCGATTTCGGTAAAAGCAGAACTTTGGCGGGAAAATGTGCCTCCTACCTACAAAGTTCAAAGTTGATAACATTTTTATATCATTTTTTGAAAAGTGCTGTGCTGCTATGTTAGAATATATTTATTTCATCGCAGAGAACAAAAATGATTGTCAGCTTTCATAAGTATCCATTCTTGGGAAGTGGATGAAAACTCAAATTTGAAGACCATTTATCACAGAAAATAAGGCTGTTATTTCATTGTCTTCAACTGAAGACCCACCAAGTGTTCGCATTCATAAACTTTTGTAGAGATGCTAACAATGTGGACAGAAATAGAAGCTGCGGATCGTCCGTGGAATTCTGTTTTTGGCAAAGAAAGAAAAAAAGTCTGATGTGTTACATTCACATGACTTTCTCTACTCTTGTACAATCTATTTTTACAAACGCCTATTCTCCATATGCTTCATGTTAATCGAGATATCCAGATGTCAATCTTATTGGTAATTTTCTTGTAGATGCAAGGGAATTATGGTAGGTTTTAAGCGATAGTCAATTATTTTAACGCTGGTTGCTATGTGGAGTATTCCATTCTCTTTGCATGTCCAGGACATAAAAAAAATCTGATGTGTTACACTCACATGACTTTCTCTACTCTTGTACAATCTAATTTTACAAACGCTTATTCTCCATATGCTTCATGTTAATCGAGATATCGACATGTCAATCTTATTGGTAATTTTCTTGTAGATGCAAGGAAAATATGGTAGCTTTTAAGCGATAGTCAAATATTTTAACGCTGGTTGCCATGTGGCGCATTCCATTCTCTTTGCATGTCCAGGACATAAAAAAATCTGATGTGTTACACTCACATGACTTTCTCTACTCTTGTACAATCTATTTTTACAAACGCCTATTCTCCATATCGAGATGTTAATCTTGTGTGTGTGTGTGTGTGTGTGTGTGTGTGTGTGTGTGTGTGTGTGTGTGTGTGTGTGTGTGTGTCTGTGTGTGTGTGTCTGTGAACAGCATAACTCAAAAACGAACAGTCGGATAAACACCAAACTTGGTATTTAGGTTCAGTATCTTCCAGAGATGCGACACGAAGGTTTTCAAGAAAATCCCCCCACCCCAGACTATCCTTTACATGGAACATTTTTCGAAAATTTTAATTTTCTCAAAAATGGCTCTAACGATTTTGATTAAAATATCATATGTTTCAGATATGTCCTGAGAAATGAAATGTATATCTCGAATTTTCTGGGAATGTCTCCAAAAGTATTCTTCATTGTGAACGACTTTTGCATAACTGGTAAACCATAAGAGATAGACAAAATTGTACTACACAAAAAATGTAGATCGCGTTAAAATACACAATTTATGTCATATACATTTCTTTTGTTGAGTGAACCATTTTCGAGATATTGCTTGTTATTCCCTTAAATTTTCCAATACTTGTACTTTTTCTCAAATTCGTTATTCATTTTTTTATGTCCTGGACATGCAAAGAGAATGGAATGCGCCACATAGCAACCAGCGTTAAAATATTTGACTATCGCTTAAAACCTACCAATTCCCCTTGCATCTACAAGAAAATTAACAATAAGCCAGACTCTGTGGAGGGTAGAAAATAATCCTAATGTAAGAAACATCCCCACCCTCGCGAAAACGAACCCGGAATCTCCGGGTGAGAAATTAGCACGCTGACCACTCGACCACAGAGGGAGTCCCTAAATTCTATTCACAAATCATTCAGGTGGCTTGCATTAATCGACGCGAAGCCAGTGGAAAAGTATGTGAAAGGATCGTTAACCGCTGTCGTGTAGGATTTTATGATGCAGTAAATGTAGACGTTCTATTCATCAAAGAAGAGGCAAGCTTTATGAGAAGATACCTCAGGAACAGAATTTTTGTGTTGGAAGCAAATGGAGCGGAATTTCTGTTTGGTTGAATGCATAAAAATACATGATAGCGTAACAGAAAGATGGGCTATTCCTGGACAGGGCTAAGGTATGGAATTTGGCACATGAGCGAGATATTTTTAGCAGTTTTAATGAAAAGGTCGAATATAGTAAGACCTGGTTATGAAAAGGGGACGGGGGTCAGAGTTGTAGGTCTTGAAAGTCGGTTTGTTGGGCGTGAGGTAGACAAGCAGTAGAAGTAAACCATGTCGTGCGGGCAATTGCAACTCCAGTTAACTCATTGTGTGAGAGTGTGTGTGTGTGGTTAACTAGATCGGCGGGCATTCTGCATACTGCTGCACATTTTAAACTAGCAACAATTATGAAATTTCGCATCCTAAACTTCGCTTTTGACGTATTAAGAACGTCGCATTTAATTACTAGAGACAGGCACAATATGAAGAAAAATCTTGAGTTACATTCGCATTACTTTCCCTATCGTCTGTAGCTTATTAGCCAGTATAAAAATTATTGTTAGGAAAGTTTATTTTCTTATCTACCTAATTTTAATCGAAGTAAAACTTACCGGAAATAGCTGCATTGCACATTTTGTTATAGATACAAAGGGAATAGCGATTGTCAAATGTTTTAGTACTGGACGCTGAAAATCGATAATACTTTAAAAGAACGGCTAAGTATTGAACAATTCTCCTTATTAATAACGGATATCTGGGAAATGGTTGATGCCACAAAAAGGTTATTTCAAATAAGTTCTGGGTTTTAAAGATATCTACTTTTTTGTGATACGTTTTTATCGCTTAACGTATATACAAGATTGACGATATGCATTTTGTCACGTAAATATCTTTAATATGTGGCATTTTTTTTAGAAAATGAAACATTTCGAAAAATGTTCCATGCAAAGAGTAGTTTGGTATGGGGAGGGGTCTTGAAAATCTTCGTGTACCATCGTTGGAAGGTACTGAACGTAAATATCCAGTTTGGTATTTATCCGAGATTTCGTTTTTGAGTTATGTTGTTCACAGGCACACACCAGACACACATGCGGACCTTCTTCTAAAAATATTTTTTGTTTTTTCGATTCAGGGGCCTCAAAACATGTTTCAGGTGAAATCTCTGTATAGAATCTTTGGGTGGAATGTAATATTTTGTCTACCTGCTAGGTACTTGTTAGAGAAAGTAAAAACATAAAGCTTTGGAGATTTTTTCTGTACTAAATATATTACAAAATGAAACAACGAAACCGTTACATTTTGAGAATAAAATAAATCACAGCTTCTTTTGGCTGAGTTTAACACTACTTGCAAGAGGTGCCACATGTCTTTTAAGTATCTAATGACAAAAGGAATCTTTGTACGAAAAGTTCGTCACGTTATGTAATATAATAGTAGCATTTTTGTTTTTATAAAAGAGTTTTGTCTTTTAACCGGATAGTATGGTCATATCGGGCGATGAATGACTGAAAAAGGTAAACTCATGCTCAGATAGCCCTTGGTCCAGTGCGCTTATAGTTACCGCACATTCATCTTTTCACGATATGGGAAAACCCCAGAGAAAGTCTTATCCGGGTAACTCGCCCTGAGTGACCTCTTTAATGCGAGATATTCACGGAGGTGGGCAGGTAGCATATTTGATCCGTGCTAAATAGATTAATAGTTGTTGGTATTTCACTGCTGTTTTCAAAACTTTATTAACTTGTTAAAGTGGAGTACGGTGGGTTATTTTCCAACACCTTACTTGGTAGCAGCTGTTTTTACAAAATTCCCTGAACCTTCAACCAATTCTTACGTCAGATTGTCTCTGTACATACTCAAATGATGTATATAGCTTTCGTGGTAAACTGCCTTGGTGCAATATTTGAAAAGCCAGGCTCATTGCCAATTTGTTTCTGTTTATTTTAAAGTTTAACCTCAGTGTCGTGATTTTGTTTCGTTAATGAGTGTTAATGGCGCTGCTGCACCACAAGGGAGGAAAAAGTCCTACAAATGCGAGAATAAAATTTATTTTAAGAGCAAAAACAAGCGAATGTTGCGAATTAATGAAGTAATATGATTTTAATTAAGTCTTAATGTTTCGTAATATTTAGGTAAAATACGAGAGCAGTCCCAGAAGTACCCGACCTGATGTATATATATTTGGTTGTTGTTTCAAACAAATGACTGTGGTAGAAAGTACCAACCTTTTAAAGCTTAAGTCTGAAGATTAATGATGCTACGTCGTTTAGTAATTGTTTGGCAGCCATTAATAGTGAACTCTCTCAGCGAATTTGTGAACAAGCATTAAACTGGTTCGTTATGTGATACAATACTTTCATTTGAAAGGTCTTAGCCCAACTAATATTAAAGCTGAGTTAGATTCTACTCTGGGGTAGTCTGCTCCTTCGTTTACAACAGTAAAATATTGGATGGCAGAGTTTACGCGAGACCGTACGAGCTGCCAAGACGAACATCGCAGTGGTCGACCAAATGAGGTGACCACGCCAGAAATTGTGAAGAAAATCCACAAAATGGTATTGGATGACCGAGGGCTGAGTGCGCGAGCTAGCAGACATTGTAGGCATTTCAAAAAGTGTTGTACATCGCATACTAAGTGAATATTTAGACATGAGCAAGCTATGCGCAAGATGGGTGCCGCGTTTACTCACTATGGAACAAAAGCAGCATCGTGAGAATGTTTCAATGGGATGTTTGGCGATGTTTTGCTGCAATAAAGCCGAGTTTTTGTGTCGATTCATAACCATGGATGAAACATAGGTCCATCACTAACACCTGAGACGAAGGAGCAGTCAAAACAGTGGATTGAAAAGAGAATCGGCTCCAAAGAAAGCGGGACAGTTCCATTTGTATACAAGGTCATTGCGTCAGTTTTTTTTTGAATGTGTGTGGAATAATTTTCATTGGTTATCTTCAAAAAGGAGAAGCAATCAATGGGGAGTATTATGAAAACTTATTGCAGCATTTGAATGATGAAATCACATTTAGGGGAAAAGAAAGTTTTGTTTCAACAAGACATTGCACCAGTTCACACGTCCATTATCGCCATGGCCAAAATCAATGAGTTATAGTTCGAATTGTTTCCTCATGCACCCTATTCGCCAGATTTAGGCCCCTCTGATTATTTTCTATTTCCAAAGTTGAAGAAATAGCTCGGTGGTAAAAGATTTGCCAACAGTGAAAAGCTGGAGTCTGAAGTTATGGCTATTTTGCAGAACTCGATGGTTCTCAGTATAAACAGGGTATCGAAGCTATCGAACATCGCTGGGGAAAGCGTATCGAGCCGAAAGGAGACTATGTAGAGAAATAAAAATGTTTTTTTTCTCAACATTTTTGCGGTTTCTTTGTTAGGTCGGGTACTTTTGGGACAGCCCTCGTACTTAGTTTTTACACAAATTGAATGCTACAAACTCTAAAGCGTAAAAATCATTTTCACAACACTAGCAGCCGTAGCTGGGGTAAAAAATTTCACATTTCGCTTGTCGCTATTTATTACTGCCTGGACACTGAGGCACTAAAAGCTTGAAATATAGGCACGGAAAATGGTACTGAAAGCATGAAAAGCAGACATTTAAATGGCACTAAAACTTCATAGGAAGCACTTAAATTACAAAGCCGACACATAAAAACTAATGCAGTAAAGATAACGGAGAGAATTTAATGGGCTCTCGATTATTTACATTTTCATTCCCGTAATCCAGTTTACTGGTTAATTAGTTTAGTTTAACATGACTAAACTGTATACTGTATATCCCTCTCCTGTCGTCATTACGTTAACTGCAGAGGCTGTTTTCTCTATCTCTGTGAGTGTGATGGCATTTCAAAATCGACAGTTAGATTGCACTTTCTGGATCTTAAAATCACTCAAACGTCGAATTTTACTTTCTTTTTTTTTTTTCCCCTCTTTCTTTTTGTATGCCCTCGCCGTTTTCCTTACAAACCAAAAACGACAATAACATCTAGAATTGTTGAACATAAAATAGTTTTATACAGGAATAATAGTAAAGAAAAGTTGATGTAACTCCTTAAATGTTCATTCTATTCAAATTTTATAAATAACAAAATTTGTCAGAAAAATGTTGGTTGTAAATGTTTAATTAGCAGTTTTCACGCAAGATTCAATCAGCAAGGGCTTTTTTTTTTCTTTTTCTGTATTCGTTCCTTTTTTACTTTCTCAAACTACGTATAGTAAGTAGGGGAAGTATTGTATTTCACCCAAAAAATTCAATACCGAGATTTCACCGGAATTATATGTTTTGAGGCCCCCTGAATCCAAAAAAAAGCAATTTTGGAAGCATGTCCGTGTTTGTGTGTGTGCCTGTGAACAACATAATCCAGAAACGATCAGTCGGATAAACACGAAACTTGGTATTTAGGTTCAGTATCTTCCAGAGATGCGACACGAAGGTTTTCAAGAAAATCCCCCCACCCCAGATTATCCTTTACATGGAACATTTTTCGAAAAATTTAATTTTCTCAAAAATGGCTAACGATTTTGATTAAAATGTCATATATTTAAGGTACTTTTATGACAAATAAAATGAATATCTTGAATTTTCTGGGAATGTCTCCAAAAGTATTCTTCATTGTGAACGACTTTTGCATAACTGGTAAACCATAAGAGATAGACAACATTTTACTACACAAAAAAATGTAGATTGCGTTAAAATACACAATTTATGTCATATACATTTTTTTTTGTTGAGTGAACCATTTTCGAGATATTGCTTGTTATTTCCTTAAATTTTCCAATACTTATACTTTTTCTCAAATGGGAATTCGTTATTCTTTCTTTTTTTTTTGTGCTGGTAATGCAAAGAGAATGGAATACTAGACTTAGCAAAGAGCTGTTAAAATATTTGACTACCGCTTAAAGCCTACCAATTCCCCTTGGATCCACAAGAAAATTAGCAATAAGATTAACATCTCGATATTCGATTAACATGAAGCATATGGAGGATAAGCGTTTCTAAAAATAGTTTGTACAAGAGTACAGTAAGTCATGTGAGTGTAACACAAGATTTTTTTTCTTATTTTTTCTGCTGCTACTACAACCTTGAAGGGAAATAATTAACACACCATATAGCCTGTTCTCTAAGTGGAACCTAACATATTTTGCATGCCAGTTTCAAGGCAACATTCACGAAACATACATACAAACATTTAAAGTACTAGATTTTCGCAATCCTATAAGCAAAATAAAACCACGTTTAACACGTGTACTGCCTATATACTATTTATTAGACAGCGCTCAATTTGTAAAATATCATTAATATTATATTGATTCCTGAAACTAACAGAGATCACGTTTAGAACGCGGTTCTTGAAACAAGACAAATGGCGTTAAAAAAGTAGATGTCAGATGTCTTGATGTTTTGTTGATTTGCTAGCAACCATTTTCGGTGAAGTTATTTTCAACATGTTTTGCCTTACACCAGCCAAATAAAGCGATTAAATGCTATAGAATATTGCTTTCTGAATTTTTGATTAAGTACGTCTAGAGTTATTCTTTCTGCTGTTTTTGCAATTTCACCTGGCTCTTCCATTTCAGTTTCTTCTGAAGTCATAATTTCTGCCATTTATTCTTTATGTAGGTTATAGTAGATAAAGGAATAACGTTATAGATCGAAGAAAGTAAAGGGCTGCCAATATAATGTATTGCTTAACTCTACAACGCATTGCGATAAATCCAAGTATGACGATTTGTACTGTGAGCAAATATAATGTGAGCGCTATTAGAAATTAATCATGTAAAGAGACGTAATAGTGAAAAGTAAAGCCTAATCAAACCAGTCGTCATCCGTGGTGGTGTGGTTACCATGCTAGTCTCCAGCTTCCGAGGTCGCGGGTTCAAACCCGGCGGAGGGCGATGGAGGGGGCTGGTGGTCCCGTGTCGTAGATTTACGACTCGTAAAAGATCCTCAAACCTGATAAAGAGGCCTTGAGCAAAATTACCGGACTTACACGCCCAATATAGAATGGGACACTAAGGACCACAGCAGTTAAAGAGCGTCCATAAATAAAAATTAATTAACTAATCAAACCAAATGGAGTTATTAAACATGTGTAAATATAAAGGGTAATTGCCAGTGATTGGACTTGAAACAAAAGTTGGTCACAATGAAGATTATCGCACTAGTGTGATAATCTAAAGCTTAACTCTGTACTCTGTGTTAGAACTTTTAGGCCATGCTATCTGAAAACGTTATTTTTTGACTTCAGATGCCTCATTATGTATGTTAACATTAAGTGGTAATTTTTAAAAATCTAAAATTTATAAGAAAAATCTCATGTGTTACATTCACATGGTTTTCTCTACCCTCTGTTATTTATTTATTTATGGATATAAAACTATTCTTACGAAAGCTTATTTTTCTATCCTCTACATTTAATCGCAGAAATGTTTACATTACACGCTTGTTATACATACGAAAGGAATAACCTGTCAAATGTTTAAGAACAGAGTTCTAAAAGTGCCATACTCTTTCCATGCAATCCGAGAAATAAGTGAATGTCGACAGGACTTAAAAGAATGACTTAGTATTGAACAATTCGAAATATTAATATCAGATATTTAGGAAAGGGTTTTTGCCACAAAAGTTTTTGAAGTAAATTGTGTGTTTTCAAGTGATATACCTTTTTTGTGATGTGCGTTTTCATCTATCTCTTAACGTTTAGCTACAGTTGTAGAAGATTATACAAAATTCCTTTCGAATGAAGAGAATTTCACAGACTATTCCCAGAAAATTCAATATATACATATTGTTTGTCTTGTAAATATTTTAATGTGTGGTATTTAAACAAAAATTGTTAGTTATTTTTGAGAAAATAAAATTGTTAGAAAAATCTTCCATAGTTTGGGGTGGGGGGATTTTCTTGAAAATCTTATTGCCACATTTTTGGTATTGATCCGACTTTTCGTTAAGTTATGCTGTTCATATACAACACACATGGATCTTTTTTTAAAAAGCTTTTTTTTTTCATTTTTGTTAGGGCTTTAAACATGTATTTCCGGTAAAATGTTTGGTATGGAATTTTCGGGTGGAATGCGATACCTTCTCTAGCTACTGTATGTGGTAGAATAGAAAAAAGTACTGTGTTTGACTCAGGAGTTTAGCTATGACCTTGTGGTTGACGTAAGTAAACCTGAGCTAGCGCTCTATTGTTATTCCTTGTCACACTATTGTTTTACACACTTTTCCAAAGGTAACTTAATCTGTCTTTTACGGGACAATGAATATAACGCAAAGGAGCATCAGTAATGCATTATATTACCGCATCAAACAAAACAATTATGATCATAGTTTCAATAAGTAAACTCTAAAACTGTATACCTGTAAAACAATATAATTATGACCACACACATGTGAAACATTACAGTTCGATTTTACTTGACAATACTGTTAAAATAAACTGCTGGTGTTAAGCCCTGTCCACGTTGAGTAACATTTAACAAAACTTGTCAAGTGCAACATGTTATCAGTTTGCATGTTGACCAAATTTCGAACACAGAATTGACTTAACATGTTAACCGAAAGAGTTGTGCTTGACACTTAACATGTTGGATGCTTTCCGCTTTTAATAGAAAATTTGTTAAGTCAATTTGCTCTCTGTGTATGTGATTGGGTGAACTTTAGAAGTTTCCAGACTGTAACCATGGCAACGGTGTACTTCTGATTCCTTCAAGTTATTGTGTTCGGTAGTTTTGTGTTGACTCGTTCTGTGGCCGTATTCTTGATTTGGTTTGCTTCATGTGAAGTTATGGAATGGACGAAAGAAACGACACTTTCATTAATAAAATCTTTGTTGAGGCTGTCATTATGGAACATTGTAATAAAAAGGAAGGACAATTATTACCAAGATGTGTGCAATTCATTGTTGTTCCAAAGGCAATATCAGAAAGAAAAATAGCCCCTCACGTTGTTACAGAATTGCCCCCTCCCCCCCCAAAAAAGGCTCAAGTCCGACAGCTGGAATGGCTGCTCTCAAATATATGTCATTATAGGTTAGGAACCTTGCTCAAAGCTAACTTTAAGCCACTTTGACTGTTCTCAAGAAATTGAAGTCAAACCTGCTCCGAATTTTAAACTCATTCAAAATATTTCACTCCTATACCGATTAACCAGATACAGTCTCATCACCTTCTACTTTTCTTTTTGTTACATACCAAGCACAGATACAAATAGCAATAGTCAAATCCTCATCACTAGAGTCCATTTTGCTTTTAGTTGAGAGATTTTGTTGTCCCAAAAAGTCAACTGCTGTGGATGGAATGTTAAAGGTTCACAGTTATAACATGTTGAAGGCATTTAACATGTTGAATGAAACGTTTTGTTAATTGTTGAATGTTACTGTTGATATGTTGAATAGTGTGGACTCACCTTTACGCTTTTTGTATTGTAGCCAAGAAGTTACCCACTCCGTTGCACGCTTGCAGTTAAAGAACAAAGCCATTCTCCTGAGTCAACCACAGTACATACGTTTATATAAACTACACCTCTGTTATACTAGTAAAGGTGTATATTAATAATCATTCAGAAATTAGCTTCTTGTGGAATACCTTGTAGAATCCAAAATGGCAGTGAAGAGCCATGGTGTTAAAATGTTGTTTACGAATTTCTTCAGTGTAGCACTAAAGCGGAGTACTTTGCGAAAGCAACTTTCATAATTATTCGTATTGAAGCCAAATGTTGATATTATGCCAGTCTCTGCTACTGATATTGCTACACCCAGTGCAGCGAAATATTTAACAAAAGTCCTGGCGACTTGTAAGGTAAAGACGTCGGAATCTTGTGTCCGTAGCCCACAATCTGGTGGTTTTGATTCTCTGTCAACGTGACGGTAAACATTACGAAAGACCTCACATCGTGCTCTGGGAACCAATCTTGTTCCCCCTTGTGGCGCCGCTTCCCCAATCTCTTTGATAGGGACAGCAGGGGGAAATCGGCGCCGAAAGTCTGATGGTTTGCAGGCTCGTTATAGCCATTATTGTGGTGGGTAAAATGACAATAAAATTTACACAAAAGATCAATTAGTGTTGCCATAATAAAATATCAGTGTAAACAGATTGATACCCATTAGAATGTAATAAATTGGAACTTCGTTCTACTTAACCAAATATATTTTACTTAGTTTAACGTCACTTTAACCGGACGGTGAGTGAACGAAATGATAATGATGCTCAAATGGGCTCCGGGTCCCCGGAGCTTGGAATTACCCGACATTTGATAAAGGAAAACCTTGGGGGGAAAAAAAGCCCTTAACCAGGTAGCTCACCGTAACTGATTTCCCAACTCGGGACCTCGTGAATGCGAGTCAAGCATGCTACCCCTACACCTCAGAGTGGCAAAGTAAAATTTTGAAAAAATGATTACGTGCTATTTAGGGTACAATATTTTCTGTATCCAATGGAAGGATCTTCACAACAAAAGCATAAGCCTCCATTTTCCCCTCTTCTTTCTTCTTGGTCTCCATATGAGTCATTCATATCAGTGTTGTGTTCTGTTCATACTTTGCCCCAAATCTTTCGTTCCATTACACCATTCCTTTCATTACATCTCTTAGCAAGCAATTCCTTGTGATTCAGTGTCTTCCCGGATTAGCTGTTGATTTATTTCTATCCATTGGACATGGTCCATTCTACTAAATACCCTGCTAATTGTTTTTCCTTACTTCGTCACAACATAAAAGTTTCGGCATTATGCTGAGCCGCGCTCCACACAAAGCATTTAACACTAACCATAGTTCCTTCTTGGAGGATCCGCGAAGACGTTTTATATTCTGTTAGAAGCGTACATCCCAAGTATTTGAAAGTTTCTGGAATGTGCAAAAACCCTTATGCTTGTTTTAAACTTTCGTAGACAACACCCTGAAGCGCAAATTTTCCACTGTTGGAAAACATAACTTATATAAGCAATCTAATGACATTTGACAACCGAGAGTTCAAATCGCTAAAGAGAATTCTTTAAATTATTTATACACAAGCATTTAATTTGCAGTGAGAAAATATTTACCAAAGAGATCACACGTTTCACCAATATGGGTGTTTCTCATTTTAGTGGAATTGGGAGAGTTATGGTATACTATATACGAGGGCAGTCCCAGAAGTACCCGACCTGACGTATATATAGCGGTTGTTTCAAACAAATGACTATGGTAGAAAGTATCATCCTTATAAAGCTGAAGTTTGACGATGCTACGTTGTTTAGTAATTGTTTGGCAGCCATTAATAGTGAACTCTCTCAGCGAATTTGTAAACATGGATAAAACTGGCCATTTTGTGATACAATACTTTCATTTCAAAGGTCTTAGTCCAACTAATATTAAAGTTGTTCTAGATTCTACTCTGGGGGAGTTTGCTCCTTCGTTTACAACAGTAAAATATTGGGTGGCAGAGTTTAAGGGAGCCCGTAGGAGCTGCCAAGACGAACATCGCAGTGGTCGACCAAATGAGGAGACCACGCCAGAAATTGTGAAGAAAATCCACAAAATGGGATTGGATGACCGTCGACTGAAAGTGCGCGAGCTAGCAGACACCGTAGGTATTTCAAAAAGTGCTGTACATCGCACACTAACTGAAAATTTAGACACGAGAAAGCTGTGCCGAGTTTACTATCAATGGAACAAAAGCAGCGTCGTGAGGATGTTTCAGCCGTGTGTTTGGCGATGTTTCGCTGCAATAACCATGGGTGAAACATGGGTCCATCACTTCACACCTGAGACGAAGGAACAGTCAAAACAGTAGATTGAAAGAGGAATCGGCTCCAAAGAAGGGAAGGCAGTTCCAATCTGCAGGCAAGGTCATGACGTCAGTTTTTGGGATGCGCCTGGGATAATTTTCATTGATTATCTTCAAAATGGAAAAGCGATCAATGGTGAGTATAATGCAAACTTATTGCAGCGTTTGATGAAATGATGCAAAAACGGCCGCATTTAGCGAAAAAGAAAGTTCTGTTCCATCAAGACAATGCACCAGATCACACATCCATTATCGCCTGGCCAAAATCAATAACTTAAAATTTCGAATTGCTTCCTCATGCGCCCTATTGTTCAGACTTAGCCCCCTGTAATTATTTTCTGTTTCCAAAGTTGAAGAAATGGCTTGGTGGTAAAAGATTTGTCAACAATGAAGAGGTGGAGTTTGCAGAACTCGACGGTTCTCACTATAAACAGGGTATCGAAGCTATTGAACATCGCTGGGAAAAGTGTATCGAGCAGAAAGGAGACTGTAGAGAAATAGAGTGGTTTTTTCCCAACATTTTTGTTTTCTTCGTTAGGTCGGACACTACAGCCCTCTTAAGTTATTTCAGAAAGCTTAACATATATTCCTTTACACATCAACGTTGTAATAATTGCCCATAAAATATCTACAACGTGTTGATTTTGTTGGGAAGTTTTGATCAGTTATCAAATCCATTATGCAAAGAAACGTAGAACTTATTTTAGATCGACGATGCCTTGAATAGTTCTAGTGATCTGGAGTAATTAATGTATACGAATTATGCAACTGTACTTTCACATCAACGGGAATGTTCATTCTGGGACCTTGTATTAAGTTATGATACTCTAATCGTTTGGAGCATATTGTAGTCGTAGAGTTTGGTGTTTCTCAGTTTTGCTTATCCAGGAAGCAGTTAAATCTGTGGTTTGGCAGCGGAGCCATTGTGAATGAAATATGATACAAAGCGACGAAACCCAAAAACCTTGGTGCACCTTCACTTGAAATACGAAAGTGCCTTGGTACGACCGCCACAGCCAAGGCTGTTTCCATTGACTTAGCGTTTTGTTGTGCTTCTTTGACGTCATCGGCTTCGGATTTCTAGTGCGTGATGAGGTTGTCCATGGTCGTTTAATTGGACACATTCTAGAAATTCCACCTTCCTGGACTGTCATGGTCAAATGCTAAATGCCAACATAGGTTTGTTTCCTGAACCCCAACAACAAGAATCTAAGAAAAACATGTACCTATGATATCCACGGGATGTAGGTGCTCGTTTGGTAGAGGTGTTAAGGTTTCAACCAAGCAAGTGCGCCTATCGATTGTCATTTGAAAGGCTGCAGCAAAGAAGAGACAGCTCCAGTTTTATTAACCACTGGCAACCTCGGAATGGGGTTTAAGATTTTATTCCCTTAAAATTGAAGTTGTATATTTGGTCCTGTATTTGGTCCATACTGAGTCTTTCATAAGTAACAAATAATGCAAATAAAAATAAAATTAACTTAATATTTGAAAGGAAAAATTTACAAAAACAAACAAAATTTTCAATCACTATTGTAAAGTTCTTTATTTATGTTCTTGACATGCAAAGAGAATGACATTTTACACATAGAGACCAGTTCTAAAAATAATTGACTATCGCTTAAGGCGTACCATGTTCCCTTGTTTTTTATTTACAAGGACAATATAGAAATACAGTAGCTTTTAAGCATAGACATATCTCTTAATAGTTGGTCGCTATGTGCAGCACCATTCCCTTTGCCACAGATTAATACTCTTTGCATATCGAAAACAAAAAAATGAATAACGAATTCCCATTTGAGAAAAAGTAAGTATTGGAAAGTTTAAGGGAATAACAAGCAATATCTCAAAAATTGTTCACTCAACAAAAAAAGAATGTATATGACATAAATTGTGTATTTTAACGCGATCTACATTTTTTGTGTAGTAAAAATTTTATCTATCTCTTATGGTTTAGCAGTTATGCAAAAGTCGTTCACAATGAAGAATACTTTTCGAGACATTCCCAAAAAATTCAAGATATACATTTTATTTGTCATGAAAGTATCTTAAATATATGATATTTTAATCAAAATCGTTAGAGCCATTTTTGAGAAAATTAAAATTTTCGAAAATTGTTCCATGTAATGGGTAATCTGAGGTGGGGAGATTTTCTTTAAAACCTTCGTGTCGCATCTCTGGAAGATACTGAACCTAAATACCAAGTTTGGTGTTTATCCGACTGCTCGTTTCTGAGTTATGCTGTTCACACACACACACACACACACACACACACACACACACACACACACACACACACGGACATGTTTCCAAAAATGCTTTATATGCATTCAATGCACCACAAAACACGTATTTCCTGTGAAATCTCGGTATCGAATTTTTAGTTACGTAAATAGAAGAGAAAGTAAAAAGAAATTCCATTTAAAATTTTTGGTTAAAGTTACACCCTGTACAATACAAAAGTGGAAGCTGTTTCATAGTTGAAAATGTAGAAACAGCGTCTTGCTTATTAATTTTTGTTGAAAATACTATAGTATACTTCTCATCCCCTCAAATGAAAGTCCCTTTTCCGTCGTAAAGTTCCCCCTCTGAATCCTATGTCCTATCCACTGTTGTCGTTCATTCTTTCATGCCTTTTAGCCGCGTTCATTACATATTTCCCAGCCAATTTCTTTTCCTTTTCATGTTTAATATTGTTCTCCCTTCGCCGCTCTTTTTAAAACAACATTGTTACATATTTTGTCCGTCCGTTCCACATGTCCCATTTTTCTTCATATCCACGTTTCAAATCCTTCCAATCGTCTTTCCTCACTTCGCCGCAACCTCAAGTTTCTGTACCATAAAATGCACAGAGCGTGGGCAATTTGTTCCCCGAGTTATTTCACGGAAGATTCCTCCCCCCCCCCCCCAGTAAAAGCTGTTGGTCTCTCGAACATCAGGTTGTGTTACTGTTAATGGTACTTCCCAAGTTTGCTGTTTTTTTGCCTTTTCTCTTTTGAATTTACAATATTTATATCTCTACCCTCCATCGCTATTTACCTCCAGCAGCACGTCCTCGGGAATTTCCCATTTGCTAGCAATCCCATATCAGCAGCAAATCCTAAAAGGCCCCATGAACGCTCTTAGCATCAGTTTTACCTGCACAGTTTTATACGTTAGGTAAAACTCAGAAGGTAGCATTTTGTTATCTGTAGCGTTCTAGATTTCTCAGATCCAGCTTGCAGCAACGTGCTGAAGGGGGTTCCAACTTGCACCACATTAGCATTAGCTTTGAGATCAAAACCTAAAACTAAGAGGATTGGGTCGAAATAGACAAATACTTTGTTACATCTGTGAAATTTCTAAAATTAGCAGTTTCAGTTCGATTCATTTGAAAGTTTAATACATCAGTCAAGGTTTCATGTATAATATGCATACAAAATTTCGTGAACATTTTTAAATTAGTTCCCGAGATATTACTTTTCCAATTATATTTGTACTGTTTTGAAAAATTCGTCCACATGATACAATAATTTTTTGGAAAAAAAATATTAACTAATTTTTGTACTAATTGGGGAAAAAATAAATGTGAAGTTATTAAGTTTTGGGCTCAAAATTTACGCAATATGAGTATATTATTGTGTAATAACATCAAATCTCATTATTGTTTATTTATATGGAGGAATACAAGTGTCATTGATTTATACGAAAACGTGCATCATGTGGAACAATTTGAGAATCTGCCGACAAATGAAAATCTGACGACTTTTAAAAGGCATTTAATGCATATACAGTCTGCAGCCAATTTACTATTTGGAGATTCCTGAGGCATCTCTTTAATGGTTTGTCTGCTTTAATATATGCAAAACTTAGAATTTTTACTACAAAATTATGAAATTATGATTGCAGGCAGACATTTAAATTGTTATAACTAAACGTTTGTGGTCTTTAATAACACTAAATTCCATATTATTAACTTCTGCAATTTTTGACAGATGGGTACCTATCCAAATGAGTTAATCTCTGGCATGTAAATTTAGCGAAACAGTTTTAAGTACCAATTATCACTATATAGTTGTCTAAATTTGCTCAAATTCTCGATATAGTGCCTTCATGTCAAACACAATGCCCTAAATGCAAAGTGCACAGGTGAGACATAACGCTGAATTTGAATACCCCATAAACGCTCCAACTTTCTTGTAAACATGCTTGCACGCGCAGAGAAAATCAGCCGCTGACTGGATTCCTTCAATCCAAGCGCAAGTCGATACATCAGGTATTACTATTACATGAAGTCATCATGGACTATTAGTAGACAATTATAATCAATCCATTCAAGGATTAACATTTACCATCACTCTAGGTTTTTACTTTACCATTTTACAACAACAAACATTCTAGCACAGATGTTCCCTTTTATTCTTCTTAGAACTGCGCAGGCAAAGCGGATATCTGTGGAGACATTTGGGCGTTTTATTCTTCTTAATTCTTCTGTCACTCCCATTTATTGTGAAAGCGGTTCTTAAAAATGCTCCAGGTAATGTTGAACAAAGGTGTGTGATATAGACCTGGGATATTTAAGCTTTAAAAACTAGTTTTAGTCACCTAAAATAGGCTCTCAAATTATAAATAAGCACTATAACAAGTTTTAGGCACCAAAAATGCAGTTTCAACGACGTAAACATTAGAGTTTATGTATCTAAAATGCATTTCCACTTTCTAAAAGTTTAATATTGCGGTTATAATGGGAGCATTAAAAGTTACACAATAACGAAAACTGTAAATTTACTTAACTGTTATTACGGCTAGAAAATTTTGTCTTAAATATTGAATTTATAGCGGATAATACATAATATGAGCTTATAAAGTTGAACAAAGTCAAAAATTGAATAGATCAGAGTGGAAATGTCCCATATACTATAGATAGGTATATAATTGTGACCTAAATGCCCTAGAGCTGACATGGTGCACCCCCCCTCCAAGGTGCTGTTTGTAAAACACAATATATCGTTAAGCAATGAAAAAAAAACTGAGAAACATTTAAAAGTACAGAGAAAATATGCAAAAATCTTGCGAATTTTTGCATATCAACGTTAATGAAGGGGAGGAAGTATGAGAGTCACAAAGCAATGAGAAATGCGACATTTGAAAGGGATTTCTACCGTACTGCAGTCACAGACTAATACCAAAGAATGGCAGACCAGAGGTGCAAGTATTCTGTTTGTATAAAACAAGTGAATCTGTCTGCGTTACAATAAATCAATTTTTTTCCCGGAATGCCCCATTCCTACAGCCAAACTCCATATTACAAAGTATTTCAATCGAATCAGTCCCATGATATCATACTTTGTCTTTAATAGCTGCATGATAAAAACAAATAAAGGAAACAACACAACGACTAGGCACTTTTAGGCTGTAAAAGTTTAAAATGGATGTCAATGGTCAACATTTTAGGCACTATATAGCCCCTTCCATAGAATTGTATTTTATATGAAACGAGAAGATGTTTAACTACTTTTAGTTTATTTGTACACACAAAAAGTATGCATTTAGCTAAAATCATTAGCATAAATTAGCCTAAAATTTTTAGGGACATCTCCATTCTAGTTCACTCAGACGTGTCTTATCTTCTATCCCAACTTCGAGTAGTCACTTCATACAAAGATCGTTTAGGAGTTCATTTCTGGGCATTAATGTACAGCATTTTCCTCTAGAATCAAAGTTTCTTCCAGTGGATTCACTTGCCACATATGCTTTATGCTTTCTCTGTGCAGTGTTCGCCGGATGTTCGTACCAGTACAGTTGAATACGTAACGTTTCCTTCCTGAAGCCGAACTGTTGTTCTTCAGGTTCGTTTTTGGATTGATAACAGATTCGGGTGAATCGCCTTTGAATCAACTTCAATCGTGGGAGAAAAATTTGGTTCTTGGAATCAGCTTGTAGCATCTGATCATTGACTTAAAGGAATGCCCAACATTTTTCCAACGTATGTGAAAGTCCGGTTGGTTATATTTTAAAGAGGAAAAAGAAACTAAAGTGGAAAGACTACATTTGTTGAACCAACAGCAAAGCAATGCTTGAGAATTATTTGGGGTCTCTCAATATTTTAACGGTTAATCCACAGATTTTTTTTCGGAGCATTGGGAATTTAATTTGGAGTTTAATATCCCTTGACATAAAGTTTGGAAATTTGTGCGCAGTGCATTTAAAGCCTAATTTAACACATTTCCCCAAGGTAAAGTGCGGACGATCGGAAGGGGCCCCGAAACCGGGGCAGAGCTCCGCACCGCAAGGTCACCCGGCTTCTTGTGCTTCTACCGTGAACCCGGGAGGGAGGAAGGGAGGAATAAGACCAAAAGGTCGACCGGATCCGGATGACGACGGGCGCAACGCAGACGGGGTCCCTAATGTTTCCAGATTGAACGCCTCCAACTCCGCCCGAGCTCACTCTATTGGGTCCAGAACCTTTGGTGGTCCCTCGAAGGAGCTCCCTCCCCATAGCACCCAGAGTCGGGTTGCATCCAGCAGTCCCTGGATGACATCTGGATGAAACTTCAACAGAACACACAACCCGCCGAACGCCGTCGCCTGGTCCTACAACCCTAAAACAGATGACAAGGAAGATGATGGTTACAGGAAATGGCGGGGTATGAGAGTCGTGGTAGATGATGAACCACTCCAGCATTCGCTTACCGACCCGGGGAAGCCACGAAAAACATCCATGGGCCAGAGTAGGCGATCGCAGGAAATCTAATCCGGGTTCCCTCCCTGTCGCACACGTTACCACTGCGTCATCTCTGTCAAAGGGGAAAACATTTAACCCGTCAGTTTTGTTCTTCGTCATAGGAGTTGTATCAGCACAGTGGAATCCAGCTACCGGCGAAGAACGAAGTTTATGGGAGAAAAGAGGACGTCACCTAGTAAAACAAAACGACATATTTTAAAATATTTGTAGCAAGAAACTAATTAGTAGAAGCAAGTTCCCTTTATTCCACTCACGTGGTGGTCTTTATGACAGCCAGGTGCAATTTCCAGCTTGAAGATTTATAAATGCGTGCGTAATCCATTACAATACCTGATGTACTTGAGCTTGGTGCATAAAATAAAATATGAGTGGGTGGCAGTGTTTTGTTATGGTTGAGACTGGCAACCTTACCACATGTTGCAACACAAGTGCACTGCTGCCAACATTACCGACGAGTGCGCTTGTTGGCTTTGCGCTTGAAGTAAACAAACACTCGCGAATGCTTGTTATTGAACAAATGAAGTCGGATCACTCCCAATGTTTTAGCAGAATATTGTTGTTATTTTTGACTACTAGGTCATATCGCGTCTTATATCTACACATTGTATACTTAACATTGATTAAATAATACAATAATTGTAATACATTGTTATAAACATATTTTACATTAAGTCTTGAGCACAGCTAGAACAGTATAAGCTATTACCTGTTATAAATGTTAATTTGATGTGAGTTTAAGTTTTTTATTTATGGACGCGCTTTAACTACTATGTTCCTTAGCGTCCCATTCTATATTGGGCGTGAAAGATCGGAAATTTTGCTCAGAGGCCTCTATGAGGTTCTTTTACGTGCCGTAAATCTACGACACGGGACCACCGGTTTTACTTCCCTTCCGAAGGAAGCCACGCTAAGGATTTTTACGCCCGAAAAAATCCATCGCCCTCCGCCGGGGTTGAACCCACGACCTTGGGAACTAGAGGCTAGCACGGTACCACTAGTCCACGGAGGACGACAAGTTATATTTAAATCTTGTTATACAGTTTGATGTCTTTCAAGAAAAAAATAATGTTTTTGAAATGAGTAGGGTTGTTTAAAGCTAAAAATATATCTTCAGGGAGTTATGTCTTCTTCTCTCCATGGTATAACTTCTGATGAGGTGTTCGATGGTGATACGGCAATTGCAGGTCTCGCAGTGAGGAGCATTTTCTTTGGCGAGTAAGAAGGATTGGGTTAGGCGTGAAGGCCTATTCGTAAACATGATCTTTTCTTTTTAGTCTGCAATGTGCAGGGTTTTATGGAGCCTTTCCTGACTATGTGGAGTGCTTGTTTTAATGGTCCAGTCTTGCTTCCATTTGACAGTTGGTCTGCTGAAAAAATCTCTGTGGGGCACTGGCAATTCTTCCACTGGAGGTAGCAAAGTTTCTTTTTTGCATCCCTATCTGCTTCCTCATTTCCTGATATTCCACAGTGGAACGGAATCCAGAAGATTATAACTTCTTGATTATTTGTAGTAACTTCGTTGTAAAGACTTTGGATATCTCGGATTAATGTTAAGTCAGTATAGCGGTCTCGGATACTCTGAAGAGTGCTTAGTGAATCAGTTAGAATTGCACTGTGTTTATTGTTTTAGCAGATTTCCGAAAGAATGGGTGTGTTTGTCTCCATAGCCTGCTGCGTTGTACGGGTAGCTTTTAAACTCGAATTAATTTACTTAATTTACCTCACTCCCCCGTACTGTATGAAATGCTTGTAGAATTATCTACAAGATTTTTATGGTGAATTCTCCTCTTTACTCCTTGTGTGCCACTGGTACATTCTATAAGTGTAGTGTTGAAAATAAACATAGGGATAAGTTTTGAATGTCGTAAGCAATCTGTATTTTGTGCTTGTACCTAAAGTATGTATGTCCAAAGTTTTGTCGAGAGACATAAGGGGTCGAAGGGTAGCTTTTTACTTTCTCTACCACATACATAGTAGGTAGAGAAGGTATTGCATTCCACCAAAAACTTCAATTTCGAGATTTCACCGAAAATGCATGTTTTGAGACCCCTGAATCCACCAATAGGATTTTTTTTAGAAAAATGTCCGTGTGTGTGCCTGTGAATAGCATAACTCAAAAATAAAAAGTATGATAAATACCAAACTTGGTATTTAGGTTCAGTACCTTCCAAAGATGCGACACAAGATGTTCAAGAAAATTTTATCTCAAACTACCCTTTACATGGAACATTTTTCGAAATTTTTCGTTTTCTTAAAAACTGCTAGGGATTTTGATTAAAACACCATGTATTAATGATATTTACATGACAAAATGTATATCTTGAATTTTCGAGGATTAACCTGTGAAGTTCACTTCATTCATAAGGAATTTTGTATAATCTTGTATAACTGGTAAACTTTAAAGCATAGGCGAAAATGTGCTACATAAAAACGTAGATATCTTTAAAATACACAATTTATTTCAAATAACTTTTTTGTGGCATCAACCATTTCCGAGATATTCATTATTAGTGATTCTAATTACTCAGTACTAAGTTATCTTTTAAAGTGCTGTCAATTTTCAGCTGTTTTTCGCGATATTATGAACAGAGTATGGACTTTTAAGACCAGTATATAGTGTCCAGCTCTTAAACATTTGACTATCACTAATCCTTTTGTATTCATAACAAAATGTGTAATGTAGCCATTTGTGCAAAGCTTTATCTCGATTAAAATGAAGTAGATAGAAAAGTAAGCTTTCATAAGAATAGAGAAACACTGTTAAACAGTAGAGGGTAGAGAAGGTGATGTGAATTCACACGTAAGATTTTTGTACGAGCTTTAATTTTTATCAACACCGAGAAAATGCCCTTTTATTACCGGGTTTCTATCTATATCAACGGGCATATGTTATAGGCACATAGAGAGGGGTGAATACCACGGTTAAGGCAATAATGCCAACGGGTTCTGCTATAAATACATAAAATCGGAATAGATCTCATAGAGATCGGTTGTACGTATGTACGTACTCTTGCGCATGAGCGACTGGAGGCAGGGAAATGCCCGAGGTCATACCAGTTATAAAAGCAAAATAAGGCGCTTGATGCTTACTGTTAACCTTGTCCTTTACCATTAACGTGATTACTACATCCGTTTCTCTGTTCGGTTGTAGTGACAAAGTGGATATTTCAGCTCTAGCATGCAATTAATAGCCTTGTGAACACGGTGATCAAGCATCTAGTTTAAAATTCTGGCTCAAACTCTTAAATAACACTTCCCAAACTTGGTTTTATTAAATGTGTGATACGAGGGCGACACTGAAAATGTTTCGAGTGCCTTGTTTCTCAAAACAAATGAAATTTCTTTGTTTGACAGCTCTTTTTTAATGTTTTGCGAGTTGATTGCCATGTAGTATGCTCTAACGTTTGTTAATTATCATAATTTAAACACGCTGTGTTCACTCAAAAAAGAATTTGACTAGAAAACATTTCCGGGCTATGGATTTTTACGATTTTAAATCGTTATTAACGCCTAAACAATGCGAAGATCGACTTATAAGTGCATTTAGCGAAGAAGTCCCGTAAAAGGCAATAATTTATAATTGGTACAACGAATTCAAAAGAGATCGGTTTTTTCTTAGTGAAGAATTTCGTGAAGAACGCCCGAGAACTGCTTTTACTGAAATATTGCCGCTGTTCGAGCAATGCCTGAAGAAGATCGACGGACATCTTAAGGATTTATTCGGGCGACATTGCGCACTGGTATGAGTTAATTCCAAACAAATTTACATCAACAGTTAATTGTGAGAAAACTTTGTTGTCGGTGAATTCCACATAAACTGACTCCGATCAAAAACAACAACGCATTAATTGGTGCAGGAAAACTCTGGAAAAACTCCAAGGCGACACTTCAAATTTGGTTTGGAATATCGTTATTGGTGTTGAATCTTGGATTTATTGTTATGATCCTGAAAAAAAGTCAACAGGCTCAAGGGGTCTTTCGAACAGAACCTAAGCCTGCAAAAGTCTGACGAATTCGCAGTGCTGGTAAGAAGATGGTTGCTAGTTTTTCCCCTCCTAAAACAGGCCATATTGCTAGTATAGCATTAGAAGATAAAACGTACCGTTACTGCCGATTGGTACACAAATGGCTGTTTACTGCAAGTTTTTTGAAGTTCGTGAAAAACGCCCAAAAGGAAAACGCCACAACACATCGTCGCATACAGCAAAACTAACAACCGAGTATCCGGATGCTCTAAAGGTCAGCGCCATGGACTCTCCACCACACATCCCTGACCTAGCACCTTGTGGTTTATTTTTGTTTCCAAAAATTAAAGATAAAATGCATGCAATCGCTTTTTCATCATCAGATGAAGCAGTGGAAGATGATAAAAACCGGGTTTCTAAAGCGCCTCAGGAAGAGTGGCATCATTGCTTTAAGAACTGGTTTTGCTAAATGTAAAAATGTATCGATGCTAAAGGGGGATATTTTGAAAAACGATTATATTTAGATTTTTTTAAAGCTAATCCTTGTTTGATTTTCTGAAAATGTTAAATGTTGCCTCGTATATAACGCTTGTGCATTAAAATTCTTTAACTATTTGAAATTGAAATTATTCGCGGAAAGCATTTAATAGTTGAGACATATATTAGTTACTGAAATGCGAGTTATAAAGAACTAGGGAAAACGAAGCTTATGAAATTAATAAATATGATTCGCAAGTAACTACTGGTGAAATTCAAAGAAAATGAGCGTTTGGTGAAGTTAAAAATTATGTATGGCACTCACGTGACTTTCTCTCCTCACTATTGTACTGTAACTATTCTTACAAACGCTTATTTTTGTATCTATTTCTTGTTAATCGAAATAAACATTTGCATAAATTGTTTTATTGCGTATTTCCTTGAAGGTGCAAGGGGATTAGCGGAATACAGTAGGCTTTAAACGATAGTCAAATCTTTTAAGGACCGATCACTATGTCACTTTGAAATTCCCTTCTCTTTGCATGGCCTAGAGAGAGGGGGGTATTTCAAAATTCAAGCTAATAACAAGAACACCTTGTAAATAGTTAACTCAAAAAAAATGTATTAGACATAAATGTGCTTTAACGAGACCTATATTTTTTTTTTTACCAGTTTACCAGTTAGGCAGAAGGTCATTCAGAATGAAGAGGACTTCAGAGACTATTCCCAGAAAATTAAGATATACATCTAATTTGTTAGAAAATATCTTAAACATGTGGTATTTAATCAAAATCATTAGATCCAATTTTGAGAATGTAAAGGGTAGTTTGGAGTGGGGGGATTTTCTTGAAAATCTACGTGTAGCACCTTTAGAAGATGCTGAATACCAAGTTTGGTACTTAACCGACTTTTCATTTTTGAGTTATGTTGTTCTCTCTCCCCCCTCTCTCTTTCTCTCTCTCACTCCCTCACACACACACACAGACTTGTTTCTAAAATATTTTTGGGGTGGAGTTCAGGGGCCTCAAAATATATATTACCGGTCAAATTTGACATCGAATTTTTTGGTGGAATATAGCAGGTATTTCCCCTACTTACTACGTAGTAGAGAAAGTAAAAATTAATCACAATAAGAGGGGGTGAGGCGGTTATGGGATGTCGCAATTTAATGGTATGTATATCCAATGCAAGAAGGCGAATTTTACATACAATATTGCGGAAACTACTTAATTAAAAAGAATCGAGCATAGGTTTAGTTTAACGCAGTATTATGTAGAAGTTTACATTTTGGATACGGTTTTATCATTAAAGGTATGACACGTATGTTTTGTATAAAACAAGGCAAGATACATTACAAATAACTTTTGTGAGATTAGATGACGTCTACAGCATTTATGCTGCATAAAGTAAAACTTCTAGGAACCTCAGCATAACTCAACGTTTAAAACATAACCACTTGCATTGAAATAAAAGCACTTAGTTATGAGTCGACGCTTTAACATCAAAACATCACTTACTAAAATATATAAATACCCAATAAACATTTGAAAGAAAAAACTTTCTGCTTTCGCAGTCTGAGAATGCCAGACAAAGAAGCATAACAAACAAATTAACTAAACATACAGCGTTATTCAAAAAGAAGGAACAGATTTTAAATATTCATTTTTAATGAACGACAATAGATAACGACACATCATTAAATAGAGGAATTGTTATTGTTCTTTATTTATAGTCGCTATGACTACTAGGTCATATGGCGACTTATACGAGTACAATAATAATATATTGGATACTTTACATTGATTAAATAATAATACAATAATTGTAACACATTTTTAAGCCCTACCTATTAGTTCCATTCAGTGCCTACAGCGGCGCTGTGTGTTTACAAGAAAATGGCGATGCCACAGGAAAAGTCGTTTTGTGTGCTGCATTATGCAAAGAGTGAATCCATTGTTTCATTGCAGCGTACACTTCGTTGTAAGTTCAACAATGAGCCGCCTCGTCATAAAAAAAATTACAATTGATACAATAAATTTGTAGAAGATGGTTGCGTGTGCAAACAGAAAAACACTGGTCGTGCTCGCATAAGAAATGGTGCTCCTTTTGAACACACAAAATAAAATGTTGAACTTTTCTCTATTCAGTGATGTATTGCATGTGTCGCCATCTATTGTCGCTCATTAGAAATAACTATTTAAAGTCTGTTCCTTCTTTTTGAATAACCCTGTAGTAAACATGGGAAAGCAATTGTATAAAAGATTATAAAATGCATCAAAAGGATATAAGACATAGTAACAGTAATTATAAAGAAAAATGAATAATAAAATTGAATAGCAGTTAAAAGGGTGTAGTATATAGGTGATTTTTTTAAAATTAAAACGGATTCTTTAATGACCAAGGGTGGAACATTCTTAATTTGCCTAGGCCGCACCTCTTACAGAAATGGACGACGAACCTGGGCATCCTGCCTCTTGTTCCGACCATTAGTCCTACGATTTCGTTAGAGTTGATGCCGTATTTCTCCAAGTAGTAGGCCACTGTGTGCTCGTAAATCCTCCACTTGTCATGTACCTCGACTGGTTGCTGTGACTCCAGTCTCACGGTTGGGTCTATAAGATGAAGAACCAGGTGGTGTGGCAAGCATGTCAATCGCCGACAGGATCCCTCTTGAGAAATGCCATGGATTTCTTCATATACACGATAAGTTTTGTTTCTAAGGCCTTCGGCAATGAGCGATCTGATTTTATGTCTAGAGTTTTGGAGAGTCGCTGTAAGGACAAGCGCCCAAAACATGTCCAAGAGTTTCAATCTCATAGCCGCAACGGCGACCGTGCTCTGCAGTGGTCTCCAGGGGGACCTTTCTGATACAGAACGCAGGGACAAACGTTACTATGATTTTGAGGGATAATTTCCATTCATTGCGAGTGAGGCATCCAGGTTGTCGATACATTTGTTGGTGGGGTATATTCTTATGCTCTAAGGTACGCTTAAACAGTTTCAAGCAGAGAAAACTTACGTTAAATTGCTTTTAGTATGAATAAGATGTTGGCTTTATAAAACTAAATAGCAAGCAAATGTTTTAAACCATCTTAAAGGAAACTAAAATATGTATTATTATTGTTATTATTATTATTATTACTGACACAATATACAGGGTGGACCATTTAAGTTGAGACTGCACAATATCTGCAAAACTAAGCGTTGTAGAAAGAAATGTCTTCAATAAAAGTTTCTTGATATTATGGGGAAAGTAAATGCCATTAGTCATGTTTTATTTGGAGGACGTTATGATGGTCATTTTAGGCTCAATTTAATTTTTTTAAATAGGAACGTAATTTTGTATGTTTTCTATTAGAAAATGGTTTATAAAAAGTGCTTATTTTGTGATGAGGAATAAGGAAACAAAATAAAAATATCGGTTCCCAATTACGAAACGTAACTTGATCCTCGAATGACCATCCATGGATGGTGCTCTTCGTACACACCCCTTCAGAATTTTCGTTGTTATTTACGTTGGTGTAAGAACAATTGCAAAGTGCTTTATACAAATATTGTTTAGTTTTTAATGAGGAGTGAGAAAACAACATAACCATTCTTTAAAAGTTTTGTCTACATTCGGTTGTTGGTTTGCATGGAAAGAGTATGAAATTTTAAGGCCAGTATATAGCGTTCAGTTGTTAAACATTTTGACTATCGCTATTCCCTTTGCGTGTATAATAAAATGTGTATTGTAGCTACTTATGCAAAGGTTTGTCTCGAGTAAAATGTAGTAGATAGAAAAATATATTTTCGTAAGAATAGCTATTATACCTATTAATGAATGATGGTAGAGTTTAACTTTGTACTACACACCTTATGCCATTAGTTGCGCTCATTATGATAATGACTGCGAAAAATGCATTCAGGCATCTGCACAGCGACAGACCTGAAATAGGCTAACTGGTTTTTGAATACCTGGAACACACAATCATACGTCAGACTCTGGACATATCGAGGAATCTTCTTTATCAAGTAAAGTTTTCTCGACCCATCTGGAAATCTTGTAACATCGGATAGGTGCTCTACCATCGAAGCCACGAGGACAGTCTTAAAAGTCATTTAACTAAACTTTTTAATTTAGAGAAAGCGAGATTCTTATGTGGAGAGTGTGATAACAGAAACTTCTTTCGACCCGACGACCAAGCAAGTAGAGCGGGGGAAAATTATGTAGTAAGCGCACTCATTGGGTTTCCACTTGAGCCTCTCTGCTTCAAGTCAACAATTCACAAATTGTTGACACTTGTGACAGCAGCATTATTCTCAGCCTTAACCACACATTTTCTTAAAAGACAAGAAAATTATGTGATTAAAAAGGTAGAATCAGACCGAAAAATTCACTGTGTTAGCCGGGATTTGAACCAGGATTCCGCTTTTCTTGCTCTAACCAACTGAATTGAATTTTTTAGTCTGATTGTACGTACGAGGGCTGTCCCAGAAGTACCCAACCTGACGTATATGTAGCGGTTGTTTCAAACAAATCACTATGGTAGAAAGTACCACCCTTATAAAACTTAAGTTTGACGATGCTACGTTGTTTAGTAATTGTTTGGCAGCCATTACTAGTGAACTCTCTCAGCGAATTTGTAAACATGGATAAAACTGGTCATGGTTATGTGACCTTTCATTTGAAAGGTCTTAGTCCAACTAATATTAAAGCTGAGCTAGATTCTACTCTGGGGGAGTCTACTCCTTCGTTTACAGTAGTAAAATATTGGTGGCAAAGTTTAAACGAGGCCGTACGAGCTGCCAAGACCAATATCGCAGTGTTCGACCAAATGAGGTGACCACGCCAGAAATTGTGAAGAAAATCCACAAAATGCTATTGGATGACCGTCAACTGAAAGTGCGCGAGCTAGTAGACATCATAGGCATTTCAAAAAGTGCTGTACATCGCATACTAACTGAAAATTTAGGCACGAGAAAGCTGTGTGTAAGTTGGGTGCCGCGTTTACACAATGGAACAAAAGCAGCGTCGTGAGGTTGTTTCAGTCGAGTATTTGGCGATGTTTCGCTGCAATACAGCAGAGATTTTGTGTCGATTCATAATCATGGCTGAAGTATGGGTCCATCATTTCACACCTGAGACGAAGGAATTGATATCTTCAAAAAGGAAAAGCAATCAATGGCGTGTATTATGCAAACTTATTGCAGCGTTTGAATCATGAGATCAACCAAAAAGGGCCGCAGTTAGCGAAAAAGAAAATTCTGTTTCATCAAGACAATGCACCAGTTTACACATCCATTATCGCCATGGCCAAAATCAATGAGTTAAAGTTCGAATTGCTTCCTCATGCACCCTATTCGCCAGACTTAGCCCCCTCCGATTATTTTCTGTTTCCAAAGTTGAAATGGCTTGGTGATAAAAGATTTGCCAACAATGAAGAGGTGGAGTTTGCGGTTGATGGCTATTTTGCAGAACCCGACGATTCTCACTCTAAACAGGTTATCGAAGTTATTGAACATCGCTGGGAAAAGTGTATCGAGCTGAAAGGAGACTATGTAGAGAAATAAAGATGTCAAGCTTGTCCTACACACGGCTTGTACGAAAGAACAATTACCTTTGATTGACCTAATTGTTGGTTAAACTATGAAGCCCGGGACTTAAATACTTGCGACATTGTAAGTCGTCATTGGGGTATGTCATCCCCAAAATAAGTTTGAGATCTTGTGGTTTACCGGGGGAAAAAACGCGAATCATTTGCGGAATTTAATGTACCGGCATGTTGCCATGACACCTTAGTTGCTTACTGAACCCCACGGGAAGCGGAAGATCCTGGTTAAAATCTGACTATGACATTGAATTTTTTAGTTTGACTACCTTTCCAGCCTTTCCTACAAGCGGCTTGTGTGAAAGAACAATTAACATGTTTCATAAAGGAGGCTAAAAGGGTTTTTGTATGGATAGAAAGCTTATCCTACCCCTGTACTCAGTTCATCACTGTTTAAAGCAGAAGTGAGGTAAAGTTCTAGGAATCACAACTGCAGGTATAGGCATCCTAACGCATTAGAGAAAGCGTTCCTATTATGGGTTTCAAAATCGGATAGCTCTACTAATAAAATGGGTTGGCGGAAGTGTAGTTACTGTAGATCCTCAAAGGAATAAGTGGGTACTGGCATTTCAAGACTTGCATGTAATAAATACACGTCTATCTGCTTCAGGCATTGAAAGAATAAGTCCATGTCTTGTTTTACATCCAGCTGCCATAGTCCATGGTGACTGAACACAACCAAATCATCTGTCCACCAGTAGGAATAAGGCGTTTGCTTGTTATCCTTGTGTTCGTGAATTATTCTCTCCAGAACACAGGATCCGCAAGATCCGCAAGCAAGTGTGGAATAATGCAATTATTTTACATTTTCCGAAAGGTAATGGGAACAAATTTCTCTCCACTTGATTACTTTTATGGGGATATTTGAAATATAGAGTCTTTGTTACGAGGCCTGCCAATATGGAAGAGTTGTAAATGAAGATCAGAAAAAAATACACAGATATAACACCAGCAGTGATTCAAAATGTTCAACAAGAATTCACGCTTCGACTTAGCCACTGCCACATTGTAAATGGAGAGCATTTTGAACACCTTATTAAATAATTAGAATTTCATTGGTTACAGTAGTTGTGTAAATTGTGGAGAAAATTGTTAAACAAGCCAAAAAATAAACTGCATAGCAACCAAACGTTTTGTATGAAACAAATGAATTTGTAGTCGATGACGTCACACCCAGTGTAATAATGACAACGTTTTTTATCTTTTTTTGTAAAAATTTATTTTTAAAATATTAAACTTGACGTATGTGTTTATGAAAGACCATGTATTTTTGTTAGATGCTTCACTGTGCAAGTGGTGTCCTGGCCGTTCATCACTAGTGGCAAAGTTTTGAAATCAGCACAGAAAAACAATCTGACGCATTGTATTCATATGACTTTCTGCACTCTTCTGCAAACTATTCATACAAAAGGTTTTCTTCTTCATGATCGAGATAAACTTTCATTACCATTTGCACATTTCGTTATAGATATAAGAAAATTCAGTAGGCTATAGCGGTGGTCAGATTTTTAAAGCAGATCGCTGTGTGATGGCTTTGAAATTCCATAATCTTTGTATGAACACAAGAAAAACCGAATAGTTAACTTACCAGTATTAGGAAATTCAAACCAATAGCAAAGAATATCTCGGAAATGGTTTAACATCACAAAAAGTGCATTGCATATAAACTGTGTGCGTTAACGAGATCTACAGTTTTTGTGTGGTAAGATTTTGTCTATGTCTTATGGTTTACCAGTTATACATAAGTCATTCGAAATGAAGAGGACTTCATGTGCCATAAATAATTCAAAATCGTCTACTAAGTTTGGTATTTAACGGACTTTTCGTTTTTGAGTTACGCTGTCCATACGAGTAAACGCGTGCGCGTGCGGGCCTTTTTCTAAAAACTCCTTTTTACTTTCTCTACTACGTATAGTAAGTAGGGGAAGTATTGTATTCCACCCAAAATTTTGATACCGAGATTTCACCGGAAATACATGTTTTGAGACCCCTGAATAAAAAAAAAGCATTTTTGGAAACATGTTCGTGTGTGTATGTCTGTCTGTGTCTGTGAACAGCATAAATCAGAAACGAACAGTCGGATAAACACCAAAGTTGGTATGTAGGTTCAGTATCTTCCAGGAATGCGACACGAAGCTTTTCAAGAAAATCCCCCCACCCCAGGATACCCTTTACCTGGAAGATTTTTCGAAAATTTTAATTTTCTCAAAAACGGCTCTAACGATTTTGATTAAACTATCATATGTTTAAGTTATTTTCATGACAAATAAAATGTATATGCTGAATTTTCTGGGAATGTCTCCAAAAGTATTCTTCATTGTGAACGACTTTTGCATAACTGGTAAACCATAAGAGATAGACAAAATTTTACTACACAAAAAATGTATAATACACAATTTATGTCATATACATTTTTTTTGTTGAGTGAACCATTTTCGAGATATTGCTTGTTATTCCCTTAAATTTTCCAATACTTATACTTTTTCTCAAATGGGATTTCGTTATTCATTTTTTTGTCTTGGATATGCAAAGAGTATTAATCTGTGGCAAAGGGAATGGTGCTGCACCTAGCAACCAGCTATTAAGAGATATGTATGTGCTTAAAGGCTACTGTATTTCTATATTCCCCTTACATCTACAAGGAAATTAGCAATAAGATAGAGTCTGCAAATGTTTGTCTCGATTAACATGAAGTAGATGGAGAATAAGCATTTGTAAAAATAGTTTGTACAAGAGTAGAGAAAGTCATGTGAGTGTAACACATCAGATTTTTATTTGTTCAGGTAGTCTCAAAACGTGTATTTCTGGTGAAATCTCGGTATCGAGTATCTGCTTACTATAGGGAAGTAATAGAGAAAGTAATAGCTGCTGTAATCCGTCCTTTACCAGATAGAAAGGCTTATGTCGCGTTGTCGCCCACTGTACACAAATTATGTTCCATCTTGTGAATATATCCTAGGTGCAACTGATTCATCATTGCTTGATTCCACTCATTCCCGGAAATCCTCGTGCATCGGGATCATATCATTTACCTGACTGGCTTTCCTTGAAAAGCTTGGATGATACGCATAATTATTTCGGACAATGAAACCAATGTATACGTAACGAGAACTGGAAGGGGACGGAGCAAATTTAAGGAATTGCGTTACCGTAGTAATCGGGGTTACAACTCGCGACCTTTGCATCAATAGAACCTTGCCTAACTCTTTACCTCCAGGGGCCTCACGATGATGTTACACCAAAGGCGGAATAAATGTCAAGCGTTGACTCAACTGATGACACATATTCGTTGTAAAGTTTCGCAAAAGTTTCCACATTTCGAAGAAATAATCACCAGTTCTCCCACATAACCATTACGGAAATGACAGCTCGCTATAATTACTTGTACAAAAGGGCCGTTAACCTTTCCTGAAGTACGTTCGTTTCTGATCAAGGAAAGCCGCGTTTGAATTAACAAGGCCGAACGGAGATTGGAATTGTATCTGCAGCTTAGGATGACAGAGCAAACTCCACTGGACATAAAGCGTTGCTCAAATTATTAAAATAACGTGCGTGCTGATACGGGAAATATTATTTGGGACACAAGTGCATCTTTGCACTCGTCTCGTATTTTCTTTCGAGCTTCTGCGAAGGACTTAACTCATGTCTTGCATACTATTTTTACTTTCTCTCCTACGTATAGTAAGTAGGGGAAGTATTGTATACCACCCAAAAATTCGATACCGGGATTTCACCGGAAATATATGTTTTGAGACCCCCTGAATCCAAAAAAAGCATTTTTGTAAACATGTCCGTGTGTGTGTGAAGAGCATAACTCAGAAACGAACAGTCGGATAAACACCAAACTTTGTATTTAGGTTCAGTATCTTCCAGAGATGCGACACGAAGGTTTTCAAGAAAATCCCCCACCCCAGATTACCCTTTACATGGAACATTTTTCGAAAATTTTAATTTTCTCAAAAATGGCTCTTAACTATTTTGATTAAAATATCATGTGTTTAAGATATTTTCATGACAAATGAAATGTATATCTTGAATTTTCTGGGAATGTCTCCAAAAATATTCATTGTGAACGACTTTTGCATAACTGGTAAACCATAAGAGAGTGACAAAATTTTACTACACAAAAAATGTAGATCGCGTTAAAATACACAATTTATGTCGTATACATTTTTTTGTTGGGTAAACCATTTTCGAGATATTGCTTGTTATTCCCTTAAATTGTCCAATACTTATACTTTTTCTCAAATTCGTTATTCATTTTTTTGTCCTGGTAATGCAAAGAGAATGGAATACTCCACATAGCAACCACCTCTTAAAATATTTGACTATCGCTTAAAGGCTAGCAATTCCCCTTGCATCTACAAGAAAATTAGCAATAAGATTAACATCTCGATATCTCGATCAACATGAAGCATGTTGAGAATAAGCGTTTGTAAAAATAGTTTGTACAAGAGTAGAGAAAGTCATGTGAGTGTAACTGCGCTAGCATCTGCGAACTGGTGATTGATTGGTCACTTCTGGTAGTGTTGACCAAGTCAACTTACGGTGAGCTGTCTGCTTGCACCGGGAGTTATATTTAAATGCTGCATGAATGAAATCATAAGAAAATTTTAACAAATAAAAGGAAGTAAAGATGGTAAGATTTAAATGGTAAAATTCAACTATCAAACATGATTATTTTGCATGTATGCAACAAATATACATAACAATGGTTGGAGGATTAGATACATTTTATTAATGTCTGCCATAAAAATGCAAAGTGTGGGAATTTCAACTTAGCATGCATGATAGAATGAGTGGGAAGGGATAAAAAAAAGTATCGAGGAAAAAGTATCTCCTTAGTAAACCGTTCAATTTCGTAAATTTCGGGAACACACATCTCAAAAACTATTTCAAGACTCGCATAAAAGCCTTTTACCAAAAATAGTCACAAATGAATGATTTCCGTAATCTGTTTATGTGCAGAATATTTTTAGCGATATTTACCTACGTTTTAAACTCAACTTCTTGCATTTAAATGCTGCATCTTCTTAATTCATTAGGGGTACCTACTAGAAATTAAAATCTGTGAAGAGAAGCTCATAATATTTACAAAACCATTTACCGTAAGCATTACCAACGATATTTACACTTGGTAAATCTTGGTATGTTGGTTTCCATTTAAATTAGCTTCAACTTCCTTGATATTGACATGTTGCTCAGAAAATATGATTTGAACAAGAAATTACTTTCTTTGTTGTAAATAGATAAAAGGCCGAGTGCATTACAAAAGTGTGGTCACAAGTTATCATTAAAAAAAGTTCCGTAAATAGCCTTTAAGCACAAAAGAGTAATACTTCCACATAAATAGTGTTAGCCTCGCCTGCCGCCTTTTAAATACCTTGACTAATGCATGCTTCCATTTAAATGCGCCTTTGCGGAACATGATAGATTGCGGTATACTCGTTGAGGGAGAGCATAACTCGCAGTATGTCCGATGTATTAATATATGAATTAATATATGAACTATGGTAATGTTGTTAAATATCTGATGTTTTAGTTGTTACTCTTATTGTTTATTTTTATTTCTTCTTGCCACGGCTGCTGTTATTTGGGTTTCTGGTAGAGCTTGTATAACTTTGCAGGGTGTGATACGGGAAGGAAGAAATAAGTAACAACTAACAATTGATTAAGTTATTGAAGAACACTATGCTTTAATGGCACACGCATTGACTGTCTTATTAATAATCTACACAGTTCTTAAGTTAGTTGGAGCTGTAGAACGGTCGAGCCCTACCCTGTTCGTAAGCCAAACTTGCGGTCGCTGAGCAATCAGGTATTTTATATGTGCTCTAGAAATAATTGTAATATTTATCACACGTTCCTATAGAGCTTTAAATCGATAACGTTTCACCGTTCCTGCTACATTATAAGAAGTAAATAATATCGCCTGCTTCTGAGAGCTTACATGTATCTTATTCACATCGCAGCACTTTATACTCAACCGCCCTGGCTGATGGAGACGCTAAAACTAACATTTCTCCCCTTGAAGATTTTAAACATATTCTTCCTTAAAATTTCATTGTCTTCGTTCAGCTTGGAACCTTCCAGAAGACTTACCCGGCTATTGTTCTACGTTTGCAAACATGTGGCCTCTCTACAAACATGTTTTCGCTTGTCGCCTTTTCTATTTCACAAAGACACAAGGCCTGGCTTTTATGACTTTCCCGTACAAGTCCTGTTTGCCTGGGCCCTAATTCTAACACAAAGATATGTTTGTCGGCTTTTATCAAGAATTCCACAGCTCCAGCTTCACTTGCACATACATAAAACTTATGCCTTAACTTCTATTTATACAACAAGTATTTTTCTTATTAATACCGTTTCACATTATTATATATATGGCATATATAACAATAGTTACTCTCTCAAAATTAAAAGTCATATTAAAGCTTGTGCAGGAAATGTCAGCCCTTTCCTTACGCTATTTAGAGGAAGTATTGCATTCCGCCCACAAATTAGATACCGACATTTTAGCTGAAATGCACGTTTTAAATTCTTCGGAACATCAAAAAAACATTTTAGAAAAAGGTGTGCGTGGCGAGAGAGTGGGAGAGAACAATATAATTAAATATCACATGTCGGGTACATTTAGTACATTGAAAACAATTGGTTATTTTTTATTTTCTCAAAAAACGACGGTTCTTTAATAGTTTGATTAGAAAACTTATATAGATATGCTTGACTAATAAATACTTGAATTTTCTGTGAAGACGTTTTCATTCTATATGAACCAAAAGCTATAGGAAAAAGCTTATTTCAAGGAAAACTAATATAGCTTAACAAAATATAGTACAATTTGGGTCAAATAATTTTTTTTCGTAGCGTTGCCCGTTTTCTTTATGTTTATTTTTATTTTCCTTCGCAAAAAGTCCTTACTATGACTTCTGAATTCGATAATCATTTGACTATGTTTCTGCACTATGTATACAATCAGGTACTTGTTTAATTTTAACTTATTTCTAGACAAAAGTGTATCGTAAATAACGTGAGTAGAAAAATAATTTTTATTTCTCTACTACGTATAGTAAGAAAGGGAAGTATTGTATTCCACCCAAAAATTCGATACCGAGATTTGACCGGAAATACATGTTTTGAAATCCCCTGAATCTAAAAAAAGCATTTTTGGAAACATGTCCGTGTGTCTGTGAACAGCATAACTCAGAAACGAACAGTCGGATGAACACCAACTTGGTATTTAGGTTCAGTATCTTCCAGAGATGCGACACGAAGGTTTTCAAGGAAATCCCCCCACCCCAGAGTACCCTTTACATGGAACATTTTTCGAAAATTTTAATTTTGTCAAAAATGGCTCTAACGATTTTGATTAAAATATCATATGTTTAAGATATTTTCATGACAAATAAAATGTATATCTTGAATTTTTCTGGGAATGTCTCCAAAAGTATTCTTCATTGTGAACGACTTTTGGTAAACTGGTAAACCATAAGACATAGACAAAATTTTACTACACAAAAGATGTAGATCGCATTAAAATACACAATTTATGTCATATACGTTTGTTTTTTTTTTTTGTTGAGTGAACTATTTTCGAGATATTGCTAGTTATTCCCTTAATTTTTTCAATACTGATTTTCTCAAATGGGAATTCGTTATTCATTTTTTTGTCTTGGATATGCAGAGAGTATTAATCTGTGGCAAAGGGAATGGTGCTGCACCTAGCAACCAGCTATTAAGAGATATGTATGTGCTTAAACGCTGCTGTATTTCTATATTGCCCTTGTAAATATATATTCCCCTTACATCTACAAGAAAATTAGCAATAAGATAGAGTCTGCAAATGTTTATCTCGATTAACATGAAGTAGATGGAGAATAAGCGTTTGTAAAAATAGTTTGTACAAGAGTAGAGAAAGTCATGTGAGTGTAACACATCAGATTGTTTTAATTAGTGCAGTGACGATAGGGTTTGCCTTAAAGCATTGTGTTTGTACCACACCATTTGGTTTTAAGTAATCCTAGAAATGCAATTTTTTTTAGAAGGCTCTGCATATAAACTAGCATTTTTTCACCAGTTGCAGCAAAATTTGAAATTGCATTAATTTTTTTCCTCAGTTTATTTACGTACAAAACTAGCTTTGGACTGCATCTAGTCTGGTGGTAGCACAGAGGTCCTGGGTTCGATTCCCAGCTGGAGAGTGGGAATTTTTCTTTATCTAGGATTGTCTCCCATCCTCTCTAGAGTCTGGAAGTATGAATGAGAGTGAAATTCAATGTGTGTGAGAATTTTCTGTAATACCCAAAAGTAGTACCAATCCAAATATTAAAACCACTGTAAGAGAGTAAACATCAATGCTGGTGAGCTAATGTTCCAAAGGTACAAAGCCGCCGATATGACCTTAGATGTTGAAGCTGGCATATAAATGAAACACACACACACACACACACACACACAACCACTAGCTCTGGCATTAAACGCCTGAACATTTTATTTACTTCTGTTTAACTTCTAAAACCCTAAAAGAAACATGGCAGATTTTAGGTATAGTAATTAATGCGTTTAACATTTCGTATTTTTGAACAATCCTATTGGTGTAGGAGAGGTTATGAAATCGAACCCCTCTGAAACTGAAAGCGAGTTTTATTTATGGACGTTCTTCAACTGCTACATTCTATATTGGGCGTGAAAGACCGTTAATTTTGCTCACAGGCCTCTTGATCGGACTTGAGGCTCTTTTACGAGCCGTAAATCTACGACACGGGACCACCGACTTTACTTCCCTTCCGAAGGAAACCATGCTAAGGATTTTTGCGCCCGAAAAAATCCATTGCCCTCCGCCGGGTTTGAACCCGCGACCTTCGGAACTAGAGACTAGCATGGTAACCACTACCACGGAAGACGACCAGAACCCATCTCATCAATGCTTCCGTCGACTATTTCATTGGTGCGTTTGAGTTTGCTAATAATTATAAACAAGAGAACTTCGTGCGTATCCTTTGTTAGGTTAAAACTTGCTTTTGTTTTCGTACACCTTTCTTATTTTTAAACAATGCCTGTCTGATTTAGAAAGACCGTCGCAGTCACGTTAATGAAGTTGTCATACGCAGTGTCTTCACCAGCTTTACATGTACGTGTTGAACAATTGTTATTTAAAACACGCCGTCTCAGGTCTTTTGTTTTAACTGAAGGTTATGTTGTTGATGGGTGGTCTCAGAAATCCCTCATCACAGAAGAATTTTTGACCTGACGTAGAAACTATGTGGGTGGCACAAGGGGTAAAGGGAACGGAAAAAACATCTGGGTGATATACACTAGTTCTGTTGCTTGGTTTCCAAAACCTTTCTTCCGGTGCGTTGCCTTAAAGCGCAAAATCAGATTCTTTCAGATCTTTCCTGTAAGATATCGTAATCCGAGACATTTTACTTTTACAGGTATCTATTTACAAGCTGTTAATGAAAAATGACAACCCTTTTTTTCATGTACCAAACAAAATAGTTACTCAGCTACGCATTTGCTTATGAGGGAGATGCTTACCACCGAATCTTAGGCAAGACTGCATTTGGAATACGACTTTCCATTATGGCGTCATGATGGAAAGCTTTATTTGCTGCATTCAGTGCTGATAACGTAATATACCTGCGTGTTACACTATGTGCATGAGCTATATTAAATCCTCTAATATATTTATTGTTGCAGACATGGAATGCAATGATATCTGATAATTGAATTTTATTATTTAAATCTTACCTGTATCTTTCCTTCCTTTTTATTTGTTAATACTTATTTACGATTTAATTCATGCTGCAGCAAGTATGAGCTGTAAGTTACTGATCTTTTAAGGTCAACAACAACCGGTCTCCACTGTACCACCAAGGTTAATGTTGCTGACCTTGCTACTAAAACCACCATGTGCAACAACTGTTAGTAAATTGTTAATGTTATTTTAGTAAGTACTTTTTTTGAGACAGCATGGCCTTGTTTTCAAGTCCAACTACATGATAATTACCCTGTGTATTTGCACATGTTTAATAACTCGATTTGGTTTGATTAGGTTTTACTTTTCATTAGGTCTGTTTACATTATTAATTTCTCATGGAGCTTGCATTATCATAGTCACATTTCAATTTATCGCATTTCGTTGTAGAGTTAACGTATAGTTATATCTAAAACATTTCTCATTTATCTAACCTACGTAAATATTAAATGGCGGTAATTATGAATTCTGAAGAAACTGAAATGCAAGTGATATTACAGAAGCAGCAGAAAGAATAACACTAGAAGTACGTGCCCCAAAAAAATCCAGAAAGCAATATGACATAACATTTAATCGCTTCAGTGCCTGGTGTAAGACAAAACATAAAAATATCTGACATCTCGCTTTTTTTTCAACGTCATTCCTGTTGTTTCAAGAACGCGTTCTAAATGATCTCCGTCAATTTCAGGAATCAATATAATGTTATTGATATTTTACAAATTCCAGCGCTGTCTAAAGAAATAGTATATGCCACACGTGTTAAAATTGGTTCTATTTTGCTCGTAGGATTGCGAAATCGCAAACATTCTTACTCGCAAAACAAAATCCTACTTTTACACCTTGTATTATAATCTACCATTTATATTATTCAGTCATCGACAAAAGTATGTAATGCACGTGCTTGAGTGCGTTGGAGAAGCTCGGAAGTAAAAAGTTCTCCACTTCGTCTCGTATTTTCGAACTCTTCCTGTTCTCCAATGATCCACGTATGGCACTATTGTTTTGATTAAAGCTACCCACAGCTAAACTTTGGTCAACATTTTCAAAGCATTCAAAAATTAGTTTCTATGTCCAAAGAAAGACTTTGAATCTCTAGCTTCAGTTGCATACTATGGTTTTGCTCTCAGAGCCCTTTAAAGCTTCAAAACGTGATCATTTGAGGCAGTATTTTTAACACTTAAATGATTTCAGTCAAATTATATAATAAAAAAATATAATAACAGCCCGCCTTGAAGCAACATGTGTATGTAACAATGTATAAAAAGTGTATATTACAGTCATTGTATATGTTTATATTAGTGTATACATGTTCAATAATGTTATCTGGATTATTACGTAATTTAATAATGTAGAAGCTGTGAGAATAATAGGTTAAAAGTTGCTAACAATGAGGTAACCTTTAGGCAATAATGAATTTTAAAGTTTAACAATACTACTAGTCATTATTGGAGCAACAATAATGTAAATTTTGAGACAGTTTATAAAATAGTCAATCAACAACCAGAAAAAAGCAAGTTAAATAAAAGTATTCTATTGGATTAGGAATAATCAATCAGAGACTTGAAATACAGAAATTTACAAATTTAGGCGGTTGAAATCAAGTCAGTTGCTTGTAGACAGCGCTCATAACTGGACGTGTTGGTTGTAGACAGTGTTCTTGAGATGTGTCCTCAAGATATTTAATACGTATTCAGTGTGAGACGCAAAAATAGTTTACGTGTTAAAAAGTGCAAGTAACTAATAAAAAGAATCTCACAGCTCTCTATATCAGTGAAGTGTTATTTAAATAGTGTCAAGCATTAATAAAAGGAGTGAAGTAAAATTATAATCTGTGTAAGCCTACATTCTTAGCCGCACTACCCCTGCTAAGACATTCATGTCTCTAAAAAAAATATAAATACTGACGCAGCCGAGGCAAACATAAATATATAATATTTAAAGAAACAGTCAAAATTACAAAGTTAATATTTCTAAACCTACGAAACGAAGGCTACTGGGTACCATACGTGCGGTTGCAACTACTTCAAGTTCGGCTCCCCAACAGTCGAAATATAATACATTCTTCAAATTGGCTCCCAAAGCGCGGGACAAATAACAATACAACAAAATACACATTCTTCACAATTAAATGTTCATGAGCCCACGGTCTAGTGTCCTGTATTTATTTGCATTCTCTTTTACTCGACCTCGATTTTTCTTATACTTCAGCGTATTAAAAATGTTACATACGATGTAGTTTGGAACCAATCTTGTTCAAATTTTCGACAGAAACTCAGGGAGAATGAATCTAAAAAACTGGCATTTGATTTTTGCTAGAATTTTAAATTGTTCAAAATTTACAATTTTACCTACCTCTGACAAATTGTCATGAAAGTATATTTAAAGCTTTATTTTTTTTCTGAAACCAAAAGAGTGAAACATATTCTATATTGCAGTTTTGTGTATTAGTATTTGAAAAGTGTGGTAGTATTTTTATTTTTTCAAATTACGATTTCTGCATCTCGTGATCACCTGACTAATTAGCATAATGAAAGTAAAATACATTTTTCTCAATAAATATTAACGGTTTCTGCATGAAATTTAAAACATATATATAATTGTGGTAGAGCATGTGACATTTTGAAAATATTCAGATAAAAACAGATTTACAGGATATTTATCCTTAAAGGTCTAGATAGACATACCGTTCACACGGTTATGTAAACAAATGAATGCTGTTTTGCTATCTATTTGCTGGTAATTGGGTTCAGAGACTGCAGTGCAGATTTTAATTGCCTATTCCCGAGTTCTCTTCCTACAAATTGCATATAATGAGCTTGTTATTTTTACTAAATGTACTACAGAAGGGATTAGTGAAACTAAGTTTTTATATCTTATGTGGTACTTAAAAAAAAAAAGGTAGAATATTTGATACAGTTCTGTAAAAGTTCACAATGTTAATGTTTAATATATTCATTGTTTTTTATCTCAGCAGCCAAATACTATAATACTGATTACTTTAAAGTATTCAAAACTAACCATTAGATTTTTAATATCTAATGTGGTTCTTAAAGTAAAAGAATTAAATATCCGTTACAGTTATAAAAAAGCTCATAGTTTTAATGTTTAATTATCTTTTTATTTACCTCAGGAGCCAAAAATCTGAATACTTTAAAGTTTTATACACAAGTGAGTGGTACTGCAGGCTTTTTAAAATGTTTTAGTCAAAATTTGGAGGAGATAGATACTGAAAAAAGTGTGTTTTTAACCAAAAAAACCCTCAAAAGCTGTTAATCCCTGCACGATAAAGCTTTAGTGATATGCTATGGAAATGTGTTGTGCCAAATGAAACTTCTAGCTCAAATACTATAGAAAATAGCGTTTCACCCACTCCCCTCCAGGTCTTTAGGCGTGGTTGAAGGCATAGAGCTGCATCCAAGCAATTCTGCTGATTGCAACATATATAACTGGCACCAGCGACCGGAACTTCTGTGTAACAGAGATGCCATACACACTCTCGCGTATACAAAGGCAATAGTTAACACAGAACATATGGCTTCCTCATGTGACACCAGTTAGGGGCCTATGTACGCCTCCCTGTAGCGAAGCTAATAACGTGTCCACCCTCGCAGCTGGAGGAGGAGATTGAAAAGTATCGTTTCTTGCGCCTTAACTTTACCTTTCTTGTCTTCCTGAATACACCAGGTCCGGTATTGTTAACATAAAACATGTCTTTTTGGTTGTGGTATGAAGGTCAGCATGTCCATCAAGATAAGTAACAATACGTAGGGCTGAAGCAAAGCAAGGTACAGCCTAAGACAAAATAAATGAGCAACAGAGTTTTAAGTTCGATTCGGAAAACGTCGGAAACTTTCGCTGACACTGCGTTCACAATACACGATTTAATGCTATCCTGCGTTCATTTCAAAGCTATGCGATAAGTAGGAAGATACCTTTAAGTTTGGTTGAATGCTTTGTAGCCGAGCAGTGAAACGCATGTGTCTCGTAGTTGGAATAACGTGTATTCAGTCCTTGGCGTAATTGTTTTTTAATTTAAATTTTAATTTGTTAAATGGTAATGCTGGTATGTTTTCCAAGTATAAGATATTTATTAATTCTAAAACATTCATGCATAAAAACACAAACAAATTACTATTTTCACTTTCAAAATAAGTGCCATATTAGTATTGCATGGAAACATTATGCAATTTTAAGGCCAGCGTATAGTGTCTTAAACATTTGACTATCGCTGTTCTTGTATCTATAACGAAATGCGTAACGTAGCTATTTAGGCGTTCACAACCACCCGGTAACGGAAACGAGAACGGGAAGCAAGAAATTTTGATTCATAACAGCCCGGTAACAAGAACGGGAATGCATATCGATCACAAAGTGAAAGTCGATTTTGCGCATTGGGATTTCATTTGCTTTTAACTGACCAATGACATTTTTTCACCTAATTCCAATTTAGCCAAGCCAACGTCAAAATTCGATATAGTAAATATTATCTAAATGTATATTCATTACATTTCCAATCCCTCTGCTTATGCCAAACTTTCATTCCTTTATTTAATGGCATACATTAAAATTGTTTATTTTTCTTTTTTCATTTCCACCGGTTTTAGCTGTTCTTTGTAGCTTTTGCCATTGTTTTTTAGGTAATAGCCAGTTTTGAGGTGCATATAAACAAACTACAAATGATCCCTTCACCAGAGAAACCAACGCTGATTAGATTTGTGGGTGTCGGGATGAGGTTAGGAAGCACATTTACTAAAAATTCCTTCCACTTTCATGTTTCCAGCTAGCGACTATAGAGAGCACTAGTGGCTGTTTCATGTCACGGCCGCTTAGAATAACCTCTAGAGTGAAGAGTCTTAATATGCACAATAGGGATCTAATATGCCGTGCCCGGGAACGAGAACAAGAAAGTTAAAAGTTGGGCAACTCTTCTTTCCCGTTCCCGGGGCCCGGGAAGGCTTCCCGTTGGTTGTGAACACTCCCATCGAATACATGCATTTCAATTTTCTCGTTCTCGTTCTGGTTACCGTTCTCGTTGGTTGTGAACCAGCCTTTTCTGCTTAGGTTTATTTGGGTTAAAATGTAGTAGACAGAAAAATGAGCTTTAGTAAAAATAATTTGTATACCCACTAATAAAGATAGAGAGTAGAGAAAGTCATGTAAATGTATCATCAGATGTTTCATGTAGGACTATATATGTACTTGTTTCTTATTTAGTTTGAAAACGAAAAGGCGAGTGTTTCAGTTTTTCTGTGAGAATACAATTAAATAAGCCTTAACAATTGAAAATTATATTATAGTATGCGCAATAAACATCGCGTTTTTCTGTGGGAAAAAATATTGCTCGTGATACGAACCTCAGTAGTTTTCATTACTATATACACACCGGCTTTTAACCACTCGGCTGACAGCGCATGTTGAGTGGCTGGCACTGAATATGAAAGGTGCCAATAGAAGGAAGCTAAAAACACGCGTCCCGAGACACCATTGTGAAACGACCGCGGAAACGATTTGAACTAGACAAGCATACACTTCGATAGTTCTTTTTTTCATTTCTTTTCTTTTCTTTTCTTGTTGTGTACGTCAGGTTGGATTGCCAAGACTGAAAATCAAAATATGCCTTGCTTCTCAAATGCCTGAGTTGATAGACGCTACAACTAGCTTTAAAAAAATGAGTTTTTATTTATGGACGCTCTTTTAACTATTATGGTCCTTAGCGTCCCATTCTATATTGGGCGTGAAAGACCGGTAATTTTGCTCAGAGGCCTCTTTATCAGGTTTGAGGTTCTTTTACGTGCCGTAAATCTAACACGGGACCACCGGCTTTAATTCCCTTCCGAAGGAAGCCATGCTAAGGATTTTTACGCCCGAAAAAATTCATCGCCCTCCGCCGGGTTTGAACCCGCGACCTTGGCAACTAAAGGCTAGCATGGTACCACTAGTCCACGGAGGACGACTACAACAACTAGCTGTATCCATGATACGGGATGTCTTACTGAAAGAAAAAAAAAGTCTTATTCTTTAGAAAATGTTGAGAAATGGTAGAAAAACTAAATCAGTGTTAGCTGTTCATCCATTTCATGACTTTTTTATAAATATGAATGTGTTCTGTATTTCTACGTGCTATAACTGTAATATTGTTCTATACTTATAAGTATAGCCCTATACTATGACAGTCCAACCTCTGCAGGAGACAATCCGTAAACTTTTCTCACCTCATACCTGAATATTTCCCTTTGAGGAGCAAATATTTTAAGCAAGATGGTGCTACACCACACACTGCCAGAGGTTCTATGCGTCAGCTATTCAGGAATAGTTTCATCTCTAAGTACAGACATATTTCTTGGCCTTCCAGATCCTCACGTTTGTCCACGTGCAACTACTTTCTCTGGGGTATCTGATGAACGGTATATTTAAGTACTCCAGAAAGCCTTGAAGAACCGAAAGACTAAATGCGCCGAGAAATTACCATTTTTAGCTGAAAAACAACATTCATTTCATGATCTCCATAGAAGGTATCGAAATGTGGCAGAAATGGAGGCCATTTACAGCACATCATTTTCAAAAAACAAAAATAATGAAGTTAAGAACATTAAATGAATACTATCACATTGGTTTCCTGTATTTGCCTTCTTTATTTCGAATATGAAGTGTCCGGGGATAAAACTATCACATTTGCATTTTCTTTGCAAAAAGTCATTTAATGTTGAATGTTTAGAATACAATACGTACACTCTGAAATAGAAAAACGATGTATTTTCATTCTTTCAACAAACAGAATGTATAGCAAATGAATAATTATCTGTAAGTGCGAAGTCAAAACATAGACAAAATAGAGCCGGAAGAAAAAACTCGGCGTGTCCGGGTTTGTTCCAAGTTTTTTACTTGACGAAAATTTAAAATTCCTAGCTCTACACAAGTTCATTACTAACAAAAACTGACGTGGTTTGAGTGTTTCTGCATCTTGCATTTAAGGGGGGGGCAGTGGGTGAAATTTCAATGTGCTATAGTATTTGAGCTAAAAGCTTCATTTTTGGTTCAATTTACAAGCCACGCCATTTTGGAAGCTTTAGCATCTATGACTAGGAGAGACGCTACTTGAAAAAACGTATGCATGAATATTGTTGCTAAATAAACACTTCATAACATGCAATATATATATATATATATATATATATATATATATATATATATATATAGGATTATGGTGACATCTGTCGAATAGTTTAGAAAATATCGGGGCGGTTCAAATTAGGGACCTTTCCCCTACATTATCTTCAGGGATTAAGCCTCGAAAGGCTTGTTTCGTCTCAAGAATTAAATGTTTAGTACATATAATGAAAATGCAAATCACAAACAAATCTAACATTTTCGCATGTTTTGCCAAATTTCACAAATACATCGCTTCAAGTATGATAAAGTATTGGATGTTCACATTTTTAGTTTTAAGCCACCTTGAAATGACGAAAATGAAGTTGGCAATATAGAATCAGATTAATGTTTATTACATTGCTTTTGTGTTGAGGTACTGTAAAACATCGCGTTACATAATGTAATGGAGTGTTAATCCGTTGATCCCTGTGGCCGACGGGTCTGCTGTGGCCATGAGGAGTGTATGTTGTTGCCGGGTGAATCTCTGGAATATGAATACCAGCAGACCGACAGTGGATGACCTCCTTCATGGTCAAGCAACCCTCCTGCCTACCTGCCATTGTCTGCCTCTTTGTTGTCGGCCTTTAAAGCGACAGAGATGGCCAACTCCTTTCTTGCATATCTTCAACCTGCCCCCATTCCTTTTTACCTTTCGAAGGTTTTCTTTGTGCGTCGAAAAGCACCTGGTTGCTGCAGGATCAGACTCTCAAGGTTAACTTTTTCTCGAAATAAAAACGAAAATCCACGGCTTTGCGTTTAATGCTACCTAGTTATAGGAGCGGATATAAAGGAATTGCAACAAGAACTCCAATTTTCATTGCTGAAGGTGAACCGGAATTGTTAATACTGTATGGAACACGTGAAAGCGACTCCAGTTTAAGATTACCAATATTATTGTGTGTTTGGGGGCTGTGTTGCCTGGTTGTGCACGTGCTAACAGCACCTCTGGTGACACGGGCTGTTCACAATAAAAAAAAATCTGATGTGTTACACTCACATGACCTTCTCTACTCTTGTACAAACTATTTTTACAAACGCTTATTCTCCATATGCTTCATGTTAATCGAGATGTTAATCTTATTGCTAATTTTCTTGTAGGTGCAAGGGGAATTGGTAGGCTTTAGGCGATAGTCAAATACTTTAAGAATAGCTGGTTGCTATGTGGAGTATTCCATTCTCTCTGCATTACCACGGGAAAAAAAATGAATAACGAATTCCCATTTGAGAAAAAGTATAAGTATTGGAAAATTTAAGGGAATAACAAGCAATATGTCCAAAATGGTTCACTCAAAAAAAATGTATGACATAAATTGTGTATTTTAACGCGATCTACATTTTTTGTGTAGTAAAATTTTGTCTACCTCTTATGGTTTACCAGTTATGCAAAGGTCGTTCACAATGAAGAATACTTTTGGAGACATTCCCAGAAAATTCGAGATATACATCTCATTTGTCATGAAAATATCTTAAACATATGATATTTTAATCAAAATCGTTAGCCATTTTTGAGAAAATTAAAATTTTCGAAAAATCTTCCATGTAAAGGGTAGTCTGGGGTGGGGGGATTTTCTTGAAAACCTTCGTGGCGCATCTCTGGAAGATACTGAACCTTATCAAGAATACCAAGTTTATCCGGCTGTTCACAGACACACTCACGGACATGTTTCCAAGAAAACGACGTAAAATTTGAGCATAAATTTAAGGCGATATATCTGCCATTCACAACCACAAATGGAAACATAAACCCCAGTCAATTGTAAACGCGTGAAATAGCTGAGTTAATAAGGCGTTCTGCGAAGTGACCACCGACATTACACACGTCAAAAGAGGTTATGTACACTAGGTTCAAACTAAATGTGGCCGGCCTCTTGAGCAGTTAATGTTTTTCAAAGCTCCTTCGAGTGAGCGTACGGTTCTCAACCGTCGATTCTGTGGGTTACTTGGCTAAACTCTAAATACAAGCCACAAGGCATTGATTTTGCTACCTCCACACGGTGCTTGGCGTGGTGCAGAGTTTAAGGCACTTAACTTCTACGCAAGCAGCTCGGGTTAGATTCTCCGTAGTGGATTATTGTTTTATTTTTTACAACTGCCTGCGCGGTGTTTTTTTCCTGTCCGCGTTCTCGGCGCTCGTTGCCGTCTGCCGCTATCTTAGAAAGGCGCGGATGAAACCATACAACATTTTTAAAACTACTTTTAAAGACTTTACTTACCAACTTTATGAAAGAAGATGCTGAAACTGGCCACCGTCGTTTTCTATACATATTTGGGCACCTCTTTAGGAAACTATCCATCACTCGACAATTTTTTTCGAGTCAATAGTTGAAGACCGTACATACATGAATACAATTTTGCCCCCTGTTTTTAGAGAATTAACAGCCAGGAGCGTGATTTTGCCTTTTTTCAACAAGACTCTGTAACAGCTTACACGGCCAATATTTCGATGAGAAAAATTGAAAGTATGTTTGAGGACAGAATTATTAGTACAGATTTGTGGCCCCCTCGGTCCCTTGACCTAACCCCCCTGAGATTTCTATCTCTGGGGTAACTTAAAACAAAGTATACGAGACAAACCCACACACCCTGCAAGAATTAAACCAAAATATCCGCCAGGAAATTACTAGCATTTTTCAACGTGAACTACGTGAACTTTAAAAGTAGTTTTAAAAACGTTGTATGGTTTCATCCGCACCTTTCTATGATAGCGGCAGACGGTAGCGAGCGCCGAGGACGCGGACAGGAAAAACACCGCGCAGACGGTTCGTAGGTTTTTGGCTTGCCCTGTAGGTAAATAATATTTATGTATTTACATAAAATGAAAGGGGGAAAAAGTGAGTAGCTCCACGGAAGTTTAAACTTGCAAGCTCAGGAGCAGTAAACGTTCTACCAGTGAGCTAAGAGTGCTGCAGTAAGCGTGGCATAGTAACGAGCTTTACTCGTACTCCACTGAGAAAATGAATAAAGCGTGTATAAATACTCAGGGTTGAAATACTCTGAAACACCTGTCTGTTTTAAATCTGGTATATGAATTGTTTTCTCGGAAGACTTTTGTGATTATAGTTGTGTTCCCCATTGTAAATACTATAAGAATATATGCAGAGTTGTGAACAGTATCCCGAGAGCTCACGGAAGTACCCGATTCGAGTCGTCTTTCGGTTACTGGCCAGTTTTAAATTGACCGAGTGGTACATGTATCAAATTGAACAGGTACTAGCTACCTGGTTAAAAATAAATTAAATTCACAAAAAGCACCACTACATCACAATTTGTTTTGCTGTGACTTTTATATATATATATGTGTGTGTATCCCAGTGATTCCTGGCCCGTGGTCTCACACAGAAAGGCAGCCAGTCAGTTAACACATGTCGACCGAAAATCTGATGTGAGACGCCAGAAGAATGACGTGATGGGAATCACTCTGATTGGCCAGATTGTGTTTGACGTAGATAAACTTGAAGGCTTGAACCTTATTTAATTTTTTGTTTACATGGGTCATTGTGAACGGTTCCATTGCAATACATAATAGCATCTAGTTTTTAGGTAATTACGTTATGCTTAGTCAAAATTGTCATTGTGAATTGGGCTTAAGACAGTAAAAGTTAGTCCTGAAAGCTGTCATATTTATGCATTCACGATTTAAACAACATTAGAAGTCTAGGAACGTAGTGGAGAATTAAGCAAGCACCATGCAGCTATTAGTTTGGAGCAGTACTTATAAGATACCTGCTCATGGTGTGGAGTGGCAGACGAAATGTGCCACTTTAACGTGGCAACGCCGCGTTTTCATCATTCCTAATTAACGTTTGATTGGCAGTTGCCAAGACAACGCAGCGCTGGCAGCACATTTAGGTTTGAGCTGTCAGTCCTAAAGCGAGAAAAATCAGACCATAAGTATGGCTTTGATTTTTGTTGCAGTTTCATATATTAATGCTTCAAAATCATTGAGTCCTGCGGCCTTGATTTTAGTTGTGGTTGGTGAAATATTGGCTGTATATTTTGGAGGGACTAGAAGCTCAAGTCAGTGCTTATGTAAGTGAGAAGGAATAAATGTTGAAATGCGCACTCTAAGGTAAAGTTTTAGTAAACATTTTCTTAAGCCCCTTGTACACGATCAAACTTTTTTTTTTGTTTGTTCAATTCAGAACTTTACAAGAAAAAATTTCATTTTTCAATATGTGAAAAGACCCAATAAAACTTGATGTCATAAATGTGTATTAACAAGTTTTCTCTTTGCCAAACTCAAAACCCTTCAGAACACTGATAATTTATCACGCGCAAATCAATTTACTATGTGCGTCAGTATAAAACTTTGCAATGAAATATTGTTCTTTACTAATATTATGTAGCACTTTCACGTATTATATCCAATGAAATCGCATTACGAGTGTGGAATACAATGGAAATAACAGCAGACGATTAATAGGTTAACCACACTATACGTATAACATTGCATTAATGTATACTTAGTTCGGAAAACTGCCTGGTAATTATTTCTTCATATGCCTTCATCTGCTTCATCTTGTGATAATCCACGGAGCCCTCGACGTACAGACATGGTATAACCTAATCGCATACAACATACCTTCGCCGGGAAGCCATTTTGTTTACTTTTCGCTTTCAGCCATGTCGCAAATTTCGTGACGCACTGGTATACTCGCATTTCATTGACCAAAGCCATCAAATCATTGTCACATCGTTGACCGTTTAGAGCATGTCCTTATTTACTTCCAGGGCTTTAAAAGTATTAGAAGCAATTTGGCAAAAAAGTTGTGAAGTTGTGACAAGTCTTATAAAGTATTGAATTTGATAAAAATTTGATCCTGTACAAGGAGCTTTACAGATGGACCATGAAACCTTTTACACGCGCTAGTGGTTTTTTTTTAATAATTTTAATTGTTTTATTTATTTTTTTATTGTATTTATTCCGCGCCTTTAACTGCAATGGTGACCTTTTACCTTTGAAACATATCACCTATCGGCAATGGCAATTCATAGTAAAAATCTAGCCAAGTTCCTTGTGTGAGGGGAAAATAATGATGGGAATAGCCTAAATCTGGAAGTTTAATGCCAGTATACGTACGTCAAGATAAAATGTAAGAAGTAAGGTAAACAAAATTATGATTGTTACATTAACATACTTTCTCTACTCATTCTTCTTCAAACGATTCATACAAAAGCATATTCTTCTATTTATTTTTGTCAATTGAGAGAAATTTTCATTACATATTTACACATTTTATTGTAGGTGTAAGAAGAATACAGTAGGCTAAAGCAGTAATCAGATTTTTAAAAAGCAAATCGTTTTGAAATTTCATACTCTTTTGCATGACCACGAGAAAAAAAAAGAATAGCGACTTACTACTTGAAAGTATACAAACATTTAAAACTTCAAACCGATAACGACAAAGGATATCTCCGAAATGGTTAATGCCGCAACAAATTTGACAGATTGTATGTTTTTAACGAGATTCACAATTTTTGTGTAGTAAGATTTTGTCTTACGGTTTACCAATTATACAATTCATTCAGAATGGAGAGACTTCACACGCTACTCCCAGAAAATTCAAGACCTACATTTTATTTGTCTTTTTGAGAAAATTAGAAATAAGGAAAATTTGTGCGTGTAAAGAGTAGTTTGGGCTGCGGGATTTTCTTGGAAATGTTGGTGTCGCATCTTTGGAAGACGGTTTTTAACCGACTTTTATTCATTAAAAGTATTTGCATGCCAAATAAAATGTATATATTGAATTTTCTGGGAATAGTTTGTCAAGTACTCTTCATTTGGAAGGAATTTTGTATAATCTTGTATAACTGGTAAACGTCCTTTCGATTTTCAGTGTTTCTTGTGATGCCATGGAAAAAGAATGGAATTAAGGCTATCGTATAGCGTCCCGTTCTAAAATATTTTACTATCGCATTCCCTCTCGTAGGTATATACAACGAAATGCGTAATCCAGCTATTTCTGGAAAGGTTTATCTCGATTAAAATGAAGTAGATAGCGAAATAAACTTTCTTAAGGATAATTTGTATACACTAATAAGCATAGAAGTAGAGAAAATCACACAAAACATATTTCTCTTAATACAGGCATGGGACTCGAGCGACAGATACATAAAGGTAAATTGAACCCATAGAGGGGAGCAGGGTTTTAGAGGGGTGAAAGAGAAGCGTCCTGGAGCTGCTTATTGGCTTTCCCGAAAGACAGGAGTAAAACTTTCTAACCACTAAACCAAATCTACTATTCTGCAAAACATAGCCAGCACAATAGTTTACATTTCAAAGTAGTTTGTCCTGCTTAGGCGTAAATGCATTTTTAGACAGCTGGGTCTAAAAATAGAATATCTAACAGCGCACACGAGCTAAAAGCTTTAGATTATCGCACTAGTGCGATAATCTGCATTGAGACCACTTTGGTTTCAAGACTAATCACATGGCAATTACCATTTGTATTTGCACACGTTTAATAACTCGACTTGATTTGATTAGGCTTTACTTTTCATTATGCATTTTTACATGGTTAATTTCTCATGGTGTTCACAATACAAATCGCCATGCTTCAATTTATCGCAATTCGTTGTAGAGTTAACCTAAACGTTATATTGGGAGCTTTCTTTGATCTAAAATGTCACTCATTTATCTAACCTACATAAAGATTAAATGGCGGAAACTATGAATTCAGAAGAAACTGAAATGGAAGAGCCAGGTGGAATTACAGAACTAGAAGAACTTACAAAAAAAAAAAAAAAATCTAGAAAGCAATATGATATAACGTTTATCGCTTCGTTGGCTGGGTTACGGCAAAACATGTTGAAAATAATTTCACTCAAAATTCCTGCTAACGAATCAAAAAAAGCAACAAAACATTTGACATCTCGCTTTTTAACGCCATTTCTCTTGTTTCAAGAACCGCGTTCTAAATGTGATCTCTGTTAGTTCCGGAATCAATATAATATTATTGATATTTTACAAATTCGAGCGCTGTCTAAAAATTTAGTATATGCCGCACGTGTTAAGAGTGGTTTTATTTTTACCCCTTATATCATAATCTACTATTACTAGCCAAGTTATTTAATATGTAACTAATTTAGATTTTATATTTAGTTTTAAAAAGAAGAGAATAGATGCACAACGAAACCAAATGTTTAACCCCAAAATCACTTTTGCTGTGATAATGGAAAGTAAATTTTAAAAATTCTCTGCGCAGATTACGTATAGAATATACCACTATAATTTCGCTAACAATTGTCCAAAGCGATCAAGAAAAGTCCGTCAGTGTTATTAGACTTTATATTACGTGCATTTTACCTCTCATTCTTAAACATTATGTACGTATCCGATTCTCTAAACCAGTGGTGGCGAAAACGGGACTCGCGAGGCAGTTTGACTCGCAGGCGCCACTCCTTTTCTAGCGCTCTATTCATTTGTTTTCCATATGCTGCCGAGTGGTGTAGTGCGTGTTGCATACTTGATAACTCGAGGAAGAAAGGTATTTTCGCCTTCCTTGCTCTAAACTGTCAGACTGACCTTTGCAACATTTTTCTTTTTCAATGCTGTACCCATACAATGGGTAGATATACTTTAGTGATTCTCAGATTTACAACAACAAATATCAACGCATATTAAACTTAGTTTTTCATGTTTCATAATTAATTTCTTAACCTGATTACCGAACATCAATAGGGGAAAATAGTTGCAGAGAATGCCCTCCCCGTCCTCAGGTAAAAATTTAGATACTGAAAAATATTTTTAATGATTCTGGAGGAATTGCTGTTAAGAATTAGCCTCGGAGGGTTGAAGACATTCACTGGGTCATGTAAAAGGCTCTTTGTGTCGAGTAGGGTGTGAGAAGGGTTCGCCACATTGTTCACACCTTGCAGACCAGTCATATATGCAATTCCACCCCTGCTCTATGTCCCCCGAGTACCCTGGTAATCAGGTCCGTACCCAAAGGGGCTATTTTAGCTACCCCTTCAAGATAGCCTGAGAGAGTATTAATTCTTCTCAAGCCTGAACGGTTCTCCAGAAAGCCCTCTGGACAATGTTTTTTTTGTACGTAGGCACCTTTTCATACAAGGTGTTAGCAAAATTATGAGCAAGCCAAGAGCAGCTATTTCTTGGAAACAGCCATTCATGCTCTACGTGTGACCAAACTTCGCAGAATTTTCAACGCCAATGTCTTACAGGAATGCAGCGTTGGCAAGGCATCCGTGCCCACATAGCATTTTGTCACCAGAGTCCAGATTTATTGCCTCATAGATATTGCTAATTTGTAAAAAATATTCTTATTGTGGGTTCCAGTTTATTAAAAGAGTATTTAGTACGTAATTTTTGGCAATTTTCTTGCCCTTTGAGTTTTAAGCTCCTTGTACACGATCAATTTTTTTTATAAAAAGAGTTGTCACAACTTCACAACTTTTCTTGTTAAATTGCTTCCAATATTTTTAAAGTCTTTGAGTATTGAAAGCAAATAAGGGCATGCTCTAAACGGTCAAAGATTTGACAATATTTGATGGCTTTGGCCAATGAAATGCGAGTATTTACAGTGCGTCACGAAATCTGCAACATGGATGAAAGCGAAAAGTAAACAACAATGGCTACCCGGCCAAGGTATGTCATATGCGAACTGATTAGGTTATAAGCTGGCCATGTCTGTACGTCGAGGGCTCCGTGGATTACCACAACAAGATAAAACACACGAAGGTGGTTATTAAGAAATAATTGCCAGACAGATTTCCAAATTAAGTATACATTAATGTAGTGTGTTATATAGTACGGTTAACCTATCGGTTGGTGTTATTTCCATTGTATTCCATAATCATAATATGATTTCATTGTATATAATACGTGAAAGTGCTACATAATATTAGTTAACAATATTATACTGTGGCTAAATAGTAAATTGCTTTGCTCGTGATAAATTCTCAATGTGTTCTGAAGGATTTTAGTTTGGCAAAGAGACCCTTGTAAATACACATTTGTGACATCGTCAAGTCTTGTCCAATCTTGTCACTATTGAAAAATATTTGACAATTTTTCTTGTAAACTCTTGAATTGGAAAAAAAAAAAAAGTTTGATCGTGTGCATTCAGTATATAAAAAGTTTATATTACTGGCAGTTTACATAAGGATAATTTTTAAATATCAGAAATTTCAGTATTCAACTAAGTTATGAGTGACACTATAATTCTTTACTCTGATTCTCGGTGAAAAAATTCACCTTCCTATTTAACGGTTAGTCTGTAAGGGTTGCTTGTGGGTGGAGCGATGGCCTTTGTCAGGGGAGTTGGTATAATTACAGTTATGAATTCATGTCCCGAAGTAGAGATGACACGGGTCGGCTTTCCAACTTTTGGTTAATGAATGCATACAGCCAGGTTGCTTTTGTCCTTGTAGTACTGAAGTCTTCATTCGCAATGAATTTTGTATAGTCGTGAGAACTAAAAGGGCTAGTGCTATAGTTTTTTAAGACCTGCTTCAAAACAGTATTTTATTTTATTAATTTTGTAAATTATTTCATTATTATTATTATACCTAAATTTTCTAGTCCTAGTTACCATGCTAGTCCCTAGTTCCCGAGGTCGCGGGTTCGCGATGGATTTTTTCGGAGATAAAAATCCTTAGCAGGCTTCCTTCGGAAGGGAAGTAAAGCCGGTGGTCCCGTGTCGTAGATTTATGGCACGTAAAAGAACCTCAAGCCTGATAAAGAGGCCTCTGAGCAAAATTACCGGTCTTTCACGCTCAATATCGAATGGGACGCTAAGTACTACAGCAGTTAACGTCCATAAATAAAACTCAATTTAATTTAATTTCTACAACTATAATTGTTATATCCAAGTATAAATTAATTTATAACTTTTAATACATAAGTGTAATAGATTAAATAAATCTCAGTTGTAGGTCTTTTTACTTTCTCTACTACGTATAGTAAATAGGGGAACTATTGTATTCCACCCAAAAATTCGATACAGAGATTTCACCGGAAATACATGTTTTGAAACCCCCTGAATCCAAAAACAGCATTTTTGGAAACGTCCGTGTGTGTGTGTGTGTGTGTGTGTGTGTGTGTGTGTGTGTGTGTGAACAGCATAACTCAAACGAACAGTTGGATAAACACCAAACTTGGTATTTAGGTTCAGTATCTTCCAGAGATGCGACACGAAGGTTTTCAGGAAAATCCCTCGCCCCAGATTACCATTTACATGGAACATTTTTCCAAAATTTTAATTTTCTCAAAAATGGCACTAACGATTTTGATTGAAATATCATATGTTTAAGATATTTTCATGACAAATGAAATGTATATCTCGAATTTTCTGGGAATGCCTCCAAAAGTATTCTTCATTGTGAACGACTTTTGCATAACTGGTAAACCATAAGAGATAGACAAAATTTTACTGCACAAAAAATGTAGATCGCGTTAAAACACACGATTTATGTTCATATACATTCTTTTTGTGTATACATTTCTTCTTAAATTTTCCAATACTTATACTTTTTCTCAAATGGAAATTCGTTATTCATTTTTTTTTGTCCTGGTAATGCAAAGAGAATGGAATACTCCACATAGCAACCAGCTCTTAAAATATTTGACTATCGTTTAAAGCCTAGCAGTTCCCTTTGCATCTACAAGAAAATTAGCAATAAGATTTTAACATTTCGATATCTCCATTAACATGAAGCATATGGAGAATAAGCGTTTGTAAAAATAGTTTGTACAAGAGTAGAGAAAGTCATGTGAGTGTAACACATCAAGATTTTTTGTAATTGTCATTTTGTAGGTATTTTTCAAACATTTTTAGCCATAAAAATTCGGGCCCTTATAGGTATGCAACGTATCAGATCCCAAAGGTTTCATACCGTGCGCACATAGCATTTAGTTGTCACTGAAGCAACAGTGCGCGTGATGCATGCGTAATCGGTAGACAAAGAAGGTCGCTCCAACCAGATAGCAGGCTTAAAACCGTCTTTTAAAAGGTTTTGTCAGATAAAACTCCAAGTCAAGTGTTTTGTGCACAGGGCTTCCATTTCGTTATCCGAAAATAAATCTGTTGGCGATAATGGCACGTCACCAGGAAAACAGATTTAGGCTAACCGCTACGGCGGCTGACTCACCTGGCCAACTTCCACAGCTTCGAATCGCAAGATGTGAACGAGATTAAGGTGAATGCTCGACATAAGAATGGCGCCCGTTTCCTCAGCACTTTGGTATGTTAATCAAGTAGTTCCAAAGCTATGCTCTGTTTGCTCTCCGGTTATTTGTTGTTCTTTAATAGCGACGGATATCATTCATTCTACTTATGCAAAATGTTTCCGAAGAATATCGAAATCTGTATTGAAGCTGATGAAACACTGAACAATCTTTTCAGTTTCTCTCATATCCAGTGTAGCTTTCATGAATAGGAGCAGGAATAGGTTTAGAAATTAATTTACTCTCCTTCATTCCTCGGTTTATCATTGGGAAGAATTTTATTTAAGTGTAGATTGAGGCAGTATTTTTAACACTTAAATGTTTTCAGTCAAATTATATAATATATAAATTCAATAACAGCCCGCCTTAAAACAATGTGTATGTAACAAGATATAAAAAGTGTATATTACAGTCATTGTATATGTTTATATTATTGTATACATGTAAAAATGTTATGAATGTATTACGTAATTTAATAATGTAGGAGCTGTGAGAATAATAGGTTAAAAGTTGCTAACAATGCGGTAACCTTGAGGCAATAATGAGTAATAAAGTGTAATAATGCTACTAGTCATTATTGGGGTAACAATAATGTAAATTTTGAGATCTTTTTTTTTATAAAATAGCCAATCAACAACCAGAAAAAAGCTTAAGTTAAATGAAATTATTCTATTGGACTAGGATTAGCCCATCAGAAACTGAAATATAGCAAAATTTACAAATCTAGAAGTCAGTTCCCAGTTGGTTGTAGACAGTGTTTCTGACCGGACGTGAGATGTGTGCTCCAGAAATTTAATACGTATTTTGTGTGATAAAATAGTTTACGTGTTAAAAAGTGCAAGTATTTAATAAAAGAATCTTACAGCTCTCTATACCAGTGAAGTGTTACTTAAATCGTGTCAAGCATTAATAAATGGAGTGAAGAAAAACTTAAAATCTGTGTAAGCCTACTTTCTTAAATCGCATCGTCTCCCTGCTAAGACATTCATGTCTCTAAAAAAAATAAAATCTGATGTGTTACACTCACATGACTTTCTCTACTCTTGTACAAACTATTTATACAAACGCTTATTCTCCATATGCTTCATGTCAATCGAGATAAACATTTGCAGAGTCTATCTTATTGCCAATTTTCTTGTAGATGTAAGGGAATATGTATTTACAAGGGCAATTTGGAAATACAGTAGCCTTTAAGCACATACATATCTCTTAATAGCTGGTTGCTAGGTGCAGCACCATTCCCTTTCCCACAGATTAATAATCTTTGCATTTCCAAGACAAAGAAATGAATAACGAATTCCCATTTGGGAAAATAAGTATTTAAAAATTTAAGAGAATAACAAGTAATATCTCGAAAATGGTTCACTCAACTAAAAAAATGTATATGACATAAATTGTGTATTTTAACGCGATCTACATTTTTTGTGTAGTAAAATTTTGTCTATCTCTTATGGTTTACCAGTTATGCAAAAGTCGTTCACAATAAAGAATACTTTTGGAGACATTCCCAGGAAATTCAAGATATACATTTTATTTTTCATAAAAATATCTTAAACATATGATATTTTAATCAAAATCGTTAGAGCCATTTTTGAGAAAATTAAAATTTTCGAAAAATCTTCCATGTAAAGGGTACTCTGGGGTGAGGGGATTTTCTTGAAAACCTTCGTGTCGCATCCTTGGAAGATACTGAACCTAAATACCAAGTTTGGTGTTTATCCGACTGTTCGTTTCTGAGTTATGGTGTTCACAGACACACACACACATAGACACACACACGGACATGTTTCCAAAAATGCTTTTTTTGGATTCAGGGGGTCTCAATACATGTATTTCCGGTGAAATCTCGGTATCGAAATTTTGGGTGGAATACAATACTTCCCCTACTTACTATACGTAGTAGAGAAAGTAATAAATACTGACGCAGCCGAGGCAAACCTAAATATATAATATTTAAAGAAACAGTCAAATTACAAAGTTAATATTTTTTAAATTTTTTGAACGAAGGCTACCGGGTACCATACGTGCGGTTGTAACGAACTTCCAAGTTCGGCTCCCCAACAGTTGAACTACAATACATCATCTTCAAACTGACTTTTCATACGTAGCAGCAACAAAACTACTTCAAATTGGCTCCCAAAGAGTGGGGCAAATAACAATACAACAAACCATCTTCTCCAAAGTATTATTTTGACTTATTTAAATAATTCTTCACATGCAACGACAAAAACGCAGCATAGGTTTCGTTTCGGGGGAAAAAAATTAGAAGTTTTACTTGTAATGGTGACAAAGACTTGGACCATGTGACAAAATTTGGAAGATAAAGGGTCGCAGCATTAAAATAATCTTACATTCACATGATTTTCCCTACCCACTATTCTTTCCCTACAAACTATTCTTACAATAGCTTATTATTTTAGCTACTTCTTGTTTATCCAGATAAACGTTCAATTCACACTTATGCATTGCTTTGTACAATACAGTAGGTAAAGATAGTCAGCTTTTTAAGGAGCTTGTCGGTATGTGATGGTTTTTCAAATTCCATGCTCTTTGCATAAGTAGGAGAAAAAAAGGAATGACTTCCCACTTGAGAAAAGTATAAGTATTTGAAAATTCAAACCAATAACAATTATTTATAAAAACTTTTTTCACATAAATTGTGTGCTATAACGAGATTTATAGTAGAAAGATTTTGTCTATAGCTCTTGTCAGTTAAGTCATTCAGAATGAAGAGTACTTCAGAGGCTATTCAAGATGCACTTCAATTGCCATGAAAATATCTTAAACGTAAGATACTTAAATCAAAATAGTGAGTAATTTTTGAGAAAATCAAAATTTTCGAAAAATTGTCCATGTAAAGGGTGGTTTTTTAAATCGTGTGTGACATCCTTGAAAGATGCCGAACTTAAATACCAAGTTTGGTATTTAACCAACTTTTCGTTTTTGAGTTATACTGTTCACACACATTCGTTCACACTCATTCACACGCGTTCCTTTTTAATTTTTCTTATTTTTTTATTCAGGGAGTCTCAAAACCTGTGTATGTATTGAAACCTTGGTATCGAACTTTTTGGTGGTAAGTAGAAGAGAAAGTAAAAATCATACTGGATTAACAGGAAAAATAAATATCTGAGCAACCTTAAGAAGTCACAGTCCTTGGGCAAGATGTATATTGCTATTTGAATTACACTCTTGGAAGTGATAAAGGGAATGGGAATTGCTAATATACCTCGTCGGCTAAGAAGCATTCCCATCAGTTCAGCGATCCAAGAGATTGCAGGGGATAGAAATAAGAAAAAACATCGGCTACACAAATACCGACTTTCCTAGATCGTGCCTGTAAAACCCTGGACAACCCTCAGAGGTATTGTCCATCTCTGTTCGGATGGGCCAACCACCTTTCCCAAGGCGAACGCATAGACACACACCCTGCAATAACAGGTTTGCGAGAAGCCCAGGTAAGTGCGTGCACCAAGGCCAAGAGGATGACTTGCTAATGGCGACCTTGCCTGTCGCCCCTGCAGCCTCACAATGCGAGAAACCGGATGTTTCTAAGGGCCACACAAAGGTGGAGCTCTGCCCCTGGGGTTGGAGGTGTACCTCTTTAAACAGGCGTTAACCTGGCCCGAAACCCTCCTGCTACCTGAATGGTTATCGGTTTTTACGCCACCCCACTTGGTTATAGTTCGGCATCGCAAATACTTCATCGGTTCCACTCGGGGAATACCCAAGCTCGTCATAGCTGCAGATTTGTCACTGTAATAAGCTTATCGTTACGTCATTGATTGAACCTCTACTTAGTTACTGTACACCTGTTCGAACTCTACAAAAGGAGAAGCACAGAGAACAAAGAAGTATTACAACAGTCTTCTTCAGCGAAGAAACGTTTTTGAGCCTGTAACTAAGCTATATTTTTAACAACTCACGAATTTTTCACAAAGGATAACTAAGGAGTACTAATACTAATACTTTTGGCTTACAACGATACGTTGATTATGTTAGGGCGATAATGCAGACGAAGATGCAGTAATTTGCTGAGGAAATCGGTACAATGCTGCTTCGTACTTAACAAGGCGGCTGAGATTAAACCGGTTCACATTCCGTTAGACTTGAGCATTATATGTGTTCGACCTTAGACAATATATCTGCATTAATCACCAAAGATCGTCCCTTGCATCTCCTGCGTTCACAATGTTTTCGAGAATCGACTTCACGAACTTCTCCGTGCTCTAGTATACTCGACTGGACATACTGTTTAGATCTGCAACACCCTAGAAGAGATGGAAACACAAAGAGAGCAGGCTTGGATGAGTGTCAACACGTTGATCACGCGAATTCTTCTCGGTACGCCTTCCAGAGCAGCAACCCGCCTTGCATACCTTGGCTCCCAGACATTGATGCTGGTCATCAGAACGTGATCATCTCTGAAAGACTGCGTGTAACTGGAGTATCCGTGAAAGCTGAATGCCCTTTGGAGTTGTAATGGCATGTGTGTGCGTATCTTTAAATTCACTTTAGAGGCATTTTTACTTTCTCTAACACATACTAGGTAGAGAAGGTATTGCATTTCATCCAAAAATTCGATGCCGAGATTTCACCGGAAATACATGTTTTGAGGCCTCATTGAATAAAAAACAAAGCATTTTCATAAAATGGTCATTGTGTGGGTAATGTGGGGGAGAGAGAGAGAGAGAGAGAGAGAGAGAACAACTCAAAAACGAAAGTCTGATAAATACCAAACTTGGTATTTAGGATCTGTACTATCCAAAGACACGACACGAAAATTTTCAAGAAAATCCCTCCACCCCAAACTACTTTTTACAGGGAACATTTTCTGGAAATCTTTGATGTCCTCAAAAATGGCTCTTAACGGTTTTTGATTAAAATACCATATATTAAATTATTTACTTGACAAATAAAATGCATAGCTTGAAGTTTCTGGGAATAGCCTGTGAAGTCCGCTTCATTCGGAAAGCATTTTGTATAATCTTGTATAACTGGTAAACATTAAGCGATAGACAAAAACTCACTACACTACACAAGAAATGTAGAATTCTTTAAAACACAATTTATTTCAAATCATCCTTAAGTCCTGTTGATTTTCAGTTGTTTTTCGCAATTGCATTGAAGCAGTATGCTTTGTATCTATAACGAAATGTGTAATGTGGCTATTTCTGCAGAGGTTTATCTGGTTTAAAATGAAATAGAAAACTCATTTTTGTTCAAATACTTTTGCATACCCACTAATAAACGATAGAGGATGTGTCATGTGAATGTAACACACAAGATTTTTTAGAGTTGTTATACACCAATAAGGATATATAGTAGACATCTCCGAATTCCTATTCCATAAATGTTTAGGACGAGCATTTATATCTCTGCAATAATGTTATATCAACTTCAGGGTATTCTGTGTATAAGCAGGAAGATTTTGCGACAAAGGTTTTTGTTAGTGACCAGTGGAAATCAGCATATGGTTAATTCGTTGACGAGTAGGGCAGATGCACAAATACGTAACCATATCGTGGTGATATTGGAGTGATGCCGTGTGAAAGCACGCTCATGGTTAAAGAAGTTCATGTAGAGTAGTCTTGCATTGAATATCCTTATAATCTATTGTGCACGTGTTATATGAAATTTAACATGGCAGTTGTTTTATTGCTTTATCTACCATGTACCTAGTAAGCAGAGAAGGCATTGCATTCCACCCAAAACTTCGATATTGAGATTTCACTGGTAATGCATGCTTTGAGACCCTGTGGTCTATAAACAATATAACCCAAACACGAAATGTCCGATAAAGACCAAACTGGCTTTAGGTTCAGCATTTTCCAAAGATGCGACAGAAGATTTTCAAGAAAATTCCCTCGCCCCTATAACATTTTTAGATTTTTTTTTAATTTCTCGAAAATGCTCTTAACGATTTTGATTAAATTACAATATATTTAAGATATTTACGTGACAAAATGTATGTGTGAATGTTCACATGTACGAGGGCGGATTGATAAGTCCATGACTTTGACGGGAGATAGCGTTCTAATCACAGGTTTCTTGTTTGCACCCAAGTCTTACATCTATTCTGGGTATAATCGCAGAAATTCTCGTCTTTTGTTTCTTAGAACATTGCTGAGAGCTCTAAAATAAGTAGGTTGTGTTGCTTTCTAGAAAATGGAGAAAAGTGAATTTTGCGTTCTGATAAAGCACTACTTTTGTCGTGGTAAAACAATGGAAGAAAAGCTGAAAAAGTATTACGGGGACTCCATCACATGGCATGGTTCACAAGTGGTTCACAGAATTTCGATGTGGCCGTTCGAGCACAAGAGATGCCGTGCGCACAGGACGGCCGGTTAAGGTCACAACAGAAGAAATGCCGCCGTGTGAAAATCCGTGAGATAGCCAAGACCGTAAACATCTCGAGTGAACGGGTGAATAACATTCTGCACGAAAGTTTGGGAATGGGAAAGCTGTCAGCAAGATAGGTGCCGCGACAGCTCATGGTTGAGAACAAGCGGAATCGTGTGACCATTTCACAGGGATGTTTGAACATATTCCAGCGTATATTCGCCGGATTTGGCTCCGAGCGAGTTCTTCCTCTTCGCAAACCTGAAAAATTGGCTGGCTGGGAAGAAATTCTCGTCCAGTGAACAAACGCACCATAGCAGAAACAACCTCTTATTTTGCAGACTTCCAAAAATAATATTGTTTGCAGGGTTAAAAAGTTGGAGAAACGTTGGGCAACGTGTATTGAATTGAAAGGAGAGTATGTTGAGAATAGAATTGGATTTTTTGGAAAAAAATATTTTCTTTAAAAAGTCAGAGACTTATCAATCCGCCCTCTACTTTATTAAATATTTAAGTGCTCCCAAATTGAACTATTATGCAATATAGCATCGTAGAAATGCGATTCCTATTTTTCCCCTCATGGGTGATAAGCAACAAAAGACTTACTTACAATGTGCGAAAGTTACTTTGTTTTTTTAAACATTGTGTAAGCATTCAAGTTGATATTGCTTAATTTGATATTTCTAGCCAAAAGGGTATCTGAGTAACGTATCACGAACAAGATAATCCATTTATATGAAAACCAGAAACGGTTTACGTGATATTGTAATGAACAGAGAAACTAAAGTGAATGAAACACATGGGAAGTTTGACGGTATGTTGTCTCCACATTTTCTAATAAGGATATACCAGGCGACTGTAATATTACTTCATCGGACCCTGGCTGGACTCTGATTATCACATGACTTTAATTCGGCCACAGCCACGGAGCAAACGGTGTATGGAGGTCAGCCAGGAAGAGAAACAATTGACGGCTCTATCTGTGCTGCGTGGTTGCCACTCTCTCAGGCGGAACCTAATGCCTGCACAACGTTCTTCTCAATGCGGTAAGCGAGTCTTTTCCCCTCTCTTTTTAGCCTTTATAACAATGGTAAAGGCTCTTGTCACTTTCGATATACATACTTTGTGCATCGATTGCAAATTTGTAAGGTGTTCCAACAGAGGTGTAAATGCAGATTTTGTAGAAATAGTACTTCATAAGACTGGAATGAACATTTACCAGACAATGCAAATAAATGCTTTTTGTACTACGTATAGTAAGGAGGTGAACAACTGTATTCCACCCAAAAATTGTATGTCGAGATTTCACCGTAAATGTGTGTTTTGAGGCCCCCTGAACCACACCCCCAAAAGTAACGTATGCATTTCTAGAAACAGGTCCGTGTGTGTGTCTGTGAACAGCATAATTCTAAAACGAAAAGTTGGATAAATGCCAAACTTAATATTTAAGTTCAGTATCTTCCAAAGATGAGACATGAAGATTTTGAAGAAAATCCCCCACCTCCAACTACGCTTTATATGGAACATTCTTCGACATTTTTTTATTTTCTAAAAAATGGCCCTATTTTGATTAAATGCTATCTATTAGAGATATTTGCATAACAAAATATATAGAAGAGACATACAAAAATGTAGATCTCTGTAAGAGACACAAGTTCAAATAAGTTTTTTTTTTTCGTCAGCAGTCATTTCCAAGATATATCTGTTATTAAGCCATTCTTTTAAAGGCCTGTCGATTTTCAATTGTTTCTCTCGATGTCGTGGAAAGAGTATGTAATTTTAAGGGTAGTATATAGCGTCCGTTTCTAAAACATTTAAACTATCACAATTCCCTTAGAATTTATAACGAAATGTGTAATGCAGATATTTCTGGAAAGGTTTATCTCGATTAAATGCAGCAGATTGAAAAATAAACTTTCATAGAAATAATTTACATGTCCACTAATAAGCTTCCCCCCCCCCCGCAATCTCTTTAAGGATTCCTAAAGTTCAATGATGCTGTAGAGCCTCTCATGTTGCGGGCGCTGGTGCGACGAATACTGGTTGGGTCAGTTTGCCTTTACTCTTTAGGACGAATGTCGGGTAATTATTTGCCCATATTACTATCCGGTTATAAAGTATTAAATTTAGAAAAACATAATTGGACTGCTAAAAGGCATCTTATAATGTATTACGTCCTACTTTAATGTATTTAAAATACTTTCTCTCTCTGTGCCTCCGCCAAACATTTTTACATGTTATATCAAAATTTATGAAAAACCGTCAATTTTCAATGTAACTACTTCTTATGTAGAAACATGTATTTTCCTATTAGGATATGAGTTGTCAGTACATATTATGTGTACATAAAATTACCTATGGAAACAAAAAGTACACCAGTGCTCGGAGTTGCATATTCCCAGTGTTTGCTAGAAAATTAGTTTTCATGCTAGGCTATTTAGAAATATTTCCGATCTGCCAAGATGCTGTCCATGAAATACTATTCCATCCTAGAAGCATTTAATTTTTTTTTGTAAATTATCCTATATTTCTTATATGATTAAAATCGGCAAAGAGCATATTCGCAGTGTAAATATTGGAATATAACCACGTAAATATTATCTATAAAATTAAATTGAACATTACATTTACGTATTTGAAAATGTTAATTTGTTTGTAATATCGCAAATATAGCTATAATGTATAGAAACGTAATGGTGGGCAATTCAAACGGACCCAGTACAACGAGTATCTGCGGCAAATTTTAAAAGTGAGTTGTGCTTCACGGCTAAATAATGCTTCATATTTCTCCGTACTGTGAACTAATGTAAAAGGGTCATTTTTGTAATATGCGTGTGATTATTAGAGTAAGTGTAGAATATCATGGAAACTAAAACTAGCTATTAGTAAATACTCTGCCTAGTTTACACATCCAGCAATCCTAATGTTGCGCCTGTATTTGGAATGTTGTTGAAGATATTTAGTTCAGTAGTCCTTTTAGGGAAAGTAACTTTGTTCATTAAGTGCAATGTATTTACTTTAATGACGTACGGGACAGCTTTTGCAAGGCAGTTACCTTCCAACCCTCAGATTAAGGCTTTCCCGATTCCGACTCCTCCCCTTTCACATAGCTCAATATTTATGTGCCTGAATTTACTTCAGGTTAATAAGAGGTTGTCATCTACGGACTGATGTGGGCATGGAATAAGGGGGATCTGCAACATAAGATAAAGGAAAGCATATTGAAAATAAATGATTGGAATGATTCTATGCTCTCTGGTGTCCATAGAAGTTTCGCAGTATTTGGTACAATTATAGACTTAAGCGCCCAGATTTTTAGGTCTTGTTAGCCTTCGTTTTAGGTTTTCTGAACCCTTAAAATATGATTTTTTAGGCTTTCTTTGCAGAGCTTTAGATGTTAATAAATCAATAATACCTGGCTTTTCTTATTTTAAGCTACACGTCTATGATTTAAGGGTTTTATACGTTGAAAATAGGTAATTGTCTCTGTTGAACGATTTACTATTATCACTGTTTTTTTTTTTGGTAAGTTTATATAAAGGTACATATTTCACCATAGTTTACGCTTTCATAACACTAATCACCAGACAACATACACATACTAGTTTTCACTGTTCCTCTTTTGGGGGGTGGCGTTTCAGTAGATAACTGATACTTGCCCAAATTTTCTGGCGGACGATCTCCGATTATCACGTACTACATTCATGTATGAAGAAAAGGTGCTCTCTCAGAAAATGTTATCGGAGCATAGGTCATTGATGCTAATGTTGCAGGTTCCTTGACTCATTTTCCTCCTATTTTTACTTTCTCTACTACGTATAGTAAGTAGGGGAACTATTGTATTCCACCCAAAAATTCAGAGGTGTGGGTGTGTGTGTGTGTGTGTGTGTGTGAACAGCGTAACTCAGAAACGAACAGTCAGATAAACACCAAACTTGGTATTTAGGTTCAGTATCTTCCAGAGATGCGACACGAAGGTTTTCAAGAAAATCCCCCCACCCCAGATTACCCTTTACATGGAACATTTTTCGAAAATTTTCTCAAAAATGGCTGTAACGATTTTGATTAAAATATCATATATTTAAGATATTTTCATGACAAATGAAATGTATATCTTGAATTTTCTGGGAATGTCTCCAAAAGTATTCTTCATTGTGAACGACTTTTGCATAACTGGTAAACCATAAGAGATAGACAAAATTTTACTACACAAAAAAATGTAGATCGCGTTAAAATACACAATTTATGTCATGTACGTTTTTTTTTTTTTTTTTTTGAGAACCATTTTTGAGATATTGCTTTTTATTCCCTTAAATTTTTCAATACTTATTTTCTCAAATGGGAATTCGTTATTCATTTTTTTTTATGTCCTGAACATACAAAGAGAATGGAATACTCCACATAGCAACCAGCTCTTAAAAGATATGATTATCGCTTAAATACTACCATATTCCCCTTGCACCTACAAGAAAATTAGCAATAAGATTAACATCTCGATTAACATGAAGCATATGGAGAATAAGCGTTTGTAAAAATAGTTCGTACAAGTCATGTGAGTGTAACACATCAGATATTTCTCCCTCTAGTATTGGTATTAGTTAAATAAGTTGCTAGGGTTTAACCACCTACTGATGGGATCAGGTGTTGCAAGATGACGTATAATTGAGGTTATTGGATGTGCTTCTCGATGGCTGCAGTTCAGCGTGCAACAGCCGCTGGTATATGGCATTTTCCTAAAAGTTTTTATTCAGGGGATACTATTTAAATTTTAGAATTATACAAACATCTCTTGTAGGACTGTGAGTGAGCTTTAGCTGCTGTCTGGAAATTGCTCCTGGTATGTATTCTGTAACGTGCCTTGATATATGCAAGGGAAGCAATAATAATGGGAACCTATTCATGACCTGAAGAACCAAAAACAGTGATTTAGGACGTTTTATGCCGCAACCCCTCATTTAGGCATTTTTAGGTTCTATGAAATTAGCCCCAGGAACTCTGAAACTTTAAATGGCACGGAAAATAAACTAAAATCCGGATCCTAGTTATAAGATAGACGTATCTAACAGCTGGGATTCATAGGTGGCTACCTAGACATCGTTACTCTTGGAACGTATTTACGAAGCGGTGCTGGGAGTTTTGAACCCATAAGCACCCCAACTCGACAGCATGGCGGTTTTGGAGGTGGGTCGTCGTAGCGTGAAAGGGGTGTGCCACTTTTCCAGGGCCAGGCGCACTGATGAGTGCTCCGATGTTACCTTGGACTGGATAGAGCCGCGTGTGCTCGCCTATTTCTGTTAAGCAACGCTAATAAGTAGGTGGGGGTCGTTGTCAACGCACAGCGCCATCTACAGCTAGGGTTCTCTTCAGCAGTTCTACCTAGCACGGAGGTCAGGGTCTTGCGCAGGGGATGCTTGCTTAAAGGGAGAGGGAAGCCCCCCCCCCGAGTCTCGTCATTGCAGGATAGAAGCAGTGGGGTCGCAGTGCAGAAACCTATGCAGTTTATTTTGGTGTGTCTTTTCTATTCACTTAACGACACCCATTTGTGAAATTTCTAAAATCCACAGTTTCAGTTGAATTCATTTGAAATTTTAACCCAGCTATCAGGGTTTAATGTTAAATAGGTAAATCAAATTTCACGAGATATTGTTTTTACTTTCTCTACTACGTACAGTAAGTAGGGGAAGTATTGTATTCCACCCAAAAATTCGATACCGAGATTTCACCGGAAATACATGTTTTGAGACCCCCTGAATCCAAAAGAAGCATTTTTGAATGTGTGTGTGTGTGTGTGTGTGTGTGTCTGTGAACAGCTAAACTCAGAAACGAACAGTCGGATAAACGCCAAACTTGGTATTTAGGTTCAGTATCTTCCAGAGATGCGACACGAAGGTTTTCAAGAAAATCCCCCCACCCCAGACTACCCTTTACATGGAACATTTTTCGAAAATTTCAATTTTCTCAAAAATGACTAACGATTTTGATTAAAATATCATATGTTTAAGATGTTGTCATGAGAAATGAAATGTATATCTCCAATTTTCTGGGAATGTCTCCAAAAGTATTCTTCATTGAGAACGACTTTTGCATAACTGGTAAACCATAAGAGATAGACAAAATTTTACTACATAAAAAATGTAGATCGCGTTAAAATACACAATTTATGTCATACACATTTTTTTTGTTGAGTGAACCATTTTCGAGATATTCCTTGTTATTCCCTTAAATTTTCCAATACTTGTACTTTTTCTTAAATTCATTATTCATTTTTTTTATGTCCTGGACATGCAAAGAGATTGGAATGCGCTACATAGCAACCAGGGCTTAAAAGATTTGACTATCGCTTAAATACTACCAATTCCCCTTGCACCTACAAGAAAATTAGCAATAAGATAACATCTCGATATCTCGATTAACATGAAGCATATGGAGAATAAACGTTGGTAAAAATAGTTTGTACAAGAGTAGAGAAAGTCATGTGAGTGTAACACATCAGATTTTTTCTACTACGTATAGTAAGTAGGGGAAGTATTGCAGTGTGTGTGTGTGTGTGTGTGTGTGTGTGTGTGTGTGTGTGTGTGAACAGCATAACTCATAAACCACAACTAGGATAAATGTCAAATTTTATATTTAAGTCTGCCATTTCATGAAGAATGCAGGCGAAGATTTTCAAGGAGACCCCCACTCTAAACATCCTTATAAATTAAGAAATATTCGTGGCTTTAAATGTTTTCAAAAACGTTTCTATTTTGATTAAAGGCACTGAAGTCACAAAATGTGTTATTCTAGCCACGAATCTTCGATAAATACTGGCAGCCTATGAAGTCCTTTTCATTCTCATAGAATTTTATATCGCTACGAAACTCTTGAGAGATAAATCAATTTTTTCCACGACTATCCTTTTCGAAATATTTGAAGCTATATGTTTCAAATTTAAGCGACATGCTTGAATGTTTACGAGTATTCTTTTCTTCGCAGGAGGTGGTGTGTGTGTGTGTGTGTGTGTGTGTGTGTGTGTGTGTGTGTGTGTGTGTGTGTGTGTGTGTGTGTGTGTGTGTGCATTTGCGTGCGGCGCTCGCGCGCACTTATGAGGTGCATAACTACGCACTTTTTGTTAAGGGGACTAACGCGTGAAAGTTGTCAACAATTCAAAAGAAATGGATTGCGTTAATAAATTAGTGTCAACATGTATAAAGTTATTTTTAACCTTAATTATGATTAAAAGAAAAACATTAACTGTGATGTTATATAATTGTTAAAATAGTTGAGTCGATAGTTTTTTACTCGAATCTCACATGCGCTTGGATTTTCTTGCTGTGCAGCGCTTTCGGAAAAATACTCCTCCATCATCAGCTGTAGACCCCGACTGGTTCAGCTTCTCCACTCCTGCCCCCAACATTTGAATTGGGAGGTGAAATAGCTGCCCTCTGTTGAGAATAATTTTGAAATAATTGATAATTATTCTTATATAATACCATTATTTAAATGGAATACGTATTTATTAATCTTTTTGCACTTGCATAGCACACTCATTCATTTTAAAACAGAAAGTACACTGCAGGACTAAAACAAATTGTGATTGCGTCCGCCGCTGCACTCAGTTCTTCACGTATCCCCCGTTCGACGCCACATGCACCCTAAGCTCGGGTCAAAGAGTCGGGGCAGCTCTCTTGAGCAAGGCTACATTAGACCATTAAAAATACATTTTTTCCTAAGGAACTACGCAGCGATCTGAATATTTGGATGTATTTTATGAAACATTCCTCTGTTAAAAATCTGATGTGTTACACTCACATGACTTTCTCTACTTTTGTACAAACTATTTTTACAAACGCTTATTCTCCATCTACTTCATGTTAATCGAGATAAACATTTGCTGACTCTATCTTATTGCTAATTTTCTTGTAGATGTAAGGGGAATATATATTTACAAGGGCAATAAAGAAATACCGTAGCCTTTAAGCACATACATATCTCTTAATAGCTGGTTGCTAGGTGCAGCACCAAGCCTTTGCCACAGATTAATACTCTTTGCATATCCAAGACAAAAAAAATGAATAACGAATTCCCATTTGAGAAAATAAGTATTGAAAAATTTAAGGGAATAACAAGCAATATCTCGCAAATGGTTCACCCAACAAAAAAAAATGTATGTCATAAATTGTGCATTTTAACGCGATCTACATTTTTTATGCAATAAAATTTTGTCTTATCTGTTATGGTTTACCAGTTATGCAAAAGTTGTTCACAATGAAGAATACTTTTGGAGACATTCCCAGAAAATTCAAGATATACATTTTATTTGTCATGAAAATATCTTAAACATATGATATTTTAATCAAAATCGTTAGCCATTTTTGGGAAAATTAAAATTTTCGAAAAGTGTTCCATGTAAAGGCTAATCTGGGGTGTGGGGATTTTCTTGAAAACCTTCGTGTCGCATCTCCGGAAGATACTGAACCTAAATACCAAGTTTGGTGTTTATCCGACTGTTCGTTTCTGAGTTATGCTGTTCACACACACACACACACACACACACACACGGACATGTTTCCAAAAATGCTTTTTTGGATACAGGGGGTTTCAAAACATGTATTTCCGGTGAAATCTCGGTATCGAATTTTTGGGTGGAATACAATACTTCTACTTACTATACGTAGTAGAGAAAGTAAAAATTAAGCTTTCTTAAGCAATTTCATAGGTTGGTCCCCGTAATTTTAAATTATTTCTAGATGGTGAACAATGTAACGCTGTTACCTTTTAATGAATGCTTTAGTATATAAGGTATCCCTTATATGTAGGGTAGAGAAGTTATTTCACTGTACATCAGCTTTTTATTATTGGAGAACTAGAAAGCCTGCTGTTCGCATGCCCGTATTTGTACCCTAAAATTCAGTGATAGATGTGTAATTAAATATTTTCTTCGCTTACTTACACATAACATAGACATTCTTAAAACTGTACGCTTCAATATGAAGGCTGTATATAAGAACATACATTTTTATCTAAACCGTGGATGAAACTCCAAAATTAAGGTTTTGACAGTACCTGCCTACTTCGTGCGTTACTTCTCCAAGCATTAGACACCGATACTTTAGGACCACCTGCAGTAATATGCCCCTGCACGCTGCACGCCATTTATACTTGCGTGTTTTGCACACCTCGACTACGTATCTCCGTCAGGTTCCATAGTTGCTTTCCTACTAAACAAACATTTGATCTCCGCGGCACATGTCAGAGAGCAAAATGCCGGAGCTTTGTGATAGTATGTTATCACGCCCAACCTCCAGCTTGTGTATCGTAATAACTTAAGTGTAACATTCTAAAATTGTTACAGCATGCAATGATTTTACTTCGAGGGGCGTCCAATAAGTACGTTTCCCTATTTTATGAAAAACTTTACACACAATTGATCATGTTAAATTATTTATATTAGACAATGCTTCTACTTTTCTACATAGTATGTTTTTCCAAGTATTTTGGGGACGTGACACAAGTTTTTCCAAGCCAGTGTTGTACCAACTCGGGTCCTGTGCTCGCAACCAGCTGTTCACTGATTTAACTTCATCATCGGTGTTAAAATCTTGACCCAGGCGGAGCTTAGAAGATTCTACTGGGAAGTTTTCTCGCATCCTCCATATTCACCAGATTTTTTCCCAAGAGATTTTCACATGTTCCCCCGACTCAAAGGTCATCATGGAGGTAAGCAATTTAATACTGTGACGAAGATCAATCAGAAGTAAACAGCTGGTTACGAACACAGGACCCGGCTTAAGATAAGGAAGTTTATATACATACTCTCAAGAAAGTATTCGTCTGCACTTTAAAAAATTCTAGCACCAAATTAATGGAGGGAAAAATCTAACTTTCTTTGGGCATAAATATCAAATGATACAGTTTACGTGTTTTGTCGGTTTTTCAGATCGTTCATTTTATCGGTTTTATAAATTTTTGAAAAAATATGCCAAAATTGCAACTTTTTTGTACCTGGTGTTTTAAAAAGTCCTACATGCATTGAGTAGAGCAAGTTTTTTTGTACATTATTGCGCAATGAAAATAGGATTTTATTTGACGGAGAAATAAGATGTCAAAAGTTGGGAATCTTCAACGTTTTTTGCTTAATTCCTCATTTTCGGCTCACTTTTTACGAGTTCACGAATTTATTTCTCCAGTTTGTCATATGTGAATTTAAATGTATGTACAAAAAATCTCGTGTTACATTCACATGACTTTCTCTACTCTTGTACAAATTATTTTTACAAACTCTTATTCTCAATCTATTTCATATTAATCTAGATAAACATTTGCAGAAACGATCTTTTGACATGCAAAAAGAACTACATTTTACACATAGCGACCAGTTCTAAAAATATTTGACTATCGCTTAAGGCCTACTATGTTCCCCTTGTTTTGTATTTACAAGGGAAATATAGAAATAGAGTAGCCTTTAAGCATATACATATCTCTTAATAGCTGGTTGCTAGGTGCAGCACCATTCTCTTTGCATATCCAAGACAAAAAAATGAATAACGAATTCCCATTTGGGAAAATAAGTATTGAAAAATTTAACGGAATAACAAGCAATATCTCGAAAATGGTTCAACCAAATATATATATATATATATATATATATATATAATATAATATATATATATGACGTAAATTGTGTATTTTAACGCGATCTACATTTTTTTTGTCCTTCTCTTATGGTTTGCCAGTTCTGTAAATGCGATTTTATAATATAAATACTTTGGTGTTAATAAAATAGTAGGGTTTTTATTTATTAATTCTGATGTGACACGTTCACATGACTTTCCCTACCCTTTATCGTTTATTAGTGCGCATACAAATTATTCTTACTCAAGCTTATTTTTGTATGTACTACATTTTAATCCAAATAAACCTTTGCAGAAATAGCTACATTACACATTTCGTTATAGATACAAAGGGAATAGCGATAGTCAAATGTCAAATGGACGCTATATGCCAACCTTAAAATTCCATGTGTCCATGCAATCGCGAGAAACAACTGAACGTAGACAGGACTTTAAAGAGAATGACCAAGAAATGAACAATTCGAACCTTTAATAGCGGATCTTCCAGAAATGGCTTATACCACAAAAAGCATTTTAAATAAGTCTACTTTTTTGTGCTATACGTTTTCGTCTATCGCTTAACGTTTAACTGTTATACAAGATTATACAAAATTCCTTCCTAGGATATTCACAGAAAATCCAAGATTTACATTTTATTTGCATGTAAATATCTTTCGTATGTGGTATTTTAATAAAAATCGGTGAAGCTTTTTTTTTAGAAAATAAAAAATTTCGGAAAATGCTGCATGTAGCTAGTTTGGGGTGGGGATTTTGTTGAAAATTTTCGTGTTGCATTTTTGGAACATATTGAACCTGAACACTAAGTTTGGCATTTATCGGACATGTTTCCAAAAATGCTTTATTTGGATTCAGGGGGCCTCAAAACATGTATTTCCGGTATCGAATTTTTGGGTGTAATGCAATACTCCTCTACTTACTACACGTAGTAAACAAAGTAAAAAAGTAATAATTGCTGATAAAGTTTAATTAAGCAAATGACCCTATCTAATCTTAATAAACACACTTATTGCATAAAAGTAGATCAGTGAACTTAGAAAATATCCATCTATATCTTGTAAAAATGTCAGTCTGATACCTTAAAATAGTTTCTGAGATAAGAGGTCATAAATTTAAGGTATTTAACATTGGCGGAATAGGTTTTTAATCTCCCGTTTAAAGAATTCTGCATATAGAAGATACTGTAAGACCTAAGCGGAACTCGAGTTCACGACACCATAGCAACCAAACTCGTGTAACTGGAGAAAGAACATACTTTAATTTTGACTTATCAAACTGAGCGTTGCACAGGCGCCAGATCAAGTAAGAGCGGTCTGTATTGATGTTCGACTGTCGTATACATCGTCGACAGTCACGTGAACTTTACACATCTCCATTTAAATGTGTTGCGTGTTGCCCGCCCTTGTGGTTCTAAGGTCATAAGACAGCCTAGGCAACGCAAGTGGGTGTGCACGAGGTCCGACGTGGAAACATGAGCTTCCAAGGACGGTTTACCAGAAGCGGAAGCCGCATCGGACTCTTGGTATAACCTTCAATTCACCCGGTGACTTTTACGCTCCGCCGTTTCAAGCCGGCTGCTAAACGTTAGCGCTTTCCTTGAAAAGTCAAATATGGTTTATGTCAGCCGTACCCAGAAAATATTTCAGAGGGGCGTATCTGGGCGGTTGACATTTCTTTCCTGTCGTGCAATTGGAGCAGTGGTTCCCAAACTGGAGAGGGGGGACACAGAAGGAAAAGGAAACAATTGTTAAAATATATTGAAATCTATGATAACTTGAAAAGTATTTTAAAAAAATGTATTGCCACCTTAAAGTTATAGCAGTCAAAATTAACGTAGCACAAAATTTTCATGAAATTGGAAAAATGGAAAATGTGTCAAACTCGGAAATTATCAACTTTTTAGTGAACGCCTCAGTTTCTGAAGACTTCTGATGTGTTGCATTCACAAGACATATTCAACCCTCTATTGTTTATTACTGGGTATACAAACTATTCTTACGAAAATGTATTTGTGTACGTACTTGATTTTAGTTGAGATAAACCTTTGCAGAATCGATGGATATGGGTATCGCTTATTCCCCTTTCATTTATAACGAAATGTGTAATAAAACAATAATTTCTCCAAATGTTTATCTCATTAACACGAGGTAGATAGAAGAACACATGGAAATTACACCTTAAGTCTGTTAAATTACCACTGCTCTTAAAGTTCTCAATGGTTCTTCCTGAAATTTTTATGAACTATTCTATAAATCATGACAATTATTTCAGATGGTTGTTTGCATTGATAGCTTATGTAGTTGAGTCCATAAAAGTTATATCATTCAGCAGAAAAATAGTACAATGTACTCTTAAAACTGTGAATTCATGCACCTTTTTCTCTGATACTGCTTGCAATACAGAATCATACTTTTGCATGCTTATTCTTAGTATAATCAGCTATGTTCTGAACCTCAATTATTTAGTTATGTGTATCAGTTCACTAGAAATTGAGAAAAAAAATATTTGCAAAGTAAAAAAAGTAAAAATGAGGAAAATGTGCATTGTTGTTGCTTTCTTAATACCACTAATATACATTATAAAATTATGATTGTGGTTCAGAAAGTTTAACTATGTGTTGTATACAGCTATCCACCTCTCATACTTTCTGAGAAAAAGGTACATAAGTATCCAAAACTGTTGTTTTGGGAAAACTGAATTTAAAGTTTGAACATTAAAATTCTGACACACTTCAGTACATTCCAGGGTCATAATCATATGCACCTTCATTCCTGGATTGCTTCAGCTTTTTTTATTGTCTTCGCTTGGTCCTTTTGTTAATTGCTGAACCACCTCGTTCATTATGTTCTACAAAGCGGCATTACATGACAGCTTTAAGGGAATGCATACTAGCATTTAAAGGTATTTAAATGTCTTAAAAACCTCTTAACCCCCAAAAAGCATCTTTTCTGAAACTGTAAATATAGATTTTATTAGTGCCTAAAACAAAAAATGTGATTTTTGACCATTTCAGAGCACCTTGTCCCCTTAAGTAGGAATAGTTTTCGGAAGAGTGGGTAGACAAGGTCATGTGAATGTAACAGGTCAGCTTTTTTAGAACCAGAAGCTTCATTTACGAGAATTTTCCCATGTTTTTTGTCTTCGCTTAATTTCTTTCTTCATCAGATTCAACTTTGCGGGGATGGTTCTCCATCAAGGGCATGTAATCCAACACCACTAGCTTGCTTAAACGACCTCGGCCTCAAGGCATTCTTGTTAATGCCTTTCGCAAAAAAATAAGGTAAATAGTTACTCATTTTTGCGGAAATATTTGTATTTCGTTGGCTAACGCTGGTTCAGAAAGAAGTAAACCAACACACCAGGAAATAAGATCGAATACATCGCTGCAGCGACCTTGGCAGTCGGCTGAGGTAATTGAAGGTACTCGCTCCATCTCTTGGTCTGTACACGAAGGAAGTAAGAAACCTTGAATCGCAAGAGCCTCAGCAGATGGGGCAAAGCGGCAGAAACCTTGAACAGAGGCTAATTCGATTAAGTAACCATAATCATCGGTAACCTTCAGCGCGGTTTATTTTCATGAATGTAAACCCTTTATTACGCATTTGTACAGCACCATCACAACTCACGACCTTCGCTTGTTTTGCTGACTGCCAGAGAGAAACAAATACTCCGTAGCAATTATGCTGGGGGAGTGGGTCCTAGTTCTAAAATATCTCTCAAACTGAGAGCATCATAGATGACGCTTCACTGCCGAGAGTGGTCTAAACCAGCGGTTACCTCCTTTGAGAGCAGATATTTCTGGTGTTGTAGGAGATAAGAAGCAACCTTGGGAAGTATTCTTAGCTCTTCAAAGCAAATAATTACCTAAAACGCAGAACTCTATAAGTTTCGAAATATCAGCGTTTATACTTTTAAATTTTCTTCCATTTTAAGTAGCGTCAAGTAAAACTAGTCCATGTTTGCTTTCTCTACCACGTACCTAGTAGGCAGAGAAGGTATTGCATTCTGCTCAAAAATTCTATACCGAAATTTCACCGGAAATGTATATTTTCGGCCCGCTGAATCGAAAAAAAAAAGTTTTAGAAAAGGTCCGTGTGTGTGGCTGTGATCAGCATAACTCAAAAACGAAGTCGTATAAATACCAAACTTGGCATTTTGGTTTACTATCTTTCAAAGATGCGACACAAATTTTCAAGAAAATCCCTCCTCAACTAACCTTCACATGGAAAACTTTTGAAATATTTTATATTTTGATTAAAATAACATATATTAAATATATTTGCATGACAAATACAACGTATATCTTGCTGGGAATAGCCTGTGTGGTTCTCTTTATTGGGAAGGAATTCTGTATTATCTTGTGTGACTGATAAACGTGGAACGATAGACGAAAACGTACTTCACAAAAAATGTAGACCTCTTTAAAACACAATTTATTTCAAATAAGCTTTTTTGTGACCTAAGTCATTTCTGAGATATTCATTATTAATGATTCGAATTATTCAATACAGACCATTCTTTTATAGTCCTCGCGATTGCATGGAAACAGGCTTCCGTTCTTAAACATTTGACCATCGCTGTTCTCTTTCTGCAAACGTTTATGTAGTAGACAGAAAAAGTAAGCTTTAGTAAGAATAGTTTGTATACCCAATTAATAAACGATAGAGGGTAGAGGAAGTCATTCACGTCAGATTTTTAGTACATCATACTGCTTTCGAACGAAAGGAAACGATGGATTTCATATAATCGTGGCGCTCTATCCAAACCAATTTATTATTTTGAGATTATCACACCCCTAACTTTTCTCTATACAGCATTGATATCCAACGATATTCCTAGTCCTAACACATGTATTGCTTCAATCTCGAGCAATATAACCTGCTTTTACAGCAATTAAATTGGATTAGTAAAGCTAATTTGTTTTATAAATTAGAGAGGAAACAGTCTAATTAAATCACTCTTGAGTTTTGACTTCCTCTATGTGATTTCCTACTCGTAATTCCATCGAACTCATATTGAGATTACTACGAGGGCAACACTGAAAATTTTTAGAAAATCAAACAAGGATTAATTTTAAACAAATTTAAAATGTCCCCTTTAACATCAATACATTTTTGCATTTGATGAAACCAGCCTTAAGACAATGATGCCACTCTTCCTGAGGCATTTTAGAAACCAGGTTTTTATAATATTCCACTGCTTCATCTAATGACGAAAAAGTGATTCTACGCATTTTATCCTTAATTTTTGAAACAAAAAGAAATCACAAGATGCTAGGTTAGGGCTGTATGGTGGACGGTCCATGGTGATGACCTTTAAGGCATCCAGATACTCAGTTGTTTTGCTGTATGCAACGATGCGTTGTCATGATGTAACATTATTTGGGGGGGGGGCTAACAGCCATCTTATTACCAGCACCGCGAATTTGTCGGACTTTGTAAGCTAGGTTCTATTCGAAAGACCCATTGAACCGGTTGACTCACCAGCAACGATATTCCAAACCAAATTTGAAGTGCCGCCTTAGAATTCTTCCAGAGTTTTTCTGCACCAACCAGTGCGTCGTTTTTGATGTAAAGTGTTTTGGATTTGGCTCATACCAATGCCCAATGTCGCCCGAATAAATTCACAATATGTCCGTCGATCTTCTTCAAGCATTGCTCCAACAGCGGCAATGTTTTCATAATAAGAGCACTTCTTGGGTGTCCACCAAATTCATCACTAAGAAAAAACCAATCGTTTTAGAATTCGCTGTACCAATTGTAAATTGTCTTAGATGGGACTTCTTCGTCAAACACATTTCTAAACCGATCTTTACATTGTTTAGGCGCTAATGAGTATTTAAAATCGTAAAAAAATATTAGCCCGCAAATGTTCATTTTTGGGTGATCACAAAATCTTTAAATAGTGATAATTAACAAGCTCTTAGAGTAAATCGAACTAATTATACGGCAATCAACTCCCAAAACGTTAGAAAGTAACTGTCAAATGTAAACAAATTTCATTTGTTTTTAGAAACATGGCATTCTAAAAATTTTCAGTATCACCCTCGTATAGATAATAGCGAAACAGACTTGTAAGCGAGCAGTTTTCTGTGAAATAAATACACAGCGCGAGAATTGGCAAACATTTACTACGTAGTATTAATCATATTCAGAACTTTTATTATTATTTTTGTACCAGTGTACATTTTTGTACATCTCAATTGCCTAGTCTCCTTTGATGACATATTGATTAATTCGGAAAGTAGATTTTTGAAATCGTGCTTTACGTACGTGGATGATGCCAGACCAGGCCTTAGGTGCATAGTTGTCTTCCTGTGCCATCAGTTTTATTTATTCTGTGGTTGGAAATTTGGGTCGTGGTACTGAAAACCCAATTTGCCATTTACTTAGTGACTGAGGAAATCTCGAGAAAAAGCTGGATGCGTTACATTCACATTCTCTACCCGCTATCGTTTATTTTTATTTTTCTATCTGCTTAATGGTAATTGAGATAAACATTTCAGAAATAGTTTCATTACACATTTCGTTGTAGATATTGCGGAATAGAGGATACTGAATCGACAGTCAGATGTTTAAAAGTGGTTCGTTATATCCTGGGCTTGAAATTCCACACACTTTCCAGGACATTTCGAGAAACGCTGAATAACGTCATCAGAAATTACCGATGCCACAAGAAAGCTATTTTAAATAAATTGTATTTTAAAGAGATGTATTGTCTCTCCCCTTATGGTTTGCCAGGTATACAAAATTCTTTCCAAAAGAAGATACCTTTGCAGGCAAGATACCTTTCTAGATATGCATTTTATTTATATGCAAGTATCTTAAATGTAAGATATTTTAATCAAAATCATTATGTAGGTTTCGAGAAACTCAAAAATAAGAAGTATTTTCCATGTAAAAGGGTGTTTGGAATGGAGGATTATATCGAAAATCTTCGTGTTGAGTCTTTGAAGGGTACTAAACTGAAATAAACGTTTGGTATTTATCAGGCTTTCTGTTATTAAGTTATGCTCTTCACAGACACGCGTACGCGCGGATCGTTTCTAAAAGTGTTTTTTCTTTAATTCAGGCGGATCCAAGAAAATGTATTTTGAATATCGAATTTTTGGGTTGAATACAACACTTCCTCTACTTACTGGGACGCGGTAGAGAAAAACCAAGTCAGTCGCACCGATACACGGAAAACCGCAAGCTAGATTCTTTATAAATCAACCTTATTTGAGCCATAGCTATACATGTATTTTTCATGAGTAAGTGAATAAGCAACATGTTTGTAGAATCACTGTGAGGTAATTACCTGACACATCAGACTTTTTCCTTAGCTCCCTAATTAACATAATTGCAACTGTAATTGCCGCATGTGCTGACAACATTTCTAGATGAATCCACGCGTTATCTCCCCCATGTTGACACTCCACGTGACGAGGACAAGAGGACAAAATCAGGCTATCTTATTGATCATGTGGCGCGAGTACACCCCTCATCGAATGCGCATCTGTTTTCCTTTTGTCTCACCAAGGGCAAAGCTTGAATAGAAATGTCAGCCCGTCCCCTCTGAACTTGAACCTTGTTTAAACAAAAACACCTTCGACAAACCTTATTTACATCTTAAAACACGAGAGAAAAATGTTTCGTTTAATGTCGTACTAACGTCGGATATATCCTTCGGAGAATTCTCCTTTCTTGGTCATCAGTTGTTCGGTTTGATTGCCTTCCCCTTGGCGATGACTGATTTGTTTTTGTGACCTGAGGCCCAGTTTATGGTTTTTATTGTGGATGGGGGTGCGATATTGGTTTACGCTATTTATACAAAGTTCGCTTTCATACAGGTGTGACATACGATCGAAGCTCCTCGGAAATTGCTCGCGACACTGTTCAAGCTATGTTTTCAGCCCGAGTCGATCATCCACTACAGTTCAGGAACAGATGCATAGAAAGCAGCATGCCCTACACGTGCAGACACTGAGAAAGGCAGCATGAAGATTTACTTGATGGGGCAAGGGAAAACTGACCGGCGAGTGAATCGGGGCGAACGTCTCTCCGTACACTGTCATTGTTTACTATTGGCATAGTCAGCCTCGGATTACACTACAGGATTTCGCGATAAGAACAATGGATAAAGTTCGCGATAGTGTTCGGCTCATAGTACGTGTGTATCAAGCAACATTATGCTGTACACGTCATTCACAGAAAGCCAGCAGGAGTCTACAACATTCAGCAGAACTAGCTGGCTTACACAAGGTGAGCGCGCGCGCGCGCACACACACACACACACACACACACACACACACACACACAGTTTTCCTAAAAATTTAAAATAAGTAAATTAATTTCTTAAAACTTCAACTTATAAAAGTTCAGGACATCAACAGACTATGGTCCACTGTTATGAATACCAGAGAGTGATTTTAACTAATGGTGGCCTGTCCGCGCATAAAGCTTTTGAGACGATGGTAAAATTTACCTCCACTTTTTCAAATAAAAGTCGAGTATTGAGAATTTCAATGAGGGTTATATGTAATACCAACCCTTAAACACTCAGTTTAAATATCTTTTTCTGAATTACGACCTTCATACATTATTTAAAACGGATATATTCTAAATATTAAAGAATCAGAAGTTATTCAAACAAATCTGATGTGATATATTCACATGACTTTTTCTACGCTCTTATTGTTTATTAGTGGGTATGCAAACTAGTCTCACTAAAGCTTATCTTTATATCTACTACATTTAATCCAAATAAACCTTTGCAGAAATAGCTACATTACACATTTTGTTATAGATATAAAGTGAACAGCGATAGTCAAATGTTTAAAAACAACGCTATGCGTTGGCCTTTCAATTTCAGACTGTTTCTACTGTTTCTAGAAACAATTGAATATTGGCAGCACTTAAAAAGTACGGCTAAGTATTCAACAATTCGAACCATTAATAATGGGTATCTCGGAAATGGCTGATGCCACAAAAAAAGTTATTTGAAGTAAATTGTATTTTAAATAGATCTACATGTTTTGTGTTGTACATTTTCGTCTATCACTTAACGACTACCAGTTATACAAGATTATACAAAATTCCTTCCGAATGAAGAGGACTTCACAGGCTATTCCCTGAAAATTCAAGATATGCATTTCATTTGTCATGTAAATATTTTTATAATATGGCATTTTAATCAAAGTCGATTCAGCCATTTTTAGAAAATTAAAAGTTTCGAAAATGTCTCATGTAAATTGTAGTTTGGGGTGGGAGATGTTCTTGAAAATCTTCACAACTGTGGAAGGTAGGACCTCAAAACGTGAATTTCTGGTGAAATCTCGGTATCGAATTTTTGAGTGGAATGCAATACCTTCTCTATTTACTAAGTACTTGGTAGAGAATTAAAAAAAAAAACAATACTCTTCCTGCTTACCTTGTGTGATGTAGGTAAAATCAAAATACATCACCGGCCGCATTTATTAAAAACCCCACGGATAGAGTATTATATGGCGTATTCTATAAAAATCTGGAGATGCCTAACGTTTAATTATATTACATCTCAGTATATAACAATGTTGAGTTAGCGGAACATCAGGAATCTGTTGAACACTGCGCCACTGCAGACCAAGGACCATTTATGATCGAAATGAAATAATTCCGTATTTTTACTTTCTCTACTACGTATAGTAAGTAGGGGAAGTATTGTATTCCACCCAAAAATTCGATACCGAGATTTCACCGGAAATATATGTTTTGAGACCCCCTGAATCCAAAAGGAGCATTTTTGGAAACATGTCCGTGTGTGTGTGTGTCAGTCTGTGTGTCTGTCTGTGTGTGTGAACAGCATAACTCAGAAACGAACAGTGGGATAAACACCAAACTTGGTATTTAGGTTCAGTATCTTCCAGAGATGCGACACGAATGTTTTCAAGAAAATCCCCCAACCCAGATTACCCTTTACATGGAACATTATTCGAAAATTTTAATTTTCTCAAAAATGGCTATAACGATTTTGATTAAAATATCATATGTTTAAGATATTTTCATGACAAATAAAATTTATATCGTGAATTTTCTGGGGATGTCTCCAAAAGTATTCATCATTGTGAACAACTTTTGCATAACGCTAAACCATAAGAGATATACAGAATTTTACTACACAAAAAATGTATATCGCATTAAAATACACAATTTATGTCATATACATTTTGTTTTGAGTTAACCATTTTCGAGATATTGCTTGTTATTCCCTTATATTTTTCAATACTTATTTTCTCAAATGGGAATTCGTTATTCATTTTTTTGTCTTGGATATGCAAAGAGTATTAATCTGTGGCAAAGAGAATGGTGCTGCACCTAGCAACCAGCTATTAAGAGATATGTCTATGCTTAAAGGCTACTGTATTTCTATATTGCCCTTGCAATTACAAAACAAGGGGAACATAGTACGCCTTAAGCGATAGTCAAATATTTTTAGAACTGGTCGCTATGTGTAAAATGTAATTCTCTTTGCATGTCAAAAGATCGTTTCTGCAAACGTTTATCTCGATTAATATGAAATAGATGGAGAATAAGAGTTTGTAAAAATAGTTTGTACAAGAGTAGAGAAAGTCATGTGAGTGTAACACTTAAGATTTTTTAACTTTTTGAAGCTGTTTCTCCTGCTTTATGAAGCGCGTAGTTTGCTTGAATGAAATGGGCACCTTCTCTATGAATTTCCGTTGGTTTTGGGAACCACTGCAGAATTGTTTAAACATAAGGCAAGCAGGGAAACGGAAAGGGAGTCGGCTTGTGTCACATTTGCCCCCCTCTCACCCCCTCCGTCTCAGGCTGCGTCACGAATCAATACCCCGGAGTTCCGCACCCCCCTGCATCCCCCCGCTCCGGTGGTCCAGCCTGGTTTCCGATTTTGTACCTCTGCCTCCACGCACTTGGAAACAAAGCTACAGGTTTGGTTTCATGGAAGCACAATATCTAGGACCCACCTAAAATTATTTCCACGAAATGTTTACCTGCAATTGCATAGGGCACACCCTTCCTGTGTGTCTGAAGAAAGAGAAAGTTGTAAGTTTATGACGACTGAAGGTAATAACTATCGAGTGCCCGTATTGTAAATTAAAGCCTAAGCGAACCGTTTAATGATAAATGAATATTTCAACATAAATATGGCGAAAACGTTAAGCACTTCTTTCCAAGAATTGAAGCTAAGGGCCTGAGCTCGGGTGGTTTTCGTCTGATCCGTAATTTGTTCCAGTTATTTGCCCACCCCCCCCCCACCAAGCTAAGCTTCAGAAAGCAGCTACGTATCACCGATTGGGGACCAACATTTTGCCTCCACAAGAAAATGTTGAAACACACACTGGCGGGGGGGAAGGTTAGAACTTGATAATTTTCGAGTGATGACGAATGAGCCAATTATTATCTCTACTCTCTAGTAGTTTCTCGATACTAGATACCGTTACTGATTTTTTATTACTGATATTCGTTAAAGACGACAGCTTGTTCACTGAGTTATGTTCTTATTAGTAGTTTGTGTATAAACGCAATTTACCAGCTTTGTATTGTATGCCAATTTCGAAATTGTTACTGTTTGACACTATTGTTAGTCAAGGGTAATAAGAAATAACAATAATAATTTCTTTGCTTCCCCTTTTATGTAACTATATTTTGTGCTGAAAAGTTTCTTTTAAAGGGTTTTCTATCCTTATTATGAAAATATCGAGAAATCGATGTCCCATCCCTACTTATCTCTAAAGGTTTGTTTTCTGTCAGAAACACAGATGACAAAAACTAATGTTGGCAGTCGTTCTAGGTGTATTCATGAAAATTTAGGCGAATAACTGCACTACGGAGTCAACATTACATATGTTCATGCTTCGTCATATTTAGTTGTAGTGCTTAAAAACTTTTGTGACACAATACAAATGTTGTTGAAGTAATACAATAAATATACTTCAATAAGGGGGTGACGAGAGTAAACTTTAAAGAATTTTAGGATTATTTCTTAAAGTAATCATTTTCTATATTTCGTACTGCATTTTTACTTTCGCTAGCCGTACCCAAAAATTCGATATCAGATTTCAAGGAAATATATGTTTTGAGGCCCCCTGAATCCAAAAAGAGCAGTTTTAGAAAAATGTCCGCGCGGGCGTGTGTGTTTCAATACCATAACCATAAATAAAATGTCGGATAAATACCAAATTTGGTATTTAAGTTCATTATCTTCCAAATATGCGACACCGTGATTAACAAATTCCACCACCCCAAACTACCCGTTACACGGAATATTTTTCGATTTTTTTTTATTTTTTCAAAAATGGTGGTAACGATTTTGATTAAAATGCTATATATTTATATAACAAATAAAGTGTCTCTTGAACTTTCTGAGAAGAGCCTGTGAAGTCCATTTCATTCTGCATGAATTTTGTAAACGATAAGAGATAGATAAAAACGTACTAGGGACACACATACAAATGTAGATCTTTTTAAAACACACATTTATTTCAGATGACTTGTTATAGCTTCAGGAATTTCAGAGATAATCCGTTAATTTTATTTTGGTTTCAATTGTTCAAGTGGTGGAAGTAGTATGTAACTTTAAAGCCATGACGAGAAAGTCATGTGAATGTAAAACTGCAGATTCTTCATCTATACTCAGTAGCATTTCTTGTTTTATTGGACATGAGTGGAAAACGCAGATTTTCGTACATAAGAGCGGAAAGAGCTTTTGTACCTCAATTGATGTTTTAACAGTTTGCGATATTAAGTTACAGAGAACAAATATTAAGTATCCAATTCTAACTTGATTTCTTCTCTCCCTTGCAGCTGTGACCTTTTTCCCAAACCCACTTCGGGGCCACCATTGGCAACGTTAAATGATAAATGTGACCCAACACATCTGAGAGGTAAACTTCGAAAGAGAATTAACATGCATCCACAACGCTGGGATTGTTCCAAGGGGATTGTTTTAAACGATGTTGATGTAAGTAGATTAGTAACTGCATTATTTTTAGGGTCACCCTCCTACTTTTAACCCTTTCGCTGCTACATACATTCCCGCAACCATCGACCGTGTGGTATCCACTCGGTCGTGTCGATAGTATTCACAATACTGAAAACTTTCCGCGCGATTTGAGATCGAGAGATTATGTACTTGTGCTTAAAACTAATTATCTTTGCCAATAAATCTACCAGATCTGAATGTTGACATGGCTCCAGTTAACCTTCTATGGCTGCACGTCCTGTACTGCGCCCCGAATTCACGAAAAGAACTTTAAAAAAATGTGATGTGTTACACTCACATGACTTTCTCTACTCTTGTACAAACTATTTTTATAAACGTTTATTCTCCATATGCTTCATGTTAATCGAGATATCGAGATGTTAATCTTATTGCTAATTTTCTTGTAGATGCAAGGGGAATTGGTAGGCTTTAAGCAATAGTCAAATATTTTAAGAGCTGGTTGCTATGTGGAGTATTCCATTCTCTTTGCATTACCAGGACAAAAAAATGAATAACGAGTTTGAGAAAAAGTATAAGTATTGGAAACTTTAAGGGAATAACAAGCAAATCTCGAAAATGGTTCACTCAAAATAAAAAAAATGTATATGACATAAATTGTGTATTTTAACGCGATCTACATTTTTTGTGTAGTAAAATTTTGTCTCTCTTATGGTGTACCAGTTATGCAAAAGTCGTTCACAATGAAGAATACTTTTGGAGACATTCCCAGAAAATTCGAGATATACATTTCATTTGTCATGAAAATATCTTAAATATATGATATTTTAATCAAAGTCGTTAGAGCCATTTTTGATAAAATTAAAATTTTCGAAAAATGTTGCATGTAAAGGGTAGTCTGGGGTGGGGGGATTTTCTTGAAAACCTTCGTGTCGCATCTCTGGAAGATACTGAATCTAAATACCAAGTTTGGTGTTTATCCGACTGTTCGTTTCTGAGTTATGCTGTTCACACACACACACACACACACACACACACACACACACACGGACATGTTTCCAAAAATGCCTTTTTTGGATTCAGGGGGCCTCAAAACATATATTTCCGGTGAAATCTCGGTATTGTAGTAGAGAAAGTAATAATCAATAACTTGCACTCATACTTAGTTGCAGCTTGAATTAAATCGTAAGTATAAACAGTAAAAAGGAAGTGAAGATCCAGACAAGATTTAAAATGTAAAATTCAAATATGAGTGTATTCCATCCTGCAATAACAAATATATGGAAAAGTTGAGAGGATTTAATATAGTCCATGCATACATATGCAGTAAAATAGGCAAAACACACAATAATGCAGGAACTTCAACATTAGCGGAAAAACGCTTATCATCGAAAAAGTATAGTTAGTATAGTACTGCGTATAGTCAATAGGGGGTGTATTGCATTCCACCCAAAAATTTGACACCGAGATTTCAGTGGAAATACATCTGAGGCCACCTGAATTCAAATAAAGCATTTTTGGAAACATATGCGTAAGTGTGTTCTGTGAACAGCGTAACTAAAAAACGAAAAGTACCTACAAACTTGGTATTTAAGTTCAGTATCTTCCAAGGATGCGACACGAAGATTTACAAGACAATGCCCCACCCCTATCCACCTTTTACATGGAACATTTTTTCGAAAATTTTGATTCTTTAAAAAGTGGCTGTAACGATTTTGATTAAAATACCATATAAAAGATATTTACATAACAAATAAAATATATATTTTGAATATTTTGTGACTACCTTTGAAGTCCTTTTCATTCGGAATGAATTTTGTATAATCTTGTATAACTGGTAAACGTTAAGCTATAGACGAAAACGTACTACACAAAAAATGTAGATCTCTTTAAAACACATGATTTATTTCAATTTTTTTTGTGTCATAAGTTTTTTTCTCAGATATTCGTTATTAATGGTTCGAATTGTTCATTTCTTGGTCATTCTTTTGTCTTTTCAACATTCAGTTTCTAGCGATTGCATGGGAACAGTATGGAATTTTAAGCGTGCAGTTCGTAAAAACATTTGGCTGTCGCTGTTCTCTTTGTACCCTAACGAAATGTGTGTTGTAGCTATTTCTGCAAAGGTTCATTTGGAGAAAAATGTAGTAGCCTTATTATGAATATTTGTATACCCACTAATAAACGATAGAGGGTAGAGAAAGTCGTATGAATGTATCACAGATTCTTATGCTTTGGTTCATAGCGTATGAGACCTGGAATCGCGTGTGCAAACTACGCTCTATTTAGGACAATGCAGAACGTATGCTATTTGTGCTAATTTCTATACCTCTTTTTTGTAAACCTATTGATTGCTTTCTTATGAAAACTGCTGTTTATAAGTTGCAGCCATAAGTGTTGTTTATGCGTTATTCTGTTCTGAGAGGTAAGGAACATTTAGGGCTAACAAAATAAGTATTAAATTCGATAACTAATGCAGCATTTTCATCCGAAGATTCAGGGTTATTCTTTGCGAATAACTTGTTTGAAGAAAAGAGAGAGACGAAAATACAAAATAATGTTAGTGACGTTGCCACGTGAGGCCTAGATCACATGGGACAGTTAGACATGCGTTGATTACACGGCAGCATAATGCACGTGCATTCTCTTAACGCTTGGAGGTTATCTCCCTTGGCGTTGGACTTCAACATACCGGGTTCAGCTCAGAATGTCTGTTGACCTATACATTAGCATCACTTTACCCCTCCGATTAGGTACTTTCATACACTTTTTGGTTTTCACACTAGCTGTGCTTGCGTTAATGGTGCGTTAACCAATTAGAGCTTCAACACAGTACGCCGAGCGACTGTTTGAATCCCATACGTATTTGCCAAGTTTGCTGATTCGACTTTTCGTCTTTGAGTTAAGCTGTTCACAAACACCTACTTACTTTTCCTAAAAATGCTTTTGGTGGAAACCAATTTTTTGGTGGAATGCAATACCTTCTCTACTAGGTACGTGGTAGAGAAAGTAATAAATGGCTTTTAAAAAGTTTGTGCTTCGTTTGGGACCATAATATCAGATCACTGAGCTAAACTATAATTGTAACACCAATCCAAACGCGGAATGAAGGGAATATTTAAATGTTACTTAAGTGTTTGCAAGTTTAAAAATAGTGACACTAAAACTAAATTTAAGAATATTCTCATAAATAAATCAGTATTTCTTACAAAAAGTGTCTAACATGCAAATGACAACGCTCACCTCCATAGTGTGGAGGTTGTGTCTACCTCGCATTTAAGAGATCCCGAGTTCAAAATTCGGTTGAGGTGAGTTATCGAATAAAGTATTTTTCCGGGGTTTTCTTGATCCTGAGTAGACGAATATCACTCTTAAGTTCAATGGACAGCCCAGAGGCTGACCATTGAGGGCATTCTTAACCTTGATAATTCGATTAAATACATAACACTATTTTGAATTGGTGTTGGTTTTTGTAAATATCTGAGTATTTTCCAACCTTCCTTCATTGACAATTGTGTTGCCATTGTTATTACAATAGCAACTTTTGGATCTATTTGCCCTTCCAGGGTTGCCGTATATGTGAAGGTGAATCACTTATTGTCTTAAGAAGGATAGAAAGGTGCTTAGACGATGTTCCTTTTGTTAATATTCATTACCTTGCTTCATCCTTAGTGACAGAGATGCTGGTTACATGTCACGGATCCCTCAGGAATCTCGGGTTTCCGTGATCAGATTTCATGTTGTCCTTGTTCACTGATGGTCTCAATGTCCGGAACTGTCAAAGAAAAACAAAGACTATTTGAACAAAGAAGAGTTACAAGACATTTGCCAAAAAAAAATACAACTAATGCTGAATTATTCTGTATAACAATCAGATTATATGACTTTGGCACTCTGTGCAATAGTGAACAGCCAAGTAGAATGTTTGAGGTAAAATTACATGGTTGATAGTGGGGGAGAGGGAAAAAAGCTGCCAATATACAGATGCATCACATGCACTTAGAATTTTTTTTATTTATGCAAACTAAACAAGCGGCAGATATACCTTAAATCCGTCTCCTTTACATATATATATATATATATATATATATATATATATATATATTACAGATAAAAGCTTAACATTCAATGAAAAATCGATTTAAAGGATCCAAGGGTTTGGGGTGAGGTACATCTCAAGAACATAGTCTGTTCTTGAACGACACCAGTTTTCTAGACGATCTTAGAACAGTGTGTTTTGCTACCCACCTAATCAGTACGACCTCCATCACATGGATCCAATCTCAAAATCAGCCTAAAAGAAAATGAATCAGAACTAGAGAAACGATAGGCTGTAATCAATTAAGAGACACGGCAACACTCAAAATGGGTGCTGAACAGTCATGCCACACAGAAGAAATAAAATTAATATTTCATTACTGGCATGAATTACACCTGTACATCTGCTACACATATTAGCTTATGTCATTTGATCGAAGTTAAATCACCTAATACAAGGTGAGCCAAAAGACTCCGAACCGCCTGCGGGTGTTTTTCCTGTCATAGAGAGGCGCGGATGAAACCATACATCATTTTCAAAACTACTTCTAAGGCTTTACTTACCAACTTTATGAAAGGAAATGCTGAAACTGGCCCCGTCGTTGTCCAAATATTTTTGGTACCTCTTTAGGAAACTATACATCATGGAATTTTTGGTGGGAATTTTCCAAACGTTGACCGATGTCGTCTAATGTTTCTTCGGTAAGAACCGAACGCCTTCTTTTAGATTTCTTAGTCTGAACATTTCCCGTGGCCTGAAATTTACTGTAAAGTTCATGGATTGTTGTACGGCCTGGAACTTTTACTGCTGGAAATCTTTCTGCAAATTGTACTTTCACTTGGCGAGCTGACCGAGTTAAGATACACGCTGTGCAGTAGAAAACATATACTGAGCCATAAGATACTTTGTGACTAAGTATAGGACAAAATAATAAATAACTCGTAATAACTGAACTAATCACATCGCCGTCAACTCAAAACTGCACTTCACATTGCACAGCTAAACCACAACAGCGTGATGTTGTTTATAGCAGCAGTGCGTTAAAATGTTTTTATCATATTCCCACACGCCCAGTGGCAAAATACCGCGCAGCCGGTAATATTGTTCATAAAATACCCCTCCGGGATAACTTAAAACATAAAATGTGCAAGACAAACCCACACACCCTGGAAGAATTAAAACAAAATATCCGCCAGGAAATTTCTCAGCGTGAACTACGGCGATTGATGGATGGTTTCCTAAAGAGGTGCCAAAAATATATGGACGACGGTGGCCAGTTTCAGCATTTCCTTTCGTAAAGTTGATAAGTGAAGCCTTTAAAAGTAGTTTTAAAAATGTTGTATGGTTTCATCCGCGCCTTTCTATGATAGCGGCAGACGATAACGAGCGCCGAGGACGCGAGCAGGAAAAACACCGCGCAGGCGGTTCGGAGTCTTTTGGCTCTCTCTGTATTTGCTTAAAGTAGTCTTTAAATCGTATAATCTTACACACAAGCAAGGTTTGGAGGTGGAAATAGTATTCACCAGGTGTAACCTAGATTGGAGTTATTTAAAAGGTGTGCTGAGATTCCAAGCAGCAACTAACCGAATGGTAATAATGGCCATACGTTCAGTGTAACGAAATAGCAGCGAGGGTTCCAGTCTCACATAACAGCTTAACTTAAGTTTCATAAGAAAAGAATTAAATCATGTTGTGTGCATTTGAAAAAGAATTGATTTAAAATAATGAGTATTTCGGTGAAACTCTTCTGTCCAGTTGTATAGATTACAACCGATGAATAAATAAAAATTAATGGAATAGAGCTTGAACCATCGATCTTGGCTTTCACTAAAGTAGTTTTTGGAGCGGTAATCCACTGACCCAGAAGACACCTCTGCCGAAACGTTCTACAACGAAACATTTCTCTAGCATTCTGATTTTGCATCTAACCCGTACTGTTGCTTTGTTTGGGCTTTCTCTAGCTTCTTTACTTCGCGCAACAATTAGTAAATATCGGTTAGGTACAAGAACAAGAATTTTAGTCGCAGATGAAGCCATTAGTTTGACAAAGAGCATTGTTTTCACATCCGGTTGTAATCTGTGGGTTGCAGAGATAGTTAAATTTAGGACACGTAATTCCTCGTATAATATAAATAAATCACGGTGATGATAAATATGAACTTTTCTTAGGATGAGTTTTTCCGTCCGTCCATACCCCGAGCATACAATTAAATGATTCAGGAAGGACAACCTTCCTTGATCCTTAGGTCCTGCTATTTTAAACTGGACAACTGATGTGATTTCCTTGAAGGAATCAATAATATCAAGTTTATTTTGAGTCGTTGTCGACACAGAACGAAGAAAATAATCCACTAACTCGTTGGAGTATTAGAATGACCGACACGTCTGAAGTGCCAGCCAATTTAAGCCACGAGTATTGGTGATAAGGGAAGAAGAGGGGAAATGATCGGTCTCTTCACACTTACATAGTGGATAGATCACGCTGCCATAAAAAATACTGGGATTCTCAAAGAGAAATCTTAAAACCATCTGTTGATCTTTGAATTTTAACAAAATCCTTCATTCTGACATTTTAAATTCACAGTATCCGATAAATACAAGATTCAATTTAGTAACTCATGCGTCTGGGCATTACTATAAACCGATGTTGCTTTTGCCCATTTTTGTAAAATGATAACCCACTTTGCAAAAAAAAGAGTTATTGAATTAAATAAAAAGCACACTTAACTGCTTATTCATCGCTTAGATATCATCTAGTATTGAAACCAGTATTTTTTTTTTTTTTACATTTTTATAGGATACACTATTTGATCCTTCGTTTGGATAAATTTCGCCTACAGTACGTAAGGTTTAAGTTGAAATATGACCATTTTGACGCTACCTGACCGGTCTAGGAGGGGAGTTGCGATAATGATAGTCCGAGTGCTGAGAAACCTTGTCACAGTCAACCTCCACTGCCTAGCCTTTCCGTTTCAGGTGTAGTGTTGTTGCGACTGCGCTTTTGGCAGTGGTATATGGAAAATATCCTGATATATTCGGCGGCCCTTGCTTCGCTGGCTTTAGTATTGTTACAAGCAATTGTTGGTTCTCTTCTAAATTTCATGTTTTCAACCTAACCCAGATTCTAAATAGGCAGTTCAGGATTATCAACTGTCGTGTGGAATATAGTGCTATCTCTTTCTACTTTTCATGTTTCAACTTAAAGCAAATGCACTATACACCTTTATTTCCCATTAAAGAAAACACAAAAACACACAGAGAAATGTGTTCATGTTTGTAGCATTTGGGTTTTGAATTGTAAACTTAAGGCACAATCTTGCATCAAAATTCACTTGTACTACTTATTATTGATAGAAATCAACGCTTTATTATAAAATATGCTATAGTTTTTAAGAGAGACAATAAGAATAAAACATCGCCACATAGTTAGTACGAAAGGAGAAAGCTCTAAGTCGTCTTCCGTGGTGTTGTGGAGGGAAGGGAAGTAAAGTCGGTGGTCCCTTGTCTAGATTTACGGCACGTAAAAGAACCTCAAGCCTGATAAAGAGGCCTCTGAGCAAAGAGGCTTGAATATGGGATATTTTGAGAAATCCTTGCTGTTATCGATAGCACAGCTGGTAGCCAGTCTTGCAAATTCTTTCGTCACGTTGGCGTCAACCGAGCCCTTGTCACGCATCTCATAAGAGTTTCTATCCATAGTAGTAGATTACAGCCCTTCGCCCCGCATTTATTGTTTTTACAGTTTATTCTTCGGAATGAGGTTTGCAACATTCCGGTGCTTCCTAGATGAAGATGCCATGTTATGGATGGGCTTTGCGTTTGTCTGCAACTCCTTTTGACAAAACCTTGAAGTAAATAGTTTCACTGTGCTACTTACAAATAGGTGCATCAATCATTCGAAGTGCTGAATAAGTGAAAAATGTATACTACTCCTTGAGAAATATTATGAGCAGAATAGGCAAGTGGAGAAAGCGACTCTAAATGACCGTACATATCGAGCAATACCATTGGTAGAGGAGTTGTTTATGCTGTTTTGTTACCTTGTAAACATACTACAGTCATTTCAGCAGCGCAACAACACAAGGCCTGGAAAAAAAAGCTTGAAAAATCCTCAATTTTCATTTGAGCGATATGAAGCTTTTATTACAGTATTATAATGTAATACAAAGACCGTTTACAAAATTTCAACGAGGTTTGCACATTTATTTCAGGGATATTAATGTTTTTGTTCTGGATGTAATTAATCTGATTGTGTTAATTAAAAATTCCCAGGCGTCAAAACGGTTTCTTTCATCCTATTCAAATTCTTCTTCTACATTAATAAGAAACCATTATAAACAACCCCACATTCGAGTTTTTTTTCAAAGTTAAATGAATCTATGCAAGAAAGAAATATAAACCCTTTGCATTTGTTTTTTGTTTATTATTTTATATCACGCTGTGAAAATATTTATTAAAAAATAACGTTTCCAGAAACTACTCTGAGAGTCTCTTAAATAGTCATTCTTAAAGTTTTGCTCAAAATTAGAAGTTAATGGGTGAAACATTAGGAGCTTGGTACATTTTAAGTAATGAAACATGCTGAGAAAAACTACATTTAAAATTGGAATGTGAATTATGGTGGTATTCAGGAGTATTTAAAAGACCACACAGAGCGTTAAATATTTCCTATATTAGTAAATCAAAGCCGCCAAATGAAGCTGTTGAGTGTAAACATAATAAAATAAATAAAGGTTGCAATTTTTACTTTTTCTGCCATGCACATAGTAGGTCTAGAAGGTATTGCATAACAGATTTCACCGGAAATACCTGCTTTGAGCCCCTAAATTAAAAAAAAGACATTTTTAGAAAGGCCCGTGTCTGTGAACAACATAACTAAAAACGATAAGTCTGATAAATACCATACTTGGTATTTAAGTTCAGTATCTTCCAAAGATGCGACACGAAGATTTCAAGAAAATTTCCCCACCCCAACTAACGTTAACATGGAACATTTTCTAAAATTTTTATTTTCCCCAAAATGGTTCTAACCATTTTGATTAAGATATTTACACGATAAATAAAACGTGTATTGCAATTTTCTGGGAATAGCTTCTGAAACCTGTTCATTCAAAAGGAATTGTGTATGATGTATAAGTGGTAAACGTTAAACGAGAGACAAAAACGTACTACACAAAAAATTCAGATCTCTTTAAAACATACGAATTATTTCAAACAACTCTTATTGTGGCACAAGCCATTTTCGAGATATCCGTTATTAATGGTTCGAGTTGTTAAATGCGTAGTCATTCTTTTAAAAACTGAAGTCGATTATTTGTTGGTAGTGGGAGGATGCTTCATGTTTATCTGCACCATGTATGGGAGCCAATTTGTCGCGGTCACTTCGTGTTATTTATTGCTGGGCGCCTGTTATTGTATTAATAGTTTGAATTTTGGGTTATTTGTCCTCCGGCTAGCTATTATTAATCAGTCGAACAAATCTCTTGAACAGGGTGTGTAAACGGAAAGAAGTTGTTACTAAAGATAACACTGATAAAAGAATTTGTTTTTACACCTTTACTGCCGTCACTTTTAATTAATTTCACATATTGACTCTTGATACACGCCCGACTCTGTTATATTTTCTAATATCACTATAATCACTTATTTACTGCACATTATTAAATCGCGTATTTAACATATATAACTAACTTTACAACGCGAGAGATTTTGTAGAATTGCGCGACGTATAACGCGTGAACGATTCTCTTAAACTGTGCGACGTATAACCTTTGTATGATTCTTTTGGACTGAACGACGTTTACCTCGTGAATTATTCTGTCAAACTGAGCGACGTGTAATGCGTGAATGATCCTGTTGAACTGGTCGTTACCCATCTCTGGCTTTAGCTTTTTATACTCCCTCACCCCGATATGCCTAAACATTATAACAGAGCTGCTATTGGTTAATAAAGCGCGCCAACATTAGCGTCTATATTTATATCCAATCAAAATTACGAACACATATGCTCTAGGGAAGAAATTCCCTCCATTTCTATAGAAAAGCGCGCTAATCTGACGTCATTTGCTTGCCTCTTCTAATTGATAAACAACTCACCCCCTCGCTCATTGTTACCCGCTCTTATTGTCAGTTTCAGCGAGGCCGTGTAAACTTATTTCCTAACAATGCTTATAATTAACAAACATCTCAAATTAATGTCATACAATAATGCTTATTTACACTATAATCACTCTGGCATTTACATTGTTGTGATATAAAATACTGCCACAAAACCTGTCGACATTCACTGGTTTCCACTGGGCCGAATTTTCTAAGTTTTATTATTTTTTTTTCATTTTAAAGCTATTTATTTGAAAATTGGTAAACTTAATGAGTAAATAAAGAAATAACTGTGCAAAACCTCAAATCTCTAGCTTAAAAAGTTTCTTATGGAATAAAAATATTTTTAAATGCTGAAAAGAAAAAAAATGCAAAGTTCCAACTGCTTTGTGTATTCAAATTGGTCAGAGAAGTATGATAATGTCATTTTCTAATACGTTATTGCAGCGAAAATAAATGTAAGGATTTGATTGAAGTTGATGTCTGGCGTGTTAGTTGTAGAGAAATACATTTTTGTTTTTAGAAGTTGTTAATGTTAAAAATTTCCTTGTTTTTCAGTATGTGAGCCAATGAATAAAGTAATCATAAAATGCATGCTTGAATCTTTGGATGGGCCATTTTTATTATACATACAAATTTCCATACAAATCAGAGCAAAACTGAAATGCAAGGAATACATTTCGGCGCAAAACTGTAAAACTAAGAGAAAAAAAACATACAGGAAGAGTCCATCTGGTTAAAAGGGAACGCAACGGTGAATTAAATGTCGCTGGGCCTTTAAAAATGGCGGATAATGAAACATTTATATCATGTAATTAAAAATCGAATAGTTTGTTATTTTCACCTAGAAATTCAGTATCAATGTCTCTTAAGGCCATCGTATAGCGTCCAGTCCTAAAACATTTAACTACCGCTGTGCTCTTTGTACCCTAACGAAATACGTAATGTAGCTATTTCTGTAAATGTTTATCTCGATTAAAATGAAGTAGGACAAATAAGCTTTTTTAAGAGTAATGTGTATACCCAGTAATAAACCGTAGAATGTAACACAATATTTTTCTCTAGATTTTCACCCAGTTTCACTAGTGTACTGCCATAAAAAAGTGTGTATTTTGTGAGTATATAATGCTTTGTTATATGTTCTAGGCAATATTTGATTACTATAGCAAATTCGGTTTTGTTCAGCGTTTTCCACTGTATCCAAAGTGGAATTCTGTAATGTTTATATTTACATAAATAGTTATTGTTAACACTGACCCGTATTATTTCTTAAAGTTGCGATATTACTATCATCGAAGCACGTGATGAACTTGAAAGACATAAGTTCTGTGAACTTTGGTACCGTTTCATTTATTTCCTTTTTCTTTTATATGTAATTTCCATATCTCGTTTTGCTAAACAAAACAGTTCAGTTCTGGCGTGTGTTAAATGTTTGCTGATACTTATATGAACACTTAACAGTCAGGAATTAATCTAGAAGTTGTGGCAGCTTACATAATCTGCCCACTACTTCATTCACAGATGATACTGGAGTGTATTAACATGATAAATGTTCTAGCAAATTGGGCAAAAAGCGTTCTTCCGGGCTGCTCATAATAGTGGTCATTGTTACTCGTAAAACAGCAAGAAGCAAGTTGCATTTGGATGATCGTATCTCAAGGGCAGCTTACAAATACAGGGCGTTTCATAATACCAATAAAACTAAAATCTATTATTTTTTTAAAGTATGCTCCTACTTTATTTTGAAAGAAATGTTTTACAAAAATTAAACTGTTCAGACTGGTGTATTAAATGTTGTGTGAAGAAAACTGTTTTATTCGTGTTATCAGCTAAAGCAAAAGGTTTTAAACTAAAAAAATTCTGATGTGCTACACTCACATGACTTTCTCTACTCTTGTACAAACTATTTTTAGAAACGTTTATTCTCCATATGCTTCATGTTAATCGAGATATCGAGATGTCAATCTTATTGCTAATTTTCTTGTAGATGCAAGGGGAATATGGTGGTTAAAAGCGATAGTCAAATCTTTTAAGCGTTGGTTGCTATGTGGCGCATTCCAATCTTTTTGCATGTCCAGGACATAAAAAAAATCTGATGTGTTACACTCACATGACTTTCTCTACTCTTGTACAAACTATTTTTACAAACGCTTATTCTCCAACTACTTCATGTTAATCGAGATAAACATTTGCAGACTCTATCTTATTGCTAATTTTCTTGTAGATGTAAGGGGAATATATATTTACAAGGGCAATATAGAAATACAGTAGCCTTTAAGCACATACATCTCTCTTAATAGCCGGTTGCTAGGTGCAGCACCATTCCCTTTGCCACAGATTAATACTCTTTGCATATCCAAGACAAAAAAAATGAATAACGAATTCCCATTTGAGAAAATAAGTATTGAAAAATTTAAGGGAATAACAAGCATTATCTCGAAAATGGTTCACTCAACAAAAAAAAATGTATGACATAAATTGTGTATTTTAACGCGATCTACATTTTTTGTGTAGTAAAATTTTGTCTATCTCTTATGGTTTACCAGTTATGCAAAAGTCGTTCACAATGAAGAATACTTTTGGAGACATTCCCAGAAAATTCAAGATATACATTTTATTTGTCATGAAAATATCTTAAACATATGACATTTTAATCAAAATCGTTAGAGCCATTTTTGAGAAAATTAAAATTTTCGAAAAATGTTCCATGTAAAGGGTAATCTGGGGTGGGGGGATTTTCTTGAAAACCTTCATGTGGCATCTCTGGAAGATACTGAACCTAAATACCAACTTTGGTGTTTATCCGACTGTTCGTTTCTGAGTTATGCTGTTCACAGACAGACACACACACAGACATGTTTCCAAAAATGCTTTTTTTGAATTCAGGGGGTCTCAAAACATGTATTTCCGGTGAAATCTCGGTATCGAATTTTTGGGTGGAATACAATACTTCCCCTACTTACCATACGTAGTAGAGAAAGTAAATATATTCTGATGATAAGAGTTGATCACAGAAGACTTACATACACAGCAAAAAGTATGCATACTTTTCAATGAAGCTCATTCAAATCCGCTACCTATTTCACAGACAAGTTTTAGTTTTATACGTTGCTGAGGAAAAAACCTGTAGACCAAACTACTGTGAACGGAAAGTGTTTTGTTCATAATTTAGAATCGCAAATTTTAGTAACGTATAAGTGAAGTTATGTATGTGTCGATTTTAATCATAATTCGTATACTTGATTGCTGCGGTCGAGGAACACAATCTTTGTAACATTGAACAGACAAACCTACTGCATATGTGTGCAAAAGTATCGCAATACGTTTATTAATATGCAACGTCATTGAAGTACTAGGTACACAAATAATTAGAAATGCTGGTAACCACTGTTTAATTGGAAAGAGTTATTAATAGAATTTTCAGATACAGGATACCATGTATTGTATCTACATCGTTACATAGATTACTAAATACCCTTTGGACGCCAGAGAAAAAAAAATCATACGAGGACGTAAGAGGGTGTTAGGTAATATCTGGCATGAAAAAAGGAATATGAAATATAAACTTTTGGGGTGTCATTTACCCTTGGTAAATAATAATAATAATAATAATAATAATAATAATAATAATAATAATAATAATGATACTGATAATGAAAGTAGCCATCAAATTTAAATACCTTCACCCATGCTAAGGTATTGAATTCGATATCAGGATTTGTCAGGCTGTCTTGCTGAGGTTTTTAAAAACAGCGTTTCCTTATTTTTGGGATGGATTTGAGTTAAACGGTGATGGTTTCTCAATTAATTGCATATTAGTTCTTCCTCTGCTCGGATAAACTCTACTCCACAAAATCTTGTCCCGTATATCTTAACTGTCACGTGCATTAATCACCTTTCATAGGCTGGTGTCGTGAAATAGATTGTTGTGCGATACAAACTAGTGTATTAGTTAACATGAGCATTCAGCTCAATATATTCGAATAGAAGATCAGATTTATCGTTTTCATAAGCCTATCATATACATTTAAGAGTTAATGCATCTGGAATGCATGTAAATTCTTATCAACAAATAGGTAGGAAGATCCTGCGGTTTAAATCTGCCACTCATGTTGGTGGAAGGATGTGTGATGTGTGTTTATGTAGCTTTTATCGCCTAATTTTGTAATGCACAGGGCAAATGTGTACATTAGCCAATTAGATGGAGGAGGAAGGAAAAGGATGCGGAGGAATACATGTCAGCCAGGCAAGGTTATCGGAAAAAAAGTTTAGGTGTTAAACTTGATGAGGACGATGATAATTTACCAAGTGTAGTAAACTACTTTTTGACATACATTTATCGTAGATAAATTTATTGACTTGCTTAGAACCGTTTTCGTCTCACGTTTATTACATTCCGTGTTGCCGTCGTCCCTAATTTTATGATTTAAAGACGAAGATGTAGCATTACTTTGCCGCATTATTTTATAAATTCAATAAACAGTAGTATGTCCCATTAGATGATTGCCTTTTCTTGATTGTTATCCTCAAGTGATCCTCGTTTCCATTAGTGTTTCTGTATATATAGCAAGAATAACATTCTTCGTAACCATATAAACGTATCCAAAAAGGTTTATTCTAAACCAATATTGAAGGTAAGTTATCCATTCATTCTAACAGCGTAATAATATTTTTAGGATTATAAAAGTTGTAAATTGCAAAATTGCAGTCTTAGCTATTTAAAGCGCTTGTAGAAAAGCGCACTGCAAATCTCGAATGATATGAAGATTTCGGGTGTGCAATTAATTCTTTTCTCTATTGGTGTAAAATTATTTTTTTTGCTTGTTGCAAAATGTCAAAAGAAGTTGTAAGTTAATAAATATGCGCTCACCGTAGTTATTTGTGAAAAAGACGCAATGGAAAGACTGTAAACAGAAACTCTGCTTTTCCAAGAAAAAGTTTGCGTTACAAAGTTGGCTATGCATAATCAATGTGTTGGAAAGGTGGTGACGTTTATATACAAACAATAAACAGCTAACGCAACCGTAAACTAGGAAGAGAAGCATTTGTTATGCCATGTGTAAATGGGATAGCGCCCACTTGTATATCCCTGACCTAGAGACAAGGATTTGAGTTCATTCCTGGACGCCATTGAGAAGGAATATTGCGACATTTTACTGCAGGCTTGTGCCAGTTTTAGAAGCGCTTGCAACTTTGATTAGTGGATGACCCAGTATCTTGGCTATGACAGCGTATACGTTGTTTCGGCCTCGTAATGACTTCACTTAGCCCATAACACATTCCCACGGTCCCTTGTCTTGTCCAACTCCCTCGCAAATACTAGGTCAGGAGCTCGCGTGCTTTGTAACGTGCTACTGATACTTCAAACGCCGATTTGGTCTCAAGAAAATTGTTAAAAATTGAAAAAAATAAATTTTACTTTCTCTGCCACCAACTGTATGTAAGAGGAAGTACTATATTCCACCAAAAAATTCGACGCCGATATTTCACCCTAAATACATGTTTTGAGGTCCTCTAAATAAAAGAAAATATGTATGCGTGTATGGACAACATAGCTCTAAAACGAAAAGTTTGATACATACCAAACTTTATATTTTCAAGAAAATCACGCACCCAAATGCCCTGTACATAAAAACATTTTCTATAATTTTTTACTTTCTAAAAAATGGCTGTAGACTGATTAAAATACCACATTTTTAAGATATTAACATGGCAAATAAAATGTATATTTTGAATTTTCTGGGAATAGCCTGTGAAGTCCTCGTCATTCGGAAAGAATTTTGTATAATGAGTAAACCATATGAGGTATACTCAAAAACAAACTACACAAACTGAAGAACTCTTAAAAGCACACAGTTTATTTAAAATAACCTTTTTCGTGGCATTAGTCATTTCCGAGATATCCATTATCGGTTTGAATTTTTCAGTACTTTAAAAAATGAAGTGCTATCGTCCTTCAGTAGATTATCGCAATGTCATGAAAAAAGTACAGAATATTAATGCCAGCATATATCTGCCCCATTTTAAACATCTGACTATTGATTCGGTTTCCTCTATCTCACCCCCCCTTTTTTTAGTTTTATTTATTGACGCTCTTTAACTACTGTGGTCCTTAGCGTCCCATTACATATTGGGCGTGAAAGACTGTCAATTTTGCTCAGAGGCCTCTTTATCAGGTTTGAGGTTCTTTTTACGTGCCGTAAATCTACGACACGGAACCACCGGCTTTACTTTCCTTCCAAAGGACTATCACCCTTGTACCCACAACGAAATATGTAATTAGACTATTTCTGCTAACGCTCATCTCGATTGGCATTAACTAGAGAGAAAAAAAGTCTGTTATACATTCACATGACTTTCGCTACCCTCTATCGTTTATTAGGGATATACACATTATTCTTACTCAGGCTCGTGTTTCTATCTACTACATTTTAATCCAAATAAACGTTTTCAGATAGCTACATTACACGTTTCGTTATAGATACAAAGGGAACAGTGACAGTCAAATGTTTAAGAACCGGGCACTATACACTGGCCTTAAAATCCCATACTGTTTCCATGCAATCGCGATAAACAACTGAATGTTAAAGGTCTTCAAGAGAATGACCAAGAAATGAACAATTTGAACCTTTAATAACGAATATCTGAGAAGCGGCTTATGCCACAAAAACTCATTTTAAATAATTGTGTGTTTTAAAGGGATCTGCATTTTTTTGTGCAGTATGTTTTTGTCTATCACTTACCGTTTACCAGTTATAAAAGATCATACGAAACTCCCGATTAAAGAAGACTTCATAGGCTATTCTCCGAAATTTCAAGATATACATTTTATTTGTCATGTAAATATCTTTCATATATGGTATTTTAAACAAAATCGTTAGACCATTTTTAGAAAATCAAAAGTTTCGAAAATGTTCTACGTAGAGGGGAGCTTGGGATCGGGGATTTTCTTGAAAACCTTCGTGTCGCATCTTTGGAAGATATTGCACCTAGATACAAGTTTGGTATTTATCCAAACTTTGTTTTTGAGTTATGCTTTTCACAGATAGATATAAACGGACTTTTTTTCAAAAATGCTTTATTTGGATTTAGGGGGTCTCAAAACATGTATTTCCGGTGAAATTTCGGTATCGAATGTTTGGGTGGAATGCGGTTACTTCCTCTACTTAGGGAAAGTAATAAGGTTTCGTAAAAATAGTTTGTAGCAGGTGTATAAAAAGAAAAGATACATATTGGGTAGAGAAAGTCATGTAAGTGTAACACACAACGTTTTTATAAATACCTTTGCGTGTATTTATTCCTCATACTCTTAATAATTGGCTTCTGTTCTGTAAGCGGGATGATAAAAACGCTCCCATTTAAGCATTTATATATCTTTTGACGTTTAAGTCATTGTTTCAATATTTCCAGCTTTATATAAAGCGCACAATAGCTTACCCATTATTTACTAAATAAAACTTCACCTGTCTGCAGCACTGCGGAAGTCTGAAAACAAATGATGGAGGCATAATTATCGGATGATTATCGCTTCCTCTGTCCAAGGCTTTCTTATACGCCATTCGTCTATATCATGCTAGGCATAGGAGTAAAATATGCATAGTTAATTATAAGATTAGCTGTAAAGAGAGAGGTTACAAAATGGAAAGGGAAAATTGTGAAACAAACAAGAAGATAAAAAATTGCTTTGCACTCACATGACTTTCTCTAAACACGTCTTTTACAAAAGCTGATTTTTCTATCTACTTCATATTGATTGAGATAAACATTTATGGAAATTTTTCATTGCGTATTTACCTGAAATACAACGGAATTAAGGGAATACCGTAAGCTTTAAGCGATAGTCAAATCTTTAAGAGTGAGTCGCTATATAATGAACTTTGAAATTCCGTTCTCTTGCATGGCCAAGAGAGGGGGAGGGGGAGTGAAATCTAATAATGGCTTCCCGTTTTGAAAAGTATACTCGTTTGAAAATTCAAACCAATAGCGAGGAACGGGGGGGGGAGAAAAAAATGACAAATTGTGTGCTTTAACGAGATCTGCATGTTTTGTGTATTAAGATTTTGTCCATCTCTTTGGGTTCACCAGTTACGCAAAAATCATTCAGAATGAAGAAGACTTTAGGGGCTACCCCCAGAAAATTCAATATATACATTTCGTCATGAAAATGTCTTCAACGTACGGCATTTTAATTAAAATCGTTAGAGCCACCTTTGAGAAAATGAAAATTTTCGAAAAAAATGTCCATGTAAAGGGTAGTTAGGGTGGGGAATTTTTTTTTTGGAAATTTTCGTGTCGCATCCTTGGATAATGCGAACTTAAGTAATAAGCTTGTTTTTTAATCAACTTTTCGTTTTTTTTAATTATGCTGTTCAGACACATGCACACTGACCTTTTTTTAATTTTTTTTGTGTGTTCAGGGACGTCAAAACATATATTTTCGGTAAAATCTCGACGTCGCATTTTTGAGTGGTATGCAATTATTCTTCTCTTACTCTACGTAGTAGAGAAAGTAAGAATTGGAACAAAACAAACTGGCAAACTGATAAAATTTAAAAAGTAAGTAAATAGAGATTGTATCCCGACACGACGGCCTTGGACCTCTCTACAGTTTGAATATACGCGCTAAGCACAGATTGTTTGTCGCATAAAGATGGCCTTCGCTAGGAAATAAAAGTTTGCCAATATGAGTAGACGAGGTACTATAAATACATCTGCCAAGTGTGAATCCAATCGGAGTGTCGCAGTTTGATGTTCCTTTGAAGGTTAGATATAGGGTTTAGCTCTCGAAGATCGTTAAAAAGTGCTATATATGTACCTTTAATTTTTGCTTTCTCTATTATTTAAAAGTACAGGAAGTATTGCTTCCCACCCAAAAGTTTGATACCGAGATTTCACCGAAAATACACGTTTTAAAACTCCCCGAGTAAAAAAAAAAATCTGATATGTTCCTCTCACATGACTTTCTCTACTCTTGTACAAACTATTTTTTACAAACGTTTATTCTCCATATGCTTCATGTTAATGGAGATATCGAGATGTTAATCTTATTGCTAATTTTCTTGTAGATGCAAGGGAAATTGCTAGGCTTTAAGCGCTGGTCAAATATTTTAAGAGCTGGTTGCTATGTGGAGTATTCCATTCTCTTTGCATTACCAGGACAAAAAAAAATGAATAACGAATTTCCATTTGAGAAAAAGTATAAGTATTGGAAAATTTAAGGGAATAACAAGCAATATCTCGAAAATGGTTCACTCAAAAAAAAATTATATGATATAAATTGTGTATTTTAACGCTATCTACATTTTTTGTCTAGTACAATTTGGTTTATCTATTATGGTTTAACAGTTATGCAAAAGTCGTTCACAATGAAGAATACTTTTGGAGACATTCCCAGAAAATTCGAGGTATACATTTTATTTGTCATGAAAGTATCTTAAATATATGATATTTTAATCAAAATGGTTAGAGCCATTTTTGAGAAAATTAAAATTTTCGAAAAATGTTCCATGTAAAGGAAAATCTGAGGTGGGGGGATTTTCTTGAAAACCTTCGTGTCGCATCTCTGTAAGATACTGAACCTAAATACCAAGTTTGGTGTTTATCCACTGTTCGTTTCTGAGTTATCTGTTCAGACAGACACACACAACACACACACGGACATGTTTTTCCAAAAATGCTTTTTTTGGATTCGCATCTCTGTAAGATACTGAACCTAAATACCAAGTTTGGTGTTTATCCACTGTTCGTTTCTGAGTTATGCTGTTCACAGACAGACACACACAACACACACACACGGACATGTTTTTCCAAAAATGCTTTTTTTTGGATTCAGGGGGTCTCAAAACATATATTTCCGGTGAAATCTCGGTATCGAATTTTTGGGTGGAATGCAATACTTCCCCTACTTACTATACGTAGTAGAGAAAGTAAAAAGTACCAACACATCTATGCGCGTGTAGCATAATTCAAAAAACAAAAACTCGGTTAAATACCAAACTTGGTAAAGTTCACCACCTAAGGTTGCGTTACGACTTTCAAGAAAATTACCCATACCAAGTTATCCTTTATATGAATATTTTTGAATTGTTTTTATTTTCTCAGAAATGGTTTTTAACGATTTTTATTAAATGTTAAGTGAAGTGCGCACAAGTGTGCAGAATGATCATAACTTTAGTTTTCTGGCATTGTTTTTGGACGTTTGTTGCAGTTCAGCACATGGTGTTTATCACATTTTAGTTCACAGAATTTGCAAACACACTTATCCGTCACGACTTGAAAATTGTTTTTGTAGCATACTTCTTCCAGTCTCGTTACAACATTCCTCATGTTTTGATTTGGTCCTGTCCAACTCTTTCTGTCATGGCGCTTTTGCATAGAAGCCGTCCTCGACCTCGCTTTTTTACCTCGCGTTTTCTTCCATTCAGCTTTCTGTAGCCCTCTTAGTTCGTAGTAAAGATCTTCCAACAGAAAAAAGATTTTGATTAATATACCATAATCGATGGGCAACCGGCAGATCATCTTACCCGCCATAGTTATCGTAATGAAAACGGAAAACCTAGACACATCCTAGCAAAACATCGCAAGCGACCCTTTAATATTCATAGAGAAAACTGAACTGTTTGACACATTATTTTAGTGACCAACAAATCATCTTAACTCTTGCCAAGTTCTCTTCTTACTATCCCATTTTTTGCCTATGGGTACCTTGCTAGCCTCTAGTTCCCGAGGGCGCGGTTTCAAACCCGGCGGAGGCCGATGGGCGTAAAAATCCTTAGCATGGCTTCCTTCGGAAGGTAAGTAAAGCCGGTGGTCCCGTGCGTAGACTTACGGCGCGTAAAAGAACCTCAAGCCTGATAGAGTCCTCTGAGCAAAATATCCTTTCTTTCACATCCAATACATCGGTAGAATGCGACGCTAAGACCCATAACAGTTAAAGAGGTCCATAAATAAAACTCAATTTAAGTGATCCCATTTTTACTATCTCTACTACGTATAGTAAGTAGGGGAAGTATTGTATTCCACCCAAAAATTCGATACCGAGATTTCACTGGAAATACATGTTTTGAGACCCCCTGAATCCAAAAAAAGCATTTTTGGAAACATGTCCGTGTGTGTGTCTGTGAACAGCATAACTCGGAAACGAACAGTCGGATAAACACCAAACGTGCTATTTAGGTTCAGTATCTTCCAAGGATGCGACACGAAGGTTTTCAAGAAAATCCCTCCACCCCAGATTACCCTTTACATGGAAGATTTTTCGAAAATGTTAATCTTTTAAAAAATGGCTCTAACGATTTTGATTAAAATATCATATGTTTAAGATATTTTTATGACAAATAAAATGTATATCTTGAATTTCCTGGGAATGTCTCCAAAAGTATTCTTCATTGTGAACGACTTTTGCATAACTGGTAAACCATAAGAGATAGACAAACTTTTGCTGCACAAAAAATGTAGATCGCGTTAAAATACACAATTTATGTCATATGCATTTTTTTTGGTGAGTGAACCATTTTCGAGATATTCCTTGTTATTCCCTTAAATTTTTCAATACTTATTTTCTCAAATGGGAATTCGTTATCCATTTTTTACTTTCTCTACTACGTATAGTAAGTAGGGGAAGTATTGTATTCCACCCAAAATTTCGATACCGAGATTTCACCGGAAATACATGTTTTGAGACCCCCTGAATCCAAAAAAAGCATTTTTGGAAACATGTCCGTGTGTGTGTCTGTGAACGACTTTTGCATAAGTGGTAAACCATAAGAGATAGACAAACTTTTACTACACAAAAAATGTAGATCGCGTTAAAATACACAATTTATGTCATATACATTTTTTTTTTTTTTTTTGTTGAGTGAACCATTTTCGAGATATTACTTGTTATTCCCTTAAATTTTTCAATACTTATACTTTTTCTCAAATTCGTTATTCATTTTTTTTTGTCCTGGTAATGCAAAGAGAATGGAATACTGCGCATAGCAACCAGCTCTTAAAACATTTGACTATCGCTTAAAGCTTACCAATTTCCCTTGCATCTGTAAGAAAATTAGCAATAAGATTAACATCTCGATATCTCGATTAACATGAAGCATATGGAGAATAAGCGTTTGTAAAAATAGTTTGTACAAGAGTAGAGAAAGTCATGTGAGTGTAGCACATCAGATTTTTTCTATTATACAGTTAAATGAATATACAAGTGTTCTTCCACACTAGCCGTATGTTGGAAAAGGTGGAAAGATAAAATCAGACGCAAATCAGTTGGAGAATTTCATGACGTGCCGGCATGTTGCCATGGTAGCTCAGTGGTTAGAGCAACCGGACGGAGACCGGGAGATCCGTGGCATTGAATTTTTCAGTCGTCTGATTCTACATTTCCAACCTTGTCCAACACACGTCTAGTGAGGAAGAACAATTAATTCCATTAACTTGACTTTGTTTGTATACGTAATACCATTCTTTGGGTCAGCCTAGAGTAGCAGAAAAACAGGCGCAGTTTTCATGTAGCTTTCCCCGGAAATCGCACAAATCCCTCGAGAAAAAGTTCCTCTTGTGGTGACAGCAACCATCCCATCCGCATCGCTGCGGTTTTTATCGAGGTCATACCGATGCTGTCATGCCGTTGGATGGACGAAATTAGTTTATGGCAAGAGAAATGAGATGGCTTTAGCACACTTTCACTCTTGGTCGAGAAAGAAAGGAAGAGTCGTCTGGCCAAGTTGTTACTGGTGCCAAAAGGAGGGCCCAATTTTTATTAAACGCATGTTTGACGTGCCTTTTGTAACTCTCGTTAATTTGCTCGAGCAATTTTTTACTTGCCAGAGATACCGAACGCTCTGCTTGAAGTAACCCATTTGTGAGATTTGAAAAATGCACATTTTTTTACCCCCTCGTGGAAAAACTGGTTTCTTAGACGATTTTGGATTTGCTATATTGAATAGTTTTTGAGAAATAACATACCTTTTTACTTTATGTACTATGTAGTAAGTAGAGGAAGTATTGCATTCCACCCAAAAATTCGATATCGATATTTCATCGGAAATGCATGTTGTGAAATCCTCTGAATAAAAAAAACTTAGAAAAAGGTTCGTGTGGGTGTGTGTCTGTGAACAGCATAACTCAAAAACGAAAAGTCGGATAACTACCAGACCTGATATTTAGGTTCAGTACCTTCCAAAGGTGTGACACGAAGATTTTCAAGAAAATTCCCGTACCCCACACTACCCTTTACATGGAAGACTTTTCGAAATGTTTGATTTTCAAAAAAAAAAATGGTTCTGATGATTTTGGTTAAAACACAATATCTTAAAGATATTTCATTACCAATAAAATATATATCTTGAATTTTCTGGGAATAGCCTGTGAAGTCCACTTCATTTGAAAGAAATTTTATATGATCTTGTATAACTGGTAAATGTTAAAACACACAATTTATTCCAAATTAGTTTTTTTTTTGTGGCATAAGCCATTTCTGAGATATCCGTTATTAAAGGTTCGAATTGTTCATTTCTTGGTCATTCTTTTAAATCCTGCCAACATTCAGTTGTTTCTCGTGATTGCATAGAAACATATGGAATTTTAAGGCCAGCATATAGCACCCAGTTCTTAAACATTTGACTATCACCGTTTCCTTTGTATCCACAATGAAATGTGTAATGCTGTTTCTGCAAAGGCTTATTTGGATTAAAATGGTAGATATAAAAATAAGCTTTAGTAAGAATAGTTTGTATATCCACTAATAAACAATAGAGGGTGGAGAAAGTCGTGTGAATGTATCACATCAGATATATATATATATATATATATATATATATAATTTTTTTTCATAATGCTGCTATAAAAATGCTCCTTCACTTGTTTACTATTCTGTTAATATGTGGATTTGTCCTATGCTGGGTTTTCTTTATAAACTGTAAATTCACTCGCACACATTTGCCCTCTCACTTATACTTCCAGACTCCTAAGGAGGAATCCTTCAGCAAGGAATCTGGATTTGGAAGCCAGGGTGTGTTTTCAAATTGCAGATGTAATATAAAAACTTGATAAACGCATAACGATTCAGCCGATTTTTTTGCCAGGTAGGTTAAACAATATACAGGATAGACCATTTAAGTTGAGACTGTACAATATCTCCAAAACTAAGCGTTGCAGAAAGAAATGTCTTTGATAAAAGTTACTCGATATTATGGGGGAAAGTGTATGCCATTAGTCGTGTTTTATTTGGAGGGATGGTCATTTTAGGGCCCATTTAAGTTTTTTTTAAATGTTGAACCTACAATTAGGGTCAATTTAAATAGACCCTAAAATGACCAACACAACGTCCTCCAAATAAAACACGACTAATGGCATTTACCTTACACCATAATATCAAGCAACTTTTATTCAAGACGTTTCTTTCTACAACGCTTAGTTTTGCAGATATTGTACAGTCTCAACTTAAATGGCCCACCCTGTATATAAAGTTTCAAGTGAATAAAAAATGTTTCATTTAGCGTTTTAAACTTTCAGATGTGTCAGAAAATCGCGCCTTGCACCACATGTACTACAAAATTGAAGCCTATGGTATACATTTAAAGGCATTATTCTTAGACAAAATGCCTTAAAGGATCTTTGAAAATGCTAAAACCTGTAAGTTTGTTTCATAGACTTAAAATTGATCACAGCTTGATAATATAATACACTCGTAAAGGCAATATATAATGCTCAGTCAGCAATATCCATCCGTTTCATGTTCTTAATTTGGCAATGCCAGTGAAGATGCGTTTAAACAGTAGGCTCTATCTTACTCGAGGTTTCAGATTCGTAGTCAAGTGTTACCAGTGTAAGTTACTTAATTTACAGCTGGGCAAGTCAAATAATGTAATTCTCAAAAATTGCATCTCAGGGCTTTCCTGACAAATTAAACTATCTTCAGATCCCCCACCCTAGCGTTTTAATCAAAATGCCTATTTTAATGCTTTATTCGGTTCACATTTACTTTACCTTTTACCAATTGAAGCTAAATGTAGTATTTTATTATCGAAATTTCAACGTAAATACACATTTCGTTAAAACCCTATTCTTAAAAAGAAAGGCATTTTAGAAGCAAATGCGTCTATTTGAGTCAACCACCCCAAATTTTGATTTTTATTATTTTTAATTTTCTCAAATCCTATGTATTTTTATATTTGTATGACTAATAGAATATGTAGTTTAATATTTTTCTGAATAATATATGAAGTCCTCTGAATGAATGTTGTATAATTCGTAAACCATAAACACTAGACAAAAGCTTAATTCATCAAAATTGTTTGTATCATTTATCGTTTTCCAAGTATTCGTTGTCTAACCTTTCCCAGGCTGAACTTGTACGGTATTTTACGCGACTGGTCTTTATTTCGCATTGGTTCCTTCATTAGTAATAAAATTTATATACGAAATGCTAACAGTTCTGTTTTCCGTATCTTAACTTGAGCAGAAGAATAGCATTTTGTATGAACACTACATTATGAAAGGCATTACCTGAAGTTGTTGTAGATGGAGAAATTCGTGTGAAAGTGGCACATCAAATCTTTTCTATTGATAATTCTTACAAAATGTACTGAAATTTAAACGTATCACACTAATGTAATATTTAAAACGGCTATAGTAGGCTATTTTAACGACGACTTACGGATTTTACAGCAGTCTTAGCTGTTTTGACATTCCCTCTTCGTTGTTCTAAACAGAACATATTCTTTCCTCATTTAGAGGAAAGAAGCAAGAAAGTTTAAAACTCTGGAGAACCGCCGATACGCCCCCCTCTCATTTTTTGTATTTTATGAGTATCAGACTGCATTTTTAACCGCATGGGACTACAGCTCTCGTAGAAACTTAAAAGCAATATGATAAGAAATCATAGCACATTTTCAAAATGTTGATAGATGAGTGAAGGAGCAGAAATTGTATTTTTTAATCAAGAAAATATGCATTTTATATCAACACTGTTGCTTGGTTGTATTTTAAAAATATGGGACACATTCCTTAGCAGACAGCACTCCCCCAAATTGAGAGGCATTAATGATGAGTTACTAGTGAGCTGACAACCAATGACAGGTTTGTAGTGCCTAAGTTTTTGGAGACACATGCGGATTTTTACATTAAGCACACCAAAAAAAGACTAGAAACAGATATTTGTTTCCTATTTACGTGCTTCGTGTTATCTTGTTTTGCAAATGCTCGGCAAAATTGTTCTTATGAGAAAATGCATAATTCATGTGGCATTTCTCCCGATCATACATACCTAAAAGGCACCCCGTCGTGTGTTATACAGTTCAGAGTGTGGGAGAAACGATAATTTCACAAAGCCTAGTTTACACCACTTCCTGGAGCGTTTCTCCACCAACTCCACTTTCCCTGTGCTAGTTTTCCCTACTAGGAAGCATATAAGACTCTCCGTTCTCTCCCTCTGCCTATTTTCCCCGTCCAGGTGACGTATTCCAGAGAACGTGTGTAAATCATGTAACTAGATCTATGTGTGTTAATATCGGCAACGTATCTTTGATTAAAGGCACCGGAAATACTGCAATAAGCTTTTTGTGTGGACAATATTTTAGAAAATCAAAACAGTTTTTTAATTGAAACGCTATGTATCCATTAATGTTATAAACATTCACAACGCCAGACGAATTCAAAACCTGTAAGCTTGTATTTTACCTCCAATGAAATCGCATAATCACCAAATTTCAGGGTCTTCTAATAATCCCATGTTTTAGATAACGGTCACTGTACACAAACCTTTCATTAACTTGATATTATGTAATGATCTTCATGTTTGCTCTTTTCTCATGTATTTTTTATGAAGTATTTCCGGTTATGTACAGTGCGATTCTCTCGAATATGTACCAAATCCTTACCGATAGTGACAAGTTGTTTCGCTCGATTGATCGAAAAAATATAATAATAATAATAATAATAATAATAATAATAATAATAATAATAATAATGGCATTCGTTCCATACTTTCCGATGCAGGTAGTGAATGAGATACTACTGTTTAAACCTCTGTCCTTGACAGTCCCGAAAAGAAAGAGAGAAAAGAAAAAAAGAAAGCGAAATGATCCTCAAGTGTGTTAAATTAACCTTCAAAAGCAAAAGGACTGAAACACAATTTAAAGTAATTGTGTAGCCTTCAAAACTTGACTTCTTTGTGTAAGAATTCCCCGAAGTCTTTATCTGCAAGAAAATATATGCATTATGTATCGCTGCGCCATATTTCATTGTTAGTGTGTTGCACCAGTTATTTTTACAAAAATACTTTAGGAAAATAGAAGTAAACGTGCTACGAATTACTTTTACAACTGACAAAAAGTTAATGTTTTCTACTAGAAGAGCTTAGAGAAATTATAAATTGAAATTCGGAGTTCATGATTCCTTAATACAGCGAGAGCCAAAAAACCACGAACCGGCTGCGCGGTGTTTTTCCTGTCCGCGTCCTCGGCGCTTGTTGCCATCTGCCGCTATCATAGAAAGGCGCGGATGAAACCATACAGCATTTTTAAAACTACTTTTAAAGGTTTTATTTACCAACTTTATGAAAGAGAAACTATCGCATCAGTCGCTGTAGTTCACGTTGAGAAATGCTGGCAATTTCCTGGCGGATATTTTGTTTTAATTCTTCCAGGGTGTGTGGGTTTGTCTTGTACATTTGTTTTAAGTTACCCCAGAGATAGAAATCGCAGGGGGTTAGGTCGGGGGACCGATGGGGCCACAAATCTCTACTAATAATTTTGTCCTCAAACACACTTTCATACAGTTGGTAAGCAAAGCCTTTAAAAGTAGTTTTAAAAATGTATGGTTTCATCCGCGCCTTTCTGTGATAGCGACAGACGGCAACGAGCGCCGAGGACGCGGACAGGAAAAACACCACGCAGCCGGTTCGTAGTCTTTTAGCTCTCCCTGTACTATGCTTCTCATATACTTTAAAATTCAATATTAGTTGGCTGTATACGTTGCTCACAATTGCCATTCCGTTAAAAATATTCTGAAAACGTGTTTCTGGACTTTTTCTACCCAAATTCGTTAGTGTCCTTAAATCTAGCGAAAACTGCCGATGACTGATGCGGGAAAGTTTTAAGTGCTCCATACTTCGGAAAAATTGGTGTTTCTTTCTGTCATTATGACTCGACTGTTAGTGTGTTCTCATAAGCAGAAATTGCTTTGTGTTTACTACCGAAATTTAGTTCACAGAACTAGTTATAGACTGAACATTTTTTTATTTAATGAGAAGCCGTAGAGTTTTAATGATTTACTTTGTTATTTTGACAGTCAAAGGTGCATTAATAGTTGTAATGTAATTGAAGGTATCCTTCACTCTCGTCTCCCAGAAAATCGCCGAGGTCGTATCGCTTTGGGTGTAATCCACATTAGGAAGGAAGTGGCCGTCTGCGGCCTTGTATGTCTGCAGCAACTAATCGATAGTCTTATCTGATGGCGTTAGCCTACAGCAAGAAGACTCCATCGTTGATGAATCCTGATATGATAGACCTTTTTCCTGATTAGCACGTTATCATTTGTAGAATCTCTTTTACGTATCTCAAATCTTTACGGGGCACCAGGGAATTTGATGCAATGACTGTCACAGAAGTAAAATATGTTTCAGCAAACCTCCATGATAAATGACTGGGGAACACTAAAGAAGTAACTAATGCGTATACTGTAGCGCAACCAAGGAAGAAACTATTTCGAGCGCAAAACCTAATGTTTCGATTGGCAGAAATATTTTGGATTTACGACAGAGTAGGATTATCACAGATGCAATTGAAGGCGTGTGATAGTGGCACACGCTTGAATGGTTGAGCCCTGATATTCTGCTGTATCCCAAAAATAGCTCAGCTGAATGGTTCTATCAAGGACCAAGCGATTGTTCTCCGATAAAAATCTTGTCTGTTTCCAAGTTTACAGTCACAGCTGGCTCTGTATAACTTGTGAGGAATGCGTACTTTAAGACAAGTTTATAGCGTGTGTATATCATTTGCAGCCGAGACCACCCAAATCAAAAGTACCGTCCAAAAGGGTCTCAAGGATCACCACCAGCCTCAGTTGATGAAAATCAACACACATTTAGTATATGAGGGGAAATATGGTTTAAAGTGAGATTAGTTTTGGAAGTCCATTACAGCGCTATAATCCTCATAGCTATCATATATTTACTTCTGATCGTCCTAGCTATCTACAATTTATATGGCCACGTGTTGCGTCCGTAATATATTTGAACTTGTGTAACTCCCAATTCCCTCTAGTTCATATTAAGTACAGTTGCATTTTCATCTCGCAGATTTCAAAGCGTATAACTTCATGTATATGAAACCAGAGTTTTACACTTTTTTCCCCAAGAAAAAGGCGAAGAAGGTTGTTGTCTTTATTGAAGGATGAGTTGTATTATATTTAAACTGTTGGGAGCCGAACTTGAAGTTCGTTGCAACCGCACGTATAGTACCCGGTTTCCGGTAGCCTTCGCCCCAAATGTACTCTCCGGTGGCCTTTGTCCCAAATGTTTAAAAAATATTAACTTTGTAATTTGACTGTTTCTTTAAATATTCTTGTTAGAGACATGGATGTCTTAGCAGGGCGTAGTGCGGCTGAAGAATGTAGGCTTGCACAAATTATAATTTTTAATTCACTCCTTTTTATTAATTTTTAACACGATTTTAATAACACTTCGCTGATATAGAGAGCTGCGAGATTCTTTTGTTAATTACTTGCACTTTTTAACACACACTATTTTCGTCTCACACGAATACGTATTAAATTTCTCGAGGACGTGTCTCGCGTCTGATTAGTAACACTGTCTGCTAGTAACGCGTCCAGTTATGAGCGCTGTCTACAAGCAACTGACTTGATTTCAACCGCCTAAACTGTAAATCTCTGCATTTCAAGTCTCTGATTGGTCATTCCCAATCCAATAGAATACTTTTATTTAAATAAAGTGTTTTTCTGATTATTGATTGTCTATTTTATAAACTGTCTCAAAATTTACATTATTGTTGCTCCAATAATGACTAGTAGCATTATTAAGCATTCTTACTCATTATTGCCTCAAAGTTACCTCATTGATACCTCATTGTTAGCAACTTTTAACCTATTATTCTTACAGCTCCTACATTATTAAATTATGTAATACATTCAGATAACATTATTGAACATGTAGACAATAATATAAATACAGTCTCAAAGGGCATGCATGTTTATTCTCCTTATGTTACTTTAACTTTGGGATCATAGCCTAATGGTTTTTCTGTAGATGCTGAATACAAATGAGTCGGATTTTGCCAGACAGATGACCCTACTTAAGTAATGGCCTTTCTGTACCACATGCGGATATATGGCCTCAGTTGCATAGTCACATTCCTGTGCCATCAGATTTACTTCTATTTACTAAACTTTTGGGATGGTGAAACTGAAATTTTCTGAGAGTTTTGGTACAGGTAATTTGTGTTAATGCCAGTCAGATACCTTAGATGCATGTTGCTTTTCTGCACTACATATTTACTTTTTATTTTATCTGGGGTGAATCTGAGGGAAACAGACAGCCATGCTTTCCAATATATGAGATATGAAGTTAGGGCTTCCCGAATCAATAGATCAGTAGTAATGGAGGCTGTTCCGATGCCGTTATTCTTGAAAAGATTGGAAGGCTCCGACCCTCTTTGTGGGATTTTCCTTATTCTTGGATGAAAACCAATAATTTCCGTTATCAACAATGTGTTGTAACTTGTCAGGAAGACTGAACACCCGAGCAGTGCTCGAACTTCATTGTGGAACGACACTGGCGACGCAGTTATTAGCGACATGCGACACGATATTGCTCCTCAAAATAAGTGTTCGCAATGAGGGGAAACAAGCATTGCCGCCGAAGCTGGATCGAAAGCACGCACCTTTTCGTCATTTCATACAATTCCGGTAATTTAATTTAAGTATTTCTTTCGAAAAGGAGTGCATTTTGCAGGAAGCTGATGCCATTTTAACAAAAAGATGACAAACCAATTATGTGGATGCCGCGCGGTAAAAGTTAACTCTAATTCAACTTTCGGCGCACGTTTTCTTCACGTTCATGCTGAATTGCTGTTGGTCAATACCATCGTGTCGCTCATGTGTCGCCAGTATCGCTTCATTATTATTACTTACTTTACGTCGCTTTAACTACAGGCCATATCGCGACGGATCTGTTAGTGGATAACTCTTAGATCGAGGTGTGATGTACAGTTAGCCTTCTAGGTCTCATGCCTGTAACCACCCGCTTCGTCGTGTCCACAGAGATCATAGTGCATAGCAACCGGATCTTCTGCTTCGTGCCGTGCAGATTGCATTAGGGTGCCATCCAGTGTAATCTGCTGCTTTCGTATAGAAAGGCGGACAGTTAGCCTTCTAGGCCTCATCCCTGTAACCATGCCATCTTGCTCCGTCACGTGTTCACGAATACCTATGCATAGCAACTGGGTCTTCTGTGAGTTCGCGTAAGGGTGGACTATTAAGCTAGGTTCTGACATGAGTGGAAGCCTAACCTTGTAAGTTCATGAGGTCAGTGGAGTCATTGGAAAGAAAAGTGTCGAGTGATACTATCTGATTCATTAATTCAGATATGTCACAATTTACTTTCTTTACGATTCAGTTAAGGCGTGGCATTCTTTTCTTAAACATTTGACCACCTCTATTCCCTCTGTATCTATAATGGTACGTGTAATGTAGCTACGAGGGCTGTCCCAGAAGCACCCGACCTAACAAAGAAGACACAAAACTTTTGGAAAAATCATCTTTATTTCTCTTCATAGTCTCCTTTCAGCATGATACATCATTCCCAGCGATGTTCAATAGCTTCGATACACGGTTTACAGTGGGAGCCATCGAGTTCTGCAAAATAGCCATCAACTCCAAACTCCACCTCTTTATTGTTGGAAACTCTGTTACCACCAAGCCATTTCTTCACTTTGGAAAAAGAAAATAATCAGAGGGAGCTACGTCTGGCGAATAGGGTGCATGAGGAAGCAATTCGAACTATAACTCTTTGCTTTTGGCCATGGCTATAATGGATATGTGAACTGGTGCATTGTCTTGATGAAACAGAACTTTCTTTTTCGCTAAATGCGGCTGGTTTTGCTTGATTTCATCATTCTAACGCTGCAATAAGCATGTATAATACTCGCCATTGATTGCTTTTCCTTTTTGAAGATAATCAATGAAAATTACCCAACGCGCATCCCAAAACGCTGACGCCATGACCTTGCCTGCAGATGGAACTGTCTTCGCCTTCTTTAGAGCCGATTCTCCCCTTCCAATCCACTGTTTTGACTGTTCCTTCGTCTCAGGTGTGAAGTGATGAACCCATGTTTCATACATGGTTATGAATCGACACAAAAACTCGGCTTTATTACAGCGAAACATCGCCAAACACTCGACTGAAACATCCTCACGACGCTGCTTTTGTTCCACTGTGAGTAAATGCGGCACCCATCTAGCGCACAGCTTTCTCATGTCTAAATTTTCAGTTAGTATGCTATGTAAAGCAGTTTTTGAAATGCCTACGATGTCTGCTAGCTCGCGCACTTTCAATCGATGGTCATCCAATAGCATTTTGTGGATTTTCTTCACAATTTTTGGTGTGGTCACCTCATTTGGTCGATCCTGCGGTGTTCATCTTGGTAGCTCGTACTGCCTCGCTTAAACTCTGCCACCAATATTTTACTGTTGTAAACGGAGGAGCAGACTCCCTCAGAGTAGAATCTAGCTCAGCTTTAATATTAGTTGGACTAAGACCTTTCAAATGAAAGTGTTGTATCACATAACGATGGCCAGTTTTATCCATGTTTACAAATTCGCCGAGAGAGTTCACTATTAATGCCTGCCAAACAATTACTAAATAACGTAGCATCGTCAAACTTCAAACTTAAGCTTTATAAGGGTGGTACTTTCTACTATAGCATTTGTTTGAAACAACAACCGCTATATACGTCAGGTTGGGTACCTCTGTGACTGCCCTCGTATATTAGGTAAGAAGTATTGTATTCCACCCAAAGAAGTCTTTGTTCAATAAATACGGCTCGTTTTGAATTTTAAGGCCAGGGAATAGCGCCCAATTCTTAAACATTTGACTCGCTCTCTCCCCTTTGCATCTATAACGGAATGTCTAATGTAGCTATTTCCGGAAAGGTTTGTATCGATTAAAATTAAATTGTAGGAAAATAAACCTTCGTAAGAATAATTTGTATACCCACCAATAAGCGATAGAGGTTACAGAAAGTCATGTGAATATAACACATCTCTCTCTTCTCTCTCTCTCATAGAAAATTCAGTCGTTTTGAAGATATGTCAATGAAGCGATTTGATATATTGGTCTCGCTGATATTAATAAGGTTATCTGGTTAACTGTGAGGAAAGAGAAATCGGACGAGTAAAGCGGGTATTTAACTTGTTGCTAGTGTAAATTTGAAACTCTGTACACTCTCGAGAAGGCAGTGAAAGCTCAAAAGATTCAGAGAAAGTTGACAGTGGCTGCTTCTAACCTCGCTCAACTATGGAACAGTTTTATGTAACGGAGTTCCTCAGATGCAGAAGGGCCTGAGAAAGCGGCGGGATAGATTTTGCGTATCGAAGGTGCGAAGAGTTGGCAGAGTCCAGCCTGCAGCAGTAAATATGCAGAAAAGGAGAGTAGGTGGAGGGAAGTTCATCGGCCTCTCTCAACAGGATGAAGCGGGACAACAGACGAACCGTGGAGGCCAGGCACCGAAATAAAACCACATCATCTCTCTAGATCTGTCATTCTTGACGATCAGTTAGTTCCTTGTCAAAAGTGCCCAATTTTTACTTTCTCTACTACGTATAGTAACTAGGGAGATTTCACCGGAAATATGTTTTGAGATCCCCTGATTCCAAAAAAAAACATTTTTGGAAACATGTCCTGGTGTGTGTCTGTGAACAGCATGACTCAGAAACGAACAGTCGGATAAACCAAACTTGGTATTTAGGTTCAGTATCTTCCAGAGATGCGACACGAAGGTTTTCAAGAAAATCCCCCCACCCCAGATTACCCTTTACATGGAACATTTTTCGAAAATTTTAATTTTCTCAAAAATGGCTCTAACGATTTTGATTAAAATATCATATGATTAAGATGCATAACTGGTAAACCATAAGAGATAGACAAAATTGTTCTACTCAAAAAATGTACATCGCGTTAGAATACACAATTTATGTCATATACATTTTTTTGTTGTTGTTGAGTGAACCATTTCCGAGATATTGCTTGTTATTCCCTCAAATTTTCCAATACTTTTCTTTTCTCAAATGGGAATTCGTTATTCATTTTTTTATGTCCTGGACATACAAAGAGAATGGAATACTCCACATAGCAACCAGCTATTAAAATATTTGACTATCGCTTAAAGCCTACCATATTCCCCTTGCATCTACAAGAAAATTAGCAATAAGATTAACATCTCGATTAACATGAAGCATATGGAAAATAAGCGTTTGTAAAAACAGTTTGTACAAGAGTAGAGAAAGTCATTTGAATGTAACACATCAGAATTTTTTTATTTTTTTTATTTATTTATTTATTTATTTTTTGTTACTGAAAAATATGCACATTTATCACTTGGGCGTCCTGCAGTAAATAAGACTCGAAATGAAACACAAGTTGTAAATGCTAAAGCTGGAAATTTGAAATTTTGAACTTAATTTTCTGACTTTTCATATTGCCCTAAAAATTACGTCATAATTGGTCAATTTTTAATATCTCTCACTCTCTGCAAACCTGCTATTAACTGTCATCCAATAAACTTCCAACATTTCCTGCAAAGTTTTGAAAATGTGTCCTAAATATTATTTTATACAAAATCTAGCTTATAGTTATAAACACAACTGTTGGTTAATTTTGTTAAAAAAATACAAATTTGAAATTCTTTATTCACTGTGATAAAACAACATTGACTGCCTCTATGGTCTGGTGGTTAGTAGATGATAGTTTCCAAATCCAGAGGTCCCGGTTTCGATTCCCGGCTAGAACGTAGATCTTCTTTGGCCAGAATTATTCCCCATCCTAGAATCTGGAAGTATGAGTGTATGTGTATGTGAATTATAAAGAAACCCAAAGTAAAACCCCCAAAGATTATGTAGCACAATAGTAAACGTGTAAACATCATTGATGATGAGAAAATGCTCCAAAGACAAAAGCAGCCGATGTGCCCTTAGTTGTAAGACGGCAATAAACGGAACGAAAAAAAAGTAACAGTTCAATATCTTATTTAATTAATTTGTATATTTATTTATACATTTGTTTATTTGTTTACATTATAACATTTTATTTAATCTCAATATTAATTTTCTATTATCTCCATTTTAATTTTATATCAATTTTTAAATTTTATCACTATATATTAAACCTTTACCTCTTTTAACCAAACAATAAACCTTTCTTCTATCACTAAATATGTACTCACTTTACCCCACAACATTTCACTTCCCTCACATCCTCTATTTTATTCTAACACCAACTCCACCTATTCCCCTCCTATTAATAACACTAACAAATTCATATCTCCATGCATTTAACATCACCATAACTCCATTCACTATCCCTCCCAAACCACATTAAACTACCCCTCCTTTGCTGGCGAAACTGCTGGCTACTCCTCCAATAATAGTAAACCTGTACCCCAACACCACCATCTTCTTCTCTCCTTTCCTCTTCTTCCTCTATTCTCGTTCTATAAGCGCCACATTTCTCTCCTTCCGTCGTCTTAATTAAAATCTTCTCTCTACCCATTCCTCATCATCATCATTCTCCGTCAATGTCAACATTTGTAAACTAACCAATTTTTCACTTACCAATGTTTCTATCTTTTCCCATATCGAAATTTTGATTTATTATTCTAATCCTCTCAGATCTTCTAATTTCCTCTCTCCCTCTCGGTAATTATTCTCTTCTTACTTTTGGTAATATATATTTTTCTCGTGTTATTCTACTTACATAATTTGCTAATTGTTGTAAATATTAATTAAATCAGGATGTCTTAAAGTTGCATACAGGGTATATCCTCCTAAATGTTTCCTTTCTACCAATGCTTTTGATTGTATCTATTACATTAAAAAAATGTATGTTCCGGTGTATGCCTAATTTCACAACTATCGTCGTCCTCCGTGGTGTAGTGGTTATCATGCTAGCCTCTAGTTCCCGAGGTCGCGGGTTCAAACCAGGCGGGAGGCGATGGATTTTTTTCGGGCGTAAAAATCCTTAGCATAGCTTCCTTCTGAAGGGAAGTAAAGCCGGTGGTCCCGTGTCGTAGATTTACGGCACGTAAACGAACCTCAAGCGTAATAAAGAGGCCTCTGAGCAAAATGTCCAGTCTTTCACGCCCAATATAGGATGGGACGCTAATGACCATAGTAGTTGAAGAGCGTCCATAAATAAAACTCAATTTATTTTTTTTCCCCACAAGTATCGCATATGTCATTTGTTCTGTTAATTTTGTTCCAATACGTCTTGTATGGACCGTGTCCCGCAATAAAGTGTATTAATCTTTTTGTTGGTTGTATGTGTGTTAGTCTTTATCTTTCTTGAACATTTGAAAATAGCTGAAAAACTCTTCTTCCCTCCTCTACTTCCTCCCATTCATGTTGCCGTCTTGTCTTCAAATTTTGCTTAGTATCTAACAAAGTATTGCACTTTACCCCAATTATTTTTCTACCATTTGAAAATCTTTTCTTTTAATCCAAAATCTAGCTTCTTTCAAACGTACGAAATAATCAATTGGCCATATTGGCGTTGTTGGAGGGGGGAGGGTGAACTAGAATTATGTAAATACAGGCAGTTTTGAAAGGTAGGTTGCACGTTTCAAATAGGATCTGTTAATAGTCTAGTACCTATTGTAGCCGCCGTCCAAAGACCTTCACCTAGCCCCACTGGGATTGATTCCAGAATTCGGGGCTCCACTCGCAGTCATGGTCCAGGGTCAGTCCCCGCAGTTGGGAGGTTCAACGACCAGCATCGTCTGAAGGTAGCAAGGTACATTGCTGTAGGAATGTCACGCAGTTTTCAGTTGTTGCCCTCTTGAATCGGCGAATGTCGCATAACGGCCCAGCGTTAAAACAAAGGGTACATCACACTTTAAGAGTATAACCGTTAAAATCCAGGTTCTCTCTCTGCTCTGCATTCGACGCAAAAATCTAACTCGGAATTTCAATAGAAAGGCATGTCTTGAGCCGCTTTAAAGTCTGAAGAAGAAGAATATCTTTGGAAAAGAGTTCGCGCGTTTGTATATGAATAACATGAGCTAGAAACTAAACCTATATAAGTTGGATATCTTTAACAGATACCTAAGAGACGAAGTAGATTTTCAGAAAATATCACCTTTGAAAGGGTAAAATATTTACTTTGACGAAATGGCATGACAAATACATTTCATTTCTCCAGAGTTTCTGTTGATCCTTTTATTAGTACTTATGGACCCTTTTGGCTAGTTGTGGTACAGGCAGAGGATTTTTCTCATGCTGGGAAGTACGCTTTAGCGGCTTGGCCTTAAACAATCCTTAAGGAACAATTATTTGAGAACTTGCTTGCGTGAAAAAGATTGCTCCCAAGTTGGACCGCGCACAAGCGGCCGTGGGAAACCTGCTTGCTGATCGCTAGAGCATTCTGCCCATGATGTCATGTTTAGACAGTGGCAGAGGTTGCACAAGTTCTGCGGTCAACTTTGTCCTGCGTCGGGTTGTCGTACCAGCCCTTTTAGGGGAACTTATGCACCAGCATTTACTTCAGCAAAATTCATCTTGTCTCGTTTAAAATGTTTGTTGATAGACGTAATATCAATACCATTCTGTTTCTCACGGGTTAGTGACTATCACATTTCGACCTTAGACTCTTGCGTATAACCCTACTAAAATAATTTTACGCATGTATTAATAAAAATGTCATATGGAGAGGCTTAGAATATGAATATAGCTTTGTGTTGTGTATTAATTAAATCAATCTTTATTAAATAAAAAGCTCAAAGTTATATCCTCAGCTAAAAAAATAATAGAAAAAGAAAAATACAACGTAGAAAACGTAAATTTAAAACATCATAGTATTGTTTGAATCAAAGCAGCCATTAAGATAGAAGGGATTTGAGTTTAACCACTCATATACATCAGATTAAAATCTGGATAAGCCCACCTTCATGGCTGCTTGGGGTAATTTAATATTTAAGCAATCTTGTTCCTAGAGAATGCAACAACGTTCAGTTTTAGTCAACCTTCACCTCAATGTATCAGTCAAATATTGGTGCCTAGTAGGATATACTTATGTCGGTACTATTTATGAACAAAGTCGTAAACTTTTCATCTTATCCGGCTAGGGTAATAGAGGTTTAACTACAACATAATTATATTTAGACACAGTTATGCACAGACCTTTCGTCGACAAAAATTTGAGTTTTATTTACGGACGCTCTTTAACTGCTGTGGTCCTTAGCGTCCCATTCTATATTGGGCGTGAAAGACCTGTAATTTTGCTCAGAAGCCTCTTTATCGGCTTGAGGTTCTTTTACGTGCCGTAAATCTACGACATGCTAAGGATTTTTACACCCGAAAAAAATCCATTGCTCTCCCCCGTGTTTGAACCCGCGACCTCGGGAACTAGAGATTACCACATGGTAACCACTACACCACGGAGAACGCAATACTTCCTCTTCTTACTGTTGATTAAGCAGTTGATAAAATAATAAGAGAGGACTCAAAATGGAACCCTAGAGCACAAGCTGTACTCGTGAAACAACTCGCAAGCCACTACATGTACGTGTTGAAATATAGAAATTTGAACAAAATTTGTTCGACATATTTCAAACTGCTGAAATGCTTAAATTCGGGAAGAATTAAGCGCAGTTTATGCGCCTTTGTTCCTATCCTCCAACGGTTGGAGTTGCAGTTTTGTGTATAAGGATTTTTTTAGACAGCAAGGCCTAAAAGTAAAGCCTCTAACACAGAGCACACGAGCTAAGAGCTTGTGACAAACTTTGCTTTCAAGTCCAATCACATGGCAATTGCGCTTTGTATTTGCGCATGTTTAATAACTCGACTTGGTTTGATTAGGATTTACTTTTCATTATGTCGTTTAACATGATTAATTTCTCATGGCGCTCGCATTATCTGTTAACAATACAAATCGTCGTACTTCAAGTTATCATAATTCGTTGTAGAGTTAACCTGTACGTTATATTGGCAGCTTTCTTTGATCTAAAACGTTACTCATTTAGCTAACCTACATAAAGGTTCAATGGCGGAAATTATGAACTCGGAAGAAACTGAAATGGAAGTGAAATTACAGAAGCAGCAGAAAGAATAACACAAAGTATTTACCCAAACATCCAGAAAGCAATATGATATAGCATTTAATCGCTTCATTGCGTGGTGTAAGGCAAAACATGATGAAAGTAATTTCACTGAAAATGACTGCTGGCGAAACAACAAAACATCAAAAGATTTCACTTTTTAACGTCATTTCTCTTGTTTCAAGAACGCGTTCTAAACGGCAGGTATTTGCCATAGGTTTTAAAAGTGGTTTTATTGCGAATATGAGCTTGGTTAGGACTACCAGTTGTATTTTTAACTGTAAAACGCTATGGGAAGTCGTATGACAATTTCACCTCTTTAATTCCTCGAGTGATACATCTGCTAAAGAGTAAGGAAGCTATCCGGAATATTGTTGCCGGATATACGGTGACATATATGTATTGACATAACTGTTATTGATTGGTTCCATCAAGCCAGGAGGTCACCAGCGTCCCAGGTCAGCTAAGTGACATTAATTCATAGATACCTCTTATAGTGACTCGTCCGCAAATTAAATTCCGTAGTAATTCCATTTAGCAGTTATGTAATGGCATGTACTTTCCGTAATGGAACGGTACTTGCAATACATTCTCAGTTCCTGCTGTAATATATTATCCCTTTTATTGGTACTCCTATACTAGCAGAACCCACAACTCTGCTCACTTTATTGCAGGTATACAAGTTCCAGCTCTTTTCCCCCCTCTCATTCTATATCCCTTCACCACCCCTCTCCACAATATTCATGTGATTGTTTACAAAATGAGGCAGTATTTTTAACACTTAAATGATTTCAGTCTAATTATATAATATATAAATTCAATAACAACCCGCCTTAAAGCAATATGTGTATGTAACAAGATATAAAAAGTGTATATTATAGCATTGTATATGCTTATATTATTCTATACATGTGTAATAATGTTATGTGAATGCATTACGTAATTTAGTAATGTAGGAGCTGTGAGAATAATAGGTTAAAAGTTGCTAACAGTGAGCTAACAATGAGATAACCTTGAGGCAATAATGTAATTTTTGTGACAGTTCATAAAATAGCCAATCAACAACCAGAAAAAGCTTTAGTTAAATGAAGGTATTCTATTGGGGTAGGATTAACCAATCAGAAACTGAAATATAGCAAAATTTACAAATCTAGAAGTCAGTTTCTTGTAGACAGCGCTCATAACTGGACGCGTTGGTTGTACACAATGTTTCTAACCGGACGCGATAAATTTAATACGTATACGTGTAAGACGAAAATAGTTTTACGTGTTAAAGTGCAAGTAATTAATAATAAAAAAAAAATCTCACAGCTCTCTAAATCAGTGAAGTGTTATTTAAATCGTGTCAAGCATTAATAAAAGGAGTGAAGTAAAATTATAATCTGTGTAAGCCTACATTCTTCAGTCGCACCACTCCCTGCTAAGACATTCATGTCTCTAAAAAATGTAAATACTGACGCAGCCGAGACAAACATAAATATATAATATTTAAAGAAACAGTCAAAATTACAAAGTTAATATTTTTTAAACTTGGGGCAAAGGCCACCGGAATGTACATTTGGGGCGAAGGCTACCGGAAACTTTTTTACCATACGTGCGGTTGCAACTACTTCAAGTTCCATAAAGTTAAGCTACTTAAGTAGGTGACCCCCGCGAATAATTCACACAACCTTGATAAATACCTAAACACCTACATTGGAAAGGCAGGCTGGCCGAAAAATGCATCGCCATAACTGGGATTTGAACCACGGATCTTTGGTTTTTGTGCCGCAGCTGTAACCAACTGCGCTACCATGGAAACTTGCCGGCACGACATTAAATTCCCCAAATGACTTGCATTATTCTTGGAACACATTAAGGAGTTCTCAAAATCATTTTGAGATAACATACCCCAATGGCGACTTACAATTTCGTAAGCACTTAAAGTCCCGGGCTTCAAAGTTAATCACTATCGGGTCATTCACCCATGTTTAAACACTGAACTCGCCTGGCTGACAATAGCGACGTTGTGTGATAGAATGTTTTATAAATCTATGAGCTCCCTCATGTTTTGTTTACTTTTAATGGTAGCATTGCATTAATATCGTAGGTGGATCGCGGGCACGCGTGGCATAACTGAGTGCATTCTCATTTCATAGCAATAAGTGTAAAACACATCGTAATAATTATGGTGGACGACAAAACAGCAGATGAATAAAAAGATTGACCATTTAGGACTAATCAGGAAAGAAAACTAGTTACGTTATATTGTGGTACCGAACCCAGTTCATTCATACGATAGGCGTCCAGGTTAACATATACAAAACATGTTTAATTACCTATAAAGGTATCAATGCACTTAGGCTACTGCACAGGATTGCATTGAGGTTGTACTTCATCTCTAATGACAATAACAAATAAAACATGATTTATTTTCCACCCATCGAGTTGCATCCGTTACTAGTCAGCCACGATATGAATGCGTGCGGTGGGAAGAACAACTATTTAAACAGTAGCAGAATAAGTGGGCTGTGCATCGTAAGGATAGTGAAGTAAAGAAAACGTCCGCAGTTCCGAGTTGCATCTACCAGCAAGGCTGAGGCCTGCAAAGGTAGTACTGTTTTCATTGTGGGACTGTACATTCCCCTATCGCTTTGTCCACCGCTCCCATCTGATCCCTAGCCTCGCATTGCCCCCCCCCCAAACAATAGCGCGCTCCTCCAAGCCCATTCATGTTGTAGCCGGCTAGTACGTACCTATGTATTTTACTTTTAACTAGCAAACGTTCCAGCTTTTCCGAAAGCTTCGGTTGCTTCGCTTCGATACCCTTCAGTAGTGTATAAACTACGGATTTTAAAGTCTGTTTTAATACCTTAAATGCCAATAATTTATAGTACCCAAAATACTCAATCTTTTGAAATACACGGCCGGATAAGCGTTTTAAAAAATAGGTTTAAGGTGACTTACGAGTGAAATTCGAGGAATTTTGACTAAAAGTAGCAGTTTTAGTGTCTTTTTTCATCGAAAAAAAAATATGATTCCCGTTTAAGGTGGCAGTCAATCAAAGTTCATAAATGCCACATGTTTTAATAAAAGAGCCATCAGATTTTGATTATTTATTTCTCTTACAAGCAGTAGTTACTCTGTAAACTTTCAGCCTTCTTCTTTAATTAGACTCCACCTCATTATTTTGTTAAGAATTGTATTGTTCGCTTATAAAATTCCTCTAACGGAACAGTTTTCAGGTTTCACATGTAATATTTGGCAAGCGTGTTCTTCATGCATATACGAATAAAAATTGTACAGGATTTTCTCTATAATGAAAGAAAAATGTACAAAAAATTTAGTATTTGGGATTTTTATTTATTTTTTTTCACTAATTATTGATGCCTGAATGCCCCAAGCTGTATCTTATCAAACTCTAGGCCAAATTATAAAAAAGAATCAGTCCCTAAAGATCTTATTCCAAGTTTCATAACAATCTGGCCAACATTGCTCCACGAGGGACTTTTTATATAAAGAAAAGTTTCATTATGATAAATACCATACACACCTAAATAGAAATAAGTCAAAAGTTTATCAGTTATTTATTGAGGATCGATATATACCAGATAAAGGTTACAATTTCATTCCACTTATATATATATATATAATATATATATATATATAATATATATATATAAACGGTGTGCGCTTTTTCATTCGAACTTAATTCTATAACACATAACTCTAAACCATATGCATTTACTAGTTGTTTAAGATTTTTGTTTTCTTTGGAGGGCGGAAGAAGTGACCAATCCAAAATTCGAAATACAAATTTTAACAGAAGTACATATCTTGAGCAAAAGCTTTTCAGGAATGTCCTTTATTCAAACTAACACTGTACTTGATTTTTAGAGGTCATGGCGACGATGAAAGAGTGAAGGAAACGATTGTGTAAATGAACTCGGAGATCTAAAGCGGTAAATCTGTTATTCACCCCAAGAACTGAGGTAAAATGCTTATATAATATACTATATTGAGGAAATCTCGGTCTGCAGCACGAGAGATATCAACATTATTCCCATACCATCACGGTGGCTGACGAGGCGTTTTGCACTTGAGAGACAACTTGTCAGAATTAATTTAGTGTAATGTGAAGTCTTTGAATCACGTTTGTCAAAGCGCTATTTTAGTACATGGGCTAGTTTTTCATATACTCAAATGAACAATTTTACTCGGAAGCGAAATGCAGTGACGCCTTCCTTCATTTGTCTCCAAAATGAATAGCATATATCTCCACCAGGGTCCACTCGCTTTGCATGTGTTATGTTATTAGGTTACCTTCCCTGCTTAACCTTTATTGCGCAATTTCCGGCGAATTTAAGCAAAAGGTATGTTTACATAAATTAATTTTTATCATAATATGGTGTAATAGTCGCTTTTGGAGGTACTCTTTATGGTGAATGATGCAAGTCCAAGGCCGAGTTTGTTGTTTATATACTAAAGTCGCGAGACAGCAAATTTATTTATTTTTTCCGGAATCAGGAAGGCGGCTACATATACCGTAGCAGGACACCTAGCGGAAGGTTAACAACCTCCTAGCACAACAAGGCTAACTTGTCAGCAAGTAAACTGGGCATTTAACGCACCGCTTCACAGAGTAAGCGGGGTTAACGTACTTTCTTTGCAAGTTTTACAACTGCAGACTCGCTTTTCATAAGCCGGTGATATTCCAGCGCGTGCCCATATTAGATTGAGCAGTAACATAATTTGTGGTGAATCAGACTTCATTCCAACCATGCTTCCTGGATGACAAATATTCACTTAGCTTTTAATTTCGTGTCCTGGAGTTCGTTTACCCGTTGTGTCGCATTTTATTATCGGTCTGAGGAGTGAATACTAGAGTCTGCAGTTCATTTGTGTCGACCATTCCCCCCACCCGTACATGAACATTTATACCACCCCGCGATTGTTGAAGTTAGTAACTGACCTGCTAAAAAAGTGGCTAACATGAAAGCAATATATTCATCAAAATTCTTAAAGGTGTACGAGAATGTTTAGTAAAACTAGAGTATTTACCTTCTGGTTAATTTGGTAAAAAAATAACTTGCAATTAGTGAAGGAAAATGCATATACCTAATATGGCTTTAAGTGAATACCGAATCTCTAACCCATCCACCAGCCCATATAATAAACTTTCTTAAATAGTAAAATCATCGCGATGTCAACAAATTCTCCTTTTTGCATTCGCGGAAGAAGCTGCCAAGCCAAATCATATTAATGTAATCCGCGAGAATAGCGATGTTAGATGTGCCAAAAGCCCGGTTGCTGTTATATGCGTTGTTTGAATCCAGTCCATGTACACACATTAACCTTAACTTTTCTTTAAAAATGTAGTTTTATAATGCAATATGATGTAATTATTTCCTTGCTGTGTTCCTACACTTATAATTTCAATTGTTAGGTTTACACCTTCGTTTATCATTCATTGTTAATATTATCAGTATTATTGTTTGATTGTAATCATTCGCGATGTGACCAAGGAGTTAAAGCTGATCTAAACAAAATTTAAAAAAAACTAACCTTAACCTGAAATAAATAAATAAATAGTTTTATTTATGGACGCTCTTTCACTGCTATGGCCCTTAGCGTCCCATTCTATATTGGGCATGAAACGCAGAAAATTTTGCTCAGAGGCTCTTTATCATGCTTGAGCTTCTTTTACGTGCCGTAAATCTACGACACGGGACCACCGGTTTTACTTCCCTTCTGAAGGAAGCCATGCTAAGGATTTTTACCCCGACAAAAATCCATCGCTCCTGCCAGGTTTGAACCCGCGACCTCGGGAACCAGAGGCTAAGAGGTACCCCTAGATCACGGAGGACGACAACCTAACCTCGGATAAATCTCGCCTCCTACTCTTTCTGACATTTCTGTCTCGCGGTATTGTTTGTTCAGGCGTTGGCAGCCCTTTAGGATGAACTACATGAATTACGGTAGCTAACATAGCGCCCACTACTGGTGGAAGCGTGAACTAATCAGGGAAGGTAAGTATGGTAGGTAGTATATGGGAATGTTTAAATGGGTACAAAATATTTATAGCATAACATGCATTTAATATACAGCTACACTGAGGAGGGGGGGGGGACTCCAGAACACACGTTTTTCTTTCTGCGTGTTGAAAATGAGAATCTCTCCCTTAATTTAGTGTTTTTTTTTATTAGCGGAGATTAATATTTTAGTCGTGGTATCTCCGCATATCAACTTTAAAGTAAATTCAATCTATGCTTTAAAGTACATTTATATTATGCAATGCATTTACCTACATAATCCTGTATAAAATAATGTTGTAATCAACACAAGCGAAAAAGTTGAATCTTGGTGCAATTTTTCATAAAGATCATAAAACTAATAAAGTGGAAAAATATGAAGGAAAAATGACTGAACTGTGAATCATCGTCTGGGGGCTGTTTCATAGCAGAATTTACTTCTCTACAATTAGCTATTGTAGATGAAGTAGGTACTTAATTCAGCGCATAAATTCGACATCGAGATTTCTCGGAATAGTAGTTTTGAAGTCCTCTATATTAAAACTGCATTTTAAGTTAGACTAAAATACATGTTCAAGTAAGGCGCCTTGTCCCAACCAATTCCTTGCATGGAGAAAGTTTTTGTGATATTCATGTTTTCTACAAATGACATTTTCGTATCTTTGATATATCGAACTCGCAGCTAAAACTGATATGTTGTATTTTGAACTGTGATAGCCTGTACAATTCACCTCATTTCACTTGAATGTGATATGACTTGGGAAACATAACAGGGAAAAACGTATTGCAGGAAACTCAGATCTCGTCAAAGAGTACACTTAAATGAACAATTTAATTAACTATTTCGTAAATATTTATTGTTATGTGTTTCAATGGTTTAAGCACGTCCCCGCTTCTTTGTTTCTCGTAAGATCGTAAAAATTATGTAGTATCAGGCCAGCGTATAGTAACCTATTAAAACGTTTGACCATCATATCAACCTCCTGTATGCTCTTGTGTATCTGCATAAAAATGTGCAGTGACACTATTTCTGCTGTGATTAACCGGCAGTAAAAGACAAACAAGCTTTAATATGAATCGTTTATAAAGTGGGTATGAAAATAAATGATAATGGATAGAGAAAGTCGTGTGGTCATACCTAGAGACAGGCAAAATATGAAATTTCATGTCCCAAAACTTGCCTGCTATCATTATGGGAACAAATATTCTTACGTTTTGGAATAATAATGCAATACTGTAATTTAATGTTAATATTTTAGTATTGAAAATCTTCATACTTCATGTTTTGTAAGATTTACTACTGTTCGCTTTCAAAATAGTTTCCGTTGGTAATGAACTGGGCTTTTCAAATGTTCTATTCGGGCAGTTTTCAATGAAACTTAAGCCACTCTTTCCAAAAGTGGGGTACAATTGAGAAAATGTAGCATTTCCTCTGTGACGTCACGTTGCGAAATTAACCGCCCTCTATTCTTGAAGAGTTATTACTTTCGCGAACCGGTGCTTTTAGCGTTACATTATAAATGGTATTAAACAAGGATAAAGCAACCAATGTTCCTTCTTTACCATTTGGTACGGTAGAGAAAGTACGTAGTAGATAGAGAAGGTATTGCATTCCACCCAAAAAATTCGATACCAAGATTTCATCGGAAATGCGTGTTCTGAGGCACTGAATAAATAAATAAATAAATAAATAAATAAAACATAACATTTTTAGAAAAAGGTCCGTATGTGTGTCTGTGAGCAGCAGAAGTCAAAAACGAAAAGTTGGATCAACGCCAAACTTGGTATTTAAATTCAGTACCTTCCAAAGATGCGACAAAGATTTTCAAGAAAATCCCCCTACCCCAAACTACCCTTTACATAGAAAAATTTTTCGAATGTTTTTATTTTCTAAAAAATGGCTAACGATTTTGATTAAAATACCGTATATTAAAGACGTGTTGAATTTTCTGGGAATACCTTTGGAGTCCTCTTCATTCGGAAGGAATTTTTAAAACATTTTTGTATAATCTTGTATAACTGGTAAACGCTAAGTGATAGACGAAAACGTACTACACAACAAATGTAAACCTCTTAAAAACGCACAATTTATTCCAAATAACTTTTTGCGACATCACCCATTTCCGACATATACGTTATTAATAGTTCGAATTGTTCAATATTTAGCCATTCTTTTAAAGTCCTGTTGATTTTCAGTTGTTTCTCGCAATGTAATAGAGAGAGTACGGAATTTAAGGTCAGCAAAAATTAAATCGAGTTTTATTTTATGGGCGCTCTTTAACTGCTGTGGTCTTTAGCGTCCCATTCTATATAAGACGCGAAAGACCGGTAATTTTGCTCAGAGGCCTCTATCAGGCTTGAGGTTCTTTTACGTGCCGTAAATCTACGACACGGGACCACCGGCTTTACTACCCTTCCGAAGGAAGCCATGCTAAGGATTTTTACGCCCGAAAAAATCCATCGCCCTCCCCGGGTTTGAATCCGCGACCTCGGGAACTAGAGGCTAGCATGGTAACCACTACACCACGGAGGACGACAAGGTTAGCATATGGCGTCCAGTTCTTAAGCATTCCACTATCGCTGTTCCTTTGTATCTAAAAAAAGCGTAATGTAGCTATTTTTGCAAAAGTTTATTTGGATAAAATGAAGTAGATATAAAAACAAGCTTTAGTAAAGCTAGTTTGTACACCCACTAATAAATGAGAGAGGGTAGATAAAGTCGTGTTAATGTATCACATCCGATTTTTCCCCCTAAGTTTAAGGGTTTCACAATGATTAAACTCTATAAACTCATGTAATTTGTTTATTTTATTTGATATTTTATTAAATATGGACCTAAGTCAACAAAGGCTATTTTTTTAACTAATGAAGTGGGTGTGCTCCAAATCCTCACATGTAAGATGTTTTGGCTTTAAAGCATACCTATATTTTGGGATTTTTTCTTCATATTTTTATATTTTGGCAATTTTTTTTCTTCATATTTTGCCTGAATCTAGTCATAACAAATCAGGATAATCTGCATCTTCTAAGCTCCCATGAAAGTACAATGCTTGAATGTGTTCATTCGGCAAACATACACCCAACACAGGATGTTTTAAAACTTAGCTATGTGTGAATGAGAGAGAAGGGTACTTGTGTTTGTAAATAAAATTTAATCTGAATGTGAATGTATTTGTGAAAATCGACCGTAGAAGATAACTGGCCCACAACGAAAAAGAATTGTAAACGTGTTCACGTAATTTTTGGAGCAAATTCGAGTTTGGGAACCATTACCTTACTGTCAGCATCCAGAACGCCTCGACAGGGCCATTTCCCAAAGCATTATGCTAATGTATTTGAGTAGGTTGCAGACGTAAGGTAACGAACGAGGCGGGCTGAATGAAGTGGAGCAAGTGTGTGGACAATGTTCAGGCACATTGCCAGGGGTGACCAAGTATTGGCGGCCTGTTCTGTCCCTCTTCCGCCATGCAGGTAAACATATTGGTGTTGGCACACCACTTAACCAGCACTGCATGTAAAACATTTCTGTAGTCAGATCTTTCTACACGCTGTCTGTAGTTGTTTCACAGTTTACACTGAGGTGTGCGAGAAAGAGAGAGAGAGAAAGAGAGCCGGGCAGTAGATATTGCATAATGAGTGCTCCGTTATTGCCCCGTCATTTGTTTTGGTGTGCTTCACCGCTTCTCCACTACGCACAGTTAACATCGGGTTCTTCACAGACTTTACGCATGCGCAAAGCTGTGAATTCATCAGCTGGTGACCGTGAAGGAGAAGCTGTTTCTATTCTGACCATGCATTGGTACAGAAGCCATTGTTGTATGCAATACACTTTCTCTCTCTTTCTGCACTGCGTCTTCTTTCTGTGCACTTTTATCGTTCTGCACCTTTCGTATGTTTCTTCAAAACTGGATCGTGGCGTCTAATACAGACTCTTAACGCTGATGCTTAATTCAAATTTAGAGAATTCTGATAACAAACACCTGCATATAAGTATCAAGGCATTACGAAAACATGTGCATTTAGCTAATGTTTTAAGTAAATTGAAAGTTTTTTGCTTTGATGTAGTAATAAAAGTTTTAACTCATTGAATAATGCCATGGGATGAAGAAAGATTTTCTTAGAACTATGTGTTCTCAAAGTGTTACTGGGTTTTACCCCTCTCCCCCGTAGAAGCAGTTTAAAAATGAGAAACACGTATTAAATGAAAAAGACAGTAAAGAATTCAGGCAGTATAATTGCTTCACTGATATATTGCTCATACAGCCATAATATGTTTACTTTTGAAATAAATACTTTACGTAAATGTAATTCGGAACTTGTAAAGTTACTATAAAAACTAGTAGCAGGAAGACACATTCACAGCTATTTTCTCTTCACTTTGACTTTTAGCTATTTTTCAGTGATCAATAACATGCTTAGTATGGCACTTCTAATACTTCTGAAACTGTAGTTTGTAGTATATGTTGAATGTAGTATTTCAGATTTTTTTAATTGCAGAGCTACTTTTATTGTGAGGAATCATATACATTGTGAGCATAAAGTTTTTTTCTTCTGTGTTTTATTTGTTACTGTGTTCTCTAAGCTACTGTCTGAAACTTAGCAAGCAAATCGCCAAGTGTCAATATTTATAAGGAGGAATGCTCTCCCCCTTTCCATTTAGTTCAGTAATTTAAAGTTCTTAGCATAACACACAAATTCAATATAGGCAATGCTGAAGTTTCTTGTCAACAGATTTTAGAAGTTTTATGGGACTCTAAAACGATGATAGGAGTTGGCCTATTAATTTGATTATGGTGTGCCAAAATATTGTCATTATTTAAAAGTTGAACCATCCAAATATTTAACTCAAAAGAATTGTGTTTAATGCTGTAATTTCAAATTTGATTGGTATGGCAATGTTTGCTTTCAAATTGTAACAAATCTTGCTGATTACAATATTTTGCAATCGTTTTCTCCAAAAAGGTGGATGAGGCTGCTGCAACCACCTGCCTATTTTTCCCATGCACTAGAATCTCTTTGAAAATGACCTCCCACTACTGCACTTAATTGACAGTCGCAGTAAGTTCATCTGAATGATTTTGAACTAGTTCATAGTTTTACCTATCAATAAGGATACGTCCAACGTGTGTTAATGAACTCTCAATTCAGACACTTCAAAGTTCTCAATCTCAATTCACGTCGTCGCTCCTGTTACATAGCATACTAAACTGAGCACTAGTGTGGGACATAAAGCATTTACATAGCATCTACTCCTGGCAGGATCACTTGGGAGTACTAACAATAAGATCCATTTCTGTTGCTGCCAATTAACACGAGAGACGGCTTCTATATACTTTGAGATACAGAACAAGCCGTTCGTGAATGACAAGTTCAGTAATTTTCTCAGACTTCACAAGTGAGAGAAGTGCTTCACAGGAATGAACTGTTTCTGCCCATCACTATAAAATCGTCACTTCAGTAAGATCGCGGGCAGCATGTCCTTAACATATTGATAAAGCGTTTGTTCCTTTAAAAATAGTTTTTGACTCATAAATGCCGACAATGTGAAAGGTAATATACCCTTCGTAGTCTCCCCAAAATTTCAGTTTATTTTAATGTTTGTGTTATAGTAAACCGATTTTAATGCGTTCTGCAATGGATGGATATATCGATAGTTCATGCTACAAGATTGGCCCTCCTAAAAACATCTCAGTGGTTTGAAGCTCGGAGGAACTGGCGTAAAGTGAATATGTTGTCTGCTGATTAAAGACTGTAGCTTAGAGGAATAGGTGTTTTATTTGTGTTTCCTTTCAGCATGCTGCGAGGTCACAAAGGTGACATTGAAACTGACAGAAATAAAAAGAGTACTGGATGATGGTGTTGCAGGTTGCCAGTGGTGAGTGATTGCTCGCCCCAGCAGGCGCCGCGGGTCAGCAATTCCAGCAGCACTAGCAGCACCAGCAGCAGCAACAGCGGTGCCAGTGTTGGCGGCTCGGGTGGTGGTATGGCCGTCTCCCGTGTACCGTCTCCCCCTCCGCCTGAGGTCAACACTCCTGTCGCCGAGAACTGGTGCTACACTCAGGTGCGTCTTCGGCTTTCTAGATAATTTATAATAATTATGGTTTTGGCCGCGTTAGTAATTTTGCAGACGATAGAGATTTTTTGGAGGAATCTTGCAAATCTCGCAGCCTTTGCAAATTAATTCAATTTGTAAAACCGCGTCACATATCTTTAACATTGTATTCCCTGGTGTATCGCCACCAAATATGCCCCTCATTCCCAACAGAGGATGTTGAGGGTGTAGGCTTTGTGTGCATTGGCAATTGCAGGCGAGTCTTTATATATACAGGGTTATTCAAAAAGAAGGAACAGATTTTAAATATTCATTTTTAATGAACGACAATGGACAGCAACACCTGCGACACATCATTAAATAGAGGAAAGTTCAAAGTTTTAAGCCCCAACTATTAGTTCCATTCAGTGTCTGCAGCGGCGCTGTGTTTGTTTACGAGAAAATGGCGACGCCACAGGTAAAGTAGTTATGTGTGCTGCAGTATGTAAAGAGTGAATCCATTGTTTCATTGCAGTGTGCATTTCGTTGTAAGTTAAACAACGAGCCGCATCGTCATAAAAAATTACAATATTTGATACAATAAATTCGTAGAAGATGATTGCGTATGCAAACGAAAAAGCACTGGTGTTCTCGCATAACAAATGGTGCTCATTTTGAACACACAAAATAAAAATTTGAACTTTTCTCTATTCAGTGATATATTTCATGTGTCGCCATCTATTGTCGTTCATAGAAATAAATATTTAAAGTCTGTTCCTTCTTTTTTAATAACCCTGTGTGTGTTTCTCTCTCTCTCTCTCTCTCTCTCTCTCGATGGTGATTAGGACATTTTTTGAGCATATCTACTGTTTGTTTGTTATTTTACACCTTTTTGTTTGTTACACCTTAAAGTATAAAATACGTTAATAATAATCAGCACGAAATTTACGCTATAAGCTTTGTTGTATTTATTTATTTAAAGTTCCATTTACATCCCGTCTTTAACTCAATGGTCTTATTGGCGGGCTTTCATTTAGAACATATTGTTTATATGTGTATGCAATGGTATTAACTCGTATTCGCTTCTGGGACCCCTCGTACAGTAGGCAGGTGCTTTACGGACTGAGCTACGAGGCAACCGAAGCTTTGTGTTATAAACTAAATTTTGCCTAAATGTGTGTGTACGAGTTGGAGCAAGTACCCACACATTGTAGTTCTCCGTGGTTTAGTGGTTGCCATGCTAGCCTCTAGTTCCCGAGGCCGCGGGTTCAAGCCCGGCGGAGGGCGATGGATTTTTTTTCGGGCGTAAAAAGCCTTACCATGGCTTCCTTCGGAAGGGAAGTAAAGCCGGTGGTCCGTAGATTTACGACACGTAAAAGAACCTCAAGCCTGATAAAGAGACCTCTGAGAAAAATTACCGGTCTTTCACGCCCGATAGGGAATGGGGCGTTAAGGACCATAGCAGTTAAAGAGCGCCCCCCAAAAAAACTCTCTTCCATTATTTTCCCAATATATAAATCACTTTCTCTATGAACTAACGGCTATCCAGAAACGTTTTAAGGCACAAAATTTCCATTTTACGTGTGTTTTAACCAAATTGTAAATATGTTTTGTACCGAGTAGTGGAAGGTTTTAGATGTCGATCTTTAAAAATTAAATTGCATCTCAATGCGCACATTGAAAAGTTTAACAATTTGTGGCTATATTTCTCAGATTTGTAGAAAAACGCTTTGAAATGCAGGGATTTTTACCTAAAAACACTTTCCGTTGCAGATAAATGAGAAAATCACACCTGATGGGAAAAGTACCCGTCACAGAGCAGAACGCACATTCTTTTTCCCATACGAAGTTACTGCATTATTGAAAATGTATTAACCTTGCTGGCTGTGTTTAATTCCGAAGACAGTTCTTTCTTGAGTTTTCAGAGAAACGTTTTGCATCCTCTGCTTCCTCTCACATCAAGGGCAGAGAGTAGTAGTGGGGGTGATTTAGTTCGTCATGCAGAGTCCTCTGGACGTTTGGAAGAACGTTACTTCTCAGCTTTCCAATTGATTCCTACTAGCTCATTAGGCTGAGTGTACACCGTTTCAGACTTTCCAGTATGATTAAAAATAGGAATGAAACCGGATCACCCTTTCCAGAAACAGCAACTCGTACGCATTTCAGAGATATATGTAATTTTGACCTTTTGGGGTGCATTATATCCTTTACCAAATAGGGGGAGAATTCAAAAATGTAGGAGTTTTATAATCGTGTAGTGCTTTCCATTAAATGCCCCGTTTTCGTGCAATTTGCACCTAGAGCCAATCCTAGTGTTGTTGAATCAGAATATGTCTAGGTAGATGTGAATTTATAGATCCATTTCATGCATCTGTATTTCATGAGTACAAATAAATGCATTCCATTAGATATCTTATAGGTTTATAAACCTGCTTCCAAATAGTTACAATTTTGGAAGAAAAAATACATGCAATTCTCACATCAACGTGTTTTTTTGTTTTGTTTTGTTTTTTGTTTGGCGAAAAATGGATCTTAATAGCAACACGTACACTTGCAGAAAATAGTACATTATCAGAAACATACGTAATTGACTCTCGCATGTCTTTTTGAAAAACCGATGTACGCAGCAGCTCTAAGCTGGTCACATTTGCGAATAAAGGCGTAATTTATAGCCTGTCTCTTCCAGTTACACTCCCTAGATTGATTGGCGGTTTGCATCCCAGTACTGCAGTCAATATCTGACTGTCGAGCACAAAGCGTAGCTCAGGGAGGTTTAAGCACGTAACATTCATGTCAATACTTTCTCTACTATGTATAGTAAGTAGGGGAAGTATTGCATTCCATACAAAAATTCTATACCGAGATTCCACCGAAAATACATGTTTTCAGGCCTCTGTATCCAAATAAAGCATTTTGGAAACATGTCGGTGTGTGTGTGTGTGTGTGTGTGTGTGTGTGTGTGTGTGTGTCTACACCATAACTCAAAAATAAAAAGTCTGATAAATACCAAACTTGGTATTTAGGTTCAATATCTTCTATAGGGGTGACGCGGAGATTTTCAACAAAATCTCGCACCCTAAACCACCCTTTACATGAAACATTTTTGATTTTCTATAAAATGACTAATGATTTGATTAAAATACCATATACGAAAAATATTTACTTGAGGAATAAACAAAATGTATATCTTGAATTTTCGGGGAATAGCCTTTGAAGTCCTCTTCATTCGGAAGGAATTTTGTATAATCTTGTATAGCTGGTAAACGTTAAGTGATGGACAAAAACGTACTACACAAAAAATGTAAACCTCTATAAAACACACAGTTTATTTAAAATAAGTTTTTTTAGCCGTTTCTTAGATATCCGTTATTTAAGGTTCAAATTGTTCATTTCTTGGTCATTCTCCCAAAGTCCTTTCAACATTCAGTTGTTTCTTGCGATTGTATGGAAACAGAATGGAATTTTAAGGCCAGTGTATAGCGTTCAGTTCTTAAACATTTGACTGTCGCTGTTCGCTTTGTATTTATAACGAAATTTGTAATGTAGCTATTTCTGCAAAGGTTTATTTGGATTAAAATGTAATGGGTGAAAAAAATAAGCTTGAGTAAGAAAATTTGTATACCCACTAATAAACGATAGAGGATAGAGAAAGCCATGTGAATGTATCACATCAGACTTTTTTTCCCCCTCTTACTCCTACCCCTTAATGTTCGCGAATAACAGTGGTTAAATTATTTTGAAATGTCTACCATTCAACACATAATTACATGCGAGTACCATTCAGCCACTGTACTCACTGATGCCTTATTCAACCAATCATAATCGAGCTTAATCGATAGTTTTTTAAAGCATAGTGCTCAAAAGCTAATATATTTTTCTTCCTCCGACATTCATTTTTTTTTTATTCCTATAATTTCTGCTTCGATTCGACTAGGGATCTAGGAAGCCTATCTCAAGCATTTTCCTGTTCACTATTGGCGGTTGGTACAAACCGTAAACATGGCGAGATTTTGTGATCTGAAAATTCAGAATATAAAAGAAGCTGTACAGGATCTAACGCCGCATAATACGAGATGAAACAGGCAAGTCACTTCAGTGATTATACTAAAAGTACAAAAGATAACGTTGTCTCATTGTAATTGTCTTACCGCATCGCTCTCTTGCTTATAATTTTTCGTAGGCAATTGATTTGAGATTTCAAACTCATACTTTGTCATTAGGTAGTTACTTCTCGATCTTCGGTCTCGAAATAATTACCATCACCACATGCATTCGTTAACTTCAATTAAATTACCGAAAAACTTCAGCACCTGTGGTATTATTGAAAATTAACTATATTTCATTTCAAAGCATTTCCATATCCACATATATTGACGAAGTGGCACAAAAAATAATTCATTTAAAGAGTTCTTAATCGCATTAAAATTATCAATTTAAACTAAGTATGGGACCTCGATACTCGGTGGTATCGAAGTGTGTCTGATACTTTGAGATAAACCTTCGATACTTTAACTTTATGCTAGATAACGAATAAAAGTAGTCGAGACTTAACGTTATTGCCTCCCACGTGTCCCCAAAATGTTGCCGGATTATAGTTCTTGATAGACCTTGACTTGGTTTCCTGTCGGTGAATCAGTGCAACATTCCATAGGCCATTGTGTCTAAATGAAAACACGCAAAACAGTGAGGGAAGGTGTAGAGGTACTCGTGTAACATGTAGTGTTAACGGAGTTGTGAATGAAACTCGTATAGCTGATGCACTAAATCACGTTTCTGCTATCAGTCATTGCATTTAACTACACCGGTGACCAGAACCTGTAAATGCAGCAGAAACAAATCAGAACTTAGGGCCTGAGATAATATAACGCATGGAAATATTTCTTTCCTTTAATTTGTTAGTTTGTATTTATGGAAGTTAAACTCGGGTCACGAGGGTTAGTTTCATGTATACCGTACGACTAATTACTATAATATGGATAGAAAATCCTTTAAAAGAAAGTTTTCAGCACAAAATATTGTTACACAAAAAGAAAAACAAAGAAATTATAATTGTTATTAAATTCGATACCGAGATTTCACCGGAAATATATGTTTTGAGAAAAAAAGCATTTTTAGAAACATGTCCGTGTGTGTGTCTGTGAACAGCATAACTCAGAAACGAACAGTCGCATAAACACCAAACTTGGTATTTAGGTTCAGTATCTTCCAGAGATGCGACACGAAGGTTTACAAGAAAATCCCCCCCACCCCAGATTACCCTTTACATGGAACATTTTTCGAAAATTTTAATTTTCTCAAAAATGGCTCTAACGAATTTGATTAAAATATCATATGTTTAAGATATTTTCATGACAAATGAAATGTATATCTCGAATTTTCTGGGAATGTCTCCAAAAGCATTCTTTATTGCGAACGACTTTTGCATAACTGGTAAACCCTAAGAGATAGACAAAAGTTTACTACACAAAAAATGTAGATCGCGTTAAAATACACAATTTATGTCATATACATTTTTTTTTATTGAGAACCATTTTCGAGATATTGCTTGTTATTCCCTTAAATTTTTCAATACTTATTTTCTCAAATGGGAATTCGTTATTAATTTTTTTTTGTCTTGGATATGCAAAGAGTATTAATTTGTGTCAAAGAGAATGGTGCTGCACATAGCAACCTGCTATTAAGAGATGTCTATGCTTAAAGGGTGCTGTATTTCTATATTGCCCTTGTAAATACAAAACAAGGGGAGCTGGTTTTAGAACTGGTCCCTATGTGTAAAATGTAATTCTCTTTGCATGTCAAAAGATCGTTTCTGCAAATGTTTATCTCGATTAATATGAAATAGATGGAGAATAAGAGTTTGTAAAAATAGTTTGTACAAGAGTAGAGAAAGTCATGTGAGTGTAACACATCAGATTTTTATAGTGTGTATCGAGTGGCCGATCACTAATTTAAACATAACTTTGTCGTCCTCCAGGCCACTCTTGACTAGTTGGTTACGTTTAAAATGTTCACCTTTACAGAATTCCCCAGCTTTCGTTTTGGAACTACTGCTTCTGTCAGCAAATCAAAACAGAAATTCTGCTAAAAGTAGTGGTTAACATCCGCCCCTCACGATTCTGCGTGTTTGTTTCACGCCAGGGAGATAAATATCATTACTTGACTAAAGCTACTTCAGCGACGAAAATATTTTCATGTATTTTTCAGAAAATTTTAATTTAGAAACTTCGGAGTACTGCGTATGCGTTAAGGTCGGGAAGTTGAATCAGATTTGAAAAGTTCATTGCACTCGAGCCACTGATATTCAGATTACCGGGACCTGCACTGCCACTGAGCTATACTGACAGATTCTCCCAATGCGCTTTGAATTCTTGTATCTAATTAATGAAAAAGAATGACGAAAACAGAATTCGTGAAAGATCTACTTCACTCTCCGCCGCTTCCCCTTAGAACGGCAGTCCCCTCCACTTGCAGACCTGCACTTTGGTGTCATGCGGATTGCCTATTACTGGAATTCGCGAAGGAAGGCGTTTTTGCGCCCAGCTTTAGGGAAAATATTCAAATAATTGCTTTATTAAATTATTTGCTTGCAATGTTTGATGTTTTATTTAAAACGTTCTCAAATTATCTTTGTTCTTTTATGTTGTAATTCAGGTGTCAACCTTTGATAGCGTTTTACTAGTTTCAGACCCAGTACTGAAAATATTACCTCTTAAAATCAAGCATAGATCGCTGTAATTTAGCATCAAACATAAATGTACAGGAAAATATATGCATATTTGCTTTATCGCGTTCTGCAACCAGTTTATAAGATACAGCATGTTTTAGTTATTTTAACTGTCTCAATTTCTGGTACTTTGAAACTGTGAATTAAATTTGTGATATTTTTACTGAACCAAGAAACTTTTATTCTTCGGATTTTAATGTAAAAGCACTTTCAAATTTGCAATGCACACTTTTATACAGGTCATTGTTCAGTGTGTGTGCTAAATTAATATCACGACCTAAAGTTCTGGCAGAATTGTGATTTATGGTTATGTAAAACGCAAAAAGAAAAATGTGACGTGTTAAATTCACGTGACGTGAATGACTTTCTCTACCCTTTATCGCTTATTGGTGGGTATACAAATTATTATTATGGAAGCTTATTTTCCTATCTACTTCATTTAATCGAGGTAAACATTTTCGGAAATAGCAGCATATACATTTCGTATATATCGATAGTAAAATATTTTAGAACTGGACGCTATAAACTGACTTTAAAATTCCATACTCTTTCCATGACATCGCGAGAAACAACTAAAAATCGACAGAACTTTAAAATAATGACTTAAGTATCGAACAATTCGAACCATTAATAATGGATATCTCGAAAATAACTGATGCCACCAAAAAAAATTATTTGAAAGAAATTGCGTGTTTCAAAGAGATCTACATTTTTTGTGTGGTACGTTTTCGTCTACAAGATTAGTTATACGAGATTATACAAAATTTCTTTCGAATACGACTTTAATCAAAATCGTTATAGTCATTTTTTAGTAAATCAAAAAATTTTGAAAAATGTTCTATGGAAAGGATAGGCTGGAGTAGGGGGATTTTCTTGAAAATCTTCGTGTCGCGTCTTTGGAAGGTGCTAAACCTAAATACCAAGTTTGGGATTTATCTGATTTTTTTGTTTTTGTGTTATGCTGTTCGCATGCACTCGCGGATATTTGTCTAAAAATGCTTTATTTATTCAAGGGACCTCAAAACATGCATTTTCGGCAAATGTCGGTATCAAATTTTTGGTGGATGCAATACCTCCTCTACCTGCTATGTACATGCTCGAGAAAATAAAAGCTATACCTAAGCGGTGCAGAAATTATCAAGGATGAACAAACACAATATACCTTCTAAAGTGGTGACATCTTTTCTGTCCATAATACTTTATACACTTACTACTCGGGCAATGGCTCAGAGAGAGAGAGAGAGAGAGAGAGAGAGAGAGGCTTTATTTTCACCGAAATGGATAACATTAAGTCATATATTGATGCAAGTCCTCTCATGTGTATTATTAATTTTTCTACCGCGGTAGGTAGAGAAGGTATTGCATTCCACCCAAATAGTCAGTATCAGATTTCACGGAAATACATCTTTTGAGGCCCCCTGAATGAAAAAAAAATAGTTTTTGGACCCCTCCCCCCCAAAAAAGAACGCGCGCGCGTGTGTCCGTGAACACCATAACTCAAAAACAGAATGTTTGGCAAACACCAAACTTTATATTTAAGTTCAGTATCTTCCAAGGTTGCGACATGAATATATTTCTTTGTTTTCTAAAATCAAATGAGATAATTAAAATAGCATATATTTAAAATATTTAGATAAAAAATAATTTTTTTTAAATTTTCTGGGAATAGCCTGTGAAGTCATCTTTATTCGGAAGGAACTTTGTATAAATGGCAAATGTTAAGAGATAGACAGAAATATACTTTAAAAATGTAGATCTCTTTAAACCACAGAAATTATTTCAAATAACTTTTTTGTGGCATCAACCATTTCCGAGATATGTTGTTATTTATTGGTTTGAATTTTTCAACACATTGTCGCTGTCGCTTTTCAGTTGTTTCTCGCGATGCCATAGAAAGAGTGAAATTTCAACACCAGCATATAACTACGCGCATTTAAACTTGACTATCGATTCGATTTCCCTTATCCGCATGTACCCAAAATGAAATGTGTAATGAAACTTTCCACAAATGTTTATCTCGATTAATATGAAGTAGATAGAAAAATAAGCTTTCGTAAGAATAGTATACCATAGAAGCCATATAAAAGAAATCTGATGTGTGATACTCACATGACTTTCTCTACTCTTGTACAAACTATTTATACAAACGCTTATTCTCCATCTACTTCATGTTAATCGAGATAAACGTTTGCAGAGTGTATCTTATTGCTAATTTTCTTGTAGATGTAAGGGGAATATATATTTACAAGGGCAATTTGGAAATATAGTAGTCTTTAAGCACATAATATATCTTAATAGCTGGTTGCTAGGTGCAGCACCATTCCCTTTCCCACAGATTAATACTCTTTGCATATCCAAGACAAAAAAAAATGAATAACGAATTCCCATTTGAGAAAATAAGTATTGAAAAATTTAAGGGAATAACATGTAATATCTCGAAAATGGTTCACTCAACAAAAATGTATGGGACATAAATTGTGTATTTTAACGCGATCTACATTTTTTGTGTAGTAAACGTTTGTCTATCTCTTATGGTTTACCAGTTATGCAAAAGTCGTTCACAATGAAGAATACTTTTCGAGACATTCCCAGAAAATTCAAGATATACATTTCATTTGTCATGAAAATATCTTAAACATATGATATTTTAATCAAAATCGTTAGAGCCATTTTTGAGAAAATTATAATTTTCGAAAAATGATCCATATAAAGGGTAATCTGGGGCGGGGGGATTTTCTTGAAAACCTTCGTGTCGCATCTCTGGAAGATACTGAACCTAAATACCAAGTTTGGTGTTTATCCTACTGTTCGTTTCTGAGTTATGCTGTTCACAGACCCACACATAACACGGACCTGTTTCCAAAAATGCTTTTTGGGTCTCAAAACATGTATTTCCGGTGAAATCTCGGTATCGAATTTTTGGGTGGAATACAATACTTCCCCTACTTACTATACGTATTAGAGAAAGTAATAAACGATAGTGGGTAGAATGTAATACATGAGATTATTTTGTAAAGTTGTGGCCCCTATCAATAATTAGTAGTTAGCGGCCGTAACTGCAGGAGCCAAGAGAAAGCTGAAATTAATAGTTTGCACTCTGCAGTGACAATTGAATCAAGTGAGAGCATAATGAGACTGGAATGATTTTAAGTACATTCATCACGTCATAAATGACAGCTACGAAATTCCTTGACCTCCATTCCATTCGCGATGACAGTTTAGCAACAACAATGAATAATATCGGCGAATTTTGTATAATGCGAGCGACCGGAAGCGCCGCGAAGAAGGACGCAGTTCTGTTAATGAAACAGTACGTGTGAATCAACAAATAACACGACCATGCCTAACACGGCCGGCGCTGTTTTCCGTGCGATATAATGTGCGGTACGGGTGAACGAACTGACGTGCCGCGGGTTGCAGAAATGCCGCGTTTTGACCGGTGTTGACCCCGCCTCGTGCCGTGAACTCACTCCCAAGGTCTTGCAATCGATGAGTGTGCATCACCAGCTAGCCCGTAGCAACGTCCGAGATTATTGCACCTCTCTCGCAAAAAGAAAGGGGAAAAAATCCAGTTTCTGCATACGTCAATAGACTCTTGCGAACCGGAAGAGCAAGTAAACGCCTTTGAAAAGGGGGAGAGATGCGTTCAGGTCGGGTAATCAATGTACACCAGCAACTAAATCACACATTGCAGATTTAAAAACCTGTTTAAAAATGGCCTTACTCCCACAAAATTGAAAATCTATTGATTTTTTGCTTCCTTCATAGTGGGAATTAATCCATCTGTAAGCTGTAATCATTGTCGAGTAAAATATTCTTTTACTATAATTAAGATGAGAGGGGATATGTTTATAACAAAAAAACTTTTTTTAGACAAAATAAAAAATTACCTGTTATTTTCAGAACAAAGACATTAATAGGTAGGAACAGGAAAACCATTTCTTCTTCATCCAACCAAGTGTTAGGCCATCAGGCTTGTAACAATCTCGCTAAGAAATTTTCCCACCATCTCTTCTTAGGATGGCCAAGTGATCTCTTTCCTCTAGGAATATACTGTATTACAGCTTTGGGAATTCTTTTTAAAATAGCGCATAATTACAATATGGAAATTTCATTAGATGAAACTAAAATAATGGCATTTATGGGCGTATATCCAATTCCAAGCAATATTTGTATAAAATCTACAACATTAGAAAGAAAAAAAATGAGTTTACATACCTTGAATACAAAACTGCCAAAAGACAAAACATCAAAGTTCAATAAAACAGTTGGAATAACTAATGGTGTCTTTAAACCAGCTTTAGAACAAAAGCACACTCATCTAAGACTGTACAAAACCTTAGCAAGACCTGTCCTATACTATGGCATTGAGCCTTGAAACCTAAAGAAAAGAGGTAGAAGCAGAATAGCTGCTGCAGAGTTGAAGTTCATGCGAAGGAATACTGGTTATTTTAAATGGGAAAACCATTTCTCTTTTTCTTCAAATACACTTGCTCTGCCGTAGAAGTATTTGATTATGTCAATATAAAGCTAAAAAATATAGCAGGTAGGTGCTCTCTTATAAATGTTACGTTGTCCAATAAATAAGCCTGTTCCAGGCCAATAATTGCAGCCAAACTGAAAGATTTGCTGGAGGTATTAAATTATATACTATGTCGCGGTAACTTTCGTGTTATCTTATTTGCTGAGCGCCTGTTATTGTTGTACTATTTTGAATTTTGGGTTCTTTGTCCTCCGGCTGGCTATTATTACTCATTCGAGCAAATGTCTTGAACAGGGTGTGTAAACGGAAAGGAGTTGTTACTAAAAGATAACACTGATAAAAGAATTTGCTTTTACACTTTTATTGGCGTCACACTTAGTTAATTTCACAGATTTACTTTTGATACACGCTTGACTGAAACTGTTATATTTTCGAATGTAACTATAATCACTTATTTGCCGCACATTATTAATTCGAGTATTTCACATTTTTGTAACTAGCTTTACGACGCGAGAGATTCTGTAGAATTGCGCGACGTGTAACCCGTGGATGATTCTGTTGAACTGCGCGACGTGTAACCCGTGAATGATTCTGTTAAACTGCGCGACGTGTAATGCGTGAATGATTCTCTTAAACTGTGTGATACTTGAAGAAGAAGAAGAAGAAGAAGAAGAAGAAGAAATACGTAATTTAGGTTAGCCTAGGCTAACCATGGCCGGTTAGGGTTTATGTCTTCAGCCAAATGGTTGTTATTATTTGGAGTGGCTTCGATGTTCCGCAATTACTTGGCAACAGCAGTTTGATGGTAAATGATGGTTTATGTGTGGGGGAGGGGGCGAAGGAGAAGGTGGGGAGCACGCAGGTGCTGAGTGTCTAGTCTTGGGGCTTTGTAGTGGTGACCATTGCCTCTTATTTTTGTGTGTCTATTTATTTGTTTTTTAATTTTTTTTACTTGTCTCTGGCTTCATAATTTATACTCCCTCACCCCGATATGCCTAAACATTATAAAGAGCTGCTATTGCTTAATAAAGCGAGCCAACATTAGCGTCTATTTTTATATCCAATCAAAATTACGAACAGATATGCTCTAGGGAAGATATTCCCTCCATTTCTAAAGAAAAGCGCGCTACTCTGACGCCATTTGTCTGTCTCTTCTAATTGATAAACAACTCACCCACTCGCTCATTGTTACCCACTCCTATTGTCAGTTACAGTGAGGCCGTGTAAACTTATTTCATAACAATGCTTATAATTAACAAACATCTCAAATCATTGTCATACAATAATGTAATTTACACTACAATCACTCTGGCATTCACAGTGTTGTGATATAAAATACTGCCTCAACTATCAGTATTATAGCAATCTTACGTGTCCATCAGAAGGTAATGTTGAAAATAATGTTTTATTTATTCATTACTATAGCCCCCTTTAACTCCTAGGATCATATCAGGATCTTTGACTAAAGCATTTGATGGTGTTTTTACTCTTTGAACTTTCAGGTTAGCTAGCTGGAGGTTTTGTGTTATTTTTTTAAAACTTATTTTTCACATGCATTCACATGCATTCAATCTCACATCCATACCTCCAGATTATGGAATAGACTATATAATAAATAATACATTTGTATGCCATATAAGTTTGAGGGTTAGATTGTTTTTGAGCACATGTCTTCATGTGTTTTACTACCATGGTTTGCATACAGGAATTGTGTAAATGAACAAAATATGACAACATAAATTGCACCCTTATCTGGGAATGAAACAAAATGCTGCTACAAGTATACAGAAATGGAATATTGCTTAAAAGTTTATAATTTGAATGCTTCACTCGGATAGTAAACGTTTCATTTGTTGAACTTGCATCACATATGCACTTAGTTGAGGATTTATGACATTGGATATAGAACTTTCCCAAATGTCAGTCCATACTTCTGCATCCTTACACTGTTCTTTTCAACTCTGTAGATAAATTAATTTGTTATTTTTGTTTTTAATTTGCTGTACATATTATTGTACAAATGACACAAGACAACTTTTATGATAGGTTGGAAAACTTTTCATGGTAAATGGTGCTCACATCAAAGAATTATTTGTGAAGGTAAAAGCAGCCCAAAGTGCATAGCACATTACTATTTTTTTAATGTTTTGTTGACACCGAATTGAGAATACAGTTCAAAAATGTAAAAAATAAATATGGGTAGTCATTCAAGAAAATGTATCCTCAGACATGTCTGGTGTATTTGAGGATGCAGATTTTTGGAATTATGCACAAAATATTAAGTAATTTATGTATAGCAAATGCAACACTTAGCATTTAGCCATTATGTATGGTTTGACTCCTCAAAGAAAGAAAAGAAGGGGGGAAAAAAGACACCACAGAGAGGACTGCAATATCTGCAATAATAGTAAATTACAGAGGATTTCAATAGTAAACAAAATTGCTTTGGCCACATGTTGCTGCTTAGGTTGCAAGAATGGGAGATAAAACTGAAAAGTATGTGCTCAAGGCATTTTGTACTATAAACAAAAACAGTTGTAGGAAGTTTGATATAAAATACTCTATAATATATTTTTGTTACAGCTAAGACCTGATATTCATATCACTTTCTCTACCCTTTATTGCTTATTAGTGGGTATACAAATTATTCTACAAAAGTTTATTCTCCTGTATCTTCATTTTAATTGAGATAAACCTTTTGCAGAAATAGCTACCATACACATTTTGTTACGGATACAAAAGGAACAGCAATAATCAAATGTTTAAGAATTGGATACTATATGCTGGCCTTAGAATTCCATACTCCTTCCATGCAATTGCGAGAAGCAATTGAATATCTAAAGGGCGAAAAGAATGATAAAGTATTGAACAATTCAAACGATTAATAATGGATATCTCAGAAATGACTTATAGCACAAAAAAGTTATTTAAAATAAATCGTGTGTTTTAAAGAGATCTACATTTTTGTGTAGTAGGTTTTCGTTTATCGCTTAACATTTACCAGTTATACAAATTATACAAACCTCCTTCCAAATGAAGAGGACTTGACAGGCTATTCCCAGAAAATTCTAAATATACATCTTATTATTCACGTAAATTTCTTAATATATGGTTTTTTTTGGGGTAAATTGCCTTACTTCTGCCCGCATTAGCGACTGAAGTGATGTCTTAGATATCCGGTAGATGTCACTGTGTGTCTTACAGATGGCACATATGAGTAAGTAATCCCGCCAAAAGGCACGGAGATATATCCCCAAATTTCTCGGTTTGGGTTTTTTTTTATAACATATGAATAATGCCGCCGAAACCGGTAAGATACTCAGCCTCAAGGCGTAGCCGAGAGATTTGAGGACCCACAGCCTCAAAGCGTAGCCGAGGAATGTTTTTTAGAAGGAGAGGAGTGTAGCAAGTTAGGCCGCAATTGCGAAGCGACGACAGGGCGTAATCGAGGGATCTGCGCGTCTAAAACTCGAATGATTCACGTTCGCAGAAACAACAGCACATCGCATATTTAGTGCCTTTCACTTTTTATTTAGGTTGGCAGTACCCACTTTGCATGTGATTTATCGTAAAAAGTGGCTACGTTTGTTGTGTTCCTGACGCGATTTGTCTATATAAATAAAACACCTAAACTTAGCGGATTCCCAGATTCTTATTTCAGTTGGCACTTCCGAATGAGCGTCAGTATTACCGTGAAGATGGCCACGTTTTCCTTTTCAGTAAATACCAACACACTCCCGTTTTGGCAGGCGCCTAATGAACAACTCGCCACATATACTACTACATTCATTCATGAGGTAATTTATTTCATTATTTCTCACTTCCTTATACCTAATATAGGTGGGCAAAAGTATGGCAATTTTGCCTTATGTCAGCAATATATAAAACGTGTATATTACAGTCATTGTATATGTTTATATTATTGTATCCATGTGTAATCATGTTATATGAATATATTACGTAATTTAGTAATGTAGGAGCTGTGAGAATAAGTTAAAAGTTGCTAACAATGAGGTAACCTTGAGGCAATAATGAGTTTGAGAGTTAATACTACTAGTCATTATTAGAGCAGCAATAATGTACATTTTGAGATAGTTTAAAAAAAATCTGATGTGTTACACTCACATGACTTTCTCTACTCTTGTACAATCTATTTTTACAAACGCCTATTCTCCATATGCTTCATGTTAATCGAGATATCGAGATGTCAATCTTATTGGTAATTTTCTTGTAGATGCAAGGGGAATATGGTAGCTTTTAAGCGATAGTTCAAATATTTTAACGCTGGTTGCTATGTGGCGCATTCCATTCTCTTTGCATGTCCAGGACAAAAAAAAAAATGAATAACGAATTTGAGAAAAAGTATAAGTATTGGAAAATTTAAGGAAATAACAAGCAATATCTCGAAAACGGTTCACTCAACAAAAGAAATGTATATAACATAAGTTGTGTATTTTAACGCGATCTACATTTTTGTGTAGTAAAATTTTGTCTATCTCTTATGGTTTACCAGTTATGCTAAAGTCGTTCACAATGAAGAATACTTTTGGGGACATTCCCAGAAAATTCGAGATATACATTTCATTTCTCATGACATTATCTTAAACATATGATATTTTCATCAAAATCGTTAGAGCCATTTTTGAGAAAATTAAAATTTTCGAAAAATGTTCCATGTAAAGGGTAGTCTGGGGTGGGGGGATTTTCTTGAAAACCTTCGTGTCGCATCTCTGGAAGATACTGAACCTAAATACCAAGTTTGGTGTTTATCCGACTGTTCGTTTTTGAGTTACGCTGTTCACACACACACACACACACACACACACACACACGGACATGTTTCCAAAATAGCTTTTTTTGGATCCAGTGAGTCTCAAAACATGTATTTCCGGTGAAATCTCGGTATCGAATTTTTGGGTGGAATGCAATACTTCCCCTACTTACTATACGTAGTAGAGAAAGTAAAAATAGCCAGTCAACAACCAGAAAAAGCTTAAGTTAAATGAAGGTATTCTATTTGACTAGAATTAGCTAATCAGAGACTTGAAATACAGAAATTTACAAAATGTGGCGGTAGAATTCTGTTCAGTTGGTTGCAAACAGCGTTACTAACGAGATGAAAAGCGTGTCCTCAATAAATTAATACGTATTCGTGTGAGACAAAAACGGTTGTGTGTTAAAAAGTGCAAGTAATTAATTAAAGAATCCCACAGCTCTCTATGTCAGTGAAGCGTTATTTAAATCGTGTCAAGCATTAATAAAAGAAGTGAAGTAAAATTATAATCTGTGCCTACATTCTTCAGTCGCACCACAACCCTATCAACAATAATACTGATGCAGCCGAGGCAAACATAAATATGAAATATTTAAAGAAACAGTCAAATTACAAAGCTAATATTTTTAAACTTGGGGCGAGGGCTACCGGAAACCGGGTACTATATGTTGCAACAACTTCAAGTTTGGCTCCCCAACAGTTGAAATATAATACAACTCCTTCAAAAGACCTACTTCAAATTGGCTCCCAAAGCGTGGGACAAATAACAACAATCCAAATTGGCTCCTTAAACGTGGGGCAAATAAAATAATAAAAAAATGCAACTTCTTCAATGAAAATAGAATTGTTTTGTCATTGTTGTATCTAACAACTATTTTTACTTTCTCTACTACGTATAGTAAGTAGAGGAAGTATTGTATTCCACCCAAAAATTCGATACCGAGATTTCACGGAAATACATGTTTTGAGACCCCCTGAATCCAAAAAAAGCATTTTTGGAAACATGTCCGTGTGTGTGTCTGTGAACAGCATAACTCAAAAACGAACAGTCGGATAAACACCAAACTTGGTATTTAGGTGCAGTATCTTCCAAGGATGCGACACGAAGGTTTTCAAGAAAATCCCCCCCCACCCCACAGTACCCTTTACATGGAAGATTTTTCGAAAGTTTTAATTTTCTCAAAAATGGCTAACTATTTTTATTAAAATATCATATGTTTAAGATATTTTATGGCAAATAAAATGTATATCTTGAATTTCCTGGGAATGTCTCCAAAAGTATTCTTCATTGTGAAGGACTTTTGCATAACTGGTAAACCATAAGAGATAGACAAAATTTTACTACACAAAAAATGTAGATCGCGTTAAAATATACAATTTATGTCATATACATTTTTTTTGTTGAGTGAACCATTTTCGAGATATTACTTGTTATTCCCTTAAATTTTTCAATACTTATTTTCTCAAATTGGAATTCGTTATTCATTTTTTTGTCTTGGAGATGCAAAGAGTATTAATCTGTGGGAAAGGAGAATGGTGCTGCACCTAGCAACCAGCTATTAAGAGATATGTATGTGCTTAACGGCTACTGTATTTCCAAATTGCCCTTGTAAATATATATTCCCCTTACATCTACAAGAAAATTAGCAATAAGATAGAGTCTGCAAATGTTTATCTCGATTAACATGTAGTAGATGGAGAATAAGCGTTTGTACAAGAGTAGAGAAAGTCATGTGAGTGTAACATCAGATTTTTTTTCTACCTTTGGCCAACTGGTCAGAGCACTGACTTCTCAACCCAGAGGTCCCGGGTTCAATTTCCACCTTTTTTTTTTAATCAGAATCTTTTCCTACCCTCCACAGGCTGCTTAACTTGGGCGACCGCTTGTGGGGTCGTGAAGTTAAGCAGGCCGGCATGGCAGCAAAGCAAGTCTGGCACGGAATTTATACTCTCTCACCCCGATATGCATAAAGATTATAATCGAGCTGCTATTGGTTAATAAAGCGCGCCAATATTAGCGTCTATTACTTTCTCTACTACGTATAGTAAGTAGGGGAAGTATTGCATTCCACCCAAAAATTCGATACCGAGATTTCACCGGAAATACATGTTTTGAGACGTCCTGAATCCAAAAAAAGCATTTTTGGAAACATGTCCGTGTGTGTGTGTGTGTGTGTGTGTGTGTGTGAACAGCATAACTCAAAAACGAACTGTCGGATAAGCACCAAACTTGGTATTTAGGTTCAGTATCGTCCAGAGATGCGACACGAAGGTTTTCAAGAAAATCCCCCCACCCCAGACTACCCTTTACATGGAACATTTTTCGAAAATTTTAATTTTCTCAAAAATGGCTCTAACGATTTTGATTAAAATATCATATGTTTAAGATGATGTCATGAGAAATGAAATGTATATCTCGAATTTTCTGGGAATGTCTCCAAAAGTATTCTTCATTGTGAACGACTTTTGCATAACTGGTAAATCATAAGAGATAGACAAAATTTTACTACACAAAAAATGTAGATCGCGTTAAAATACACAACTTATGTCATATACATTTCTTTTGTTGAGTGAACCGTTTTCGAGATATTGCTTGTTATTTCCTTAAATTTTCCAATACTTATACTTTTTCTCAAATTGGTTATTCATTTTTTTTGTCCTGGACATGCAAAGAGAATGATATGCGCCACATAGCAACCAGCGTTAAAATAATTGACTATTGCTTAAAAGCTACCATATTTCCCTTGCATCTACAAGAAAATTACCAATAAGATTGACATCTCGATATCTCGATTAACATGAAGCATATGGAGAATAGGCGTTTGTAAAATTAGATTGTACAAGAGTAGAGAAAGTCATGTGAGTGTAACAATCAGATTTTTTTTATATCCAATCAAAATTACGAACACATATGCTCTAGGGAAAATATTCCCTCCATTTCTAAAGAAAAGCGTGCTACTCTGACATCATTTGCTTGTCTCTTCTAATTGATAAACAACTCACCCTCTCGCTACATTGTTACCCTCTCCTATTGTCAGTTTCAGAGGGGCTGTGTAAACTTATTTCCTAACAATGCTTATAATTAACAAACATCCCAAGTCATTGTAATACAATAATGTTAATTTATTATACAATCAATCTGTCATTCACAGTGTTGTGATATAAAATACTGCCTCATGTTTAGAATTAAAAATGTTCACAAACTAATATACCTCGGATATGACCATATAATTCAAGGGAAAGGAAATAAAAATACAAGGAAGAAGGGGTGGGGGAATATAGCTTTGCTGCCACAGATATATTTGAAGGTAAATACTATTCCAATTCAATATAATTTAATTGCTCTGGCTGTCCAAGTGCTATGAGTTACCGGCAATGCAGCTTGCAACAGTTGATTAACACTGAATGTACTATGTTTAGCGCTTGACAGCATAAGAATTTAGCCAGGGTCATTTGCATTGGTCTAAAAGTCTTCTGCATGTGACATGTGTCAGAAAAAGTATTATGTTCATGACAGACATGTCACTGGATTACTTTAACTTCATCCACTTAGTTGTAATGTTTATATCTCAAAAGTCAGTTGAGCAGGGCATCTTTTACATAAATTCCATATTATGACAGAGTCCACTGAAACTTTAATCCATTTTATGTTTTTGCAAGAGCAATACAAGAAAGGCCTTGCTTTCACTAATTTTTAATCTTTTCTTCCCTTCAGATAACTCTGTTTTTAAAAATTGTCAAACAAATATAAAAAGATTAACATTCCATAATGCCAGTTTTCATACCTGTCAAAACAGACATTTTTATAAACTAGAAAATTTTATGAATAAGTTACCAACCATAAAAGCACATGCTTTTAAAAATAAATAATTGCAGTGTGAACCAAACCTTCATATTATACAGAGTGGAAATCAAAACATTGGATAGAGGGATTTAACATGGAGAATCAGTTTTTCTCCAAATTGTAATTAAAAAAAAAAACTTTCAATCTAAAAAGTGAATCAGTTTAATATAAAAACAATATTTTATCTACTGATCCCTAATAGCAATGATTCATTAGAAGGTTTAGTTACTTTCTGTGACAGATATGCAAGTAATCAACGGTCTTATAATCTGTCATGATTCTCATTTGTTACAAACTTGTAGTGATTCATGGCCCACAGTAATTATTAAATTAATGATGTAAAGAATTAATAAAAGTTGCCATGTTATTATTTTCTCTTAGGTTACACTACAAATAAACATGCTAATTTTTCCTATTCCTTTTTTAATATCTTTATAAAGTTTATCTCTCAAATCAACAGGGGGGAGAGTGTGAAAAAAATATTTCCCATGTTAAATCCCTGTGTTTGGAAATTTGATTTCCATTCATTATACATAATTAGCTTTTGTAAGGAATTATAAATGGTTTTAAGCAATAAGAAGAAAAGGTAATACCAGGATTACAGAATCTTAACTTTTTGTCATGGTTCCAGTTTACAAATATCAAGCTTGTTGTACTAACATGAATATCACATTTAAAAAGCAACTGAAACCAAATTGGTGATCTCAATAGCAATATAACTTTGCTGGTTGCTTTTGTAGTTCACTTGTATGCATGTATAAACTCTTTAACTCAGAACAGTTCATTTGCATGGAAAAATCTGCTTGCTACTAAATTCAGATTTCTTGCAAAAGCATGGTGTACTGTATTTGTTCCCTTTGTTTCTGTGTTATAGTTTTTGCATAAAGTTACAGTGCAATTTGACATTTGTTTGTTAGTCTATGCAAGCATATTACCCAGTGAACACACTGCACCTGTAGGCATATTTATGCACAGTTATTTACTTTACTATCTGTCTGGTTCACCAACACCATTGTTAATGAATCTATATGAAATCCTTAAATCATCCCCCCCCCTCAAAAAAAAAAAAGAACTTGACATACCCCAAATCCACACGCATGTTTAACATCCTTTTCAAAAGTAAGATTATAATACATGTGCAAGTATTTAAAACAAGTTAGGGGTTGAAAAAGGGGAGGTCTTATTTTCAAAGATCAACCTTGTTTGCTTGCTAATTAGAGCAGGCACATTCAACAAATTTTTAAGATAACCATGGAGCATGAGCACTATGAATTTATATTCATATTGTCATGTTTGTAAAACTTTATGAAATGTTACCTTCAATATTACCATTAAGTGATAACCTATGTTATACACAAGAATTTTAAAGATGCCTTTACGAGAATTTATAGCTGAAAACAGGGTGTAAGAATATTTACCAAGCAAGCTCATTAAAATCTTTTCCAAATATGAAATGCTGTATAATGCATAATTTATGAATAGAGCAATTAATGAGGTTCATGGGAGGAAAAACTTGTTACTCCACACAAGCTATGTTTGAGATAATTGATAAAACATATTTACTCTTTAATGGATGCAAAAACATGTCAGTGCAGTTGTGTTATGTAATAACAGAAAGAAATAACATTTTCTGCTGACGTTAACACTACACCTGAATTTTCCAGAAAGTGTAACTGATCAGCCTTTCCTGATGCCCCTCAAATATACATAAAGGTATAATTCGCCAGAAAAGCTTTTTTGCCGATTATGTTTTGCAAAATTATTATATTTAGTTTTAATTTATAAATATTGTATTTCGGTAATTTACAAGGCCTGTTCTGCAAAACTGTATCTATAAATTACCAGCATAGAGCCAGAAACTATTAAAGAAAATCAACTTTTCACCTACATGCTCAATGTTTCTTCCAGAAGCAAATGACCCAAGAGAGATTGCTTGCAATAATTAGATCAGGTGGTTTTGTTTGTTTGCATCAGGAACTCGAGTTCCCAACACAAACTTCCATTACCAGCTGCATAGCATTAGATTATTATGTCAAATTCTTGTGTCTTGCAAGTGATTGCTTCAGTTGAATAATGTTAAACTTATTTATTTTAGGTCAAAGTGGTGAAGTTCAGCTACATGTGGACCATCAACAATTTCAGCTTTTGTCGAGAAGAAATGGGGGAAGTACTGAAGTCATCCACATTTTCTGCTGGAGCTAATGATAAGCTCAAATGGTAAATCTTCAGTTTTTCTATTGAATTGTAACAGTATTTTTTTGAACATTATGTTTACACTTAATATTTATAATTATTTTGCAATTAATATTTATAATTATTTTGATGGTGATAGAGAGAAGAGAAGTCTTAATGGCCATAGCTATGTATGCTTGAAATGATTTATATTATCTAATTGGATTAGATAGAATTGTTTGTTCACCAGAAGTATTACATTAGTACATGTGCTTTTGGCAGATGCTAATGGTAAATAGCCATAATTAATAAATTGAGAAAAAAGAATTGAATTAATTATATTATTATTATTATTATTATTATTATTATTATTATTATTATTATTATTATTATTATTATTATTTAATCATAACGTATGTACCGAAAAACATCAAGTGCATAAAACCATAAAAACTGTACTAAAAAATTTGTCAACTGATTAAAGCATATGAATTGAAAAGTAACTTCAATAGTTACTGGAAATGCATTATATAACACATTTATGCAAAACAACCTTTATACTCTTGGTTAGGCTGTGCTATTAGAGGTGGATTGCTATTGATATTCTTGCATTGTATGACTAATATTTCATGTCTAGAGTTGGTTTTAAAGATTCACCGTCAGATAGATAAACTTTTACTGAACAAACTGTATTGTTGTTGCAGAAAATAAAAGGTTCTACCTCAGGTATTCCAAATACCTGTGAACTCGCTTCATACTTTGTCAGCAGAAACTGCAAAACTCTGGTACCTGCCCATCTGAACTAAATTATATTTTAAAAGTTACAATATTTTCCCTACCTATTACCTAACTTGTAATGCTGAAGAATAATTTTTTTGAGAATTTCTAATTTTCCTAGGTTGGTTGTTAGAGGTTCTAAACGTTGATAGCATGCAGCGTTTGACTACAACAGAGACCTTGAGTCTTTTTTTTAATCCAAGGACTTCTTTGAGTATTTAATATGCTTAATAGACATTTAAAATTACCTAACATCCGATCATGCATTAACATTGGGCAACTATTAAAATTGTAGTATTTCTATGCTAATGTTTGAGGTACAACAGAGATGATTAATAAAAAATATATTTGTTCTTGTGAACTTTTTTTTTCTGTGAAAACTTTTTAGTTAGAGTAGCAGAGATTTCCAGTGTTTTAAAAATGCCAGTCAAGGTAGAAGTTGAAGTTAACAATATGAATGCTCTTTCAGAGAACATTAAAACGTATAAACTATGAAAAAAGTTAAAAAACTCTAAATTAAATGTGCACCAAAACAGTGAAGGTTTAAATTGAAATCCTCAAATTTTAACTTGCAGGATGTAATGTTGCAACGTACGGACTGCAGATTTCATTTAATGCACAGCATTACCTAAGTTGTCTTATTTATGCAGGTGTTTACGGGTGAATCCAAAAGGTCTGGATGAAGAAAGCAAAGACTACCTCTCATTGTACCTGCTTCTAGTCTCCTGCAACAAATCAGAAGTCAGGGCGAAGTTCAAATTTTCAATACTTAATGCCAAAAGAGAAGAAACCAAAGCAATGGGTAAGCAAACCATACATTGATTTAAGTTCCAAACACAATTCATAGTCTTCAAATCATTCAGAATGCTTGTGGTTCAGGAAGGAAAAGATGTGATTTACTTCTTACCTTTCTTTAGTTATGTTTCATTTGTACCTGCTTTTAGAAGTAGATATATTGTAACAAGAATTATTATAGTTGAACCATGCAGCAGCATCTTCATAATTGCAGCTGTGAAAGTGCATGGGAGATTTTTCCTACTTAATCTTTTTGGGAAAGAGCAAAATAATGTAATAAATAGCTGATGGATTTTGCCCTGTTTGCATAGAAAACTAGGCTTCTGAGTTAAACAAATCCATTTCTTGGTCCATAGGCATAAAATCATAGTTGTATTGTGCCTATAACTATCTGATGCATTGTGCTTATTATGCCCAAAATTTAAGCAATTTCTTGCATTTGTGGCAAGAAGTTGTCTTTTTTTTTCTTTTCTTTTTTTAAATCTTTTTCCCTTTTCCTTACTTCCTTTTTTGTTTGTTTAATTTGAATTCATGTGTAACTTGAACATTTCTGCAGCATGAACTTCTTAAGAGCACATGAGTTTCTGAAATATAAGTTGCATTATGCAGAAGCACACATTGAAATGGACACTAACATCTCTCCAAAAATGGCCTTAACAACACATTACAGCTTCATATAATCCCTCATATACAGGGTGAGCCAAAAAACTACGAACAGCTTGCGCGGTGTTTTTCTGTCCACGTCCTCGGTGCTCATTGCCGCCTGCCGCTATCATAGAAAGGTGCGGATGAAACCATACAACATTTTTAAAACTACTTTTAAAGGCTTTACTTACCGACTTTATGAAAGGAAATGCTGAAACTGGCCACCGTCGTCCATACATTTTTGGCACCTCTTTAGGAAACTATCCATCACTATCACATCAAGGCAACTTATTGTTTATAATAATTTTCTTATTTATCTGCCCTCATAAGAGGACCTGTTAACGGGTTAGCTAACTATATGAACATTTATTCCTCAGAAATTTGCCACTAACTTGCAGTGTCAGAATAATGCTTGCAAAATGGTAAAAAATATTTTGGTTCACAATAGAGAGGGTTTCACTTCTAGAAAACTCAAGGAATACTTAATAGTGAATTGTGATGCAAATGCTTCCATCATGAAGTAGGATTATCTAGTTTGGAAACTAAAATAGACATAGGTACAGCATTTTATTTTAAAGTTGTATTATAGCTAATCCCATTTGTTTTAATTTAATTTTTTTTGTTTATTTATTTCTTTTTTACATTTGTCACTTTTTAAACATATTTTATTTTTCTGATTTGTTAGGTAATTAAATGAACTTTTTTTTTCCTTTTTGAGTACCTGTTTCTTGTACTATTGTCTGTTAGTCTGCTTATTTTAATATTTTTAAAGTTTAGAAATCTGCACAATAGTAATAAAGCATATCTGAAACTGAAACTAAGTCAATTTTAAAATACTGTAACTTCATTTTATCAAGTGATGTTAACCATATAATAAACTGAAGTAGTTGCATTTTTAGTTTACATGAATTACTTAAATGCATATTTGTTTGACTTGTATTCCAGAGAGTCAGAGGGCATATCGATTTGTGCAGGGTAAAGACTGGGGTTTCAAGAAGTTCATCCGAAGGGATTTTCTCTTGGATGAAGCCAATGGTTTGCTACCCGATGACAAGCTGACAATATTCTGTGAGGTAATTATATTAAAAAGAAAAAAAAGGTGTTACTTGAATTGTAAGATATTTGTATACTTAATTATCATAGAAGTTTAAAGATAGAGAAACTTGAAGAAAATAACAACACAAATAAATACGTGTAAGATTTAATAAAATATGAAGCTGTCAACAGTGAAGTATATACAGGGTGTCTACTGATGCTGAAAATACTGGATATACTGGAATTATGATTACATACTGGAAAAATTTGATGAAATATCCATATAACATTGATTTATTTCAGATTAAATTTTCAGGTGATTGGTTCTTGGAAGATCTTATTAATCAAATAAGTATTTTTTTAATTAGTTATTGTTTTGCATCATATCTGTGCTTTTCCATAAAATTTTATCTTATCAATAATGACTCGAAACATTTCGATAATCTTTTACCCCTAAAATGTTGTCACAACATTTCCAAAATATTGATTGTTGCAGGGGAGGGGGTGGGGTCTGCTGATATTTCATTCCTATGAATATCAGTGAATTTTCGGTCCATTACTATGAATAGCACAGGAGTTTTATTGAAAATACAACGTAAAGGGAAGATTTAGCATAAAAATCTAGATCATTGTACAATACATTAATTTTAAATCGGAAGACATAGTGAAAAGATTAAATATAATACATAGACATGGTTGCAAAATACAATTTCACTAAAATAGGTTCAATACCTCAGAACTAGTTTCAAGGAATCACTTCCTCATCGTCAGCTGATTGCAACTGGTTGGCTTTCCTCTGATTGTTATAGATGTCTTGTCCCTTTAGTGGTGGTTCTACAAGTTTAGTAATCAAATTTTTGTCCATAGGGATGTTGAAATTCATTAACCTTGGACGAAATTTCCAAACAAATATTTTCTCCCAAATGTTTAATTTCGTAGGTTTTTGTGCCTGCTTGATAAGTGATACTGTGTCCTCAATTTCATGTCCCTGTATCCAAAAATGTGCTGCAACTGCTGATTTTTCTTCTTCCCTGGATTTGATGTTTCGAAAATGTTCCTTAAGTCTCGTTTCTATGTTACGCTTAGTTTGACCAATATAGATTTGTTCACAATCCTTGCAATCTATTCTATAAATCCCAGATTTTTTACAAGCTGGCATTTTTTCTTTTTGGTTTGCATTTATGAGGAATTTTATGCTGAATTTATTTTCAGGGATGAGTGCCACGTTGCTATCATTGAAAATTTTCTTGAATTTGTTATGTGCCCATGGGTGAAATGTGACTTTTTTGTATGTCGAATTTTGTTTGTGCGGTTTGAGGGTTGTATTTTCTTTTATCATTTTTTGATTAACCTATCCACCATATCTGTTTTGTAGCTATTTTTTTCTAGCTGTTTTTAAAATTTCTTGGTATTCTAAGTTATATTCCTTTTCATTGAGGGGGATGTTCACTAATCTATGGGTCAAACTGTTAAAAACTGCAACTTTGTGTGATGGGGGGTTGTAACTATTGTTTTTTTATATAGTTATCCATATAGGTGTTTTTTCTGTATATTCCAAAAGTTAATCTATTGTTCTTCATGATTTTTAGATTCAGGTAGGGGAGCTGGTTATCCAATTCAGTTTCCATGGTAAATTTAATATTACTGTCTTGCAAATTCAATAATTTGAGAGCATCTTGTACAGGTTTCGTGTTAACTATTGTCAATACGTCGACATCTCTGGTCCAAGTTTTAAATAACCAAGGAAAGACTTTTACTACTCTTGTCTCAAGAGCACTCGTGAATAAATCAGCCAGGATTTCCCATGGCTAGGCCTGTGTGGTGTTCAAAATCTGACAAAAACTGCATAGAGCAAACCTTCTTCAGCTTTGAAGGAAAATATCATGTTAATCGAGATAAACATTTGCAGACTCAATCTTATTGCTAATTTTCTTGTAGGTGTAAGGGGAATATGGTAGGCTTTAAGCAATAGTCAAATCTTTTAAGAGCTGGTTGCTATGTGGAGCATTGCATTCTCTTTGCATGTACAGGACATAAAAAAAAATATAAAGCATTTTTGGAAACATGTCCGTGTGTATGTGTGTGAACAGCATAACTCAAAAATGAACAGTCGGATAAACACCAAACTTGTTATTTAGGTTCAATATGTTCCAGGGATTCGACATGAAAGTTTTCAAGAAAATCCCTACATCCCAAACCACCCCTTAATGGAACGTTTTTCGAAAAATTTTATTTTCTCAAAAACGGCTCAAAACGATTTTGATTAAAGTATCATATGTTTAAGACATTTTTATGGCAAATAAAATGTATATCTTAAATTTTCTGGGAATGTCCCCAAAAGTCCTCTTCATTCTGAATGAATTTTGCATAACTGATAAACCGTAAGAGAGAGAAAATTTTACTACACAAAAATGTAGATCACGCACAATTTATGTCATATACATTTTTTTTCTCCAGTGAACCATTTCCAAGATATTCCTTGTTATTTGTTTGAATTTTCCAATACTTATACTTTTTCTTTCTTTTTTTTTTTTTGTCCTGTCATGCAAAGAAAATGGAATGCTCCAACATAGTTTATCTCAATTAACATGAAGTTGATGGAGAATAAGCGTTTGCAAAAATAGTTTTACAGGAGTAGAGAAAGTCATGCGAGTGTAACACATCAGAATTTTTTCCTTAATTACATGCATGGTAGGTGTGCTAGATAGCCAAGGAGTCAACATTTACTGTGATACCTGTTCCATTTTTCTATCTTATATTGCTGCAGTTATTGCTTAGGAGGCAAAACTTTTCAAAATATTCTCGTATGTAAACAAAATGCATTTTTTGCAGTTTTCTTAGCAAGCACTTTTATCAAACAGTATCTCTCTAATCAATTTTGATTTGAATCTATTTGTAGGTGAGCGTCGTAGCAGACAGTGTAAACATCTCAGGACAGTCGAATGCCATTCAGTTCAAAGTACCCGAATGCCGCCTCTCAGATGATCTCGGATTACTATTTGAAAACCAGAAATTCAGTGATGTCACACTTTCTGTAAGTGGACGAGAATTTCAAGCACATAAAGCAATTCTTGCAGGTGAGTTTGAATGCAAATGTCATTTTACTTTTTCACAGAATACTAATTTGTCTTTCAATACAAATAAATTTGCTTAATGTGTGTTACTACTACAGTTTACAAAACCTAAGTTTAAAAAAAAAAAAAAAAGGAAGTTACCTAACTTTATGTACAAGGTACTGACTAGCCTTTGTTACGTTAAAATTATTAGGGATTTATTGTATGAAGACTTAACAATCTTAGATTTCTTCCAAAATGGATTAATTTTGCCAAAAATTATAAATTCAGTGTTTTGCACAAAATCAATGAATGAGATGAATCAATTTATAAATGATGATTGCATTAACTTGCATTACTCAGTTGAATTTCAATACAAATAAGGAAAATTGCATGCTAGTACTTGCATAATTAAGTTTCATTTCGCATTATGTAGCAATTACATTATTGCAATTAAATGTTATCCGATTAAGTGTTATCATTGAAAATCAAGGTAAATATATCGTTCATTACAAGATACATAGCCACATGAAAGTTTTGTTTTCTGAGCATTTGGTTTAAAAGGTTTTGATAATAGGGTTGAAGCAAAAATTTCTATTGTAAATTTCATTTTTATACAGTGATCAAAAAATATAAAATATGTACTCAAATGTGACATAAATATTGTTCTGTAAGTTGTATTTTTCTATTAATTTTGGGAAGTGTTATCTTCACATACTCTGCAATATCCAATATTAGATTTTTCTGTGATTATTTTGTTAAACCAACTGTATGAAAAGTAACAAATATCTATTTTTTTCTACTCTTGTTATTTTTGTACACTTGTGGACAAAACAAATGTCACGTCATGAACACCAAACTTTAAGTCCTACATGGCACAGTACCTTGTTTATACCATATGCAATACAGTTGTGCAGCTACTGCAGCAAGTTATTGTATAGCAATGTTCTACTATCAATGTATAACAAACTACCTTCCATGTGTCTTCTTTGTAAGGCTGCAGGTTCGCTTCTCACATTAGCATTTTTTTTCTTCTGTTAGTAATACTTAATCAACACATTAGTGACTACTTGTTTTCTATATACTGCATTTCATACACAGCATTTGTTCATAAAGTTCATAATAGAATAGTTATTACAATGCAAAATACGTGGCTTCACCATTTCATCATGATTGAATATCTGTATCTAATTGGATATCAAGAACAGTCTAGATGTCCTGTGGCAGATTAATGATACACTGAACAGTACACAGTAATGCTTGAGAATATTTTGATTCCCTCTGTGAAGATGAGATATTCTGAGGAATTGCTGAATTTCTACCAGATAATTATCCTATCTGCATATGTCGAAAGGTTTCAAATTGGTTCTCAGAGAGGCAGGATATCAGAGTGATAGACTGGCCTCCCTGTTCACCAGATTTGAACCCTTTTGAAAATGTGTGGGCTGAGGTGAAAAGGGAGCCACACTCTAATTTCCCTGTAAATGCATGAAGGACAAAATTTCTATAACTTGAAAATTGAGGGCAGATATATGTGCTAAGAGCTCACACATCTGATGTTAATTTTTTTTATTTTTGTGCGTTTTAATTTTAGAAGATAATAGTTTATGTGCATTTATTTCTTTAGTTTTTTAAATGAGTGTTTTAGTAGAACTACGTTTTTGCATAGATATGTAAATCTTAAAATGCTAAAGCTGTATTAATGCAATATTATGTTCTACATATCCAGTCATAAAATTATCAACATAAAAAAATAACAATAACTAATATGAGATTGGAACAGAGGAGGTTATGAGTGCAAGCAATGCGTTCTTAACCTCTTGGCCAAGGAAACATTGTTACATTATCTGTTTTCAATAGCTTATAAGCGTTACCACAGAGATATACCATTTAAAGTGACCATTGCGTTTGCAGGCACAGAGCATTCTAAAATTTCTGCAGGTGGGTTGTGAACACAGCTGTTACAAAGGTACATGAAGCCCTCTGATCATTACATGGAATCTGGGGATGGCTTTTTTTGTCCAAGGTGTACATCAAAAAGATAAAAATTGTAAAATCTTAGGCTTTACATTTTTACCTTAGGAATCTTTAATTCTGAAAATAGTAAATCAAAATAATAGGCTACAGGTATAAAATGGCTAAATTGGCAACATTGTGTAGCAACAAGCCAAACTCTGAAACCAGAGGTCAGAGGTCCCTTACATTGACATCTTAAGGCCTAACAAGAGAAGGCTCTGCTATTGCTACCCCATTACACAATACGGAGCTATGAACTTTATAATTTGAGTATTCTTGATTAAGTGTCGTACAAAAATTTAAAATTTCTTCAGAAAAACAAATGTGTTTGACAAGAAATTAAGAATTGCACCTTAAAAATATGTTTTATAAACATAAAATGTTACATTTTGTAAGAATAAAATGATAAAATGTTAGCCTGAGAGGGCTTGAAACAGATACTTAATTTATGTAGAATATAACAAAACAAAATGCTGCATTATTCTACAAGTATAAAATTATAAAATGTTATTCAAGGATGGCTGAATGTAAGAAAATATAAAATGTTGGAGTATTCTGGGAGCAGAAAATGATAGTGTTAATCAAGGAGGGCTTGGATCCAAAGGTGCTTGCTTTATGTAGAATACTAGTGGAACCACAGCTCACAGTATTGCATTAAATGCAGAAATCCTCCAAGGTCTCTCTACTCCAGTTTCTCACTGTTTCTCACTCTCCCTGTATGCCCTACTGTAACTCTCCCTTGCTTTACCCCTCACCAAACCTTACTCTTTCTTCCCACTCTTTCCTACTTTCTCACTCTCTCCCTCTCTATCATTCTCACTCCTTTCTCTTCTTTTGGTGTAACTTACATGACATATTAAAAACTGGTAATAAACCTTTTTATCTTTGGCTATAACATTTAAAATGTAGACAGAAAGTTCAACCATATGCAAACTAATGCCACTTCCTTATGCTTGTTGTGTGATCAGTGCTGTACTGTTTAACATGGTAACCAGTTTATGTATTAATAAAAAAAAAATTACATCCTCAAAGATATTCATCATATCCACACTTTGTGAATAACGCTTGTTAGAAACATTATGCTTGCAAGCATTTGTTACGTAGCATTTTTTCAGAATCCTTAATAAGCAAGTTATGTACAACTTTTTTTGTCTCATCAGCTTTAATAAGCAAGGTATTTACAATTTTTTTGTCTCATTTTACTATCCCCTCTCCCCTTTCGGCAAATTAAGTAAGATGGCATATAGCACATTTTTAAGTGTTAGCCAAGCTATATTATACAACAAGTTTCATAATTGGTTTAGCCATTCTTGCTTGATATATATATATATATATATATATATATATATATATATATATCTTGCAGATCTATCACTTGTGAGATTTAAGTGTGCTTAGATATTGTAAACTGCCTAAATAATTCTTCAGAATACAGTTAAATGAATAAACATTACAGCATTGCTCTTGAGAATAAGGAATCCATGTAGAAATGTGATAAATGTGGATAAAACTTATGCTAGAGTTAGTCTTTTATTTTACTCTGATAAGTGTGTGAATAGTGAGTTGAAATTGTTCTTTGGTTTTTCAGCACGAAGCCCGGTATTTGCTGCAATGTTTGAGCATGAAATGGAAGAAAGAAAACACAATAGAGTGGAAATAACTGATGTTGACCATGAAGTGCTAAGAGAAATGTTACGCTTTATATATACAGGAAAGGCTGCCAACCTCGAGAAAATGGCTGATGATCTTCTCGCCGCTGCAGATAAGGTGATAAAACACATTTTTAAAGAGCAATTGTAATAAAATAAGTTTGATTTATGTCTTATGTAATTTAACATATGCTAAGTTGTAACCTTTTATGTATGTCATGCAGTTGTTATGCTATTTAGAATAAGTTCTCAAAAAAGATACTTCTGCATTCAGTAACGGCTACTTCTGTAATTCTTCAGTAGAACCTAGCACAGTCTTTTATCTTAATTATTTGGTTGGCCTTGAAATATGCAGTAAAAACCTAATTTTTACTTATTAAAATTAAGCTTTACACTGAAAATATTTTTTGTCCTCTCATTATTTTATTAACATTATAATGCAATGCATAATTATCGACATAAAATGCAAATGTGTTTCTGTAATTTCCTTCATTCTTGCTTTTTTGTATAACAAGCACCTTCATTGTTATTTGTTATTTAAATTTAGTCAAAAGTTCCATATTTTACCCAATGTATTCAGTTGTGTAATTTAAATAATCATTATAGGTTTTGATGTCAAATTTTGTAATTATTCATTGGCACTGACATTAGATATTAGGGAATCTTTACACTTTGCAGCCTAAAACAGAGGCTTTATCAATACACAGTGGCTTAGCAACCCAGAAGCACAACTAATAAAATATAACTTTGGCCTAAAGTAGACATACATTTGGCAGTTTCTTATAAGTTTTACTTCAAGCCCAGCACACAATTACCTGGAAATGAAAATGGAAACAGGAACTAGAATGAGAAATACTTAAAACATTGCAATGGGAAAGTTGATCAAGTTACATGTAGTTGATCATAGCATAGCACATGTGTGCTTGTTATGCGCACAGCTGTCTGCATTATGGAAAATAATTAGGGTGCTATGACCCATAACAGTTGCTAGAGCATTTTGGTAACAAGCTTGGAAAAAACAAAACCTAGATGATTCCTGGCTTCTGCATGTGCTTCCATTATCAGTTTTGTTTCTGCTGTTGATAGCAGTATTTAGTTTAAAGAGTTACTCTGTTGCCTTTTGTAACGGTATTACTTACAAATGTTTGTGTATTTATGTTTACTTCATGCGTGAAAGCCATCTTGTGACGTCATTCATTTGTTCGGTTTGTAGCTCCATCTGGTGTTAGCAATTTGCAGCAGTGTTATGGTTCGTTTGAAAGAACGCTATTGTTATCTTAATTAATTTTGGTTTACTGTCCTCCGGCTAGCTATTATTTCTCGTTCGAACATATCTCTTGATCAGGGTGTGTAAACGGAAAGGAATCTTTTATCCAAAGATAACACTGATGAAGAAATTTATTATACACTTTTATTGTCGAAACACAGTCACTATCACATTTACATATTGATCTTGACACTCGCCAAACTGAAACTGTTATAACAACTTCTTACTGATAATTCTTTTAATCCACGTACTTCAATCTTTTGTATAATTAACTTTACCATACTTTAGATTTTTCAGAATTCTGCTACGTGTAACTTGTGAATCTATATCCGATGCGTGCCGTACTAATACTTTCGACGAACTGACTGACTGAAGACGACGTGTAGTGTACACAGATTTTTGATGAACTGAACTGACTTTACCTCCAACCTACTGCTTTTATACCCATACACTCCGATATGCCTAAAGATTATAACTGAACTGCAATTGGCTAATAAAACGCGCCAACATTAGCGTCTATTTTTATATCCAATGAAAATTATGAATACATATGCTCTAGGGAAACGTTCCAGAAGATTCTCAAGGAAAAAAAACGCGCCAACATTACGTAACTTCCTCGTTTCCAATAATGATAAACAGCTCACCCCCTCGCTGCATTATTGCGCTATTATTGTCAGTTTCAGTAAGGCAGTATAAACTTACTTCTCAACAATAATTACAATCAATAAACATCTCAAATCAATGTCACATAAAAATGCATATTCATATTACAATCATTATTTACATTTAAGTAATTTGTGATACAAATTACTGCATCACTTTTGAAATGTTTACTGCATTGAATTTCAAAGTTGCTTAACTTGCATTCAGGTAGAAAACATGTATTCACCTATAAGCAAATGATGACCAAATGTACAAAATTGATTTTTCATGCTGTTGTCTCTGTTTTGCACTTATGCAAGATGGGTAAATAAGTTGATCCAACTTGTATGAGATGCAAAAAGGCAGATTGATGAGTCATCTGTTGTATGAGTACAAGCCACTTGCAGGTCAAAGGTTTATGCCTTCACATGAACTTAATAAAACTCTCATTAAGAAAGCTAGCCTCCTTTATAAAGGAAAGGATTAAACTCCTTAACCAAGAGCATCAGTTCAATTTCTGCTTTGGGGAGGACAAGCTGTATTTTTTTGAATGTGAAATACAGGTTTAATAATGCAACTACTGACCTGTATAGAGCAGTAGGTTATGCGAGAAAGAGACACTGAGCCATAGTGCGTAAAATGTATATGGAATGCATTACTGATGATAATGAAACGTTAACCTGTGTTATAAGCTATGTTGAAAATGTCCCTCAGCAACAGTACATCAATATCATCTGGGCATGAAATTCCCATTCTCTTCCATTAAATTTAATTTAAGTAATTTGGTTGCATTTCTGGCAAATGATATAGACACCCTTGTCTCCTGAGCAAGATGGCAGTGATTTTTTTCAGCGAATGTTTGAGACATTCCCCTGTTATGTCTAACTTCTCTGCAGTAAGAACACGGTACCTTGTAATCAGTTTTCTATTATTCACAGATCCATCTCTCGGAACTTTGTAACAGTTTCTGTATTTGGAACATGATTACCAAGGTATTTCTTGCAAATAGCCTTATCACTTCTCTGCAAGAATAAGTTTTCATGTAATTATCATTCATAAACTTTCTTTGTTCAACACTGAATGTGTTGAATAAATTAACATTAGAGAAGAAGTAACAAAGAATAATAACGATAGGTAACACATAAACTAATAAATAATGTGGGCTAATACACAATGTAAAAGGAGAGGTGTGTATAACATGGCCAGTCCTGCAGAATCATGTGCAACAAGTGACCAGATAACCACACGCCCAGCACCGGCACTGAAAAATGAGATGTTATCGTTTCATGAGGAAGTAGTCGCACTCTACTGGTCATTAGTTGTATTAACAACCTTGTATTTCTATTAAAAGTGTTTTTTTTTTTTTTTTTTAAAGAGCAATAAGAAGTAGCCTAATCATTTCTTGTAAGTTAAGGGGGATTAATTGATGCCCCTGGGTTCTTTAACCAAGGTTTTATGCAATTGCATGAACTAATAAGGTCTGAGTAAGAAAGCTAGCACCCTTTATAAAGGATGCAGGCGTTCTGAGAGACTAGAAAATAAAGGGGTGCATAGGGATCAGCAATGATCGAGGTACTTAGGGCTTCAATAGCCCACCCCTCTAAACCTAAAATGTGGACATTAAAAGTGCAATCATGAATATTGCTGTGGCCAGACTTAATTTAATGATCCTGAGTGTGTGTTTCCAATAATGGAACAAGGATAGCAATTCCAGCATTTTCTAAACGTAAGTAGTAGGGCAGCAGAGCTGAAGCACAAGCAGCCAAGTATTGTCAGTAAACCTCTGTAGAATTGAATGTACTAAATTGTAAAGGTAATATTCACTCATGCTTTTATTTTTACCTTATCATATTTAGAAACCTATGTGAATGCAGTACATTATAATAGTAATGCATTTTTATTTTTCGTTTAGTATGCCCTGGAAAGGTTAAAAGTGATGTGTGAAGAGGCCCTTTGTACAAATTTATCAATTGAAAATGCAGCAGACATACTGATACTGGCTGACCTGCATAGTGCAGACCAATTGAAAGCACAGTCAATTGATTTCATCAACACGTAAGTATTTAAATTCCTATATCTTTTGTTGTAAAAGTATTATATAAAGATAGAATAAAAATATCTAAATGTGTGGTGGTTATATCTAGCTCATGCATTTTGGATTTTACCATTATCTATGATTTTAGAAAGTTGAAATTAAATTTTCTGTAATATTGGTATATAATTTAAAATTCAGGTCATGATGAGCTGTAGTACATTAGGGTAAAACAATTCTTAAGAATTTAAAATTATTTACAAGGTATTTACTTTTTTATATCTGTTCTGCAGAATTTCAAAATATCATGTAATCCCTTCCCCATTCTTCTCATCCACGTAATTCTTGTATTCACGTCAATATACCGTAAAGTTTCTTACTCTTGGATATGGTCTTAAGTAGTTGGTATTACTAGACAACTCAAAATGACAAAATACATGCAATAATATCAACGACAATAAAAAGCAGTTTTTAAAAAAGCTCTTGTTTAAGTGACTACAAATAACATTGAGGGAATTATAAATTCAGAAAAGAATAATAGGAGGTTTTAGAGTTACAGTGACCAAATGCAATTCTATTAGCAAATGAATGTGAATATAAACAGAAATGAAAAGATAAGTAACTGTAGAAAGCTTATATTAGCAGAAATGAATGTTGTTTGTTTTATTAATTACCAGTTCAACATAGCAATGATAGGACAGAGAATTTTAAAAGGCTCATACTTGAATGCAACTATTTAGCAGTGTTAGAGGCTGCATTAATAAACAATAGTCTATAATAATAAACAGTGAACAAAAAAAAAAAATCCTAATGCAGAGGAAAACTGCAAAGCGGATATTGTTAGCAATGTTGAATTATAAACATACACTCATATAGACTTCTACACTACAATTTCCATCATATACAGATAGGATATCAAGCAACAAGAAAACTGGGAATGTTTTTATGGTTTGCCAGCAAATAAGCCTACTTCATTTAATTTCTGTAATAACCATTGATTCAAAGATAAAAGGTTCCTGTATTTTTTAAATGTTCACACTTTGAAGTAGCACATACAAATCATAAGACATTTTAACTTGTAGTAGGTAAAAAAACAGGAGATTAACAGAATGAACAATAAAACATTTTCAAACTCTTGCTGCTAGAGTGCAAATGATCGTTGGCAGAGTTTTTGTAGTTACAAGTTGCTTTACATACTAGCATAATAAAACTGTGTTTCTGTCATGATTGTTTAGCTTAGAATGCTAAACACAGAGATATGTTGACAGTGAAAGGAAAATTTTCTTTGTTTAAACTTTTAGAGCATTGCTTTAGATAAGTTTGGCGTTTTCAGTTATTATATTAACAACTTTTTGTAATATCATTGATCTGATACTAATGTACATTCACAAACTGGTAGTATGATTCATTGTTTGCTTTTAGCTAGTTATGAGCAGATTTGCAAGCATTTCATTAAATAGGCAACACATTATTTCAGCATTTTAAATCCCATTTCTGGCAAATATTGGGAAGTGAAAAATAAGAACAACATTCTCTATCAATACATAAGGTAAAGGTTATTTGTAAAAGGACAGAAGCACATTCATATATCTGGTAACTTTTGAGTAATAAAGTATGTAATTACTAGAACTTAGACTTGTACAGTTGCATTTAAGCACCAATAAGCATATCATTGCAGATCTGAACCATACTAAACCATCTTTCTCTTTTTTGTTACTGATTTAAGTAGAGCTGTTTTGTCCTAGTTATTTACTAAACTTTTTTCCCCATTAAGACTAGTTCATAATTCCTGTGTTTGAAACTTCCAGTGTATTTTAATCACTCTTCAAAAATCTATTCCTGTTCTACCCTCTCATATTATGTCCATGCCATATTCATGAAGAATTTTGCTGTTGAATTTGCACTAAATAGATGGTATTAATAAAAGTGAGCTGCATAAAAGCAACAGTATCTGAGCCACATCTCGCTTTCATATAAATTTGCTTTAGTTTAGCATGACCTTGCACTTTTCTGTGATTCAACCCCTCTTACTAATGAGTCATGACTCCAGCTGTGGTGCAAATAAAACAGCTATGACTTCATTTTAAGAGCCATGACTTATTGTTTATTAAGTTATCTTAGTAGCATTCTCCAAATAGCAGTCTACAACTCGGTTCATTAAACATCTATCAAATGAGAAAAGAAAATTGCTAAAATATGCATAGGAATTCTGAGATTGCACTTATAAAATTGCAATAAATTTGAAAAAGAACATGTGGAGTGGGCTTTCCACTAATTTTTTCTGACACTGCAGACAACAGGAAGAAAACATTAAATTCTTTTTATATGCACTAAGACTAAATGGCAGAAATGGTACAAATTTGTAGATGCTATTGTTTCAGTGGGTTATACCCATGTACTAATTAAAGAGTATCACATGAATTTAATAATACAAAAGGGGTTGCAACCAGGAATATTTAGCTGTAATACAAATTAATATTATCAGTGCAGTATGGTCCAGATCTGTTGACACTGACACAGGTGGTCGAGATCATTGAGACTCAGATGAGTGAATGTGAAGTCTGTGGTTCACATTTCACCACGACCGTCCTCCCTGACAGATGTTTTCCAGGTTTTTCTCAGTCCTTATGACTGGCAAATGCCAAGGAGATAACCCTGGACTTAGGCCTGGAACACTTCCTTCTCAAATTCCCTTTCCCAATTATCATTTCATACACAATCATTGTCACCATCTGGGGTACTGTGCGAAGTAAGAGCAGGCATTAAACACTATTTAAAACAAAACAAAAAAAATCTGTTGACGGGACTAACATTTGAAGAAATTCTGCTGCCCATCAGATTGTGACAAAGAATATTGCAAATGCATTAATGTTTGGAGATGTGGGCAAGTGCATAGTCCCATAGCATAACTCTATAATGCAGAGAACTATTATGCAGTAAATGCACAACCAAGCAACAGCAGTGGGCAATGATCGAATAAAGTTTAGCCATTAGAAGCAATGTTTCCTTATTGAGCAAGATCAGCTTTGCCATGGACAGAGCCAATGACATGCATTAGCCATAACAAGTGTGTGTGTGAAATGCAAATTTCAGTATGCTAACAGGCTAGCCTGGTGAAGTAGTGATGTCGGCTAGTGATAAAATGTCCAAGAAGGGGAAGGGGTGCATTGAAGCAGATGGAACAAATTTATTTCACTCCCCAAAAAATTAATTAATTAATTAATAATAATAATAATAATAATAATAATAATAAATAATGATAAACTGAATTTGTGTGTTCGTAAAGCTTAACTGATTTAATGTTGAATAATTTAACAAATGTTTGTTATATTACAGGATAGTTCATTAGTTTAAATAAACTGCAAAATAACAAATTCATTCTTATTAATGTTTATTAGCTATTAATGAAAATATAATTTAATTCCTCCTGGGTTAAGTTCCAGAAGTTTGCTTTTCAATCCTTCAGAATTATATGATGATTGCCTGATTCCAGATATTGGTGTCTCTTTTATGTAGCTGTTGATTTCTCCCTCTCTCTAAGTTTTGGTCCTCTGTACCTCTGCCATTGTGCAAGTTCTTCTCTTTTTGTCCTCAAATGGCTGTGATTTGCTCAAAATTGATTTCTAGCTAAAATGCTCAGCAATAAGGGAAAATTTTATTTTCTCCAAACCTGTTACTCGGAGCTACTGCTAATTCATTTTTACTATAAGGCATGACTCGGAGAGAAGGCTCACTTTCATTAATACTACCCAATATTCAAACCCAATTTGATGAATTACTGATCTTAAACTATTTGACCTATCTGCATGATGTAGATTTCTAACAAAATATTAATATCCATAGATACAGGCAAAATTAAAAGGCAAGATTACTGTCTGCAATAATACAGCAGAAAGTGTTACCAGAAAAATAATATTTAAAAACAAAAGTTAATGCCATGTATGTGGGATTGCCATTATTCTCATTAACATAATTAGGATAAATATACAGAACATATTGCTGGGTGAATTTTGGTGAAACAGAAGTTACATGAAGAAGTTTAAAGGCTATGTCCGATAAATAGACGAACACTTTGTAACACAGGAACTACAAATTTATGAAACTCTTCATCAATATTAAACAAAATATTGGATGTACTATTGTTATGCTGTCTTACAAAGACTTTTAGTACAATCTGCATTGCCCAAAATCTACTCACAGGAAAATTATTTAAATATATTTTAAATTCTGTATTAATTTGGGAAATGTTAGTAAAATATCAGTGATATTACTCTGCTCGGTGTTAAATTTGCTGTTATTCCAGCATATGAAAGAAATCAGTGAAATTTACTGTAAACACCAAATCAGGCTAGTAACAGTAAAGCAGATTCTCTAAATATGTAATTTGTAAATCATCACTAATTCCTCTTAAGATAAACTCAGGGCATGCTTCTTCTTTCCTTGTTGCTTCTTTATTCTCGTTGGATTTATTTTGTTATATATTTTATATTATAAGTATATCAAATATATGTTATGGATTGTGATCAAATTTACATTGGAAACCAAGGTTTAAAAACTTTTAAAAATATTAAATCAAAGCCAATTGATAAGTCAGGTGTAGCAGATCACTTCTGGCCATCTAATTATAAATTAATCCTGAAATCTAAACTGTTAAAAGAATTAATGGAGATATCATGTGGAAGAAAATCTGTGTGATTAAGAGTAGATATCGCACCATGAATTTTGAAATTCCTTCCACTGTTTATTAAAATAAATTTGCTTCAAGTATATGGTGCTTATTGAAAATATCATCTAGCGCAATAGCCATAACAATATAAATCAACAGATATCAAAGAATGGCAATTTCATATTTGCAAACGATGAAATTGTCACTCTGCATGGTGTAGTGCTTAAAATGCAAGTGTCTATTCTTGAAGTTGCAGACAATGGATTCCAGTAGAACCCCACTTAACCAAGCCATTTTGGATAATGCATTTTTTAAAATTTATATATAATTATAATCAATGGTAATGACTTTCAAACATCAAAGGAAGAAAATAATTGTATTCCAGATACATGTAATAATGTTCAATAAAAAACTACTATATAAGAATTTGTAGTCTTTTTGGTCTGTAATGCTTAAATCCCTCATCTTCTGTCACTATTGACTTCGTCACCCACTCAGTATCATGCAGTTCAGCACTAGGTTTAGTTTTTAGCCAGCTTGATAATGTAGATATGCCAACGCCATAATCCATTGCAATATTTTATAACAATCTTCCATTTTCCAGATGTGAATGCATTTTGAGTTTTTGTTCAATGTTTATTGCAATACATTTTCTTTTTGCTGACCCTCCAACAGTAAAATAACAGTGGGCCTCTGCATTGAATGCGTGTGCAAGCAGTTAACACTTATAACGGTAAAATTTATATCTTGGAATGTGGGGTAGGGGTGAGGACTAATTGCGTACAATACCAAGTACCCATATTGGAACTTAGGGTTGGGGAAAAATAGCATTGCCAATTGTTGCAGCAATGTTGCCAATGCAAATTTGAGCATCTTGTAGCTTTTCATTCATTCTTTTACTTTTTTTTTCCTTCCTCTGTCATTTCGGTTAAGGCTGGTTCACAACCAACGAGAGCGGTAACCAGAATGAGAACGAGAAAGTTGAAATACATGCATTCAAATGGAAATGTTCATAACCGACGGGAAGCCTTCCTGGACCCCGGGAATGGGAAAGAAGAGTTGCCCAACTTTTAACTTTCTCGTTCTTGTTCCTGGGCACAGCATATTAGATCCCTGTTGTGCATATTAGACTCTTCACTCTATAGGTTGTTTTAGGCAGCCATGACATGAAACAGCTCTCTCTATAGTCACAAGCTGGAAACATGAAAGTGGAAGGAATTAGTAGTAAATGTGCTTCCTAACCTCATCCCGACACCCGCAAATCTAATGAGCGTTGGTTTCTCTGGTGAAGGGATCATTTGTAGTTTGTTTATATGCAACTCAAAACTGGCTATTACCTAAAAAACAATGGCAAAAGCTACAAAGAACAGCTAAAACCGGTGGAAATGAAAAAAGAACAATAAACAATTTTAATGTGTGCCATTAAATAAAGGAATGAAAGCTTGGCATAAGTAGAGGGATCGGAAATGTAATGGATATACATTTAGATAATGTTTACTCTATCGAATTTTGATGTTGGCTTGGCTAAATTGGAAGTAGATGAAAAAAGTCATTGGTCAGTTAAAAACAAATGAAATCCTAATGCGCAAAATCGACTTTCACTTTGTGATTGATACCGTTACCGGGTTGTTGTGAACCAATATCTTGCATGGTTACCATTCTCAGGCGGTTGTGAACCAGCCTTTAAGCTGGGCTTTGATTAAGCAGAGTTTTATTGTATTTTTGCCTGTTAGCATGGTTACTTGTAGATAAAAAAGAAGCATTACCCATGTGATATTTATTTGTATGTAAAATAACCTTATACCCTAGAAAAAGGTTCCCTGAGTAGTGCAGGGTGTTTACTTAATTATCTGGGAGAATCTTGGTTTTTTTGAGATGTATGGCAATTCTACATGCATGTAGTTTCTGTAAAAGGAACATCTTATCTCAATTTCTGTTCAATGTTCAGTCATGCGACAGATGTGATGGAAACAACAGGATGGAAGTCAATGATAAACTCTCATCCACACCTGATTGCGGAGGCCTTTCGGGCCCTTGCAACACAACAGATACCTCCTATTGGACCACCACGAAAGCGCGTGAAGCAGAGCTGAAAACAACATCCTCCATCCCACATGACGCCCTCCTTGGCTGCGGTCACTTCGTCGTGATGAAGGATGCGTGACAACCAATCATACATCCCCTTCCCCTGAATGTCATACCCTTCATAACACCATCATTTGTCATTTTACATGACCAGTGTAAGAGATTAGATTTTAGTTTAAGTGTTCTATGCTGTCAGAAGCTAATTGCCAAGACAAAGCAAGTGCTAAACAGGTACAGTTGAGCTCTGCGAATGAATTGAACTTCTTTCACACCGGTGATACAAAACTTTAATGTGATAAGGGTAAGTTGAAGAAGCGTAGTACCCATTTTAAATTGCAACACAGAAGCTAAATGAAAACATGTGTGGTTGTAATATTAAAATATCTTGAGACAGTGTTGGAGTTTTTTTTTTTTTTTTAAATTCTCAATTTAGCTATGGCAGGAGGCATACAAGGGTTTACACAAGACAGTATAAGCCGACTGTGCAATTGAGGCTTATTAATAAAATTAAACCCAGTAGTAGAAAGTGTGGAAGACTTTTATATGTTGCTTTTTCTCCCCACCTTGTTAGCTGCAGTGATGAAGAAAAGGAGACGGCACCACGTATTCCCATTTGTTTAGCAATTCCCGCCTTAGTAACGAAGTGTGCTGTGTGTATAATTAAAACCAACTTAATAAATTGTGTGTTCAGCTCGCATCGCAAATTTCTCTTTGGTCAAATGTTGACAAAGAGCAAAGTGGAGCTTTAGATGTTTTTCCATTTGGATGATAGTGTAAATCTCAGGTTTACTGAGCACTACCATCTTGACCAAGCAGGATGAAGACTTTGTAATATTTTTTTTCTTTCTAAATGCCAGTTTCCTGTTTCATATCTTTCCTTTCATGTATTAAGTTAATATTCTTTTGTTGTAAAGTTTTGTGTTTAGCATTTGTCTTATTTAGTGAAATGGCAATATTGTGTATAATGTTGAAATTTCATTAGTGTTAATTTCACAAGGTAATTATTGTAGTAATAATGTTTACTCAGGCAGTAAATTGAAAATATTCCTCAAATAATTTTGATTTGTAAGAATCTCCGCATTGTGTTCAAATGTCATGTTATTATTTTGAGTCTTTGCTTGTACTCTCTAGATGAAGTGCAACAAACCAGGGTCATTCCATGTTCACGTATTAAAAAATGGTACAAAAAATGTGTATGACAAAACTACAACAAATCAAGAATTTTATTAGAAATTTGACGTGGAGTATGACATTTATACTAGATTCAAGAGTAGAACAGATATGTAAATAAATTTTACTACTGAGGCATCAAGATGCAAAATCAGACTTTTTTACTCTGCTAGATTAAAAAACACACACACAAAGGAAAGTGTTTAAACCGGAAAAGATGCAATAGCTTCTGCAGATATTAACAGTGACTTTAAAGCATGTCGAACAACAAGTTTATACATCTCATTAGCAAGAAAGAAACCACATTAACTGAAATTTAAGACTAAACGTTCATTAGAAATGTGTGTTTGCTTCTAAATACTTATCAATTCTTTTAAACAGTATATGTACACATTTTTATTCCCATTGCTGCTAATATAATAATAATAATAATAATAATAATAATAATAATAATAATAATAATAATAATAATAATAATAATAATAATAATTGTGTAAAACTAGCATACAGACTATTAAAACACAAAGAAGCCAACTTGAATGATAAATGGCAAGTATTGTGCAAGTTCAATGCGGTGCATTATTGACTTGAGAGGAAATGAATGGTATATGAATTTAAACCATAGTTTTGCTGTGTGAAATGAATAGAAAAAGTCAATTTGTAATCCAATGCAGCTTTGAGCAATATATTTTAGTACAGAGATGTTACATGAGAAAAAGTAAAAGTTTTGACAAAAAGTGAGAATATCAGGGTTTGCATCTAGGTGCCTCTTGTAATGTTTTAAACTTAAAATAACATTTTGTAACTTACATTACCTTAACAAAACTAATCTAAATTGGCTACTAATTAGAATAACATTTCAAAACTTGAAATTCGGACAACTAGCATTTAGTTTTTAATAACTATAAGCATTACATATTTACATTAGATGCAGTTTGTCTTCTTTTTGACAGTTGATCAAATTTGACATTTTGCAGAAAACCACCTACATCAAATGATCCTTAGTGTGGAGGCTGTGAAGTAATTGAACTTTGACATACACTTGACAGATTAACAAAAGCAGAAATCCATACAAATATACCGCAGTTTCACACTTCACATCTCTTTTCATGGAATGACCCACTACATTTAATACATTTTGTTTTGTCAGGATGCTGGCACTGTAGAAAATGTTAGGGAGATAATGCTGTGAAACAGTTCAAGTTGTTTAACTCATGTTGCTTCAGCGAAAGGTACCACTTTCAAAATCTGTGAGAAAGCAAAGAGTAAACTAAACAAAAATCATTTCATAGCCAAGCCAGAGATAGTAATTTTAAATAACTGAGAATGCTTTGCTTACAGTGGATGTCAGTAGAAAATGTAGTATTTTCAGAAAACAAAAAAAATTATAAAAAAATGTTGGAGTGGACTTGAAAGTATGTGTTCCTGCATCAGATCTTTGTTTCTTTGCTTTCATTAACAAAACATTTTGATTCCATTTGTTGACTTTTGTGTTTAAACAGAAGTTCATTTGTAAGCGCTCGAGTATTGCAGGCACTTGCATTCTTTTATTTTCTGGGATTGGAACAGTTTTATGTAAAGCAATCTCTTAATCGATTTGTTAGCGAATTTTGAACATTCGCATTTTCATAGAAAATCAATTCAAGTCCAGTAATACAACAAGCAATTTCTTTTTTTAGGGGGGGGATACTGTAATTGTATTAAGGCAAGGGATCGTTGATAAATGTGAAAGTAATGAAAAAACTGATCTTTTTTATTTTTGCTTCTAAAAATAATTTCGATAGAAGAAAAAAAGATTCATTTCTTACTATCAAGACAGTTTACAGGTACAAATACTGTGCATAGCAGTTTTAAGCTGTACAGGCCAATATTAGGCATCATTCATTTCACTGTATGTGTGTGCATTTTTTTTTTTTCTCTCACATTTAAAATTATCAACACTTTATATTCATTGAAATTCCATAATTATAAAAGGTTGTGGGGCAATTGACTTGAAATGTGCTCCAGATGAAAGTGTAATAAAATAGGCGACACGTGCCGTTTTTTACTTTTTGCATATCAGTCGTCTGTTGAACAGATGGACTATACATCAAAATTTAAAAAGAGAGTGAAAAAAAGAATGTAATGGAATTGCCCAAAAATGAACAAGCAGAATTTAAAAGGTATGTGTGAATGAAAGTATTTAATATTTGTTTACTTTTTGAAAAAATTGGATCATTAGAGAAGTTCCTATATAATTTGTGTAATATAAGTTATATAATTTTATGATTAAATAATTTGTAAATTAATTGAATACTTTTAAAATAGAAAGTTTAAAGTTGCTTAAACTGTAATTGTATTGTCTTGCATATGGCAGAATTTTCAGAAATATTGTATCACAGTTTTAGAGGATAGGAAGTTCATTGATCCCTCACCTTAAAGTGAATTATAACCATTTGATTTATATGAGATTTTAACCTCTATCTCTTTCTTTTGTTTACAAAAAATTTCAGAGCTCTAAAAATGTTCCAGACCAAAAATGGAAGTGGGGTATGTTATGAAAGTTATGCTGAAAGGTTCAGTCATTGCATTTCTCAATATAGAGAAAACTTCTTAGAGTTTTCTTCAGCTAGGGAATTTGAAGTATTTCATATTTTCTTAGAGAATTTCACAATCAAAATAATGTAATAACCAAAGTATACAAGATAAATAATTGGAAAACTTTATGAATGGGAAAACCAACTTACTTTTCAAGAAAACAAAACGAGGTCTTTTATAGTCTAGTGTGTCTGTCTTTCATTTTATTAGTTTGTGGCAGGAACTATTAAAGTTGGTTAACTTATTCATATTGTGATTCAGTTTTAAGAAATACAAATGAAATGGAAAGAATTGTTAAAACATTTTTGTTCCAACAATGCAGTTCATAATATGCTATTGCCATAAGAAGTTTCGCTTCCAAGAATTAAATTATTGCAAATGATGAAAGAAACATCAAACCAGTTATTTGTTATTGTAGATTTATTTGTTGCTTTCTCAACCTCATTTTCACCAGTTCCTTATATCCTTGGGAAATCTCCTCTTTGTAATTAATTTTGTTTAATAAATATGTGAAAAGAAAATAGAATAGTAAATCAAAAACAAATACACTTTATCATTTACTTTGTGATTGACACATCTGGGGCTTAAACTATAAATCTTCGGCTTTCCATATTGGTACATTACTACTGTGCTACCATGACAAGATCCCCAAATGTGCGAAGAATTTCCTTTGATATGATTTATATATCCTGGAAAACCTCCGAGGTTACCTCAATTACTGCAAGAGTGCCTTACAGGTACTGTATTTTTGGGCAGCTATACCTGTTTCACTTAAAGTTAAAGAGGAAGTTAGCAAACCTTAATGTATCACTCTGCCGAGCACATGGCAACACCACTGGAAATATGACAGGAACTAAGTCCCTTTAAATACCAGCATGTATGTCTTATTCCTATATTTTGCCTTATATCCTAAACTTCTAATACACAATACTAAAAGCATACAAATGAAAGTGATAGTTCAGCAGCTCTACCTATTTACTATTCCTCCTGTATTTAAAAATACTGGATTAAACTGCTCTTAACTTAAGTTTTAGAAATCATTTATTTAATGACTCATATGAGCACAACCCTTTTCCTTTAAATTTTTGTGTATCAACAAGTTAAAGGGGGAAATTGGTGAAAATGTGACTAAAAATGACAAAATTTCACATTTTGTGTTTTTTGCACCAAAATATACTAGGTGGTTTGAAGTGCATACATGCAAAGTTTTAAAGCATTACAGTGCCTGGAAGTTGCTAATTACATCATATTTAAAGGTCTGCACTCCTTAAATGTCCCTGAGGAGGTGTGGTAGGTGATGAAATTGCTGCATGAAACAAAAAATCTGCTTTTTTTTACTGATTTTTGTGGGATTTTTCCATGAAAGTTAGTTTCTGATTTGTCACTGAGCCACCATGATCGATATAACATAGTAACAGCAGTTTGCTGGCAAACAGCAATTTGCCAACAAAATTATGTATTGTTTCATATACATGAGCCAGAAACTAAATAATACCAGTGATGAAAGGTTAGATGAGCAAGAATGTGGTATACAAAAGAAAAATTTAAGTCAGAAACAGCAGGAGGATAATTGTGAACATATACCTGTTGTAAATAATGAAGAGTGTAAATATATGTTGGTGGATGCCAGTTTACTGTATCATTGGTGAATGACTTGAAGTGTAATGACCACAATCAAAAGTGTTTGTATATGAGACTTGGCACTGAAAGGCTTGGCTTATGTCATAAATTAGAACTGATTTGCAGTGCTTGTATTGGAAAAAAAGAGTACAGATTACACATTTAAGCTGGACACTTCTAGGAAGGTTTGCAAGTCATTATTTCTGGTTAACCGCATGCAAACTTTTAAACTCTTTTTCCTCACTTTATTTTTGCTATACTTTTATTCATTCAAAACAAAATTACATCCACAAATTGTTTGTTAGGGGGCTGAAATTTTTACTGTACATTCTGTTAAAGCATAACAAAATAACCGATACATGGGTTTCAGGATTAACTTAGTACTTTTTGAGATAAAAAATAAAATGTGTGTAGAGATTGCAAAAATTTTGAAATGTGTGCTATGAAGATATCTTTTTTTAATTTCCCTTGCAGTTGAGATATTACAAAACCAATGCTTAAAGTTTTTTAAATGAGCTTCTGGTTTTGTAAAAACATTTTCAAACTTTTTTTTCAAAAAAGTGTGGGGTGAATTTCATTTTGAAATTTGCAAATTTTTTGAAAGAAAAATTCAATAAATCAAAAACAAATTGACATATAAAATTGAAACTTTGCCAAATAGTTCCACATAACACCCCAAATACGTGTACAAAAAATTAAGTATGTAGCTTTAAAATTGTGCAAAGTAGAAATTTTACCCATCAGCCCCCTTAAGAAAATGATAGAAACTACAACAGAGAAACACGACACAAGTAATCCAAGCAGCAACTCTTCATCTCTAACAGTGAAGTTCAGTTATTGGTAAACAACAGCTAACCACATTCACTGTTAACTTTTCACAGAATTTGTTAAAAAGATTTAACACAATTTGTCTTCTCCCCAATTTCCACATTTATGTTTCTCCACGTGGAGGATTCTCAGCCATGACACTTTTGAAAGTAATATTTTCTCAACACATGCAAGGAAAGGAGTACACTGATGGTTTATACTGAAAATGAACCACAGCCCCTGCGCATAACCTCATAAGTGCTCTGCTATACGGTTCAAGTAGTTTTATGTGAATCTGAACACACCATTTTGTTTCATAAGTTGAACTATACTAAGCAGGAAAATTGTAGGTTACCCACCAGCCAGAGGCACTCCTTGCCTCCTTATAACTCCTTTGAAGTTAAAGAGAAACCAGTTAGTTAACTATGCTGTAGAGTAAATAATTGCTCTTTCATGTTAACTGTGTAGTCCAAGTGTGGAAAGTTTTATCGCATCTGAAAAATCCATTGCCAAACCTAGTACTCAAACCATGAACCTTTAGCTAATCAGTGCACTACTCTCTTACCATGACAAGTATGCAAATTGAAATGCAAATGACACATCACTGTTACTAGCTTCTAAATCTTCAAAATTAGTCAATGCAAATTGAACTTCAACTTATTCATATATCCAAGGTATCTCATTTATTTAGTTAGTTTTCTTTATAAAAAATTTAATGGGTGCTCACAAAAATGGACTAATCATTTTGTCAGAACAAAGAAAAGTCAATCTTTGCAAATGTCAATAAAACAAATTGCCTAGATTCTAGCATACATAGGATTAAAGTAGCAGTACATCCATCTTTTTGTATATTGTATAATATAAAGAAAGAGCGGGCAATAAATGCCTATGCACTGCGACTAGTTATCTATTTGCTTCCCTTCATTTAATCTGCTAAGATCTTTGCCTCCTTTGAAAGACTGCAAGTCTCTTAGTAGGCACTTCTTGAAATCCTTGCAATTGCAAATTTCCTGATTAAAGTATTTAACCCTAAGAACTGTGAGAGCCTCATAGTCGCACAGCAGATGAGATACTGTTTCATTTGCTCTCCTGCATCTGCATATTTGATAAACTGCTGTGCCAATTTTGTAGAGATGCCCATGCAGTTGACAGTGTCCCGTTACTGGATCAACTATGTAGTGAAATTTCATTCAATGCAGTCATGCTACACAGACATGACATCTGTGTGGCTTCCTATTTAAATTACCAAGAGAGTCCGTTTTGGTATAACAAAAAAAAATGGTGTGTTTTCAATAAAATGTCCTAAAATTATAAGCTTTGTACCTATCACACACAATTCTGAGCTTAGCCAAACTCAGAGAAGATGGATTGCAATTTCTGCAGTAGATTTAAGCATGTAACTTATTTTGTACTATAGAGTCAACTGAAAAATTCAACGCCACAGCCAGGATTTGAACAAGGTTCTCCCACTCTCCGTGTGGTTGCTCTAACCATTAAGCTACTGTAACAACATGCCAGTGGGACATTCAATTCCCCCAATCGACTCAAGTTGTTTCCCAGACAGACCAATAAGGCATCTTAGCAGCGACCTGCTTATCGCAAGTACTTCAGTGCTGGGTAAATGGGTTTTATAAGGTTTTACTTTTTTTTATTGTTATTGTATAAATTAATTATACTTCTAATAGACCTTAGTCTGGTCTTGGAAAGTTTTTTAATATAGAGTCAACTGAAAAATTCAACACCACAGCGGAATTTGAACACGGTTCTCCCACTCTCCATGCAGTTGCTGTAACCATTGAGCTACTGTGACAACATGCCGGTGGGACATTGAATTCCCCAATCAACTCAAGTTGTTTCCCAGACAGACCACTAAGGCATCTCACTTGAGATGAAAATCTTAGTGATGACCTGCTTATCGCAAGTACTTCAGTGCTGGGTAAATGTAACTTATTGTATTAAAAGCTGATGTTTAACCCAATTTTAATTGATTCAAAGCAGCATCAGCAAATTAAATTGAGTTTTATTTATGGATGCTCTACTATGGTTCTTACCATCCCATTCCATATTGGATGTGAAAGACCAAAAATTTTGTTCAGAGGCCTCTTTAACAGGCTTGGGTTTCTTTTACATGCATTAAATCTCTAACGCAGGATCACTGACTTTACTTCCAATCTGAAGGAAGCCTACTAAGCATTTTTATGCTCAAAAAAACCATCGCCTTCTGTCAGATTTGAATCCGCAACCTTGGAGACTAGAGGCTAGCGTGGTACCCCTAAACAACATCAACAATGTTTAGTATGTTGTGCAACATGGTAAACTGATCATTTTTACTTTCTTTATTACTTACCTATTGTAAGTAGAGGAAGTATTGCATTTCAGTAAAAAAAAAATAGAAATCAAGATTTCACTGGAAACATGTTTTGTGGATCCCCCCCCCCCAAAAAAAAGTTTTAGAAATCAATCTATGCTTTTCACAGAAAAGAAAATTATTTTTTATTTTCTCAAAAATGGCTGTTAACAGTTTTGATTAAAACACCATATATTTAAGATATTTGCAGGTCAGATATATATACCTTGAATTTTCTAGAAATAGTTTGTAAAGTTCTTTTCATTCTCGCTGACTTTTAACTTGCAAATCATAAGAGATAGACAAAATCTTGCTGCACAGAAAGTGTAGAACTTGTTAAAGTACACAGTTTGTCAAGTTTTTTTGTGATCATTATTTCTGATATTGACGTTAACCATTTCCAAGCATTTAGCCATATTCTTGTTACTGGTTTGAATTTTTAAATGCTAATACTTTTTTAAAGCGGTAAGTCACTTTGTTTTTTCCTGTGATCATGTAAAGAGCATCGAATTTCAAAGCCATTACAAAGCAAACTGCCCTTTTAAAAATCTATCACTTTAGCCTTCTGTATCCTTCTTATGGCTATAATGAAGAGTATAAATGTATAATGAAAGTTTTATCTCTATTAACAAGATAGATAGAAAACTTAGCTTTTGTAAGAAGAGTGAATAGAAAAATCATGTGAATGCAACACATCAGTTTTTATTTTCTCTACCTCTACATAGTAAGCAAAGAAAGTATTGCAAACCACCCAAAAATTTGATACTGTGATTTTTACTGGAAATACATGTTTTGAAACATGTGAATCCGAAAAAGGTCTCTGAGTGTGCATGTGTGCGTGAGAATAGCATAGCTCAAAATGAAAGCTCTGATAAATACCAAACTTGGTATTTAGGTTCAATATCTTCCAAAGATGCGACACACAGATTTTCAAGAAATTCCCCACACCAGAATATTCCTTTATGTAGAACATTTTTTATTTTCGAAAAAGGACATGATTTTGATTAAAATGCCATTAAAGATATTTACATGACAAAAAAAAATGTATATCTTGAATTTTCGGATAATATTCTGTGAAGTCCACTTCATTCAGAATGAATTTTATATAACTGGTAAACATTAAGTGATAAAAAATGTAGATCTCTTTAAAACATACAATTCATTTCAAATAACGTTTTTGTGGCATCAGCCATTTCCAAGATATCCATTATTAATGGTGCAAATTGTTCAATTTTTATTCATTCTGTTAAAGGCCTGTCAATTTTTGAGCTGTTTCTTGCAATTGCATGGAAAGAATATGGAATTTTAAGGCCAGCATATAACATCCATTTTTTAATCATTTGACTATCACTGTTCCCTTTACATCTGTAACAAAATATGTAATGCAGCTATTTCCAGAAAGATTTATCTCAATTAAAATGAAGTAGATAGGGAAATAAGCTTTCTAAAGTATAACTTGTATACCTACTAATAAACAATAGAAGGTAGAGAAAGTCATGTGAATATAAAACTTTTTTTTTTCCCCCCAAAAGTAGATGGTCAGAATTTGTCAAAGATTAAATAACAAAAAGGGTTTGAAATACTGCTCACACAATCACATGTATTTGCTCATGTTTATCAATCTGTGCACTGCTGATGTAGCTTCTCTAACAAGTAGGAGGTCACCAGTTGGAACCCCTATGTTACTTTAGTGCATGATGTGATTGTCCATCACCATATCTGAAACACTGTCAAACTTTTATGCCTCACAGAGAAGTCCTTGTTTGAAAAATTATCAGTTTACCATACCTTCAGAGCATCGTAAGCATTGTTGGTGTTTTGAATCACTCTGTATAAACCAAGTGGAAGAGGTATGTATGTTATACTCTCTCACAAAGATATCTCGAAGAACATATTGAGAAAGTTTATCAACACTTTCCTTCATTGCAAACCACCCAAAAATTTGATACTGTGATTTTTACTGGAAATACATGTTTTGAAGCATGTGAATCCGAAAAAGGTCTCTGAGTGTGCATGTGTGCGTGAGAATAGCATAGCTCAAAATGAAAGCTCTGATAAATAGATTTGTAGAAAAAATTATTTGGATAAAAGAAACATTCAACAAGCTGAAGCTTTTTCTCCAGTTGGGAGAGAAAATCTACACCTGAGGATAAGGTAACAGTTACCCTCCAGCTGAATGTGTGCTGAGTTTTCAAAGGTTGCCACGTTTTATTACTGTATTGTGGAAATATTAACTTTAGCAGGTGGTATTTAGTTCCCAAGATATTTGCAGTAATATTCCTCTCCCTCTTTTTGCTCCATTTATATGTTGTCTTTAACATCTCAGGTCATAACAGCAGCCTTTTATCTTTGGAACATTGCTCATTGGCAATTATGTTCACTTGTTTACAGTTATGCTAATCTTTAAAATTGTATTTATTATATACAGGGTGAGTGAGAATAATGCCAAGTATTTTAAGGTGTTATTCAGAGGCTGTATTTGAGTACTTTCTTGTAGGGAATATATGTCCGTTAACGTCTTACCAAGCTATCACATTAACATTTTTCAATCACTGCATCAGATTAGATGAAATTCTGCAAAGATCCCTGTTCACCAACGGTATTAGAATATTGCATATGTTTTGTTTTCTTTGCAATTTGGAATATAGCTTTGTTCTGTTTCTACCATTGTTTATATCACCATTAACCTAAAACCTGCATTTTGTTGTTTAAGTAATAAGGGATTGTGACACAAAGGGATTGTGACACATACTGTATAGCACTTTGTGACTTTGTGGTTTCTACAAGAGGTATAGTTTATCAATACTATAGTGTCTGTTTACTGGAAGGATTTTCAGTTTTACAGCCTATTATAAAAATGTCATGCTTTGCTAATGCAGAACTAGTAGACATGCGCTATGTTTATGGTGTTGCTTAGGGAAATGCAAAAAAGGGCACGAGATCTATGCTGAGCTTTACCAAAGAGACATTTGTCTCATCACAGCATCTTTATTGCCGTGCATCGTTAACTGTGACAAAGTGGAACTTTCCAAAAACAAGTGCATCATTTGGGAGTCCAAAGAAATGTAAGAACGTGGCTCTAGAAGTGAAGTTCTTGACCGGGTCCATAATTCTCCATCCACAAGAGCAATAGCACATGCCATGCATACAAGCCAGTCTTCGGGTATTAGAATTCTAAGCAAACAGCAATTACATCTGTATCATCTCACCTGAGTTCAAGCACTGGGGCCAAATGACTTTCCACCCTGACTACAGTTTGTCCAGTGGTTTCTTTATAAATGCATTGATCAGTCAAGATTTCCTACAACCATATTGTGGATGGACGAGAAGATTTTTACATGAAAGGGCATGTTGAACATGCATGTCGCATACGTGTTGGCTACTAAAGTTACAAATTACCAACACTGGTTTGCAGTGAATGACACACTCATAGGGCCCTATTTACTACCACCACGTTTGATGGGCCACATTTACCAACAACTTTTACTACATACTTTGCCAGAACTTCTCGAAGATATTCCTTTAGGAATACACCAGTTAATGTAGTTCCAAGGTGATGGGGCACCTGCACATTATTCCAGTGATGTAAGGGATTTCCTAAATGTAACATATCCTGATCACTGGATCGATAGAGAAGCACTAAAATCATGGCCGTCATCTTCCCTGACCTAGGAGTACCATGCTAGCCTCTAGTTCCCGACGTTGTGGGTTCAAACCCAGCAGAGGATGGATTTTTTCAGGCATAAAAATCCTTAGCATGGCTTCCTTTGGAAAGGGAAGTAAAGCCAGTGGTCCTGTATCATAGATTTATGGCACGTAAAAGGACCTCAAGACTGATAAAGATACCCTTGAGCAAAATTTCTGGTCTATAGAATGGGACCCTAAGAACCATAGTAGTTAAAGAGCATTCATAAATAAAACTCAATTTAATTTGAAATCATGGACAGCACATTCACCAGATCTAACCCCTTTGGATTTTTTCCTTTTGGGATGTGTTCAGGAGTTTGGTGTAAGAGATGCCATCTAAGTCAAAGATCAGCATTTCGAACATCTTTTATAAATACTTCTGTACTTGTTCAATTCTTGTTTTGTTCTTAGTTTAACTTTTAAAACATATGTTTGCATCATTTAACATTCTTTTTTAACTTTTCTCAAATGATTTGTATAATGGTAAAGAAAATATCAACAATAGTATTATTTGCAATATTTATTGGCAATAACCTGTATTCACAACTGCAGATTGGTTAAAAAAAAAGCTTTGACCTACATCAGAGCACAAGGATTTACTGCCATATAATTAAATTAAGAATCACAAGTTACTAAATTAATTTAAGAGAGATTTGCATTGTTTAAAATTAAAGATACTGATTCCTAAAGCCTTATAGCAAAATATGCATAGCAACCTGTTTGGTGTTTCAAAAACATTAATGTCATCTAACTTGATAACAACACATTTATTGGCACACATTTCCTGAAAGAAAATACTCAAATAGAACCCCAAATTGCACCTTAAAATTATTCGGTGTTATTCTGACTCATCCTGTATACACACACACACACTGGGTGTGAAAAAACAATGTGCAAAGAATTGTAGAAAGGCAGATTCAAAATAAGCATTTTGAGGATAGGAGCAAGGAGTTGCAGAAGATTTTTACTGCGCTACATGCGTCAACATTAAATCCATCATGTTAGTGTCTCCTATTTTGAAACCTGCTTGCAGTGTGTCAGATGTAAACAAAATGCACTCTTCTACAGTACAGTTACAGTATGTGTCCTCTGATGTTCAATTCCACATTTGTATTGTAATGGTATGGTAACACCAAACGCTCATCTTGTTCAGTGCAAAGAGCAGGTACAGTACACACATGTAATGTTAGTTTCTCTTTGTGTACCAGTAGTCATTCATTGAGACAGTATGTACACACTTGTCATGTGAGTTACATTTCATTTTCACTGGCAAATGAAAACCTTTCATAAAGTAAATTTTTATTATGTTCATGGATCACTCCTGTTATTATACTGCACCTGCGAACCCTTGTTTCTATCCCCAAAATGCTTATTTTGGTACTGCTTTTCTACTCTACAATTTTCTGTGCATTGATTTTCCACATACTATATATAAACATCAAATGCACGCACCCATTCAATTCTCATTCATACTTCCACGTTCTAGGGAGGATAGGCTATAACCCTGGCTAAGGAAAAATTTCCACTCTTCAGCCAGGAATCAAACTGGGGATCTCTGGATTTGGAGGCAGTGAAATATTTCATGAAAGGAACTAATACAAATAAAGGGATTTGTTTTTTAAATTAAACTTTGAATGAAAGAAAATAAAAGTTTTAACTTAATAGCAAAGAAAAAGCAAAATGGTATTTTTATTTAACAATTTTGGAAACATAAGACAATATAATTTATTTCATATAAACATCCAATAAAAGAAAGAAAAGTTATGCAACACACAATTAGTAACAGCCATAGTGCATGAACCACCTATCTCTGGAATAATGCGAGTTACGCAGGCAACCTTGTTGCAACATACTCCATGTATATTAAGAGTTACATAAATCAAAACTGCATTATTGAATAAGAGGTACCTACTTGTCAGGCTGATGGTCCATGGTATATTGGATGTGTACATCATATGACCTGGAACCCTTGGTGTCTGTAATTATATACAATTATGTGCACTGTGGACAGGTGTTTGTAGTCATGCCATATGGTGTATGCCTCAAATAAAGCTTTCTGGTACAAGAAGAAGCAAGAATACCATAGAGTGAATATATAATATATTGTTTCTCCTTGCATAACAGATGCATATTACATGCATTAATTTGTTTCATTTATGTGTATAGACTGTTTTAGCGTAATTAAACTATCCAGATTTTCATTTGGCCAAAGGAGGACATTTTTTTTTTTTTGGTGCATGCGTCCCCTTTAACTTCTATGATCATATTGTGGGCTTTGACCTGAGAAACAACTCATTGATTGCAGGTTCTTTAACATTGGGATTTTATGTAATCATTTCTAATTTGAAACACACATTTGCTCCCATGTGCATACTTCCAGACCCTGTATAGGATAGGGAAAGATACTAATTAAAGAAAAATTCTCATGCCCCAGCTAGACATTGAACCCAAGGCATCTGGGTTGAGAACACAAGGCTGCTTGACCACAGAGGCAGTCAAGGGTGCCTTGTTGCACATCTGAAATAAAAAAGTGTGGGACCTATACTTTGTCAATATGACGACTCCCAGGGTCTTGCTTCTATAGCAGAATGGCCTCTCTGCATTTGCATCCATGCATGGAAGGGAAATTATAATTGAATGATTGATGAAAGACTATGATGCCAGATGTTTACTCCTATAAACAAACATCTGAACTATTCCATAATGCATTCTTTCAGGTGCCATATATTTTTTTGAGCAGGAAAATTGTTCAAGCAAATCAACTGAGTTCCATATTCTCCAAAAGAAGACATTTAATCCTTTCAGGCTTAAACATTCTTAAAGGACTGTCCTGCCAATAGAAGAATGTCTGGTCAGCTTAAACACAGGTGTTTTCACATTACAACTATTTGAGTTATGCATTCTATAATACTAAATAGAGCAGTATTTGCAAATGTTTGCATTTTCTGGTTTCAAACATGAGTTTGAAGCTCCAGTTCTGAAGTTGACTAAGCAATATTTTACATCTGGAATATTTTGTTAATGTGCTTGAAAGAGAGCATTTTAATAGTTTTGTTATTTCTGAACTTAGAAGTTAAAATGCACCAATTTTTATTATTTTTTCTACTACATACACTATGTGATCAAAAGTATCTGGACACCCCCACAAACAAACGTTTTTCATCTTAGGTGCATTGTGCTGCCACCTATTGCCTGGTACTCATCCACGACCTCAGTAGTCATTAGACATCGTGAAACAGCAGAATGGGACGCTCTGTGGAATTCACGGACTTCGAACATGGTCAGGTGATTGGGTGTCACTTGTGTCAGAAGTCTGTACGTGAGATTTCCACACTCCTAAACATCCCTAGGTCCACTGTTTCTGATGTGATAGTGAAGTGGAAACGTGAAGGGACATGTACAGCACAAAAGTGTACAGGCCGACCTCATCTGTTGACTGACACAGAGACCGCCGACATTTGAAGAGGATCGTAAAGAGTAATAGGCGGACATCTATCCACAACATCACACAGGAATTCCAAACTGCATCAGGATCCACTCCAAGTACTAGGACAGTTAGGCGTGAGGTGAGAAACCTTGGATTCCATGGTCGAGCAGCTGCTCATAAGCCACACATCATGCAGGAAAATGCCAAACGACACCTCGCTTGGTGTAAGGAGCATCAACATTACACGATTGAACAGTGGCAAAACGTTGTGTGGAGTGACGAATCACGGCACACAATATGGCGATCCGATAGGGTGTGGGTATGGCAAATGCCTGGTGAACGTCATCTGTCAGTGTGTGTAGTGCCAACAGTGAAATTTGGAGATGGTGGTGTTATGGTCTGGTCGTGTTTTTGCTGGAGGGGGCTTGCACCCCATTTTGTTTTGCGTGGCACGATCACAGCGCAGACCTACATTGATATTTTAAGCACCTTCTTGCTTCCCACTGTTGAAGAGCAATTCGGGGATGGTGATTGCATCTTTCAACACGATCAAGCACCTGTTCATACTGCACGGTTTGTGGCGGAGTGGTTACACGACAATAACATCCCTATAATGGACTGGCCTGCACAGAGTCTTTGAGTTGAATCCTATAGAACACCTTTGGGATGTTTTGGAATGCCGACTATGTGCCATGCCTCACCAACCTACATCGATACCTCTCCTCAGTTCCGCACTCCGTGAAGAATGGACTGCCATTCCCCAAGGAACCTTCCAGCACCTGATTGAAAGTATGCTTGCGAGAGTGAACGCTATCATCAAGGCTAAGGGTGGGCCAACACCATATTGACTTCCAACATCATCAACTTGTATGCCATTTTCAGCCAGGTGTCCGGATACGTTTGATCACGTAGTGTACTTACAGTATGTAGAGGAAGTATTGTATTCCAACAAAATTTCATTTGATTTAACCAGAAATACATGTTTTGAAGTGCCCCTGAACCCAAAAGGAGCATCATTTCTAGAGAAAGCTTGTGCGCACACCAGGACCTTCCAAGGATGTGACACAAAGAAAATCTCTCCACCCCAAACTACCCTTTACATGGAATATTTTTCAAAATGTTCATTTTTCTCAAAAACATTTTCGATTAAAAATACCACAAGTTTAACTTATTTTCATGTCAAAATGTATATCTTGAATTTTTTGGGAATAGCTGCTGAAGTTCCCTTTATTCTGAACTACTTAATTTGTAAACTGTAAGAGGTGGCCAAAATGCTACTACATAAAAACATATAGATCTCATCAAAGCATACAATTAATGTCTAACAAAATTTCTTGTGGTGTTAACCTTTCCAAAATATTCTTTGTTATTGGTTTGAATTTTCAGATACTTTATACTTTTCTCAACTGCAAATCGCTATTTTTCCAGGAAATTTACAAAAAAATTCAAGATGCATTTATTACTCTTTATGCCAGTATGTCAGACAAAATATTTTAATCAAAGCTTTTGAGCCCTTTTTGAGAAAATAAAATATAAGGAAAATGTTTCCACATGAAGGTAGTTTGGAATGAGGGGAGTTTCAAGAAAATGTTTGTCACCTCCTTGGAAAATGGACTTATAATACCAACTATTAAAAACAGAAGCACTACAAACAGTGAAGTTTTCTTCATGTTGAATTAGGAATGAGTCACACTACTTTTACACAAAAACTTCACTTACCAAGTTAATAAAATGGAACATTTTCGAGGGCATTCGTCCTCATCATCAGCAGTTTGTGACTGATGCATGCTCAGATTTTCTCCTCTCCTGGCTGGGTTGGATCCTGCTGCCGACTACTGGTGGAGTGACAAAGCTCTAACAACTTACTCATTGACAGGATTGCAAAATTTATGATTTTTTCTTCATTTTTGACAATGAATATTTTCTCCCAAATAGTCAGTTCTAATGATGAAACTGGTTTTAATGATTTTATGGTTTGGCTAATTTTGTTGTTCTCAGACCAAAAGTGGCATGATACGGTAGATTTGTCTGTTTGTTTCTGTTTTATGTTTCTCTGGTGTTCTTTCAATCTGAAGCTCAAATATCTCTTGGTTTTGCCTATGTAGAATTTTTCACAATCTTCACAGTTAACCTGGTAGATTTCTGATTTCAGTGTATCTGGGATTGTGTTTCTCAGTGATTTGTTCAGCAAATTTGAGGAGCTAATCGAATGCCAAACTTATTGATTTTCTAATATTTTTTGAACGCCCATGGATAAGTGAACTTTTTATATTTCCAGTTACTGATTGTCTCAACGTAGTTGTTTGGGTTATTTCCTTGAGTTTACTGCTCTGTTTGAATATCTTAAATATTGAACCTGGTATAAAGCCATTTGCCACTGCAATTTCCAGTATGCGTTAGCATTCTTTTGAATATTCTTCTCTGCTTAGAGGGACATTGTTTAACCTATGGATTAGACTTTTGAAAACTGCAAGCTTTTGTGAGATCGCATTGCATTCATTCTTTTTAATGTAATTATCTACATGTGTTGATTTTCTGTGGATTTCAAATGTAAATTTCTCCTGGTCTCAGATTATTTTGAGGTCCAAAAAGATTAAGGTATTATTTTCTTCAGTTTCCATTGTGAATTTTAGACATACATCCTGCAAATTTAGTAGTTTCAGACCGTTTTCCTTGAGTTTTTTCTGGTATGATTGCAAAGATATCATCTGCATATCTGAGCCAAAATTTGAAGATGTGGGAAAAGGCTTTTATTACATGTGTTTCTATGTGACTCATGTATAAATCTGCTAGGATGGGCGACAGAGGGCTTCCCATAGCTAGATCTTGTGCTTGCTTGTGGAACCTGTTGTTCAATGCAAAATAGTTTTGTTGGATGCCTAATTCTGTCAAGCTTATAATTTCATCTAATTCTGCAGTACTTGTTGCTAATGACTCTAGCTATCTTCTAAGAAGTGTGGAAAGCTTTTCAATTGGAATACTCGAAAAGTGTTTTGACATCAAAAGAGACCATTATGTGATTAACTGGCATTCTAAAATCTTTGATCTTGCTGACCAGCTCCAGTGAATTTTTGATTCCCAAACTTACAAATTTATTGTTGGTTTTTAATTTGTAAACTAACCATTTTGCTACAAAGTAAGTCGGTAAGTTGATTCCATTAATGATGGCTCTCATGCTGTAGTCTTCTTTTTATGAATTTTAGGTAAACAGTATAACCTGGGCAGGGTAGAATTGGTGGACTTTAAAGCAAATGTTTCATCATTCAGTATTACAATGATCTCTTTTAAGGTTTTATTGACCAAGTTAGTGCAGATGGTTAGATTTTTTGGAAATTCCACATAATCAGGATCGACAAAAGTAAGTTAACCCTTTGTATATAATTGTTCCCTCTAGGATCACTAATGTGTTGCCCTTGTCAGATTTAAGATAAACTACCAGTTTGCTGTTAAGGTTATTAATTATCCTCTTGTGGTTATTATTTTATTCCTGATTAGTGAAGTGTTCCATAACATATTTATTTGATATTCATTTTATTTCTTATCTCTACATAAATTACATCCATATTAAATAATACACATTTAAGAATGTAACAATGAAAATTACATACTTTAACTCCCTGGTTGTATGTATAATATAGAGCCTCTATAACAAATTACCATCATTATTATAATTGTCTTCTCTCTCTCTGGCCCCTTCTTTGAGCTGCTTGCCCATTTATCCCTCACTCTTCCTAGGAATTTCCCCATCCTACTAATTTCTACTCCTCTAACCTCTAACAAGTTCCATAATTGACTTTGTGCCAGGATCCTCCTTATATTGCAGCTGTGTTTAACAACTATGACCTATTGACCATCCTAAATGACAAGGTTGTTGAGTAGCACAAACAAGATGAGTTGCCAATTGTAGCAGTGAAAATGGAAAGTTAAATAGCAAATTGTAGGAAACCCACTAGTGTTATAAGAGGTTACACTTTAAATTCGTGGTACTACAGCCCTTGTAAGCAATGGCGTAGCAAACCAGCTGCCTACCTCATGTGCACATGTGCATGGCAGAAGTGGACTATCATCCAGCCCATAAGAGGAGACAGTATTGTCAGCACAAGCTTCCCACAGCCAAAATGTTGGCTTTCGTATTCTATAGACCTATCATGCTTCCTGAAATACATCTTGGTGCTGAGTGAACACCAGTCCTATAATGGGCTTGAACCCACATGCATTCCATGTATGGGAACCAGAGCATCAAGCTCCACCCACTCTACCATGGCTACATGTGCAGGCTTTACCATGTGATTACCTGCACAAATCAGTTTGTATCGGGAACAATGTGCATGTAGACAGCAAGACAGTAGCTCGCGCAAACCAAAAAGCAAGTAATTTGTCACCAAGTTTATCAAATTATATAAATGGTTGCCATTCCTTTGGAAGATAATAAAGTCTAAGGAATATTCCAATAGCAATAAAAACAATGAGTCTTGCTAAAAGATGATACAGAAATTAAAAATGTAATCTCTATATGATGTTCCAGTAGCCAAAAATCTTAAAGTACAACTCAATCTTTCATGAGCAAGTATAGATTTGTGCATCACAGTGTTCTGTTGTTCAGTTACAGGAGTCACTAAACTTAATAATACTTTTTATGCACTTTCATCCATTCTCAAGTAATTACAGTCATCTGGATCTTAAGTCTTTCATGAAATTTATCTGCCAGTACCTTTTTTTTCAGAAGCCACATTTTGCACCATTTCAATTAGGAGCATTTGATACCATTTGTTTTCACCAATAAACAGTACAGAAATGCTTATAACAAAAATAAATATTTGGACCACATTGTTTCAGTCTCGACTAGCTCCTCTTTTGAAGGCAAACTTCATACTGAGGTTTACTTGCAATGTATGGATGCAGTAAGCTGTTCCATCGTGTTTGTGCAAACTATACCTTATAAGTAAGTCACTGCTGTGTGGCCGACACTTAAGAGGGGGAGGGAAAGGGCAAATTTAGCTGGTATATCATCATCACTAATGCTATGGACTATCATCATCCCCTTCCGCACACTACCTAAGTTTAGATTAATCAGTTTCTTCCGAAGCACTTGTACCACTTGAAGGAAATACATTGAAAGGTGAAGATTATAGAACCAAATAAATGCATTTAAACAACAAGAGCAGCTTCAAATATTTACATTATTTATCTCTAAAAAATACATAACAGTGCAAAACGGTACAAAGTGCAATAGAAACCCTTATTAGCTCATTTACAAACATATTATTAATTCTCTAACACAGGACATTCATAACAAATTTTATTAGGAGAAATGTTCACTTGTTTAAGTGTTGATCTGTTGATGCTGTTTCAGCTGTAACTTCCCCCTCTGCTGAAAAGGCAGGGTTAACAACTCCAAGCTTGCTTTCTGTTGGTAAAGCTACATTTTGTTCTTCTCTTAACCTAATTTCTGCCCTCTCTAAAGGCTGTGGAAAGTTGTTTCTCTGTTCTAAATAACTTGTATTTTCACTCACAGATGTGGCATAACTGTTGACTTGCACATTCTGGACACCCACTTCTTCAGTTTGTGTAGCTTGTTGTCGCACAGTATTTTCATTTGTCGTCACAGGCCGGACAATATTTATAAAATTCTCTCCTTCAGTTGTGATTGTATGCAAAGCTGACTCATTGCAGTTAAAGTTGGAATTAGTTTCTTTAGGCACTTCATTTGGAGTTGAAGGTGGAACATTAGGGGAGAATGGAAGAGAGAGACTTTCTGGCTGGAAAAAAGAAAATACAAATTAATTTTTTGTTGCAACAATATCCTCAGTAAAAAATGTCATTGCCTTTCCATAATGAATCCTGAGTCCTACATTTGTAAAACATGAAAACCATGAAGAAAATATTGCACCATGATTTATGCAATAAAAGAGTAAAGTAGGGTTTTAATAACAAATGGTCCAAATTTCTGATTTTTTACTTTCTCTGTTATGTAGGGGAAGTATTGTATTCCACCCAAAAATTTGATACCGAGATTGCACCAGAAATACATGTTTTGAGACCCTCTGAATCCAAAAAAAATCATTTTTAGGAAAAGTCTGTGTTTGTGTCTGCGAACAGCATAACTCAAAAACGAAAAGTTGGGTAAACCCCAAACTTGGTATTTAAGTTCAATATCTTTCGAAGCTGCAACATGAAAAATTTCAAGAAAACTCCCCCATCCCAAACTACCCTTTACATGGAAGATTTTTTGAAATTTTTGATTTTCTAAAACATGGCTCTAATGATTTTTATTAAAATCCATATATTAAAGATGTTTACATGACAAACAAAATGTATATCATGAATTTTCTGGGAATACCTGTGAAGTCTTCATTTGCAAGTAATTTTTTATAATCTTATATAATTGGTAAACATTAAGCAACAGTATGAATAACATACTACACAAAAAATGTAGATCTCTTTCAAACACACAATCATTTGAAATAACTTTTTTTGTGGCATCAGCCATTTCTAGATATCCATTATTAACGATTCAAATTGTTTAAAATTTAGCCATTCTTTTAAACTCCTGTCAATCTTCAATTGTTTCTAGCAATGTCATGGAAAGAGTATGGAATTCTAAGGCCAGGCATATGGCGTCCAGTTCTAAACCAATTGACTATCACAATTCCCTTTGTATCTATAACAAAGTGCTTAACCCAGCTATTTCTGGAAAGGTTTATCTGGATTAAAATGAAATGGATAGGAAAATAAATTTTCATAATAAAAGTTTGTATACCCACTAATAAACAATTAGGGGTAGAGAAAGTCATGTGAATGTAACACATAAGATTTTTTACTTATAGCTTGCCTAATTGAAGTAGGATATTTTGTAACAGCCTTCTGTTTGTACGGGATGCTATTTTTAAAGACTATTACTCACAAAGAGTGTAAGGTAAGCATTTTTAAATGTATTTATTATTAAACATTGTTGCATATGATGTTGACAATGTTGGTCCATGTGTAAAATCACATATGAAATCAGTTTTGGACTATAGTTGACTTTATTACAAGTACATGGCAGCCACACTGGTAAATGGTAGTCATGAAACTAACAGCTTCATATAATAACTGATCAAAATGTAATTGATAATCGCTAGATATCACCACTAGCTGCATTAAATTAACTTTGGTTTGTAGGTACACTATGTGATCAAAAGTATCCGGACACCCCCCAAACATACGTTTTTCATATTAGGTGCATTGTGCTGCCACCTACTGCCTGGTACTCATTATCTGCGACCTCAGTTGTCATTAGACAACCTGATACAGCAAAATGGGATGCTCCGTGGAAATCATGGACTTCGAACGTGGTCAGATGATTGGGTGTCACTTGTGGCAGAAGTCTGTACGTGGGATTTCCACACTCCTAAACATCCCTAGGTCCACTGTTTCTGATGTGATAGTGAAATGGAAATGTGAAGGGACATGTACAGCAGAAAAGCGTACAGGCCAACCTCGTCTGACAGAGACCGCCAACGTTTGAAGAGGGTCGTAAAGAGTAATAGGCAGACATCTATCCAGACCATCACACAGAAATTCCAAACTGCATCAGGATCCACTCCAAGTATTATGACAGTTAGGCATGAGGTGACAAACCTTGGATTCCATGGTCGAGCGGCTGCTCATAAGCCATACATCACGCAGGAAAATGCCAAACGACGCCTCGCTTGGTGTAAGGAGCATCAACATTACACGATTGAACAGTGAATAAACGTTGTGTGGAGTGACGAATCACAGTACATAATGTGGCGATCCGATGGCAGGGTGTGGGTATGGCGAATGCCCGGTGAACATCATCTGCCAGCGTGTGTAGTGCCAACAGTGAAATTCGGAGGTGGTGGTGTTTTTCCTGGAGGGGGCTTGCACCCCTTGTTGTTTTGCATGGCACAATCACAGCACAGACCTATATTGATATTTTGGGGATGGCGATTGATTCTTTCAACACGATCGAGCACCTGTTCATACTGCATGGGCTGTGGCAGAGTGGTTACACGACAATAACATCCCTGTAATGGACTGGCCTGCACAGAGTCCTGACTTGAATCCTATAGAACACTTTTTGGATGTTTTGGAATGCCGACTTCGTGTCAGGCCTCACCGACCTACATCGATACCTCTCCTTAGTTCCATTCCCCAAGAAATCTTCCAGCACCTGATTGAAAGTATGCCTGCGATAGTGAACGCTGTCATCAAGGCTAAGGGTGGGCCAACACCATATTGACTTTCAGCATTACCAATCGAGGGCGCCACGAACTTGTACGTCATTTTCAGCCAGGTGTCCGGATACTTTTGATCACGTAGTGTACATTTGGATCATAGTTGCCATAGTTTTATGGCATCTAATCCAGAGTAATGCATTTAATTTTATTTGCTGAAACAAGGACCATAAGCAATATAGAGGATACCATATAAACATATGAAATATCTCAACAAAGATGAAAGAGGAACTGCCAACACAAATGAATTGAAGAAAAATATGTCAGTGTACAGAGAACTGGAGAGTTAGGATCAAAATTTTATTTTGTGCACTCAAAAACTTATTTGAATGGTTGCTAGAGTTATGAGATTTTGCAGTAACATCAATGTATACTTCACAACAGATTCTGTACAATAACAGTAAATAAAGGGAATTAAAGTCCATATTCAGTCTGTACAAGTAAGTTATATTCATTCATTCTTTCAATCCGCTTCCTTTCACTGATTCAACTTCAGTGTTCTTCAACAATTTATTTTAACTATAATTTTGTTGTGAACTCAGATTATTAGGTGAAAGAGAAAGCAGTCAATTTCAATCCCCAAGATCATGCTCTGGGATGCTCTGCTCTGCAGATACTGCTGCATTGTGCAAGTCAAAATCAAAGGCATTGTGTTGTTGCCTCACAACATGCTTCTCTGCATATGCTCAACAGACACAAAAGTTAATGAAGTCATTTGGCTCAGAACAATTTGATCCTCTGCCCTACAGCATCTGAAGAAGTTTCTTGATGATCAACATTATGATGAGGATGTCAATGTCGAAACAGCAGAGCGAGGATGGCTTTCAACATAGGTGGGAGTATTCTGTGATGATGATGGGATACAAAACTTGTGCCATGCTGCAACAAATGTTTTAAAATGGCGGAAGCTACATAGAAAAGTAGTTTAAAGTCTGTAAAATGCAATGAAAATAAAAACAGTTATGAAAAAATTTTACGTTATTTCTTAAACCCTTACAGTACTTACTTTACAAAATTGCCTCAGGTACTATATAAACTAAATAATATATTTAAAAACTATAATATCAAGATCTCTAAGGAAAATATTAAATTAATGCCATGGAAAGGGAAGTACTTTACAAGAGCCAAGATACTAGTTGGCAATCACTCTATAAAACAAGCATATACTTTTACTTATCTTGAATATGATTTGTTTTCTAAGGACAACAAGATGAAGAAGAAACTCTGATTCAAATTTATGTGTGGAAGGCATTGAAAGACAAAGTAAAGGAAATAACGAATTAAAATTTTATAACACAATGGTTGTAGTAACATTGATTTATGGAAGTGAGGTATGGGTGATTAATCAAAATGCAAGCGTATAAAATAAAGTTTATAAGATCAGTAAAAGGATTCTCCCTAAAAGACAAAAAGAGATGAAGATATAAGACAACATCTTCCAAATGTGAGCTTCATACCATGGAGCCATCTTGACCAATAAAAGACGGTCTAAGTCTGTCAGAATGGGTAAACTATGCCTATCCATGAAGAGTAAGTAGGTAAGTAATTTTGTCTATCTTTGGATGTGTACATTTGTACACATTTCAGGAGTATCCTGTTTTCAGACAAAATCTAGGCCTGTATATAGTGTCTTGAAAGCCATAATTTAAGGCATTGTGCTTAAACAGATGGAAAGAGTCTCTTTTTTTGGGAGGTGCAGGGAAATGTAGTGAAGTGTTTTTGTTGTTTTTTTTTATGCACAAATGATGTGCAGAACTTACTGGAACATGTTTCAGAGACTGTTGTCTCTATCATCAGCTTAGACTCATTGTCATGCTTCCTCTTGTGACATGTAGATATATATTTTCAAAATTTAATAAATATATTTTTATCTATGAAGAAATTTTTCCAAATGGAGAGTTCCACCGGCTTTCTAAAGGCCTTTAAAAGCTTAGGTTTCTCTTTTAACTGATGATCTGTGGATACTTGCTAATAAATGATAGAGGGTAGAGAAAGTCATGTGAATATAACACATCAGATTTTGTTATGGGATATAGCAAATTGAGGTTTTGCTCTTTCTCCATACTTACAATAGAATCACTAATTGCTTCCTGGTACGGAGGAGGTTTCTCTAGATGAATCTGATTGCTGTCTTCATACCTTGGAGGACGATTTTGGAGGCGTTGAATGATGAATCTCTGAACAGAAGTGAGACTGCTTTCCCGTTCACGAAGAAGGGAAGATGATGAAGCAGCATTTCGCCCCCTAATAAGAAAAGAAAATTAATTATCTTTCTGCTGATACAATATTGCAGAACTCTCATCTTGAGAATCAAGTTTTCTCTCTGTTTCAAATATATGGAAGCAGTGATTTTAGGATCTATCTTCAAGATAAAAAGCCTCATGTGCATAAAATAAGATGTATTAAAATTTCTTCTCCACTTTATTGTAATTAATTTTCCCTTAAAAGAAACACACTCTAATCCCTTTTATACCATATAATCTAACTGAAATCATTGGAAGCTATGAAAGTTGCATATGAGGTGCATTCAAAAAAATCTGTTGTGTTACACTCACATGACGTTCTCTACTCTTGTACAAACTATTTTTACAAACGCTTATTCTCCATATGCTTCATGTTAATCGAGATATCGAGATGTTAATCTTATTGCTAATTTTCTTGTAGATACAAGGGGAATTGGTAGGCTTTAAGTGATAGTCAAATATTTTAAGAGCTGGTTGCTATGTGGAGTATTCCATTCTCTTTGCATTACCAGGACAAAAAAAAAAATGAATAACGAATTCCCATTTGAGAAAAAGTAGTAAGTATTGGAAAATTTAAGGGAATAACAAGCAATATCTTGAAAATGGTCCACTCAACCAAAAAAATGTATAAGACATAAATTGTGTATTTTAACGCGATCTACGTTTTTTGTGTAGTAAACTTTTGTCTATCTCTTATGGTTTACGAATTATGCAAAAGTCGTTCACAATGAAGAATACTTTTGGAGACATTCCCAGAAAATTCAAGATAATGATATTTTAATCAAAATCGTTAGAGCCATTTTTGAGAAAATCCAAATTTTCAAAAAATGTTCCATGTAAAGGGTAATCTGGAGTGGGGGGATTTTCTTGAAAATCTTTGTGTTGCATCTCTGGAAGATACTGAACCTAAACACCAAGTTTGGTGTTTAGTTGACTTCATTTCTTGAGTTATGTTGTTCACAGACAGACACACACACGGACATGTTTCCAAAAATGTTTTTTTTGGATTCAGAGGGTCTCAAAACATATATTTCCGGTGAAATCTCGGTATCGAATTTTTGGGTGGAATACACTATTTCCCCTACTTACTATACATAGTAGAGAAAGTAAAAAGACCAACTTTTGAAATAGTACATCAACCGGCAAAGAAAGTGCGCTGCGGCTACTGAGTGCACCTAGCAGCAGGTTTAGACAATAAACTGCCATTTGCCTTGTATCACTATGACCGTTAGTTGCCATAGAACACCAAACTAGTTGCCAAGCTACAGCTGCTGAAATGAGCACATGTACTAGCTGTTTGTCAGATTAGTGAAAAAGTGTCAATGAAAGAGCTTGAAGAACAATATGTGTTTGTGAAATTTTACCATAAGAGTCGCACACAGTGCTATGAGTGGTTTAAGTGTTTGAACATGGCAGAATGTCGATCGACAAGGATCCCAGGCCTGGATGACCTTTCACATCTACAGATGATGACCATGTCGAGATTGTCCATTAGTAATTTGTATCACATGGTCAGATGGTAAACAAGGGAATTATAGCACATTTGAGGGATATTGCATCATGATGATGCATCAGCTCACATGCCACTCCTTGTCTGCAACTATCTGGCAAAACATCAGACTCCCGTTGTGCCCCATCCACCCTACTCTTTGGATCTAGCCCTAGCTGACTTTCTCCTGTTTTATAAATTTAAAACCATGTTGAAAGGACATTGTTTCCAAACCATAGAGGAAATTCAGGAGAATGCGACAAGAGATCTGCGTGCCATCACAGAGAGTGCGTCCCAAGAGGCTTTCCAAAAATGGATTGCCAGCAGATAGGACTACTTTAAGGGGGACAGTGCTTAAAATGATGTACAATGAACAATAAAGATGTTATAGCAAAAATTTGATCCTGTTTTGAACACACCTCGTACCTTATAATAATAAATTACAAGCATGATCACTAAATCCAAATTATCCTATTTAAGTCATGGTAATATTTATAATCAGAATTTCCTGGTTTCTGTGTATATAAGTAATTAAAAGGAGACTTAATTCCATAGTCCCTAAACACCTCATTATTGTTATAGGTATTGAAACTAACTTATTCCTGAATTCTGTTCTGTTCATTCCTCAAATAATTGCCAGTTAATATAATATTGCTATCTTTGTTTAAACATGTATATGCTGTCTTTGTCTTTTAGCCCCAGCTTTAACAAAATGGTAAATGATCTGGTATGCAATGAAAAATTATCTCATTTATTGTGCTAAATCCTTACATTCTTTGGTTCCTTGTCATTGTGAAGTATGATGCATATAGCTGTTATTTGATCCACACCTTACAGATTACATATTAGACCATATATTATGCCACTCCTAACACCTTTTGGCTTTACCACTTCATACATCACCCAAGCAAAAATTCCCTACCACATGTGATGCATATCAGTATTAATTGCATTTCAAAAATCCTGCATATTTTCTGCTACAGCTAATAGAAAATTTTTTAAAAAAATCTGATGTGTTGCACTCACATGGCTTTCTCTACTCTTGTACAAACTATTTGTACAATACTTGCTCTCCATCTGCTTCATGTTAATTGAGATAAACCTTTGCAGAAACTATCTTATTACTAATTTTCTTGTAGGTGCAAGGGGAATATGGTAGGCTTTAAGCAATAGTCAAATCTTTTAAGAGCTGGTTGCTATGTGGAGCATTCCGTTCTCTTTGCATGTCCAGGACATAGAAAAAAAAAAACACGAATAACAAATTCCCAAAGTATTGGAAAATCGAAATGAATAACAACGAATATCTCGGAAATGGTTCACTTGGCAAAAAAATGTATATGACATAAATTGTGTGTTTTAACGAGATCTACATTTTTTGTGTAGTAAAATTTTGTCTATCTATTACAGTTTTCCAGTTATGCAAAAGTCATTCAGAATAAAGAGGAGTTTTGTGGACATACCCAGAAAATTCATGATAAACATTTCATTTACCATAAAAATATCTTAAACATATGATATTTTAATCAAAATCATTATAGCCATTTTTGAGAAAATCAAAATTTTCAAAAACTGATCCATGTAAAGGTTAGTTGGGGTGGGGAAGTTTCTTGAAAATCTTTGTGTTGCAGCTTTGAAAGATACTGAACCTAAATACCAAGTTTGGTATTTATCTGCCTTTTCATTTTTGACTTATGCTGTTCTCTCTCTCTCTCTCTCTCTCTCTCTCTCTCTCTCTCTCACACGCACGCACACCCCACCACCCCTTTTTCTAAAAATATTTTTTTTGGTTAAGAGGGCCTCAAAACATGTATTTCTGTAAAATCTTGGTATCCAATTTTTGGGTGCAATGCAATACTTCCCCTGCTTACAATACGTAGTAGGGAAAGTAAAAATGCTCAAACACATTAAACAGTATATTTTAAAAGACACTTTATCACAGAAACAAAACCATTCTCAATATCATTGTTATGCAAGTTGTGACATCATCAGAAACATTTGTAAATAATCCTATATGTTTTACTTTCTCTACTACATATAGTAAGTAGGGGAAGAATTGTATTCCACCCAAAAATTTGATACCGGGATTTCACCGGAAATATGTTTTGAGGCCCCCTGAATCCAAAAAAAGCATTTTTGGAAACGTGTCCATGTGTGTGTCTGTCTGTGAACAGCATAACTTAGAAACGAACAGTCGTATAAACACCAAACTTGTATTTAGGTTCAGTATCTTCTAGAGATGCAACACGCAGGTTTTCAAAAAAATCCCCCCACCCCAGATTACCCTTTACATGGAACATTTTTTGAAAATTTTAATTTTCTCAAAAATGGCTCTAACAATTTTGAATAAAATACCATAAGTTTAAGACATTTTTATGGCAAATGAATTGTAAATCTCGAATTTTCTGGGAATGTCTCCAAAAGTATTCATTGTAAACGACTTTTGCATAACTGGTAAACCATAAGAGATAGACAAAATTTTACTACACAAACATGTAGATCGCGTTAAAATACACAATTTATGTCATATACATTTTTGTTGTTGAGTGAACCATTTTCGAGATATTGCTTGTTATTCCCTTAAATTTTCCAATACTTACTACTTTTTCTCAAATGGGAATTCGTTATTCATTTTATTTTTTTGTCCTGGTAATGCAAAGAGAATGGAATACTGCACGTAGCAACCAGCTCTTAAAATATTTGACTATCGCTTAAAGCCTACCAATTCCCCTTGCATCTACAAGAAAATTAGCAATAAGATTAACATCTCGATATCTCAATTAACATGAAGCATATGGAGAATAAGTGTTTGTAAAAATAGATTGTACAAGAGTAGAGAAAGTCATGTAAGTGTAACACATAAGATTTTTGTATTCCATTTCAAAGACTATTATTGTGCATATTGAATAATGTATGAATTTTTCTATACAGCAAATGTTGCTATGATAACCAAATAAATAATTGAATTTCTGGGTGTTATTGATGCTGTTTATTTGTAGAAATTAAGATATTTGCTATGCAGCCTGCTGATACTGGTGAGTTGAAAATGAGCAGATGAGTGAAGTGTAGAGAAATACCACCAGCAGTCATTGAAAGTGTTAAACAGGAATTTTTTCTGCATCTTTCACTTTACCAAATCATAAATGGATAGATAACATCTTGAACATTTACATTTGTAACTTATTTATTTTAATGTTAGCGATGTTATTGTTTAGCTGACATATATAAATAAAGGCTCTCTTTCAACTGTTTAATTTGGTTACTATAACAACAATTGTATAAAACAATTGATAACTTGTACAATCATATACAATAATAAAATATATGAGATGGAATACAAAAACTATAGGGTATCATTTAAAAGTGTTTCCAATATCATTGCAAATTGCACATCAGTGATATTAAGAATGGTTTGTTTCTTGAAAAAGTGTCTTAAAATACATTGTTTGACATTTCCAAGCATTTTTTGAAAAACATTTCCATTTAGCTAAGAAGAAAATATATGGGACTTCTGAAATGCATTATATATTACTTTCTCTACAGCTTACCAATAGTAAGTAAGGGAAATATGGTAATCCATCTTAAAATGTGATATCAAGATTTCGAAGAAATAAATGTTTTGAGGTCCTCTGAATTAAAAAAAAAGCATCTTTAGAAAAGGTCAGAGAGGGAGAGAGAGAGAGAGAGAGAGAGAGAGAGGGGAGGGGTGTGGGTGTGATTTTTTTAAAATTTATTTATTGATTAAACAGCATGTTCTATTCTGTATAGAATACTACATGCTAGGATTACACATGTTACAACATTATACTTAAATTGACTACAATATACAGGTTGGACCATTTAAGCTGAGACTCTACAATATCTCCAAAACTAAGCGTTGCAGAAAGAAATGTATTTAATAAAAGTTGCTGATATTATGGGGGAAAGTAAATGCCATTTAATATTTTTAAATGGCAAGCTACAACTAGGGTCAATTTAATTTGACCCTAAAACGCCATCACATCTTCCTCCAAAGAAAACATAACTAATGGTATTTACTTTCCCTCATAATATCAAGCAACTTTTATTCAAGACATTTCTTTCTACAATGCTTAGTTTTGGAGATATTGTACAGTCTCAACTTAAATGGTCCATCCTGTATATGACATATAATATGCTAAAGATGGTTGAAAGATTCAGTTGGGTACTAAGATTTCTGTAGGAAGCCTTAAACACTTTATGGATTGTCTAGTGTTATACTATTTACAAATTGCCAAAAGTCTTTGAGAGAAGTTTCCACCAGTTCATGCTTTGGCAGTGGCCAAGTTCTTCCTTTATTTGTTACACTATCAGTTTTGTCTTTTTTTGTCAAAGTTCTTGCAGTGTAGTAGTATGTAGTCTGTTGTCTGTTCACCTTGGCCTTCTGTTATTCTGAATCACTTGTAGTGGCTTAGTTTCCTGTGTCCAGTTACCATGGTAGTGAAGTTCGGCAGAATTGGTATATCCCTTATAAGTCTTGTTTTAATGTTCGGAAAATAATCTAGTTTATTTAAAGGTGCGTCGGAATTGTTACACTAACATCACTTAAGTTTACTCACTTAACATGTTTCGGGAAACGGTTGTTCCCATCCTCAGAAGTTAATTTGACTAACACGGGCCAGTCGAATTAACTTCTGAGGATGGGAACAACCGTTTCCCGAAACATGTTAAGTGAGTAAACTTAAGTGATGTTAGTGTAACAATTCCGACTCACCTTTAAATAAATTCAATACACATCACTGTTCCTAGCTTCTTTTCATTACAATATCAACGTAATCTCTAGTTTGCTTTTCTTTATACGATTCTCCCACAATATTTGCCAATCGGCAAGAGTAGGTCTCTGATTTCTTTTCTCATAACTGCTATAGGTTCTTTTTGGTACTCCAATTGCTTCTTTCGACAGTCTTATCTGTCAGTTCATTTCCGAGAATACCAGTATGTCATTTTTACCCATTCTACATGTACTTTCCAGTGTAAGAGATTTACAATTTGATTGTCTACTGAACTTTGGCCCTGGCCACTCATTCTGTAGACAATTACTACAGGTTATCTACATTTTACAATTTCCTGCCAATAAATTATCTTGCTTCACTTTTTCATGCTCCATTTCCACTTGTTTTTCACTTGTCACTTATTGATTACTTTACCATCACACATTCACCACAGTTTTCCATTCAGAGTAAGATACACTACCTCTTACTTTTCTCCATCCACTGTCCAAAGACATTTATTTTTTACTTTACACAAAAACTGTCCAATGCTCCTAGCATCCTTGCACATCATTTCGATTATAAGTGTATTTCTATCCCCCTTCAACCACTTCTTTTTAATAAATTCCCTTCTCCAATTTTCTGTTCCTTGGCACTTAAATACTATGTGTTACCACCATATATTGGACATTGATTTTGAGGAATACCCTGCCTTAACCCTCTTAGCCTCCATGCTCCAGTCCCTACCCCATGTATAACAAACCAATGAGCTCTTTTCAGCAATCTCACTGAAGCTGTTTTGTATTTCTATATCTTCCAGTCTTTTCCTTGCCTTTTTCCAAAAAAATTTCACGTTATTTTCTTTCCTCCACATGTCTCCTAACCCATTTTTGTCCAAAATGTTCTGTAAATTATTTACCCATCCATCATTCATTAAACTATTCTCTTGGTATTCTATACATTGTCTTTTTCCTAAATTTAAAGTTCTAAACCAAAATTTCAAATCAAGTTCAAGTATTCTGAATAGATTCCTGATTTGCTCTATGAGAAAACTGTGATTTTATTGTTGGTTCTTAAGAGGTTTTATAATTTTTTACTGTCTGTGTAGATAGTAACTGCTTTTCGTTCTATGTCTGCCATTTGATGTATTTGTTCCAATGCCTTTAGTATTGCTACCTGTTCTGCCTGATTGTTCGATGATCTGCCTGTGACCTGAATTTTAATTTGTGTGCAATGTCTCTTTCTCTGATGATAACTATGCCAGATCCCACGCCTTGGTCTGTTTTGCTGCCGTCAGTGTAAGCCTCAGTGGAGTATGTTGCATTTTTGTCTATGCTCTCTCAGGTGGGTGTCTCCAATCTCTTACTGGTATTGGTTTATCGTATTCCTCTGAATGATGTATAATCCTGTGGATTTTGAACTGTTTTATCCAGAGGCATCAAGCCTGTAAGAATACATTATGCTTCTTATAAGAGAGTACGAAAAGCTTTGACGATTTAGTCTGTGGATTCTTATTATTTTTGTTTTATTCTTTAGTCAATTCATTGCTGCCTCTCATACCAGAGCTCTGTATGACATGATTGGTATAATTTTCCCTTGTAAATTGTTGTCAAGGCTCTGTGCCCTAATCCCATTGAATTTTTGCTGACTTTGATAGGATGTTGATTATTTGTATACTTTTCCCCATTATAATTTCCACATGTTTGTCAAAATATATGCAGAGATATTTGAGTTCTCTGGTTTGTTCTAATTTGTTGATAAATATTAATGTAGTCTCTTTCAGTCTTCTTTTCCCTGTAATTAATAGTGTTATTGATTTCTGGTCATTGGATTCTGTTTTGTTGTTCTTTGCCCAGTTTTTGATCTGTTTCAGGTCTTGGTTAGTGTAGTTTTCTATTTCTTTCAGCTGTTTCCCTACATGATCATCTGTGTAAGGTAAGTGTGTTTGTGTACATGCATGTGTGCATGTGAGACTACAGCATACTTAAAACAAAATCTTGGATAAATACCAAACTTGTCATTTGAGGGATGCAACACAAAGTTTTTCAAGAAAATCCCCTAACTCAAACCACCTTTTACATTAAAAATGTTTTGTTATTTTTTTATTTTTTGAAAAATGGCTCTAATGATTTGATTACAATACCTTATGTTTAAGATATTTCCATGACAAATAAACTGTAATCTTAAATTCTCTTCAAATGCCTATGAAGTCCTCTTCATTTTTAATGAATTTTATATAACTTGTAAACCATAAATTATAAGCAAAAACTTACTGCACAAAAAAGTATATCTAGTTAAAACACATAATTTATGTAAATAAATGTTTTGTAACATTAAACATTTGCAACGTATTCTTTATTATTGGTTTGAATTATCAAGTACCTACATACTTAAAATTTTGTAACTGCTAAGTCGTTACTCATTTTTTTCTTGAGATCATGCAAAGAGCATAAAATTTCAAAGCCATCACATAGCAACCTGCTTTTAAAGATTTGACTGTCACTACTTAAACCTACTGTGTTCCCCATATACCTACAATGAAATATGTAATAAAACCATTTCTGCAAATGTTTATCTCAATTAACATGAAGCAAGTATAAGAATAAGCTTTTGTAAGAATAGTTTGTAGAACAGTGGGTAGAGACAGTCATGTGAATGTAATACAAGAATTTTTTTAAAGTACTGTCACTACTCAGTTGTTTTTGCAATGTCATGGAAAGAGTATGGAATTTTAAGGTCAGCATATAGCGGCCCGCTTTTAAACATTTGACTATGCAATTGATTTCCTCTATTCACCATGTACCTGCAAGGAAATGTGCAAGATAACTACTTTTACAAAGGTTTATCTCAATTAACATGAAGTAGATGGTAAGAATAGTGTGTAGAAGTTATATAAAAATGAACAATAGTTTTTTGTATTTATGGACGTTCTTTAAACTGCTATGGTTCTTAGCATCCTATTCTATATTGGACATTAAAAGACCAAAATTTTGCTGAGAGGCCTCTTTATTAGGCTTGAGGTTCTTTTGTATGCTATAAATCTATGATATGGACCACCAGCTTTACTTCCTTTCTGAAAGAAGTCATGTTAAGGATTTTTACGCCCAAAAAAGTCCATCGCCCTCCAACGGGTTTGAACCCATGACTTTGGGAACTAGAGGCTAGCATGGTACCCCTAGAGCATGGAGGACGACAAATGATAATGCATAGAGAAAGTCATATGAATGTAACACTCAAATTGTTTTTCTCTCTACAAGTCATAATTCAAACTTCTACTACACAATCTCAAAAATTGGGTAATGTTGCTGCAGAGGTCGACATGTCATGGAGGACGATGTTAATGCGCAATGTCAGGTACTAACTGTGAAGCAGAAAAAAATGCTGCGGTTATATGAAACATGGAAATAGTTGTAGAGTTGTGAAATGTTATACGCTGCAGTAATTGGAAAGCACAAAACAGTAAATGATTCCATAAAATAGTAAACAAATGTAATACAACTAAATAATTACCTACCGCAAAGTAGGTAATACAGATGGATAAAAATAAATGTTACTGTTATGCCCAAGGACACACTTGCTTTTTCGTGATACAATTGTTAACCTTAATAAAGGCTGTTGTGCATGAATGCATATAAAAAAGAAAGGAAGATAAGAGTTCTGAAAGACTATGTAGAAGGAAGATGGGGTTCTGGAGGAGAGGACAGACATTGAAGTAACGCCGGATAACATCCAGAATTCAATAAATCGTGCCAGAATATGTAATTGGAAGTGGTGTAACAACTTTTGCATATTTTAAGGGCAAAACTCCATACATATCACTGAATTTTAGCGACGTTTATTCCTACAAGGTAGCCTGCCTAATGTTGCATGGTACCAGTGATGATATGTCGACCTTACCAAAAATGGTTTGTTATCTCTAAGACAAAAGTAAAATTTCATGATTTTCTGTCTTCATCTTTCTTTATTTTGTCTTCTTTTCAAAATCTCTTATTGAATAGATGTCTTCCTTTGAAAATCTTCCTATATCAGTTTTATCTAGGAGCGTATGCTATATCAGTTTTATCTAGGAGCATACGTATACCTTTGCAATTAGTATTATTGTTTACCATGAAAGTATAAAATGTCTATTCTTACCTGCAAATTCTCCAGCATATTGCACCAAGAGCCGAGAAAGCAGTTGCAAGGGCACACACCAGCGCTACCTGGGCAAATGTGAAGAATTTGTTTCTGCAAATAAATTAAGAAGTTAAAAAACAACTGTAGATTTCATTGATATTTGAAAAGAAGCTAGAAACAGTCAGATTAGCTTCTGAGGATGGGAATAACCGTTTCCCATTCTATATTGGGTGTGAAACACCGGTAATTTTGCTCAGAGGCCTCTTTATCAGGCTTGAGGTTCTTTTACATGCCGTAAATCTACGACACGGGACCACCAGCTTTACTTCCCTTCGGAAGGAAGCCGTGCTAAGGATTTTTACGCCCAAAAAATCCATCGCCCTCGCCGGGTTTGAACCCACAACCTTGGGAACTAGAGGCTAGCACGGTACCACTAGTCCATGGAGGACGACTAACTGCAAGAAAGATTCAGCTCACTTCAAAATAAGAATTTTATTTCTGCAATAATTTTTAAGGCCTATTTTGTTGTTCAGGATGGTGCAGTTGGTTGTAACTGAAGCTATGGATAATTCACTTAAGCTTAACAAACTAATATCAGTAGATTTACTGGCATATAATAAAATTATTAGCACACAGTGATATGTATTCTGGCAGTTGCTAGAATTATTAAATAAATTTCACAATTATTATTGTATCCTCTTATTTTGCAGTGGTGGCCACTGAGGTATTCTGCTGGCAGTGCTACAAAAAAAAAATGAAAACAAATCCCTCAAATAATATATGTTTACCAAATTCATGCAGCAGCATCAAACGTATTAGGCAATTGAAGAATTGAATGTACTTTCATTTAGACTATATTTGCCCAATATTAGTTGTTCCTGTTTTATACAATGGACATCTACCCAAATAACAGATAAGGAAAACTAAAAAAAAAGCACTGTTTTCCTCACAGCCACAAATCCATTTGTTCTTTTGATAAATTCCCGAATTGAATTTACATAGATTTTTGTTTGCTGCTGCAGATTCAGATTTGGGAGTGGCCTAGCCATTATTTTCATCTGAATGTTTTCACTGAGAGTCCTGTTACTAAATGGTGTTAACTAGAACGTTTATGGATTGAACTGTTATTACACAAACATAGACAGAAATACTTGACATTTGTTTTGGAAACAGGTGCTCAACACATGGTGAATATATTAGTCTTTTGTTCTGTGGTGCATAAGATACAACATATTCAGTCATAGCCACTAGCCCTGCTGCTATGAAATATACAAATATCAAAGTAATGTATCTTAATTTCAAACCTAACGATATAATTATATTCAAAATCATATATTTTTATTTTATAAGGATATTTTGGTGTATTGTTTTTTCATTCAATTTAATTAAACATAACTTGCACTTCTAAATGCATTAGTTTTAACTTTCAGCAAGATGGTAACACTGCATTAAAGGAGGGCTGACCGCAGAATATGTATTCCACCATTGTTGCTAGGTTCTATGCTTTACTGCGCCCTAGCAGGTGGAATGTATAACTCTGAGTCAGAGGAATTTTGGCTTCACCTCTCCCATAAGAATCATGTAGAAACGTACACCCTAGCCTTATACAGTGTGCTTTTGAGCATAGATGGTGCCAACCTGAAATTGGTTCCAAGCTTCAGAATGCTACTAGCAGAGCGCATGCCACTTAATACACCTGTTCAAATGAGAAAATACATACTCGAAAACAATGCTTTATTCGCAATTCCTATACACTTCTCTTTCTTTCCTTTTGGCCCAAGTAGTGCCATGGCACAGCAGCATTACCGCAGAAGCTATCCATGTTATTTAACCTATCAAACACTGAATTGAAAGCTGCTTATTGTTAATGCTTTTTATCTCAAACATATTTTATTTCTTTCCAGTGCCTATAAACTAAAGAGCAATTCCAAACGTAATAATAAGAATAATGTTAACAAAATGAGCTTACAAGATGAGGGATGGGTAAATAATTTAACACTCAGTACATTAAATATGGCTTAGAGGATGTATGAAGAAGGATAGAGACAATAAAGACTTTTGAAGGTTATAAGATGTGAAAAAACAGGGACACCAAAATTGTTCAGTTAACTAGCAAAGAAGTCACCAGTGTTTTATGTTTACAAGGTTATTCAAAAAGAAGGAACAGACTTTAAATATTTATCTCTAATGAATGACAATAGATGGTGACACGCGTGATACATCACTGAATAGAGGAAAGTTCAAAATTTTATTTTATGTGTTCAAAATGAGCACCATTTGTTATGCGAGGATGACCAGTGCTTTTCTGTTTGTATACACAACCGTCTTCTAGAAATTTATTGTATCAAATTGTAAATTTTTTTATGATGAGGTGGCTCTTTGTTAAACTTACAACGAAATCATGCTGCAATGAAACAATGGATTCACTCTTTACATACTGCAGCACACAAAACAACTTTTCCTGTGGCATTGCCATTTTCGCGTAAACAAACCCAGCACCGCTGTAGGCACTGAATGGAACTAATAGGTGGGGGCTTAAAACTTTGAAATTTCCTCAATTCAATCATGTGTTGTATGTGTTGTTATCTATTGTCGTTCATTAAAAATGAATATTTAGAATCTGTTTCTTCTTTTTGAATAAACCTGTATTGGAAAACAGGAAAAAAATGTATTCACAATGTATGTAAGGAAAAAGTTAGGGGAGTACTTATTTAGAACAAGAGTAATGATATCAAAAGGACACAAAATTGCTTTCTGTAAAATGATTATATATTTTTATGTCTAAGATAATCTAGAATTCATAGTATTTGTGTGTAAGGAAATACAAATCTATTGAAAATGTTCTCAGTTTGTTAGTAAGAATACAGTTGAAAAATTGAAAATGTTTGCTTCAGAAATAATTCAATTAGTTTCATTGCTTTTATAGAGTGTGGTATTTACATTTTTTTTATGTGGAAAGAGTGTAAATGAAGTGAAAAACTTTAATATTCACAAATTTCAGTGAAGCTTTTGTTTGCTTTTAAGCAAAAGAAATGTATAAGGAGGAGGTCACTGGAAACAGTAAGATACAACTTTGAATGTTTGAGCAAGACGAGTAACTCAGTTAGTGTAAGTATACAAAATGGGCTTTGATAGGATAGCAGAGTAAGAAATTTTAATAAATTCAGTTAATGCTAGAAAAATAAATAGAAGGGGAATCTATGCTCTATTACAGTAGAACCCCATTTATTTGAACTTCGGTCAACTAGAAAACTGACTGACCTTTTTTTTTTCTGTTCTGTTCTCATTTTTTCTACAAGATTAGATTGAAATTTGACACTTTCACCCCTCCTGTGTCTTTTTGAAATATGCTAATGCTCATCCCAATCCCATACCAATAATGTAACCTTTTAACTCATCTAGTTTCCAAATGTGACTTATGCAACCAAAAGAATAAAACCAGGTCTAATCCGAAATTTCAGTAAGATCTGCTATTTACCTACAATTTGAGACCTTACTCCAAGGTGTGCAAATCATTGTTATCTTAAAGTGAACAGTAAGCAAAAGCAAATTAGTGGTGATTGGTAACAGTGAAGAAAAATTTTGAATAAAACTTGTTGAAATCTTCATTAAGCTTTAAATCTTTGGGATCAATAGAGTGGAATGCAGTGCTTTCCCCCTTGACAGAGTTTGCATAATCTGTATCTCAATGGGCAGAGTACACCAACTCTTTGCACTATTACAACATCAAATCAATTTATACTGCAGACAACTTGTGTTATCGTTTCCCAAGATTACAAGCCTGCTCATAAATATTGCTGCTGATAATGGCATTGACATATCAATTGCTTGGTTTTAGGCAAAACTGAAATTCAAACTTATATATTGGGTGTTGAAAAACAGTCTGAAGAAAATTGTAGATTAGGAAAGCAGTAGCAAAATGAACATTTTGAGGATAGGAACAAGCAGTTGCATAAGCTTTATTACTGTGCTACATATATCAACATTAAATCCGTCAGTGTCTCTAATTATGAAACGTGTTTATGGCATGTCAGATGTAAGCGAAATGCGCTCTTGTATAGTGCTAGTCAATGTCCTTAGATGTGTCTAATGTTAGTGCTGCATTTGTTCTGTGAAGCCTACTGGATGGTACAGTAATACCAGATGCCCATCTTGTTGAGTACAAAGAATACAGTACAGTATGTGCATGTAATGGCTAGTTTCTCATTATATACCAGTATTCAGTAGTTTGAGACAGTATGTACACACCTGTTGTGGAGTTACATTTCATTTTGACTGGCAAATGAAGATGTTGCATAAAGTCAGATTTTATATTCTTGCAGTGCACCTGGTATTATTGTGGCGTATTAAGTTTATTGTCATTACCAAATGCACTGTTGTGCTGTATTGTTGATACCAGACATAGCATTATTGGGTCTCCTTAGTTATATTTCAGTTTGACAGTCTTTCTTTTTGCCGTGGACCATGCTAAAGGGAAGGATCTGTTTGAAATTGTCTGGTATGACGTCAGCCCTGTCTGGCTTTGGCTAGACACAGTTGATGGGGGCAGAATAGCATCCTTCAAGAGTACGTGGTCATTGGAACCAGTTGTGTGTGGCCAGTCTATGGTCCGTGGCATCTCCCTTCATCCTGTTTCCTTTGTTAACTATGTAGAGAAGCCAAATGTTTTTGTGAATAAATCCCAGGTAATGTGTGTTATGTAATCTCTCAATGTAATATAAAAACCCACGTCTTCCCCTTAAATTTATACACCAAGGTCCTGGACTTTTTGCTGCCAGCGAGTTGTGGCCCCATGTGCATGTTGGGGTGACCTAAATTAATCATTTTCTGCTAATCTTTCAGCCTTCACCCCAACATGTAACATTATACTGCAGCTGTGATCCCTTGTTTCTACCCTCAAGATGGTACTTCATTTCTAATCTGCAATTTTCTGCAGTCTGTATATGCATATACTTTTTAAATATTAAATAGGTATTCTGGAAGTCACAGTTTATCTGAAAAACTGCTTATCTAAGGTAAGCTTCTTCATAATTGTTTTGAATTAGCAAGAGTTCTACTGCAATTGTTTTCCAAAGCTTTTTATAACTATTCCATAAAAATACATCCAATTGTATACCTGCAAATGTCTGGTCGGAAATAAAAGCAGTATCGCTGTCGTTGGCCATTGAAGTCATTAAAGCACAGCAAATAATTTGGATAACAGCACTCCATGCAAATTTCGCCATCACCTATGGAGAAACATTTAACGAAACATGATTAATTTCAAGCCTACTCAGAATGTAAAGGGCACATTGCAATCATTTCATCAGAGAGAGAACCCATTTGTTATTTAGGGTTATCTGCAAATAGCTAATCAGATCCCAAAAGTCAAGCATTTTATATCTCTTCTAAAATTAAGCATGTTGGCTGCATTAGGAAATTTATCATTGAATTCTCAGATGTTTTATTCCATATAGTATCAGTCAAACAAAACTAGCATATTAACAATTTTACTGGTAAGATTGCATATAAGCACATTAATTTAAACTAAATGTGTACAATAACATAAGTATTAACAATTTTTCCAACCAGGTTATTTTAAAATCCAGAAAGAAAAAAATGTATATCTTACTGCATAAAAAGGAAGTTTTGGCTACAATTATTTCTGTGTGTTAGAAAGAAGGAAGAAAGAAGAAAGTTAGGATGAAATGTGAAGAGAAGAGTAAACAAAGTTGTGTAAGAATAGCAGTATGTATGGATAAGAGAATGAGCCCAATCTATAAAAGATAAAAAATAGGCAGAAGATTCACAGGTAAATTGAACTAGAGCTCTAGACTTCATCAAATTCAGATAATGGATCCTTGTGCACTTATTATGATGGCAACAATGAAGATGGTGGGGAGAAGTATGTGAAAAAAGTATCTTGGATTATTGTGAAATATGTGAGGAAAAAAAAAAGAAAGGAAAGGTGATGAGCAGTGGGGAAGACAGTTTTGATATTCTGTTTCTTGACATGGGTTGGAATAGTGTTCAATCAGCAAATGTAAAGGAAAATTACTTATCTCTGTATACATGGTCCAGCTTCATATACTTTCCAAAGCACAGAAAGAGATGCACTTCTGGGGGTTTGCATTTCCAATTTCTTTTTGAGTTTTCTATCACTTACTTAAAATGTATTGAGATTTCAGTGGAAATGCACATTTTGAGGTCCTCTGGATCAAAAAATGGCACTAGAAATAGGATTGTGTCTCTGTGAACAACAAAACTTAGTGAAAAGGTAGATAAATATAGCAGTTCAGGATAAACTCAGGTACATTTGAAATTGCAAGGCAAAGACTTTCAAGAATTCAACACCACCCCCAAAAATCCTATGCAGTAACAATTTTTATTGTTTTTAATGTGCTCAAAAATGATTAATTAGAGTATCATGTATTTTGAATAAGGAACGGACAAATGGAGGGCCCCCTGCAACCAGAGCAGAGTTCTACAAGTAGGCTGCAATGGCCCTTTTTGATTCTACCATGTTCCCTGGGAGGGAGGAATGAGAGGAGAGACCCGAAGGGCAACCAGATTTGGATCAAGATGGGCACAAGCCTGGACATGGTTCTTAAGGTTTCCAGATCGAATGCATCCAATGCCACCTGGGGCCCACCCACAAGCCACCAAACTTCCAGCTCACAGGGCCCACTTGGAGGAGAGACCTAACTGAGCAGTCCCCCAATGATGCCAGGAAAGAAATTCTCTACTGAGTGTACAGCCACCATCCAGCTGCAACCCGCTGAACACCATCACCTGATCCTACAGCCCTGAAACAGATAACAAGGATGATGACCAGCCCAGTATTTATCTTCCGACCTGGGGCAACCACAAAAAACCCATTGGTCAGAGTGAGCAGTTGCCAGGGATCAAACCTGAGACCTCCCAAATGCAAGTCGCACACTTACTGCAACACCAGCTCACTCGACATGTGTTTGGAATACAGGCATGGCAAATAAATCTGTATCTTGAATTTTCTGCAAACAGTATTATGAAACCGTCTTCTTGCTGAATTTTGCATAACTGTAGAACTATAAGATATAGATGAAGTGTTAAACTGCAACTTACAGCAGAAAAAATCTGGTTGTAGTATGATACACAGTTTATGCTTATCAAACCTTTCATGGCATTAACAATTCTTGAGATAATGATTAGGAGAATGAAGATTTGTAGCATTAAATTTCACTTAAACTCTTACTTCACAGGACAGGTTTCAAGATTGTTGCTCTCATCCTTAGCTATTGCTACATCTGATTGGCATTGCTGTGGTTGTGGCTTCTTGTTGATGGTTGGCTTCCTTAGATGTGTGGGTGACTAACTTGTAGAGGTTATCCATGGATGGGATTTTGAAATTCCTCAAAGTGTCTTTGTATTCTAGATAAAGATTTTTCCCAAACAAATAGTTCTGTAGGGTTTGTAATATGTTTCAACAATTTTACTTCCTGGTTTATTTCATATTTCTGAGACCTAAATGTGCTACTATTGCTGATTTTTTCATGTGCTTAAGTTTGTTATTCCTAAAAATGTTCCCTCTTCCTTGTTTCTGTGCTTATTTTTGTTTTACCAATGTATTTCAGGTTACACTCTGAACGTTCAGTTACATATATAGTTTGTTTTACTTCTCTACCACATACCTAGTAGGTAGAGAAGGTATTGCATTCCACCAAAATATTTGATACTGACATTTCACTGGAAATCATGTTTTGGGGACCTTTGAATCCAAATAAAGCATTTTTCGAAACATGTACGTGCATGCGTGCGTGCGTGCGTGCGTGCGTGTGTGTGTGTGTGTGTGACCAACATTTTCGAAAATCCCACCACCCTCAACTACCCTTTACATGGGATATTTTTTGAAAATTTGATTTTCTAAAAAAATTGGCTCTAATGATTTTGATTAAAATACCATATATTAAAGACATTTATATGACAAATTAAATGTATATCTTGAATTTTTTGGGAAACAGCCTCTGAAGTCCTCTTCATTCAGAAGGAATTTTGTATACTTTTGCATAACTGGTAAACATTAAGCGATAGATGAAAATGTAAAACACAAAAAATGTAGTGCGCTTTAAAACACACAATTTATTTCAAATACATTTTTTTTGTGGCATCAGCCATTTCTGAGATATTCATTATTAATGGTTCGAATTGTTCATTTCTTGGTCTTTCTTTAAAGTCCTTTAAACACAATTGTTTCTCACTATTGCATGGAAATGATGTGGAATTTAGGCAAGTGTACAGCATCCATTTCTTAAACATTTGACTATTGCTGATCCCTTTGTATCTATAATGAAATGTGTAATGTAACTATTTCTGCAAAGGTTTAACTGTGTTAAAACATAGTAGATATAAAAATATGAAGTTCAGCGTATTTTAACCAGTTAGGTCATATCGGATGATGAATGAATGAAATGGATGAAATGATGCTCAAATGAACCTGAGATCCATGGAACTTAAAGTTATCTGACGTTAATATTTCCAGGATAAGGAAAAACCCTGGAAAAAACCTTATCCATGTAACTTGCCCTACTGAAATTCAAACTCGGGACCTCTTGAATATGAGGCAGACATGCTACTCCCACACTACAGAGGTGGGCAACATATATATTCCTGACTTCTTTTCCGGTGGGATCTTATGTTTCAGTGATATGCATAGATTTTTAATGTTATGCCTATTTTGGGGTGCAAGGTTTCATACCATACTGTTGGAAAATCTTCTGGAATTTATTACGTAACTTTGGGATGTATGTGAACCTTTTATAATGCCAGCTTCTCCTGATTTTGATGGTGTGGTGTCCTTAATTACCTTTTTTTTTTTGATCTTGTATGTTTTTCTATTGTTTGGTTGTTGAATCCATTGGCTGTAGCTGTATCCATTATTGATGTTCTTTGTTATATTCTGGCTTTGTGAGGGGAATGTTCACTAGCCTATGAATCAAATTGTTGAAGATGACATACTTACCACCCTACACCAAATAAGTACTCCATCTTCAACAGTTCAAAAACTGGTGGAGCTCTCCATTTTGGAAAAAAAATCAGTAACATAAATACAACTTATTAAATTTGATGTTGCATTTGGGAATTATCTCATCACACAGCACGTCCAGCCAGGAAATAACCATCTGCAGGCCACAGGAGGAAGTGCAGCAATGACTCTAGGGTGATGATGGAGACTACAGTCTCCAAAATGTGTTCCAGTAAGTTTTGGCATAGAAAGTGCGTAATTAAAAGTTAAATTTGTGCATGTAAATGTTAAAAAAGTCACTACATTTTCCCAAAAGAGAAGAATTCTAAATTTAATGTTTCTATTGAATAATACAGATTTAATTTTTGCATATGCAACATTAAAAAAAAATTAAATGCTATTTTATTAAAAGATAGTAGATTTTGCACATATGGTAGGCAGATGGGGACATTAACACTGCATCTCCTCTAGTCCATTGGCCATTTTGTGAAAATGCAAATGTGGGTAAAATAGCCAGAGATACCAACATTCTGCTGTCAATAATAGTGTTACTTACCAATAGCAGGGTTGCAGTCCTTAGGTAGAGGCCCGTTATTGCATTCACATTGTGTAGTGTTTATGTTACACACTTTACCGCTAGGGGTACAGCAACCTGAAAAAAGTATACTTCATTAAACTAACAGTGAACCATATTCTTCATTTCTCAACTAAAGAACCCTGCTAAAGATGAGGCCATAAATTTAATTAACCTGCAATCTCAATTAGGCAAGGGACCAACAAAGGAAGACAAGCCAAAACTTCAAAAATAAGTAAATATTTTCTGGTTTTGGCTTTTGCAAACAATTGCTAAGGAGATACTTCAGACACAGGAACAGTTTTACAGTAAAAGTGGCAACAGATGGAAATGTTTATCCCAAAGATATCTGCCATTCTGTAATTAGTACAGTGAGGTAAAGGTAGAGCAAAGTTTTCTCCTGTGAAGCAAACAATGCAATGCTAGGTGTCATTGTCCACAGGCAGCTCTAGTTCTTCTTTCTAGGGTGAAAAAAAAAGTGTAAGAATGTCTCTGAACCCAAGCAAATTTATGTATAAGCTAGGGATGCATGAATATAAGAAAAACTGCTTAAGGGTTTTATTACTTTCTCTACCATGTACATAATAGGTAGAGAAGGTATTGCATTCCACCCAAAAATTTGATATTGGGATTTCACCAGAAATACAAGTTTTGAGACTCCCTGAAACCAAAACAAATCATATTTAGAAAAACGTCCATGTGTGTATGTCTGTGTGTCTGTCTGCTAAGAGCATAACTTAAAAACAAAAAGTCAGATAAATACCAAACTTGGTATTTAAATTCAGTACTTTCCAAAGTTGCGACAAAGATTTTCAAGAAAATCCCCCCACCCCAAAGTATCCTTTGCATAGAACATGGAACATAAAAGAACTTCAAGCCTTATAAAGAGGCCTCTGAGCAAAATTTCCAGTCTTTCACGCCAAATATAGAATGGGATGCTAAGAACCATAGTAGTTAAAGAGCGTCCATAAATAGAACTCAGTTTCTATATTTTTTCATTGGAAATTTTTCAAAACTTTTTATTTTCTAAAAAATTACATGACAAATAAAATGTATATCTGGAATTTTCAGGGAATAGCCTGTGAAGTCCTCTTCATTCGGAGGGAATTTTGTATAATCTTGTATAACTGGTAAATGTTAAGCGATAGACGAAAATGTATTACTTAAAAAATATAGATCTCTTTAAAATACAGAATTTATTTAAAATAAGCTTTTAGTGGCATAAGGCATTTCTGAGATATCGTTAGTAATGGTACGAATGTTAATTACTTGGCCATTCACTTGAAGTCTTGTCAACATTCAGTTGTTTCTAGTGATTCCATTGAAACAGTACGGAATCTTAAGGCCAGCATATAGCATCCAGTTCTTAAACATTTGACTGTCACTGTTCCCTTTGTATCTATAATGAAATGTGTAATGTAGCTATTTCTGCAAAGGTTTATTTGGATTAAAATGTAGAAAGAAAAATAAGCTTTAGTAAGAATAGTTTGTATACCCACTAATAAACCATAGAGGTTAGAGAGAGCCATGTGAATGTATCAGAACAGATTTGTTTTAATCTAGAAGAGAGAAAAAGAGGACAGAAACTAGATCTATGATACATAAGGGAAAACACTTCATAGTAGGGACAGTTATTGAATTTAAAACTAAGAAAGTAATGCAGTTCTTATGACGACACTGTTACATTACATCATTGATGCAACAGTTGTAGTAATAATTTGTTATGACAGCATATATACCTGTTTCAGAGTTTTATGCCACAACAAATGTATTGTTTTGAAATAGTTAACTATGCAACACATTATTGTAATGGAGCTATCATGGGTCACACTAGCAGGTGTTTCCTTTAGCACTAGCTGACACATGATGGGAGAGAGGGAGGGAGGGAGAGAGAGAGAGAGAGAGAGTGTGTGCTCCTGAAGCATCTGAAAGACTAATTCAGAACAGTGGCATAGCTTCGAGACTTACTTCTCCTCCCCCATCAGAGGTGCACAAAGTTTCAAGAAAGCAGTACAGCTGCATACAAGCGAGTGTGCTTTCAAGAGAGTCAGTGAGGTTGGTTGTTATTGTTGTCATGTTGTACAGGGAGTGCTGCTCTGAAAGCAATAGAAGAGGAGTCCTGCATTCGACAGTTAATGAGCAACCAGAAGAGGAGTTCTCTGTCTGACTGTTAGTGAGCATCCGGAAGAGAGAAGAGGAGTCCTGTGTTCAACAGTTAATGAGCAACCAAAAGAACAGTCCTGTGTTCAACAGTTAGTGAGCATCGGAAGAGAGAAGAAGAGTCCACTGTTTGACAGATAATGTGCAACCAGAAGAGTAGTCATGTATTTAACAATTAGTGAGCATCTGGAAGAGAGTAGAGGAGTTCTGTGTTTGACACTCCAGTGAGCATAGCAGAAAGAAGATGAGGCTGCTTTTCATGTGATTCATTACACCACTATGCACAAAGAAAAAACAAGTGAAGAGACAGTTAAAACTGAACAAGTCAAGGGGATTATGGCAGGAATAAATATTCAATAGTGTACAAATAGATAATATGATATTTAAGATTACTGTTGAGCACTGTAATCCTAGTATTATAAATCCAATTAGTAATATGAATGATGAAAAATGTTAATTGATGACTACAACTAATTTTTATCTTCACAGCTACCTTATATTCTAAGAAGTTATTGTTGATGTCACTAAAGCTATACCGTATTATGAAATACTTTTAAGTATCATCATAATTGTTGAAGAAGTTAGAATTGCCAAAGCCAGTTCGTAAAGTGCTTACCTGTTCATAAATCTTTCATATCAGTGTTTCAAGAAAGAAGAAAAAACTACAACACAAATAATTAGTTAATGCCATACTGTTAATACCATTTGGCACATTTGCTATTTGAAATCTGCCCTTACTATCTTTGTTTTGATTTTATTATAATTTATAAAAATCCTCAAAACCAAACATTACCCAACAGCTGCCTTTATGATCCTTATAGTATAAAACGTGTCCATAAAAATACTGTCATACTCCAAACTGACACCACGTCACCTTGGATAATCATATTTACATGAAATTGGTAACATTTGAAAGAAAAACTCAACTATTTTTGTGCATGTCAATAATGGACAACAATGGATGGGATTAAACACAGAAACTAAATTCACTCATGTTTGTGATTAGTCGATATGGGTTCATTGTTGGATATTTAGCAGGCAGGTTACAGTGAATGTTGGCTTTTAAAATTGTGTTATTAAAGAAGTTTTAAGGAGTTATGGCAAACCCGCAAGAACATAGTTGGTGTGTTTTAGAATACATAGCATGCAGAGTCTGGTGCAGGTTCAGCGTGCTTTTGGGCAAAGATTTCAACATCAAACTCCTGCACAAATATCAATTTTGAAATGGTACCATGATTTTGTGAATCATGGCTGCAGATGTCATCAAAGGAAAGGCCATTCAGGGAGACCATCTGTCAATGTGGGAATTGTGGAACAAGTGTGGAAGGCATTTGTATGTAGCCCTAAGAAGTCTGTTCGTAGAGCCAGTCAGCAGTTAAACATCCCTAAACCCACCGTATCTAAGATCCTGCATACACGACTGAAGTTTCACCCCTACAAACTGCAATTACTGCATAAGTTGAAACTTGATCCTGCAAAACGATTAGATTTCTCTGAACATTTATTGGTACTAATGGAGGAGAAGAATCCACATGCCAAGTTGAAAAACACTCCCCTAAAATGAATGTCTTTTGTGCTGTATCGAAAGGTCAAGTCTATGGCCCATTTTTCTTTCGAGAGGCCACTTTCAACAGTCCAACTTATCTTGACATGCTCACTGAATGGTTATTTCCACAATTGGAAGAAGAAGTCAACAAATTTATTTTCCAATAAGATGGAGCACCTCCTCATGTTCGGGAACATTTGAATGAACGGCTTCCAGGAAGATGGATTGGACGTGCTGGAAATGATGATAACGTCCTGTACAAGTGGCTACCAAGGTTGCCTGACTTAACGGTCTGTAACTTCGTTTTATGGGGTTACGTAAAGAATTGTGTCTGTGTACCCCCATTACCTCAAAACCTGCAAGAAATGCAACTTGTTTCACTGCTGCCATCCAGTCTATTTCATCAGATATGTTAGAGCATGTGTGGCATGAATAGGAATATCACCTTGATGTCTGCAGTATCATTCGTGGGGGGCCTACATTCAATATCTATGAGGTATAGTAAAAAAGTTTGAGTTTTTCTTTCAAATGTCACCAACTTCACCCAAATATGACTATCCAAAGCAACATAATACCAGTTCAAAGTATGACAGTATTTTTAACACACTGTACTTTAGGACCACACATGAATTGGTACACAACTAAGCACTTATAGTTAAACTGTACAACATGGAAACGAAGGTACGACAAAGATGGAGGGCTTTCAACAACTGTGTTGAAACTTTAAGTAGCAAAAGTAGAGAGAGGTATAGAAGCAAATTGTTCATTTAATGGATTTTATGAATATGTTTTCTTCTTCCTGCTTATGCTACAGTCCAAATTGAACCTAGGCCTCTTCAACTTTTTGCCTCCATACCTCTCTATTCCTTACCCTAGCTTTCAACTTCATATTTGAAGCAGTTTCCTTGCAAGCTTTCACACTGCTTCTGGCCTTCTATCTCTGTCTACCTTTGTTTCTTTTACCATAATTTATGTTTTAATTCTTTTCATGATACTTGCTGTTTCTCTATCCTGGCCATGTCTGCCTACTATAGTCTCCTTTTTTTTTTTTTAATTTAAAGTAGGTAGATAATTCAATATTGTACAGTTCATAACTTCCTTTATTGAATCTGACGCAGTAATTTATATCACAAATTATGTAAATGTCAAGAGTGATTATAGTGTGAATATGCATTATTGTGTGACATTTATTTGAGATGTTTGATGATTGTAAGCATTGTTGAGAAGTGGGTTTATATGGCCTTACTGAAACTGACAATAATAGCGTGCAATAATGTAGCGAGGGGGTGAGCTGTTTATCATTATTAGAGACGAGCAAATGACGTAATATTGGCTCGTTTTTCTTAGAATTTGCTGCAACATTTTTCCCTAGAGCATATGTTTTCGTAATTTTCATTGGATATAAAAATAGACGCTAATGTTGGCGCGTTTTATTAACCAATAGCAGCTCGGTTATAATCTTTAGGTATATCGGGGTGTAGGAGTATAAAAAGGGCTAAGTCAGAGTCAAATTCGTTCAGTCCATCGGAAACATTTGTGCATTACACGTCGCTGAGTTCAACAGAAAAAGTCATAGTGAATACATAGCATAGTTTATCGATTTGCAGTGTACGCGTAGCAAAGTTATGAAAAATCTCAAGTGTCGTAAAGTTAATTACATAAAAAGTTGAAGTACGCGAATTAATAATGTGCAGTAAATAAGTTATTATAACAGTTTCAGTTTGGCGAGTGTCAAGATTAATATGTGAAAGTGAATAATGTGTTAAGACAATAAAAGTATAAAACACATTCTTTTATTAGTGTTATCTTTGGATAAAAACTCCTTTCCGTTTACACACCTGTATAAGATAAGTGCTCGACCAAAAAGATCATAGCTAGCCGGAAGACAGTGAACCCAAAAATTAAACACAATAACAGGCGCTCAGTAAAAGATAACACGAAGTGACCGCAACAAATTGTCTTTTATACGTGCGGCAGATAAACAGTAGCATTTTTCAAACAAACCTAACAAATAATAACGCTACAAATCTTAGTGTCCGTGCTTCATATTCTTTATTTGGTCTATAAATTGTCTGAAAAGTTTTTCTTCAAAAGGTAGGTATCCGATCTTTTTTCTTTTTTAATAAAGGAACTTTTGTAAGAATAGTTTTTAGAGGAGAGAAAAAAAATAAATGGTACTGGGTAGAGAATGTTATGTAATATATCAGATATATTTTAGTCCAACATGTTGCAGACATGGGTTTTTCAAAACACTGTACAACAGTTTTTAAAGTGCATTGTATTTCAGAATACTATCAACTCAAAGTATGCACTGGAGTGTTTGAAGAATAGATTGATGTAGGCCACTTATGGTCTTGTGATTGCATGCAACAGACCAAACGTTTCAGTCAGTATACCATTGATAAAGCTGCTCTAACCAGGTAATGTATACAGAATGTTTGTCAAGATGTGAAGTGTGAATTTGCGTCTCATTGGAAAAATGGAGTCTTCAAATGACTATCCATATAGGTGTTGACATTCAAGCCATAATTGAATCAATGCCAATGATGCTGTCAAATGACCATGATGAGTGCTTATGGATTATGATGGGTGCTTTAATATGAATATTTTTGTTGCTTGCTTTAAATTTGTCTTAATCTGGTAGGTCATTTTGGACAATGAATGAATGAAATGATGCTCAAATGAGCCCAGGGTTCATAGAGCTTAAACTTACCTGACATTTGTCTTCTCAAGATAACGAAAAACCTGGGAAAAAAACCTTATCCAGGTAACTCACATTAACCGAGATTCAAACAGGCCAAACAAATGGCCATGGCCATTCAAACAAACCTCTTGAATGTAAAGCAGACACACTATCCCCACACCACAAAGGTGGACTTTAATATTTATTTTGTGTTAAAGTGCAAGTAGAAATATCACTGCTTCTATGACTCCTCTTGAAAAAGAAAGAATGTTTCAGAAAATCAGAACTCCAAATTTGAAAATAGTGCATTGTTACTTATTTCCACATATTGGAGAAAAAAAAAATGCTACAGTCTTAAAAAGTCTTTAAACAAGACTAAAGAGAAGTATAACAGTATTTTGCATAACTTACATAGATAGTTATCAATAATCATTATATAATAATAATAAGATTAATAGTTATAATATTTAATTTCACATCCAGAACTAACAGTACAGTATTTCTACATCTGTAAATACAGTAGATAATTGGTCTGTTGTGATTGTAATTCCACCAGTCCAATTCTATTTTGTAAAATTATATCATTCTTTTAGCATCTGTCACACATCCATGTTTAATCTTTTTAGTTTCTGCTGTAGATTCCTCTTTACAAATTGAAACAATGTATTACATTGCATATACCATTATATTGATATAATTTTATCATTTTAGTAATTATTGTACATATATTTATGTAGGTGAACATTGTAGTAATTTTAATATGCAACCAAGCTCCTTGGGGAAATCTCCTGTTGGGAGACACAGATATGGAAAGGTACAGAAATAGACAGCAGCTTTTGGGTTTCCCAAACTTGGCATTTTCTTCCAATGAAAACTTTTGTTGAAAGGCACATTTTCTGATGGATATTCTTTGCATTAATCAATGGCATAACTTTTATTTAGTTGAAAATGAAAATGAAGCAATAATATGAAACTTTCTGTAAAAGGGCGCAAAATAACATGGTTGTGCATTAAAACTTATTCTTAGTGCTTCTTGTTTTTGTACTCCAACATATTAACTAACATGTTCAGTCGTGAGGGATGTGTATGAATCAAACAAAATTAAAACTTTTATGCTGGGGAAATACATGGGTGTTTGCAAAAATCAATCAAGAGCTAGATTTTTACATAGTCAGGAAATGTTGTAAATGAGTTTTGTGAAAATGGTAAATGAAGTCAGAACCTATTCAACAAGTGCTGTAATTCAAATTTACCTTCTATAACCACCTGAGAAAGAGTCACCAACTGGAAAGAAGATAGGTCTACTGCTTCATGCCCTAATGATCATGTTCAATCCCAGCAACCCTCCCTAAGTAACCATTATACCCATAAA